>CM068745.1:70633842-71233842 GCA_035084275.1 Hydrolagus colliei
TATTAATCTGTGTCTGGGGCTTTTACATATCATTGCTCACTGTAGGCGTCACACATTCATTCTCCACGGGTATCTCTGTGTAACACTTACTCTTTCACTGTGTTTATCCCACTGTTTGCCTCCCAGTCTGTGTACCTACTTCTCTCATTCAGTGTTTGGGCCTTGCATTTTGTGTATTTCTCACTGTGCGCATCTCTGTCTGACTTGCTCACTGATAGTCTCCTTCATATTTTTGTCAATATATAAATGAATCATTCTGCTTCTCTTGCTCACTCTCTGCTTGTGTGTCCTATTCTCCACATTTGTGCACGGCTCAAGTTTTTTCTCTCCCATCTTGCGGCTGTCTATCTCTCTTACTGTGTCTCATTCATGTATATACATATCTCTCACTCTGTCAATGTCTTTTCCATTTTCATTTAGTGTGCATTTCTTTCTGAGCCTCAATCATCCTGCTGTGTCTCTCAATCTCTCGTTCACACACAAACTGTGTTTATGTATCTCTTTCTGATTCAAGTCTCTTATCATGTTTGGATCTCTGTGGTCTATCATATGCTGAATTCCAATTATAAACACGTAATGAAAAATTTAACATTTAGATGTAGATCCCCTCTTGTTCTGATGCTATACATTTTTCTCCTACTCTTTTGTCTGTATATGTATTTGTTTCTACCTCTTTATCTATCTTTTGCTAGTTGTGTGTGTGTTTGTTTCCTCTAAATCTGTGAATCTGTGTGTGGCATTATGTGCTTCATGTGTGTCCTAACTTTGTATGTGTATCTGCCTCTCTTATGTACATCCGTCTATCTCTCGACCTCTCTGTGTCCACCTAGCTATGTGTTTTAATCTACCTGCCTATCTATTTGTCTACAACAACTTAACTTATATAGCACCCTCCATGACATTTACTTAACAGTGGCAGAACCTGACTCCTAGCTGGGGGGGGATGGTGGCCGTAAGCACTGTCAAAAGGATTATCTACATATATTCTTCCACCTGCGTGCAACTGTCTGAGAGGGAGGGCTCCGCCCTACATTGACCTGCCATTCAGCACTTAAAGATGAGAGTCAACTTCATGGTACATTTACTTGCCAAAGCTCATCCTATGATGATCTGGATTAAGCAGTTGAACTTGGATAAACTTAGTACATAGCATTGGACCACTGGAACACCAAATTGGCACATCACAAATTGTCCTATATAAGTTCCCTTCTCATACTGAAACCAGATGTCCATCGAAAAGCCAATGAGAAACCTGAGGATTGGGATGACCTCTGATGGAAGGCACAACCTGGAATCAAGATTTGTCAACAAAATCTAAAAAATCTCCCCAATAAGATTGGTGGCTGTTGGTTCGACATTGCTATCTGCAAATTATCTACCACGTTCGCCTAAAAAAGTAGTCACCACACTTTACAGTAAATTCCGTGAAATGCTTTTGAGATATTTTGATGTTCTGAGGTGCTGTATCAAATGTTAAGAATATTATCTGAATCTCTTTGTGTGTGCACTTATCTTTCTCACTCTGTGGTATCTGCCTCCCTATCAATGTGTATCCCTGTCTGTTTGTTAATGTATGTCTCTCTCCCCGTGCCTTTCCGTTTCTCAATGTGACTACTGTTCTTTCTGTGTCTCCATCTCTTCTGCGGCTCTACTTGTTTCTCTACATCTGTGCGTGACTTTCTCATTCTGCATTTGTGTGCCTCTTCTTGTTACCATCTGTATCTTCTTTCTCCCTCCCTGCCTCTGTGTCTCTTAATTATGCATCACTTTGTATGTGTCTTTGTGTGTGCATGTCTGTGTCTTCTTCTATCTCTGCCTGTGTGTATCTACACGTATCTGTCTCTGTGTGTCTGATTCTCTCATTATGCCTCTTTGTCTCTCTTCATGTGTCTTTGTGACTGTTTCTATCTGTCTCTCCCTGTTTCTCTGTGCCTCTTGTCAGTCTCTCTCACTCCCTTTCTGTCTCTCCATCTCCCCGTCTCTGTGTCTCTCTCCATCTCCCGTCTCTCTCCATCTGTCTCTTGCCCCTCTCTCCCCGTGTCTCTGTCCTGTCTGTGTTTCTACCCCCACCTATGTCTCCCCGTTTTATGTCGATCTGCCCCTGCCTGTGTCTTTCTCGATCTGACCCCGTCTGCCTCCATCTATGTCCCTCTCTGTGTCTACCCGTGTCTCCGTTTCTGTGTGTCTCTCTCTCTCGGTCTGTCCCTCTCCCTCCTTCTCTCCGTCTTTGACCCACCTGTTCCTCTCTCCCTGTCTGTCTCCCCCTCTCCCTCGCTGTCTCCACCTGCCTCCCCCTGTCCTCACCTACTTCCCCGTCCCTGTCAGTCTCACCTAATCCCTGCCTGTCTCCTCCTGTCCCTCCCCATCCCTCCTCGTCTCCCCCTGTCCCCACCTGCCTCCCCCAATCCCCGCCGTCTGACCCAGTTCCTGCCCATCTTCCCCTGTCCCCCCCCACCCAGCCTCTCATTGTATCTGTATCTCCCCCTGCCCATCTCTCCCGTCCGTCCCCGTCTCCTCGACCCTCCCAGTCTCCCCATCCATCCCTGCCTTTCCTTGTCCATGCCTGTCTCCCCCTGTCCCTGCCTCTCCGTCCCTCTGTCCCTGCCTCTCCCTCCCCCTGCCTGTTTCCCCCTGTCCCTGCCTGTCTCCCCCCCCCTGCCTATCTCTCCCAGTTCTTGCCTGTCTCTCCCCGTCACCCTGTCCCTGCCCATTTCCCCTGTCTCTCCCTGTCCCTGCCTGTGTCCTCCGCCCCTGCCTGTCTCTCCCCCAGTCCCTGTCTGTCTCCCCCTGTCCCTGCCTGCCTCTCGCCCAGTCCCTGCCTGTCTCTCCCCCTGTCCCTGCCTGTCTCTCCCCCTGTCCCTGCCTGCCTCTCCCCCTGTCCCTGCCTGCCTCTCCCCCTGTCCCTGCCTGCCTCTCCCCCTGTCCCTGCCTGCCTCTCCCCCTGTCCCTGCCTGTCTCTCCCCCAGTCCCTGCCTGTCTCTCCCCCAGTCCCTGCCTGCCTCTCCCCCTGTCCCTGCCTGCCTCTCCCCCTGTCCCTGCCTGCCTCTCCCCCTGTCCCTGCCTGGCTCTCCCCCTGTCCCTGCCTGGCTCTCCCCCTGTCCCTGCCTGGCTCTCCCCCAGTCCCTGCCTGTCTCCCCCCCTGTCCCTGCCTGTCTCCCCCCCTGTCCCTGCCTGTCTCTCCCCCTGTCCCTGCCTGTCTCTCCCCCAGTCCCTGACTGTCTCTCCCCCAGTCCCTGCCTGTCTCTCTCCCCCTGTCCCAGCCTGTCTCTCCCCCTGTCCCTGCCTGTCTCTCCCCCTGTCCCTGCCTGTCTCTCCCCCTGTCCCTGCCTGTCTCTCCCCCTGTCCCTGCCTGTCTCTCCCCCTGTCCCTGCCTGTCTCTCCCCCAGTCCCTGCCTGTCCCTGCCTGTCTCTCTCCCCCTGTCCCAGCCTGTCCCTGCCTGTCTCTCTCCCCCTGTCCCTGCCTGTCTCTCCCTGTGTCTCTCCCCCTGTCCCTTCCTGTCTCTCCCTGTGTCTCTCCCCCTGTCCCAGCCTGTCTCTCCCTGTGTCTCTCCCCCTGTCCCAGCCTGTCTCTCCCTGTGTCTCTCCCCCTGTCCCAGCCTGTCTCCCCGTCTGTCTGTGTGACCCGGGGCCCCGGCAGGAAGATGGCGGCGGGGCCGGGAGGCGGAGCGCCGCTCTGGGCCGGTGCTGCGAGGAGAGGGCTGGTGCCGGGCCCCGCCGCTGACGCTCAGTGTCTTGTGTTCCCTCAGGAGGAGAAGGCCGGGGTCGGCATGCCGGGGCCGGGGCCGGGGGCTGCCCAGCCTCACGGGGCCGGAGCCGGGGACGAGTCCTCAGACAGTGACGGGGAACACGAGGGGCCACAGAAACTCATCAGGAAAGTGTCCACCTCGGGGCAGATCAGGAGCAAGGTAAGCCCTGCCCGGCCCGGCCCGGCCCGGCCCTCTCCTCTCCCGACTACTGCCGGCCCGGAGACACGCACCGTCGCTATGGGCGTTGCCCGGCAACAGCGCTGCTCCCCCCCCCCCCCCCCACCCCGAGGGTGGAGCCACAGAGCAACCTGAGAGAGTCAGAGTGATGTGTGTGGCATCACTGCTGCCAGGCACTCCCTCCTTCCCTCACCTCCTCCAACACCCATCTCAAGACCCTCCTCTTCCTCCCCTCCCCTCGCCCCCCCCCCGCCTTCAGCCCCCCCCCCCAACCGCTCCCCGCCTTCAGCCCCCCCCCCACCGCCCCCCCCCCCACCGCTCCCCCCCCAGCGCTCCCCGCCTTCAGCCCCCCCCCCCCAACCGCTCCCCGCCTTCAGCCCCCACCGCTCCCCCCCCAGCGCTCCCCGCCTTCAGCCCCCCCCCCACCGCCCCCCCCCCCACCGCTCCCCCCCCAGCGCTCCCCGCCTTCAGCCCCCCCCCCCCAGCGCTCCCCGCCTTCAGCCCCCCCCCCGCCACCGCTCCCCCCGCCACCGCTCCCCGCCTTCAGCCCCCACCCCCCCACCGCTCCCCGCCTTCAGCCCCCCCCACCCCGCCACCGCTCCCCGCCTTCAGCCCCCCTCCCCCCACCGCTCCCCCCGCCTTCAGCCCCCCCCCCCCCCCACCGCTCCCCGCCTTCAGCCCCCACCCCCCCACCGCTCCCCGCCTTCAGCCCCCCCCCCCCCCCCACCGCTCCCCGCCTTCAGCCCCCCCCCCCCACCGCTCCCCGCCTTCAGCCCCCACCCCCCCACCGCTCCCCGCCTTCAGCCCCCCCCCCCCCGCCACCGCTCCCCGCCTTCAGCCCCCCCCCCCCCGCCACCGCTCCCCGCCTTCAGCCCCCCCCCCCCCGCCACCGCTCCCCGCCTTCAGCCCCCGCCCCCCCGCCACCGCTCCCCTCCTTCAGTCCCCACCCCCCCCCCCACCGCTCCCCGCCTTCAGCCCCCGCCCCCCCGCCACCGCTCCCCGCCTTCAGCCCCCGCCCCCCCGCCACCGCTCCCCGCCTTCAGCCCCCGCCCCCCCGCCACCGCTCCCCGCCTTCAGCCCCCGCCCCCCCGCCACCGCTCCCCGCCTTCAGCCCCCGCCCCCCCGCCACCGCTCCCCGCCTTCAGCCCCCACCGCTCCCCGCCTTCAGCCCCCGCCCCCCCCCCACCCCCCCCCACCGCTCCCCGCCTTCAGCCCCCACCCCCCCCCCACCGCTCCCCCCCCACCGCTCCCCGCCTTCAGCCCCCACCCCCCCGCCACCGCTCCCCGCCTTCAGCCCCCACCCCCCCGCCACCGCTCCCCGCCTTCAGCCCCCACCCCCCCCCCACCGCTCCCCCCCCACCGCTCCCCGCCTTCAGCCCCCACCCCCCCGCCACCGCTCGCCGCCTTCAGCCCCCCCCCCACCCACCGCTCCCCGCCTTCAGCACCCGCCCCCCCGCCACCGCTCCCCGCCTTCAGCCCCCACCCCCCCCCACCGCTCCCCGCCTTCAGCCCCCACCACCCCCCCCACCGCTCCCCGCCTTCAGCCCCCGCCCCCCCGCCACCGCTCCCCGCCTTCAGCCCCCACCCCCCCCCCACCGCTCCCCGCCTTCAGCCCCCACCGCTCCCCGCCTTCAGCCCCCGCCCCCCCGCCACCGCTCCCCGCCTTCAGCCCCCGCCCCCGCTTCCCAGTTTCACCCTCCCGATCCCCAGCTCCCTGCCTTCAGTCCCCCCCCCCCCCCCCCCCCAGTTTCCTACCTTCACCCTCCCGATCCCCGGCTCTCCGCCTTCAGCCCCCCCTCCCCCCACCCCCTGGCTTCCTACCTTCACCCCCCCCAATGGCTCCCCACCCTCATCCCCCACCCCATCTTCAGCCCCCCCTACTCCCCCGGCTCCCCGCCTTTACTCCTCCCTCCGGCTCCCCGCCTTCACCTCCCTGGTGTTCCTCCCGACTTCAAAACCGCTTTACAAATATAATTTTGTATTGATTTGAAGCGCGTGGCAATACTAATGCATCACTACTTCCATGTGCTACCCTGCGTATACTACTGCCCAGCTGGTCAAAGCTGGTAAAATGATTTTCTTTTAAATCATGTCCTTTCTCTTTCCCCGGGTTCGTTTCCGTGTCACTCAATGGTGCGAAGAAAACAAAGTTGCTTCCACCAAGGTTAATCTACTTGTGTGTGTGTGTGTTTTGTGGGAGGGGAGTTGTAATAGGTAGGCACAGTGGGCACACACCACATGTTTGTTTTATTGTTGAAACCAACAGTGTTTGGCCCATTTGCTGAAAACAAATGAATGTCACCAACCACATGAGGTGGAATATAAGACTTTCTTAGCGCATTAAAGCTTCAGGGTGGAAGAGAGTGATTTACTGGCAGCAGGATCCGCTCAACAGGGGCAGCTGTCTTTGGTGAGGATGGTTTGGCAGACAGACCACATTTTGCTTGTTTGCAAACAGAACTATGTATCCGTTTTGAAAATGATTGTTGGTTACACATTGAAGTCATTTGATGAAATATGAACCACCCCCTCTCCATGACCAAACAAAACACAACAATCCCTTTAAGAGAAATTGAAGACTGCTTCCCTTTCATGTGGTTTATTTCTCAATGACTATTAGGAGGGACGGTCTTTCATGTACGTTGTAATGTGGAATCTGTTTATAATGAGTAGGGTAATAGTGCTGTTGTTTCTGGTCATAAGGGCTTTTTTTTGGTCACACGGGTATGATGTGGCAAATCCATTACCACGTACTGTATAAGACTACCTAAACTAGACTGAGAGTTCCACATAAGCATGCCGTCAAAGTTTGGAATTTTCCTTATATCTGGAATGGAGCCCAGAAGTCTGTCCTTAGAGGGCTCTTACCTAATCCAGAGATTAATAGACCCAGGTTGGCAAGAGCCAAGGTTTCAGGACCCCACAGTGTAGCTGGGGTTTAAACCAGTAAAAACTTCATAGTTCGCAACTAGGAACACTATCTGGGAAGCTTTAATGGTTTGAGCAGTCCTTCTGCTTGTCCAGCTCGGACTGCTCAAACCATTAAACTAGTACTTCAAGACTCTGTTGATAACAGACCAGTCAACTTTGCTGGTCAGAAGCAATTAGAAGGGCAGACAAGTCACTGGGGGCTGGTATTCTTCATACTTGGCTGCAAGCCGGAGTCCTAACCAGGACAGTGGTCTGAACTGGCAAAAACAGTGGAAGCTTGCTAGACCTTGTTCTCACTGGCCAGCTCTCTAGTTATAGCTGGTTAAACCAGTAGTATCCAAATGCACACTATGGAGACACCAAGCCTTGGCTCTTACAAAACTATGGTTCCGACGGATCGCCCGTCTCCGGCAATACCTCACCCCAAAAGCCGCTGAAACCCTGGTTCACGCCTTTGTCACCTCTTGGCTGGACTATTCCAATGGCCTCCTTGCTAGTCTCCCCTCTACAATCCACAGAGTTCAGCTGATTCAGAACTCTGCCGCCCGCGTTCTCACCCGCACCAAACTTCACTCCCCCATTACTCCAGTCCTTGCCAGCCTCCACTGGCTCCATGTCTCCGAGAGGATCGATTTCAAGATCCTCACCCTTGCCTTCAAATCCCTCTATTCCTCTGCACCCCCCTACCTCTCTGACCTCCTCTCTCAAACCAGCACCCGTTGCCTTTGCTCCACTGGGTCTGGCCTCCATGTCTCTTGAATCCTTTGCTCCATCCTCGGCAGCCGTGCCTTCAGCCACTATGCCCCGAGGCTCTGGAATTCCCTTCCACACTCCCTTTGCCTCGCCCCCCCTTTTCCCAGTTTCAGGTCCCAGCTGAAGACCTTTCTCTTCGACCGCACCTTTGGTCACCTTTCTACCCCTGCCCCTGGCTCGATCCTGGGATTTGCTATTGTGAAGCACGCTGAGACGCCATCCGGCGTGGAGGGCGCTATATAAATTGAAGTTGTTGTTGTTGTATGCTTGTCCTCTCCAGGATGAGGTAAATGTGGTTCATTCCTGCAGGGAGAGAGAGACACTCCTTTGCGGACAATTGAAAGTCAAATTTCCATGTGTAGGTGACAAGGATGTATGGAGCTCTTATTCTGGTTTGGATTTTTTAAATATTGTGATAGATTTCCGCATGTCTTGGATACCATTTTGACTGAAAAAAAATAACTTGAAGTAGGTCAGAGTGTGTAAAACAAAAACAGCTAATTTGGTAGGTTGTTTTTGAGTATTGCAACTTTGCAAAATCTTACAATAATATAGAATAACAAGATAAATTTTGGCAGGTAATGTTGCTCAGAGAAATACAATCATAGAGAAAGTCAGATCTGAAACAGTGCTGTAATGTAGAAATTAAGTTGGATGAGCCAGTGAACAGTGTCAGATATGTTAAGTTTTGTTGAAGCTTTGCGATGATTGCCTTAGAAATTATTTAAATTGTGTCTTCAGTGTCAAATTGAAAATCTGCACAAAACCAAGCTTGTAATTACCAAGGGCATGACTAGTGCCTGGACCAAAAGATTTCAGCAATCCCACTTTGCAAGTTAAGGAAGATAATCTTTGTCTAAATTAAAGATGCTCCCTGTCGGACTATTTTGAATGTCTAGCAATTTTAGCTATTTATAATTTCCCTAAGTAGTAAATTATGTCTTTACTTTGCAATGTGCTAAATAAGAGTGTACAATGTTTGAAATTTGAATCTTAATGAATGTGGTTTTCTTTACAACGTCCTCCTGGAGCAAACATTAAAGGCTCCTGTGTGATGCAAGTGCTGTTAAAAGCTGCTATTCCCATAGTTTGCGCATTTTAATACCATTCACTTTTGTCATCTATTGAAAAACTGGTGCATGGTAGAATGAGGTGCCATTGATAAGTTGGCTGTTTCATAAACTGACATTAACATTGAACTGTTTGATAAACTGATGGTATTGTTAAACTCGAAAAGTCTGCATTAGATCCGTGGCCCTTTCTTTTTCTCTTAAATATATTACATTTTAAGTACTCTGAGACTCTACCCGAGATGCTAAACAAATTCAAGTTATTGTTAATTGTATTGCCTTTTTTAAAAAAAATTGCAATGGCTGTTTGATTATTTTTAGTTCTAATAAAAAGTCTCAGTAAAATTGGTCGTCCACCACAATTAACATATAAACCAAATTGTGGTATTGTGTTGTGGTTTAAGGGAAATATTGTATAGCTCAATTGAACAATAAATGAATACCAAAGTTTGGCAATTCTAAAATATCATATGATTAATGTGCAATGGGTATTTATTTTTGGCCGCCTATTCAAAATGTATGTTTCTTTGAATACAGTATGTGGGTGGATTTGATAGTTCAAATCTTATCTGCCAAAAAAATCTATTTTCTAAAATCTAATCCTTAGTTTTAGTGAACACTCCTGCAATAATAACAAATAGTCATAAGGTTTGATAGTTTTAAGGCTTCAGAAGAAATGGTATTCTTCACTATTTGTTACTATGGAAACTAAAATCCTGATATAGAGCAAAGTTTCTAATTTGAATGTTACACTAGAAATATATAAGCATTGAGGAAAATGGAGTTTTGCAAGGGAGGGGACGAACATTTGGCCAATATTCAGAGCCTTTGAAGTCATTCAATTTGTTGGAAGAGGCTGAATTTTGTTCATTAGTTTGTAGTAGAATTAACTCTGTGCAGTTATTTACTGTACATTGATTCTACTTCCCAATGGACTATTTTAAAGTCTACTGTAAAAATGGAAGCCAATATAAAATTTATGGTGTATTGAATGGATGAAAATGAGTAAGAGTAGGGTAAGTCTTGCTGCAGCTGTATAGGACACTGGTGAGACCACACCTGGAATACTGTGTGCAGTTTTGGTCTCTTTATTTAAGAAAGGATGTACTTGCCTTGGAGGGAGTGCAGCGTAGGTTTACTATGTTAGTACCTGGAATGAGGGGGATGAGTTATGACAATAGGTTGATTAATTTGGGCCTATATTCTGGAATATAGAAGAATTAGAGGGGATCTTATAGAAACCTATAAGATTATTAAGGGGCACGACAAAGTAGATAGTGGGAGATTGTTTCCCCTGGTTCGAGAATCTAAAACCGGGGTCACAGTCTTAAAGTTAGGGGTCAGCCCTTTCACACTGAGTTGAGAACAAACTTCTTCACTCAGAGGGTGGTGGATGCATGGAATTCCTTACCCCAAAGGGCTGTTGATGTTCAGTCCTTGAAGATATTCAAGACTGAGTTAGATAGATTTCTCATTTATAAAGGGTTTAAGGGGTATGGGGATAAGGCAGGTAGCTGGAGTTAGAGTAGAATATCAGCCATGATTGAATGGCAGGGCAGGCTTGATGGGCCGAATGGCCTACTCCTATTTCTTATGTTCTTATGTTCGAAGTGCTAGTGACATCATTTGTTGTGCTATATATAGAGATTTCCGGTTCAGCCAGTGTAATGCTTCTTTTATTGCAGCAGTTGTGGAGAAATGCTCTGATAGTGAATATTATATTTAGGAACAGAACATTTACTTCATCATTTCAATATGCATGTCATGCTGTGTTGCCCACCAGGAAACCCCTGCCATCCACCCAGTGAACACTCAATCCTGCATCTGTTGCTATCAACATGTGATTCTTCTCCTTAGTAGGGAGGGTAAGCATTGTCTCCTTGGAGCTAAACAGGCTCCAAGGTGATGTGTTTTTCAATAGAATGTCAGAATTGAGCCCACCTTCTGTGGTGAATTTGGTAGTTCAGATCCTGGCCCAGGTGGGTCAAATCCCACATCCGTGAACCCACTCACTTAGCGAACATAAATAGTATAATAAATAATGATAATAATCCTTGCATTTGATATCGTGCTTTTCACTTCTTTTAGACATCTCAAAGTGTTTCACATGATATGCTGAATTGACTGAATATTTGTGAGCAAAACACGGCAGCAAATTGCACACAGCAGTGTCCCACAAACAGTGGTGGATTGAAATGACCAATTTATTATAGGTTCCTTTGGACTTTAAAAAAAATTAAATAGCAGTTGTAAAGGATATTCAGATATATTTGTTCCTCTAACCACCCTTGAACAAAGTATAACTTGAGAGGATACACAATGCTTTTTACCTTAGTGAACCAAAGTTTCAATAAAATACAAGCATACAAAATCGCGTTTCCCTTTCCTTTTGTTTTTAATGTATATCAACGCTACTTCCTTTACATTAACCTCCATGCCATTGTGTCAAAAAGCATCTGTTTATGTTATCTTTACTGAAGCCACAGATCTCTAATCACTGTGTTACACAGTGCCGGGTTAGCTGGTGAAGAATTGTGATATCTTCAGACGGGAGCATGTGTATTTCTTCCCCTTTTTGTCACTGAAGTGAGAACTGAGCTCTGTGGGACAGGCATTGCTTGGTTATAGCTATGTTGTCCTCTCGGGCCCTCTCCTGACATCCTTATCTCCTTAACCAATCCTATCCTTTCCTGGTTCCCAAATCGCCTGCCATTTCCTGATCGGGTGTCATTGTCAATGAATGTTAAATTTGTGAGCTTGCTGCCAAAAAAAACTTTCGGTATAAATTTAGATCTGTGTTTTGAATCCACGCCATTCAACAGCAGTTTTCTTCTGGCTTAACTTTTTTTATATTTGAAACATTTTTAAAAACAAAAACAGAAGTTGCTGGGAACACTCAGCAGGTCCAGCAGGATCTATGGAGAAAGGAAAGTGAGTCAATGTTTCAGGTCCACGACCCTTCGTCAGAACTGGGGCGTATTTTATTTGTCAGTATTTGGAGTTTTTAAACTTTTTTAGCGTTGCTTATCACATAACTGGCTTATTTGAAATAGGCTGGAGTTCTGTTTGTCACAGCTGCAATATTTTTCTCAGAACATGGTAAATCCTCCAGCTTCAACTAGGGTACTTTATTTTATTTTGTTTTCCTGTGTTTCTATTTCCACGTGTTTTTGCCATCTTTGTATTGTCATTCTTTCTATCTTATTTTATTCTTCTATTCTCATGTCTTGTTTTATTGCTCTTTCCTAATGTATTGCTGTATTAGCAGTATGGAGTCCTGTTTATTTTTCTTTGTCTCTCGGTGTCCAGGGTTCCAGCTGTTGTCACCAGCATTGCAGTTCAGAATGCCAGAAGCATTAAACTCCAGGCATGTTTTTTCCAATGGAGGTATCTCCTGGGATCACAGGACTTCTCCTTCCTCGTTGGTTGTCAGTAGTAAATCAATCTCAATGCTTCAGCTGCAATCATAGTACTTTTTTATATCAAATACAAGAAGTTCTTCTCTTCTTCCTCAATGCTTATGAGGTGCCACTCTCTATGAACAAAGAGCAATTCCTACATTAAGGAGGGTACTGTCTATAACTCAGCTCACATCCTATGGTTGTAAGACAGGTCCCCTACAAAATGTGAGAAATACTGTATCGACATTCTCCATGTTGATATTGCTTACATATGAGTGAGAAATTGGGTTCATTTCCCGGTAGGGAGAAACGGTGGGCAAGTTTCCTTACTCTGCACGCCTGATAACAATCCCTCAAGAAAAATAAATTAATTAATTAATTATTATGTGGTCTCTTCAATCCATGACTGTTTGTGGGACACTGCTGTGCGCAATTGACAGCCACATTTCACCCACAAGAATATATAGTCAATTCACTTTTAAGTATATTCTGTGAAGCGCTTTGAGACGTCTAAAAGAAATGAAAAGCCTATCAAATTCAAGGATTACTATTATTATTATGGTTCCTTTCTCTGATGACATTCTAAACTTCTGCAATGTCTCTGCCTCCTTGTCCTCCTCGACCTCTCTGCCACCTTCGACGCTGTTGGCCACTCTATTTTCCTATACCACCGTTCCTCTCAGCTCAATCTCCGCGGACCTGCCCTTGCCAGGTTCGACTCTGACCTCTCTCACCGTCTCTACTTTGTTACCACTAATGGCTTCTCCTCCAACCCCCGCACTGTCGTTTGGCTTTCCCCAGGGCTTTGTCCTTGGCCTTCTCCTTTCAAAATCTATATGCAAAACCTTTCAAAACCTTGGTAACATCATCCACAGACATTAAATCAACTTCCATATATATGTGGGTGATACCCAACTCTATCTTTCTGCCTCCACCCTTGATTCCAGGACCACTATTGACCCGACAGACTGCCTGTCGGACATCAAGTCCTGGATGAGAACTAATTTTCTAAAGTCGGATGTCAACAAGACCAAGGCCTTCCTGATTGGTTTGCACCAGCAATTCCACACCTCATTCCACACCTGTGAGGTTGTGGGGAGGATAGAATGGTCAACAATGTCGAAGGCAGCAGAGAGATCGAGGGGGACAAGGAGGCAGAGAGAGCCCTGTTCATACATGGACAGAATGTTATTAGTTACTTTGACCAGGGCTGTTTCTGTGCTGTGAGCAGCTCGGAAACTCGATTGCCAGTATTTCCTACAGCTACTAATATGGTTTTTGAGCCTGTCATATGGCTTTTCAGCATGTGACATGAAATTGGACAGTGGGTTATGAATTATGATACAAGGATATGTTTTAGAGGTAGGGGGTTAACTTGAAAATAAAATCTGTGGTTATCTCATGTGACACACAAAAGGGAGTGTTTTTCTGGAACATAATACTTCCTTTCATTGAATAGTAGTATGTGTGTTGTACATTACGTAAGTTTCTTTTACTGCTGCTTTCACACTTATCTTTCACTTAACAACTGGAGGCGACTTGTTGTACTGAAGATATGCTACCAAAATTAGCATTTGCTCACTGATTTACAGTGGCTTTGAATGCTGATTTCAATCTCGGAGAACCATCATGGTTCAACCATTCTTTATTGGTAACATAATGCAATGGAAACAATGGATATACAGTACTTGTATTGTTTCTTAATGCTAATAATATTTTATGAATAAAAACATGCCTTTTAATAAAATTCCACTTTTTTTTAATAGTTTACCATGTAGGTAGGATATTGGTCACCCCAATTCACCCCAAACACTTTGCAGGCATCAAGCTAACCAATGCTAACAAATTATTTCACATTAATAGTCTCTGGACGTAAAAGACGCTCTATAAATGTAATTTTGTGGTTCTTGTTGTCACAGTATGGTAATTGGCTGGTCACATCCTCTTCCTTTACTAGAGTTTCCCAATAATATTAAATATTTTAAATCCTGTATACACTGTGCCTAAGTGCAGCAGTAAACATTTTAATTTACGGCAGGCACCTGGAGAATAGCATATGGAAAGTGCAAATTTAGCCCACAATAGCTATTTGTGAGTACTGAATTATGAAATGGATTCCATATTCACTGTACCATTTTCTTTTGTTTTATTTCCTTTCTTTGCTATAATAGTCATGCTTTTGCCAAGCCTATTAGACACACTGAAGTACTTTAACATCTGCCATGTCAAACTGATGTTGTTTCACATCTCTCCAAAAGCCTTTTGTCCTGCATTTTACAAATTATGAATAAGTGTTATCTGCACTACAGTAATTTGTCAAGGTGCTAGTTTCAACGTCAAGCTCCCAGACATTTAGCCCTGTAAGTATGAAGAACACAAATACAGTGTTTCAGTTGTGATATGTAGCCTTGGTACAAATTGACAATCCCTTGCTTTAGTTCTTCTGAAAAAGCCTTCTCGAATATATGTACAGTACTTAGTCAAAAAGAAGCAAGAATAGACCCAATAAAATTTACTCACACAGAAACACCTAACCCCCCACTCCATTTACCTTACAAATATACACTTGGAGCATCTTTCTGGTGCTAACCTCTCAATCTTCTCATAGGGAAGATGAAAAAAAATGAAAACTTTAAAAAGGTAAATTCGAGGGGACAAAATGACATTTCCTGGAAAATTCTTCTTCGATTCCCAAGGGCAGTCAAGCAAGTTCTAAGGGAGAATGGAGCCAACACCAACAAGCAATTGACTGCTAAATATCTGCTTTACCTTGTTGCACTGCAGAGGATTTCAAATAGCTGATCGGAATCCCAGGGAATACCCTAGTTCTGGAGCACATGGTAACTATACATACGTTATTGTGGGCCATGTTGTCAATTCCATACCGTATCTTATAGACCTCAACAATATCACCCATCACCCTCTGCTCCAATGCGAGCAAACCCAGTTTCTTAAACAAGTCTTTCAGTGTAAGAGTGCCCTTCTAAGGGTATCTGATTATACAATCCAGTGGCAGGGATATAAATTTAGTCCAGCATTGTGACAAATAATTAAAGTAATAATTACTTGGATTTTTAACTGTAGGGATTAAGTATAGGACTCAATACCAGCCTCCAAACCAGTAACAGGTGATGAACATTAGAGGCTGCCATAAGACTCGATTTGTTTCACAGTCTGAATCCTCAAACAAATAAAAATAACCTGTCACATTGGGTAACAAACATTGATTAAGTCCAAGAAAAGCATGACTGTGTTTTATGATTGAAAAAGATGCATTACACCGTTTTTTTTTGTTCTTGTTGAAAAGAAGGTTTATGTAACCTAATATTTGAAGCAGTGTAATTACGGTTTAAACAAAAAAATCTATTTTTTTCCCTCTTGAAGTAATTCAGCCCGGTGTTTCACTATACTTTGGTTGTTTGGGTTTATATGCTCTCAGCCATCTGTCCAGTTAGGGCTTGATTTACTGGAGATAATAAATACAAAAAATACAGATCTACATCTGTTGGTGGCTGCTTTGTATTTTTTCCATAAAATAAGAAAAATACTTTTAACGTTACCTTATGCAGCAATGTGTGTGCTTTGTGATGTGTAATGATCAGTTCAGGATAGGTTTCACTGCAGTAGGTAGGGTATAGTGTACTAATGAAGTGACAGCTCACATACTATTTTGTTGCTGGCTTGCTCTGAGACTCAGTTGGTCGAATGGCCTTGTCTGCGCTGTCAATTTCTATGTTTCTACTTTGAGATTGTTGCCCTGTGTTTTTCTGAAAATGTGGTCCACCTGATTTAATCATTCTAACAGAAAATCCTGTATAAATTGACACAGGGAAATCATCATAATTCAATTGGAAGAGACCTAATATTTAAAAAAATTTCTTCCCCTCCCAAAGGCGGGGAGGGAGTCTTTCTGAGGTTCACTTCAATTGGGAGTTTTCAATGCAGATTATGATAATAGCCCTTGCATTTGATGCAGCGCCTGATCACATCATTGAGATGTCTCAAAGAGCTTCACAGAATATACTGTAAAGTGGCAGCCTCAACAGTGTCCCACAAACAGTCATGGATTGAGTGACCATATTATTTAACTATCAATTTTCTTTCCTTGGTCTGAATAATATTTTTTCCATCTCTCTTTGTTCACAATGATTATTTTGTTCTCTGTTCTCAGTGAACTTTCCTTTTCTCCCCCCTTGTTCTCCATGACATTATTGTCTTGCCTTTACTCAACTGCTGGACTGTTGTTCAAAATCATTGATTCCTCTCCATCTGTTGCCTTCAAGAGCTTATTACTTCCCTCTGTCTCGCAGCAAGAGGTGAGCTTCACCAGCAGAGGTGCTGGTTTCAACGTTGAGCTCCCTGACATTTAGCCCTGGTGCCAAGTAGCAGTCACTCTCGTGTACACACAGATTAGCTTGCTCGCTGTCATCATGAGAAGGACAACAGGGAAGCAACAAGGTTTTTAAGTGACAGGTTGAGAGGACCAAATGTACACTAATACATGAGCATCAGTTTAAAGGTTAATTGTTAATACTTATGAGGTCTGTTTTGCTATCTGTACTCTATACCTCACTGAGCCAGTCTCGAACCTTGGTGTCTTGTTTGACCCTCAACTATCCTTTCTACCCCACAACCCTGACATGATCCACTCTGCCTTCCTCCACTTCTGCAACATTGCCTAGCTCTGTCATTGTCTCACACCGCAGCCACCGAGACCCTCATACACGTAATCATGACATCCAGACTTGATTATGCAAACTCCCTGCTTATTAGCCTCCCCAATTCCTCCCTACATAGCCTGCGGAGCATCCAGGGCTCTACAGCCTGTGTCCTCTCCCACACCAGGCTCTGTGACCCTAGCACGCTCACCCTTGCCCGGCTCCACTTGCTCCCCATCACACAGAGGATACAAAATCCTGGACCTCACCTTGAAAGCGCTCCATGGTCTCGCTTCCCCTACCTCTGCGACCTCCTAACCTCCTACAAACCTGCTCGCTCCCTCTGTTCAGCAGGCTTCAGTCAGCTTCAAGTCCCTTGCCCCACCTTTGGCGAGCGAACCTTCAGCCACTCTGCCCCCATCCTTTGGAAACTCCATCCCACAGTCCCTCTGCTTCGCCCCCTTCCTTGCCTCCTTCAAGATTTGTTTCAAGATCCTCCTCTTCGACCATGCCCTTGATCACCTTTAGTCTCCCCCACCCACCAGTGCACATCCAGAAAGGCACTGCATCCTGGCTCCAGCGCTGAGGCTTTTTATACTGGATCAGGAACTAAAACAATACTGTGGATGCTCGACCCCAACCAGGAGGAAACGCTTTGCTTGAATGCACTCCAGCAGCTCAATTCAGTCTCTTATCGATGCACTGTAGTCATTTTGGAGGCGAGGAAATGCGGAAACCCATCACCATGCTTAAGAGTATTCAAACCAAACAGAGAATTCCAGGCACCTCACCTACACACAGAAATCCCAGAGATAGATTGTTGCAATGTGGCTGCAGTGCGTACTTTCCAGTGCGGACACTGTAGCATCTCACCAGCCTTGCCAATTCTGTGAACTCTAGCATCCAGCAGTTTAATGGGAGTACTAACAACAACAACAATTTACATTTATACAGCGCCTTTCATGTCGGGAGGACGTCCCAAGGCGCTAAACAAGAGGCGTTTGACCCGAGCTGGGAGGGGAATGTTTGGGAAGGGGTGAAACACGAAGGGGAGGGCCTCGGTCTTACTCACGTTCAATTGCAAAAAGTTGTCCCTCGTTCACGATTCGATGTCGGACAGACATGCTGTCAGAACATCGATCGTCTGGGGGTTGAGGGATGAGGCAGAAAGGTACAACTGGGTGTCATCCGCATACATGTGGAAATTTACCCCATGTCTGCGGATGACGTCGCCCAGGGGGAGCGTGTAAAGGGTGAAAAGAAGGGGACCGAGGATAGAGCCCTGAGGGACGCCGTGGGAAACTGTGCGGGGGTTTGAAGAAAAGCCATTGGACGAAACAAAATGTAAACGGTGGGTCAAATAAGAGTGGAACCAGTCAAGGACTGTGCCTTGAAGGTTGAGGTGGGAGGAAAGACGTTGAAGGAGGATGGTGTGATCGACTGTGTCGAACGCAGCAGACAGGTCAAGGAGGACGAGGAGGCAGAGGGAGCCCTGGTCACAGGCGGTTAGGATGTCATTTGTGACCTTAACCAGGGCAGTTTCTGTGCTGTGGATAGGGCGGAAACCTGATTGGAGGGGTTCAAGAAGTGAGTGATTTGAAAGGAAAGAGCGGAGCTGGGAGGCAACCACTCTTTCAAGGACCTTGGATAGAAACGGGAGGTTGGAGATGGGTCGATAACTTGATGGTTGCGACGCATCAAGGGAGGGTTTCTTCAGGATAGGGGTGATGGTGGCTGTTTTAAGGGAGGTAGGGACGGTTCCTGAGGAGAGGGAAAGGTTAATGGTGTCAGAAATGAGTGGGGCTAATAAATGGAGCTGGGTGCAGAGGAGGGGGGTGGGGATGGGGTCCAATGAGCACGTGGTGGGTTTCATGGAGGTGATTGTTTTTGTGATTGAAAGCGGGGTGGTGGGGTTGAAAGTGTGAAATGGGGGGTGAGTAGGGGTTGAGGTAACTGATGAGGGCGCTGAGGTGGAGGACTGGTAGGGGGACTACCACCTCCAAGTAGCTCTCCAGTCACTTGCCATACATTTATTGCTGTTCCTACTCCGTTGTTGGGTCAAAACCCTAGAACTTTCTACCCAATACAGTCCTGGAAGTAGGATTGCCACAGGGCCTGCAGCAGCTTAAAGAGAAAGTCCTCTCCTTTTCAGGGAAGGTAAGGATGGACAATAATATTGATCAATATGAGAATTAAATCAGAGAGTTGGATAATGTGGCACTGGGAAATCCCGCTTGTATTTTTTTAATGGGCTTGCTTATGCGGGAAAATCCATAGTGAAATGATAAAGGACTTTTAAAATGTATGCAAATTCATATTCCCAGTGCCCTCTTCCAGTGCTTGGGTTACTGATGTATGGCTTTGTCGTCTATGCACACTTGCCAATTCTCACTTCAGCAGCAGGTTAATGGGCCAAATCGTCACCTTTACAAATGTTAATTTGCTAATTAATCATTTAAATGCATGTTTTGAAGATCATGATTCCTTAACAACATAATTCTAATCTATGTAAATGCCACATCTATGAATTCTTTGAATTATTGTTATATTTGTCTCTAAATGAGTTCTCTCCATTATCAGAGAATACTTTTTTTTGAAATGAAGGTACTGCATTTCTTCGCACATGTAGCATCGTTAGCTCAAGAGTTTATAGAAAGCTAGAGATGCATTACTTGTAGTAATGCTAAATAAAAGCTTTTCAGTAGCAAGACACAGTACTGTAAATTACTTTAGTTTATTAAGCCCACGCAATCTTGTTGACTAGAGTAAATCTCAAATTTCATTTCACCACTGTATCAATTTAATAGCTTCTCAGTGAAAGGTCAACCACTGTGTTATTTTAAATTAATACAATTGATGACTATCTTTCACCGACAGAGGCTTGATTCATGTTATTAATGGTTTGAATAAAAACAAGCATCAAAGTATTTTGTGCAACATTATGTAGAAATCACCTGTGTTCAAACCTATTGACATTTTATTTTAAACAAGTGTAAAATGCATTGAAACACACATTTAATAACTGATCGTTTTCTATATATAGTATGTTGTTCTTTGCACCCAGTGGAGGATTAATGTCAGGCAGCAGAGTGTGCTAATGGTACCCTCAGCTACCGTAAATCTATAATTACTGCATCATCATTCACCCAATAATTCTGCAATTTAATTTCATGGTTTAAGTTCCGTGAATCTACCCTTCATTTCACTGCAGACTCCATTCCACATGAAGCTTCTAAAAGAAGGAGCTTATCTGTTTGAATGAAACAAAACTGTCTGAAGTGAAGAGTAAACATGTTTTCTATACGTTTAAACCATGCGGTTACCATTTTATCGGGTGAAGAGTACTGCAGAAACATCTGATGTAAAACAATAGCTGTTGTGTGTATATAATAATATTTGTGTTGGATTGTGTGGCAAGACTGTGTCACTTGTGGTGGTGACTGGTGTCGTTCTAAACTACGAAAATCCCATAGTGCATTCATTAGAGCTGCTTGGTGGTGTCAACTACAACTCACTCCAGCACATCTGTTTCTTCATGTCAGGTTAGCAAGCTGAATGAATTAGATATTGGAGCAAAATCTCCTCTTCCCTTTTGTTTGTGTGTCTTTCTATAGAAATCAAAGAAGACAAAGAGGTGATGAATGTTCTGGAGTTTTACTCAGTTACTTTGGGTGTATTGTGCGTGGGGGAAAATCTCTAAAAGTATTTCCAGTGGGAAATACTTTTAGAGATTTCAATAGTAAGTCTCCTCACTCACTAAGGTACAGTACTCAAATACACAATATTTATTACTTTAACAATGTCTAGTCAACTAATTTTTTTTTACATCTTTTGTCAGATTCCTGCTCCCCTCTCCTGAAGACCTTTTTTTTTCTAATATGAAAACTATTTCATGATCTGCTCCTGTACTTAATAATAATCCTTAGATTTGATATAGTGCCTTTTTATAGTTGTGAGGATGCCTTAAAGTGTCTCAAAGTGCTTTATTTTAAAACATATATTTATTTGAAAATATAATATTTGGTACAACATAAAATACAACTTCATTTGTTGCATAATTCCCTTCTTTGTGACAATTGGGAGTTTCCCCTGTGTGAATCACATCCAGGTGCGTGTCCACAGACACCCTGATAAGGTGCACTTGTCTCTTCCAGAAGGCGTCCCGGTGTTCACCCTATGCACACGTGTTTTATAAAATAAAATGTCAATAGGTTTGCCCTACATACATTTTTCACATATTGAGTGCCCTTCTGTACTTGCAACTTCAATTCAGTCAGCTTTTGGTTGGCCACCCGATGGTAGCTTCACGGGATTTTTTGGAAGGTATATTCTGCAGGCAAACAAGGTGGAGAGATATGTTCATCCATGAATACATCCATTCACTTGTGATTTACAGTTCATCCTGTGTAGAGCTTAGGGGTGTCCTCCTGATGTGAAAGATGCTGTATCAGATGTAAGGAATTGTTATTATTATAAAAAAGGCTAAATTCCCATCTTGTGCCAGTGGTGCAAGCAGGACAGAGGATATGAAGCAGGCTAATGTAATTATTGAAGTATTCCCTTCTTCACATCATATCTGTTAGTATTTTCTCTCCAGTATTTGCATTCCAATCAATTCTACATTTCTCACACTTTTACAGAACTATGATGTTTTTGATCTGCGTCCTAGATGTCCTAACCCATAATTTTATATTAACTTAACAGAAGGAGATGCTTTGGTGTGCAACCACGCAGCTTTTGTGATATTCTCCAGGGTTACTAAATTGTTTGCTTTCTGCATGCATATCTGCAGGGGCGCAGTGACATTTCTCAAAGTAGGTGTTTCCATAGTAATAGCTGCCGATATGTGGCCTCAGTTGGTTTCTCAGGAGAGATGGCAATTTTTGTGTTTCAAACTGAATTTGCAGCAAAGAATTTTTTGGCAACAACAAGACTCTTTCTGTACATAACAATATTTGTGAATGCTCAACAATGAAGAGAAAGTTTTTGAAGAAAAACAAATTAATACTCAGTGTTAATTTACGCATTTATTTACTTGTGCGCATGTAACTTGTCGTTACATATTATGACAATGTTCTTGTCTAAACTGGTGTGTTTGCAATAAATGGGATCATCAGCATAGCAGTTCAAAACAGAGTACTGTAATTCAATTAAATCGCCCTTAAGAGCTTATGAGTTGAAATTCCAGTTAACATTGCGCATAGTATTTGTTTGGGGGAATGTGCTACTATAATGTTGAAATCCCATTAAGCTACCAGCATTGTCAAAGTCTCCTACGTTTATTGATTGTCCATAACTTTAAGTGAAATAAGCGAGTCTTAACTAATGAAGGCACAAAACTGTATTTTATATAAAATTTCATTGTCAATATTGCACAGGACCGTTGATGAAGGAACATGTTAGAATTTTCCCACTTTGGCGGCTGGCAGAGCACTAGGATCTTGTATAAAAATGAGTCATTCAACAAGTTCACCAGGAAACAAAGAGGGAAGGCCACCTACTGCATGAGAAGGCCTCTCACCATTACACCAAAAACAAGCAGTCAGTTGTGAAAATACCATTAATGAGAATGTGATTTGATGTGAGGTAAGACGGAAAAACAGCCAGGAAAGCCTCTGATCACTTTCTGAATGAAAGCCCACCCTCATTGCCATTTTAGGAGCTGCATTAGCCAACCTTCAGCAGGAACGCTTTAAACATTAGTCCACATTTCCGAATGTCTACCAGATTGAATAATGAACGACCAATATTATGTATTTTTATTTTCAGCGTTTGTAAGAGTAATGTTAAACAATAAATGGAGGAGTGGGATTAGATTGGTTTGTTTCGAGAAAACCACCAGTGGTCACTTAATCATTAACAGGTACGCAATCAGTATACTTCAAAGGAAATCTCTTGAAGGGCCTTGAGGCATCTCTGCAATATGATAGGTGCTATATCAAATCAAAAGATTATTATTCATATTATAATTGATTGGCTCAGTTGGTAGCATTATCACCTCTGAACCAACAGGTTAGGGGGAATTCAAGCCCCATGTCCACTTATAGTACAATCACACCATGGAGCTAACTGCAGGGTCACAGTTCTGGTTTCTGTTGCTGACTGGCGCAGGAAGTGATACCAATGGTGCTTCCTGTACATGCAATGACCCAATGACCCAGAAGTGCTAACTGGTAGCTGTTTCAGAGTATGCCTCATTATGAAAGAGATCTGAATATATACCACTACATTATAACAGGGCCATCCTTAATTATAGCTAACTAAATATGCTGGAGGTGGAATCCCGCATCACCATCGTCAATGTCCATGGCCCTGAAAGCACAATGCGATTTCTACTTCTGTCTCATGGCATTGTAACTCCTGGTTAGTGTTTTTAACTGTGCAAAAAACTTATTCCTGCTAACTGGTCATCAAAAGGCTACATGCTAGAAATCCAATGTGTGATCTGACTTCAGCATCCAGAATGGTGTCTGCTCGGTTCACCTCGGGCACACATCTGGGTACATTCCCAATGAATACGTTACTTTCTAAATTTAAACTGTTAGAGCGTAGGCATCCTTATTATTCCTCTCTCCACTCAATTACTTTATACCTCTGAGTCATGGTTCCATATATGTCTACTGTCCATCACTGTCACTTTTGATGTATATGGTGATGATTGTTATCCGAGCCACCAGATTGGCCTCTAACCTACTTTGTGGTTGAATATTTATTTCCAGTGTTGATCTGTTGAGAGGTGAAATCCAAGCCCAGGATTTATTTTCTATCATTGGATCCATGACCTTAGGTGTTTTGACTTTATAAATGCTCTGAAAAGGAAGTTATTTTCTTTTTGTTCTGTCAAATTCACAGTACCTGTATACATTATTAGCAAGGTCGCAATGTGATAACTAAGTTATGGGCAATGCAAAATGGTGTCAACTTGCACCCAATGGATTAATTTCCAATATACAGTAAAAGCTCATTTATCCGGCACTCGCGGGACCTGGCCAATGCCAGTTAAAGCGCCTGCTGGATATTTAGGCGGCCCGTGGCCGAAAACCCACAACAAAAATTTTAAAGTTCTTTTAACACATACCATACACACCAGACTAAATAATAACAGAATATTGTATTAGTGCTTATTGTTAAAACTACTCTCTTGCGCTTCTCACCTTTACTGATTGAGGTTTACAGTCCAGCAATTTTTTTTTTAAATGGAGGACGCCAAGCGGGTAAAAAAAACGTCAGTGCGATTTTAAAGTCCCTTGACTTTACTAGCAGCAAGCCGATAACCCTAGACTCTACTAGCGGTAAACCAAAATACTGTACCTGTGCGACTATGTGGGTTATCGGCTAGCGTTATTGGCTTGCCGCTAGTATGACTTTAAAGTTGCGCTCCGTCTACCAGCAAAGGTGAGAAGTGCAAGAGAGTAGTTTTAACAATAAGTAACAATACAATATTCTGTTATTATGTTATTATTTATGCATTTACAAATGCTCCACCGCTATTGTTCCGGATATGTTCCGGTTTATCGAATGGGGACTTTTTTTTGGGCGTGCCAAATATATGGAAGTGCCGGTTCATCAAGTCACGGATAAACGGGCTTCTACTGTACATTCTAAGTATCACTATACCCGTATGAAGCTTTTTTAGCGTGAGATCCAAAAGGTCATTAATTCTCTTGACTTTTCGACTAAAGCTACCGTTCCAGTATACTTCATAAAACTCTATGACCCAACAGTCAATAAAAAAATTTAATCTTTTGAATCTACAATTGGCTGGTTGACACTCACCACCTTCAACCACAAAGAACTTGAAAGGCCAATATCGTCAGGGGTATTGGCGCAAATACAGTAATTTCAGAACATTAAATGCGCCAGTAGAAATGGAAGCTGTTGACACGTTCCACTGGAAACTGTTCCCTCCACACTGGCCTTCAAAATGTCCGCTCCCTCTGCAACAAGGCTCTGACCATCAACGATCTCATCCTTGATAAAAACATCGACATCATGGTCCTTACTGAAACCTGGATCACTCCAGGTGACATCTTCCCCTTCACACACCCACACCACCCAGCTATACCTCCTATCAAACCCCACGCCCCATCTGCCGTGGTGGTGGTGCTGTCATCATCTCCAGGACATCACTTGCTTTATCCCCCTACTCCTCTGGCTCATCGCCCTTATTTGAGCACCTTAGCCTCTGCCACCCCTGCTATCATTCGCTTATTGCACCCCCAAAACCTACCCCACTTTCATCTCTGATATCTCCACTTTTCTTGCTCTCCTCTGCCTCTGTTCCGATTGCCTCCTCATCCTCGGCGACTTTAACCTTCGCTTCACTCCCTCCTGCTCCATCTTCTCGGACTTCTCTCCTCGCTCAACCTCTTCCTCCACATTCACTCTGCCATCCACGTTTATGGCACCCACTCAACCTGGTAATCACCCAGAGCCTGATTGTCTTGCATATCACCATCACCGAGAAGGCCATCTCTGACCACCACTTCACCTTCTTCAATTCCACGGTCTATCTTCCCACCACTGTCAAGCCCACCTCAACACTGTACCGCCATTGGAAGAAAATCTCCCCACAATCCCTGTCTGCAGCCCTGGAGTCACCTGAACTCTTCCCTCTCTGGCCTTCCTCTTGCAATGACCTATCTTCCTCCCTCACTCTCTTCCACACTACCCTCTCTGCTTCCCTGATGCCCTTGCCCCCCTCACCGTCTGAACTGCCTCCTACTCACGAATGTCGCCTGCCTGACCTGCCTTACCATCTGCGGCGTCTCTCTCCCAACACTTTGGAACTCTATCCCACGATCCCTTTGCCTTGCTCCCTCCCTTACCTGCATCAAGGCTGGTCTCAAGACCCTCCTCTTCTACCATGACTTCAGTCACCCTCTTCCCTCTCTGCCCTCCCTCATCCTAACCCTACCCTCCCCTTGCTTGGGTCCCGACCCCTGACTGTTCAGCGCCTTGAGATGCCCTTCTGATGTGAAAGATGCTCTACAAATGTAATTTTGTTGTAGTGATACTGACATTTCCATGTCAAGTTTTTCTACACTATTGTTTCTCTTCGATAGATTACAATATTGTACGATCCACAACTTTACTGCTGTCTATCGATGGGCTCTTATGGAGATATACCGAAATATCGATATTTGCGGGTTTTTTGTACTGCGCATTCTGGGTGCGCGCACATTTGGGGCCTATCTCCTCAGGAGGTAAATATATCTCTCTCTCTCTGTGTCTCTCACACTCACTCTCCCTCTCTGTTTTTCTGTCTGTGTCTCTCTCCTCTCTCACACCCCCCCCCCCCCCCCCCCCATCTCTATCTATCTATCTGTCTGTCTGTCTGTCTGTCTGTCTGTCTGTCTGTCTGTCTGTCTGTCTGTCTGTCTGTCTGTCTGTCTGTCTGTCTGTCTGTCTGTCTGTCTGTCTGTCTGTCTGTATATTATCACATCCCCCCATCTCTCCCCCACCCGCCGTCTCTCTCTCCCCCCCACCCACCCCCCCCGCCGTCTCTCTCCCCTTGCATACCTGTATATTGTATTCTAGGACTATGAATACAATATGGCGGCTTTGCACCTCGGTCTGTGCATTGTGTATAGAGATAAGCATTCTGGGTCTTGTAGTTCAGTGTGCGCGCATTCCGATTTTTTCTGATTTTTCGACATATTGATATTTTTAAAATGTCTATATCGACATATCAATATGAAAATTATATCGGGTATAACCGATATATCGATATATCGCCGGACCCTAGTATCTATACAATATTCTGTTATTATTTTGTCATATTATTAATATGGTATGTTTAAAAAAAAGTTTTAAAAAATTGTGTTGGGTTTTCGTCAACTTGCCGCCCAAATATCCGGCATGCTGTTTAACCGGCATTGGCCAGGTCTTGAGGGTGCCGGATAAATGGGCTTTTACTGTATTTACTACAGTATATCCAACTTCAAGATGATATAGTACTCTGTTACCTCTTTGTGCCGGACACAACAAACAACAGAAAATGCGCTTCAAATAATTTCTTAAAATCTATATCATGCTGCTTCCTGAAAAGACCAAGGACAAAACTTAATGTTATTTAATAAGTTAGTTACCAATATATACTACCAGTTTACAGAAATGCAAAGGATGAATCACACATTCCCTCATTTAGTATAATGTGTAGGGGAATGTGCACTAAAATAACAACGTCTGTTTCTTATTCTGTATAGTTTCAGCTGGTTTGGAAATGTTTCATTCAGGAAGAAAGCTATTTAGAAAGCTGTCACAGTTTAGAAACTGGATTTACAATAGTAGTGGCTATATTGTGGAATACTAGATGCAGTTTTACTTGCTGCTGAAATCTATTGTGTACTAAGAGCCCAGGCTGCTACAGTGAATTTTCCCCTAATATTGTTGCACTTTAAGACCTTGTACTGTAGCATGATAAATGTACGGTGTATTTTAGTGGTGACGCATCTGTCTTTAATGAGCTTGAGGAACCGGCCGGATTAGAACATGTGAAAGCACCGACTTGGCATTTATTTATTTCCACCATTTTCTCCATAAACATTTCAATTTGAACAGCCTTACAATCTGATCCAGTAACAACATTGATCCTGGGTGACCTTTTTATGTTTTTAACAATTTTTTTCCTCTTTTTTCCACCTCTTCTGCTGAAGACACTGACACATGCTGGGTTCCATCTTCACATGCAGAGGTCATTCTTCAAGTGTGAAGTGAGTGTTGGAGGCTACAGCATTTTCTCAATGTTCACATTTAAAAACGAGAGTCAATGGATAGAGATTACTAACAGATTGTAAACTTGGTTTATTTTTCTCAATTAATCATAGCAATTCCATAGCCAATTGCAGATTCTTTCTTCTGCTTCCCCATATGAGATTACCCAACCTGACATTGGAGTTGAACCTTCAACTTTGTGATCTCTATGGATTAGTGCTATATTGTATCAAGCAGGGTATCTGTCCTCACTGTGCCATTGGAAAAGTATGCTCTGTCTATTTCTCTCTGATTCTGTCTATATAAATGCCAAATAGTTCATGTTGTTGATTCAACATAACCGTACACAGACTTGTTTTGTTCTTGTGCCACCCTATATGGCTTAGTGCTAACAGCTTTTGATTTTTCTTAGATAAATCGATCCGAGATGCTGCTCTGCGTGTTGGGCACTCTGTAAATACAAGTGGTTCTTCTTGATTTGCAATTTTAAACAGAATTAAAGCAGAGACTTACCATCTTCTCCAACTAGTAACAGAGTCCTTTAATGCACAAGAACTTCACTTCTGTAGGGGTATTTTACCCTGTTACCAGAGTCAAGCCAGTGCCAAGCTAGTTTTGTAGAACGCCTTGGGATGTGAAAGGCGTTATATAAATGTAAATGCCAATAAATAACTGTAATCCTTGCATTTAGTATAGAGCTGTACACATTTTGTAGATGTCTCAAAGTGCTTCACAGAATATACTGTATGTTTGTGGGTGAAACATGATAGCTGTACACTGTTGTATTGTAACACTCCATATGATTCCTTGGAAACTGAAAGTTTGATCATTTTTGGTTTAAAAAAGTTTCTGGATTTTTAAAAAATATATTTGTGCTTGAGCAGACAGAAATAGATAAGAAAGGGCTGTTTTGAATGTTTTGCAGGCTGTATGTCTGGAGAGTTGTGGGAAAGTGATCCTTGCTTATTAACTCATCATCGGTCCCGCAGAGCAGTGAAATAAGCTTCCAGAACTAACTACTGCAGCAGAAAACATTTACATTAAGAAGTGGTACAGTCTATTAGACCGGTTACAGACCTGCATTCTGCAGCTCTTTAGTTTTTAATGTAATTGAATATTTTCCCTTTATCGAGTGTACTGTGATTTTATTGAATTAAAGCAGCTCTTGCCGTGGGCACTTTACAACAAAACATGTATGTATGTATTCACCTGTTCCATTCCTTCTTTTAAAGATTAGAGACTGACGTACGAATCTGGTTATTAGAAACCTGTAATTAATTTGTTAGCTTTATAACTGTCTTTTCCTTATCCACTCTTATCTGTGTAATGTAACTGTAGTAAGCCAGACCTCAGTGTCTGCAGTAGACAGGAATCAATGTCTTTTCTCATCTCTTTTGTGTATGTGACAGAAGAGACAAGTGACACAAAACAAATGCTCTCCAGAAGGCTTCATTAATCGGTTGTTTCTGTTCTTAGGGGTATCTGTTTGCAAGATACAATATTGCAGCATGTGTTTTTGATCATTGTTTCACTATGTTTGCTGCAGAGATGTAATTATAGCTGCATTCAAAATGTTTACAACAGATGTAAAGTGCTGGCAAGTAAATAAGTTCACAATTTGAGTCAGCAGTTAAGAATTTGATCCCTATGATGTAGATAGGTGTACGAGTTGGGAATGCACAGTAACCGCTTTAGGAGAGGAGAAAAGATGAATAGAAATGGACCTTGAAAACCAAATTGATTTAGGTCACAGTTGCATGTCTCAATGTAATGGTGCAGACTGGTAATCCTGCCAAGCAAATAGAATGTATCTACTACTGACTACTTTAAAACTAGGAATGTTTGTTTCTTAGGTACGATTTATTACCTGCACAGTCACTAATAATAAGTCTCTGCTTCAGTCTGTTCGGCAGTTCAATGGGTGTGTGGGTGTGCAATTACATCTTTCTTGCTTATCAATCTCTCCGTTACATAATTTTATTCAGGTGTGTGGGCTGCAATTCATTTCCTGTGATTCCTATGATGTTGTCAGCTCATACTCATAACAGAACATACTGTGGCATTGAAAAAAATCCTTAATAACACAGCAATAATACAACTCAGATGTTAGAAGTAGCTTTGTTTAGATGAGGTTATGTTAATGCAAAACGTATGTCAATGTTAAGGAAGTTTATAAATAATCTGCTTTAAGTGTCAGCTCCCTTCTGTGTACCCACTTGCTTCTCTATTTAAATTTGAAGTGTTATTTAAAGCAGTTCTTATCTGCGGCCGCACAATTGTCCAGTCATTCAGAATCTGGTTCCCACAGCTTCAAACGTTGTGTTGAATCACTGAAACTTGGTTCTAATGGCTGTGTGTTGTACATAGCAATTGGGCAGGTATACATCATTGGAGAAATCAGGTGAAACCTATGTTTAGCAACATAGCTACTAAAATCAATCATAATAATAATCCTTGCATTTGATACACTGTTTTATCACGTCATTGAGATGTCTCAAAGCCATTATGGGATAAAGTTCACATTTTTAGAATACATTTATAAAATAACACTAGCTGGTATTAGGTCTGCAAACAGATACAATCTCTGTGTGTATTAAGTACCGTACAAACCAATTGTGGTTGGCAAAGTTGTTGAAAATGATATTGCTCTTGGAAATGTGAAGGTAGGCATTGCAGTACAGTAAGACGTTCAATTCACAAAGCTTTAGTGTGAAATCAAACCACACCTTTAACGTTGCCTCATAGCTAGTTATTGAATCCAACCACATGTTTTCTTTTGAACTTTGCCATATCCGAGAGACTAACTGGGTTGAGGGTGTGCTGGCTAAACCAGCTTGTATTGCATTGACATTAATTGCGAGTTTTGTACTAAGATTCTTCAACACTTAAAGTCAGAGTCTCCCATGGTACTATCAATAAAAGGGTTTGAGTAAAGTAGGGTCCGACGATATATCGATATATCACTAAAACCCGATATAATTTTCATATCGATACGCCGATATAAGCATTTCAAAAATATTGATATATCGAAAAATCGATATATCGAGGTAAAAAATCGGAATGCGCGCACACTGAACTACAAGACCCAGAATGCTCATCTCTATACACAATGCACAGACTGAGGTGCAAAGCCACCATATTGTATTTATAGTCCTCGAATACAATATACAGGAATGCAAGGGGTGGAGGGGGGGGGAGAGAAGGCTGGTGGGGTGGTGAGGGGGAGAGAGACGGCTGGGGGGTGGTGGGGGGGGAGAGAGATGGCTGGGGGGGTGGGGGGGGAGAGACAGCTGGAGGGAAGGTGGAGGCGAGAGAGACGGCGGGGAGGGGGGGGGCGGGAGAGCGAGACGGCGGGGGGGGGGGGAGCGGGGGAGAGAGGGGTGGGAGGGGGAAAGAGATGGCTGGGGGGGGGGTGGGGGGAGAAAGACAGCGGGGGGGGTGGGGGGGAAGAGGGACGGCGGGGGTGGTGGGGGGGGGAGAGAGACGGCTGGGGGGGGGGGGGGGGGGGGGGAGGAGAGAGACGGCCGGGGGGGGGCGGGAGAGCGAGATGGCGGGGGGGGGGGGTGGGGGGAGAAAGACAGCGGGGGGGGTGGGGGGGAAGAGGGACGGCGGGGGTGGTGGGGGGGGGAGAGAGACGGCTGGGGGGGGTGGGGTGGGGGAGGAGAGAGATGGCCGGGGGGGGGGGGGGGGAGAGACGGGGTGGATGCGATAATATGCAGATAGATAGAGATGGGGGGGATGTGAGAGAGACACAGAGACACAGACAGAAAAACAGAGAGATGGAGAGAGTGAGAGACGCAGAGGGAGAAATATATTTACCTCCTGAGGAGATAGGCACCGAATGCGCGCGCACCCGGAATGCGCATGCGCCCGCAACGCGCGCGCACTCCGAATGCGCATGTTGCGCGCGCATGCGCAGTACGAAATCCCCGAAAATATCGATATTTCAGTATATCTCGATATGAGCCCATCGATATATCTAAATCGGAAAATTTCCATATCGACGGACCCAAGAGTAAAGGCATATACTTTAAATATAGTGACGTCCTGTAGCTCAGTGGTTAGAGCACTCGCCTTACAAGCGTGAGACCTGTGTTCGAATCCAGGCAGGTCCACACTAATAATAATCTGTCCAAAATAACCTCATAATAAATTGGTCATTTCAATCCACGACTGTTTGTGGGACACTGCTGTGCGCAATTGGCTGCTGAGTTTTTCCCACAAATATACAGTCAATTCACTTTACAGTAGATGTGAAGCACTTAGAGATGTCTAGAAGACGTGAAAAGTGCTATATCAAATGCAAGGATTATTATTATATGACTTCCTGGAGGAGAGCTGCTTTGTCAGAAATGCTGATTTCTAGTTAAACTGAGATTCCACCTGCTTGTTCAGATGGAAAGATCGTTGAAGATCCCATGGCCTTCTTCCAAAAGAAAAGGGAGTTTCTTCTTGGTCTCCACATTAATTTGTTATTAACCTCATAACTGTTTTGTGGAACCTGGCTGTAGAAATAAGCTCTGCATTTATAAACAGTGTCTTCATTTGACAGTAATTTCTTATGCAGTGCTTTGAGATGTTTGGATGTGATTCAGTGCTATAAAAATACACATCCTTTCTCTCCTCATCAAATGGTAAGAGTGAATTTGTATCTTTGCTTTGGATTATAAGGACATATTTTTTACCCATTAATGACTGGAATAGGAAGTACTGTATAGTTGACACAGGGATTTGGAATAATTTAAGAAGCACCTTAATGCTTTAATGGTGACAGTAGAAATAGTTTTCTTGAGGGTTGTGATTAAATTCGCCAAAGGACTTTCTTCATCCAAAGTTGCAGAATGTGTTCATTTTCCTTTGCCTCGCATCCGAACATTTTCTGTAGCAGAAAAACCTTACAATAAAACTCTTTCCATTTATTTTTGTCAACTTGTGTGAACTTGTACTAAAAATCTTTATATAGTACTGTAAAGTATTTTAGAAATGAAGTCCTCCATATATGTGAAAATATCCAGTTCATTGGCTGCAAAATATCCAGAGGTTCAATATTAGTGAATGTTTGTTCCAGAAAGTTGACAGAAATGTGCACTGAAGTGAACGTGAATCAATTAGTCACTTTATTTCAGTTTGCATATCATTAATTAGGTTTTAGCACATAAAAATCAAAACATAAGTACAGTAGAAGCCTGTTTATCCGTGACTCAATAAACCGGCACTTCCGTATAACCGGTACGCCAAAAAAAAGTTCCCATTCGATAAACCAGAACTTACCCGGAACAATAGCAGTGGAGCTATTGTAAATGCATAAATAATAACATAATAACAGAATATTGTATTGGTACTTATTGTTAAAACTATTCTCTTGCGCTTCTCACCTTTGCTGGTAGATGCTGCGCTTGAAGCCATGATGCTGTGGTTGAGGTTTATAGTCCAGCGATTCTTTTTAAAATGGAGCATGCCAAGTGGGTGAAAAAAACAGAATGCGACTTTAAAGCCATACTAGTGGCAAGCCGATAACGCTAGCCGATAACCCACATTGTCGCGCAGATGCAGTATTTTGGTTTGCCGCTAGTAGTCTAGGGCTATCGGCTTGCAGCTATTCGCTTAAAGTCAAACTTTAAAATCACGCTGCCGTTTTTTTCACCCGTTTGGCGTCCTCCATTTAAAAAAGAATCGCTGGACTGTAAACCTCAATCAGTAAAGGTGAGAAGCGCAAGAGAGTAGTTTTAACAATAAGTACCAATGCAATATTCTGTTATTATCTGTTATTGTTTAGTCTGGTGTGCATGGTGTGTGTTAAAAGAACTTCAATTTTTTTGTTGTGGGTTTTTGGTCGTGGACTGCCCGAATATCCAGCAGGCGCTTTAACCGGCATTGGCCAGGTCCCGCAGGTGCTGGATAAACGGGCTTTTACTGTAATTTTTTGGTGTTCCTTACAATGTTTTACTGTTTTACACAATGTTTTACTGGGGATGTCAACAGCTTTTCTTGATTTAACACAGAAAGATATTGACCTGTCTCTGAGATGACATCAATCTCCATTTTCTTAAAATATCCTAAAATTTGTTTCAAACCAATACAAGCTTGACTTTCTGGAATTCATTGCTCCTCAAACTGCAAAGAGCAGAGGAAGTGTCTTTTAGTCTTTATAGAATACAAAACAAAAGAAAAAATAAAATTAGATTTGGGGAGAAAATAGTACAATTAAAGTTAAACCAAAGTAGCTCCCTACAATAGGGAGAAAATGACGGAATTCATGTTTTGTTGACATATTTAATGGAAACTATGTTAAATGTTTGTTTTCTTTGTGTCAGTTTACTCTCCAGTACTGCCTTTACTATAATATTAGTGCTTGTTTCTTCACCATAGTGCAAAGTGAAAACTTACAAAATCATCTGCGTCAGGGAGAATGACAGTCATTTTCATGGCGCAGCCAACAGCCTGAGGATGAACTGATGAAATGAGTGGGAAACAAGCGAAAAGCTGCAGATTTTTTTTCCAGTCATCTGGTGTTGCACTTTGACAGCCGTGAAAGGCCAGTTGATCAGTCTGTTCATCAGAGAGGCTGAGCTTTTAAATAGGCTTCTCGGCTGATCTCCTGCAGGTGGAGAAAAAGTAACGAAGGTGAAGTTATGCAACATCGATACGACATTCATAAGAGGAAGGATTTTTGTAATTAATTTATTTTATGATACACTTTATTCCTTGCTTCAAACGTTGCTGTTTAAAATGTTCACAGGGCAGGTCTAACACTGCATCTCCTGTGTAATCTGGTTTATATCAGTACTTAAGACCATATAATGTGGTGAATGTCTGAGGGCAGTCTTGGAAAATGAGATTGTCCACGGTTCTAAGAATTTAAGTTTTAGGTGCATTAAGAAGATGAATTTTCTTCCCTGGGCTCAGTGCACTATATCACATAAGGTACTAAATCAAGCTGATGCTTAGGCTTTAGGAATGCTTGTGAGCTGTCTTTTAACATCCATTTCACTCCTTGCTGTGAACCCACAACATTATGGATGGAATTGGGAGTTCCATGTGTGGAGGAAATCATATATTACATCCCCCACCCTCTCACTCTGTATCTTCTCCCGAGAGCTGCCATTCCACAGTGAAGTGAGTTGCTGCTCTACATCCTTCTAGACTGAACTTTTAACTACCTTGTTTCAAATGTTGGCAGTTCACATCCACTGTCATTATTTAGCAACTGAGTCAGTCACCACCAAATCACAGTCATCTGAATGAAAAATAGAGGAGGGTGATGAGTACCAGCTGTAGTATTCAGAGTTCTATCTCTGAAACGTCCAAACAAGAATTACTATTAAACTGTAGTAAGGTAGAGACTGATCCTGTTTCGTAGAATTTGCTTTGTGTAATTGTAGTCTGACCCCCACCCCGAGAATGCTTCAAGTAAACACTGTGACTGAAGCATACCCGGTATTCATCTTCAGGGTGTGATTCAAGCAAATCTCGATTTGGCTGCAGGTTTTCTTCATTCTGATTCTCTCTCAAATGATACATTTTATATCAATGACATTTGTAAAGCCCCTTTCATGTCGGGAGGACGTCCCAAGGCACTGAACAGTCAGGGATTAGGACCTGAGCGGGAGTGGGGGTAGGTATCAGGGAGAACATATCTGCATTTTGAAACCATCACCCGGCTTTCCCAGATGTGCCATTTCATAAACAATGGTTAGAGGGCTCGCCCTGCAAGCCAGAGACCTGGGTTCAATTCCCACCAGGGCAAAATTTGGGCAGGTTTCCTTCTCCACATGCCTTTGTTTACCTAGCAGTATGTAGGATCCCAGTTGTTAGTTGATTGGTAGATTACTTTTCCAGGGTAATTATTGTAAAAAAAAATTGATCACTCAATCCACTACTGTTTGTGGGATGCTGCTGTGTGCAATTAGCTGCCGTGTTTCACCCACAAAATATATAAACAATTCACTTTACGGTATATTCTGTGAAGCATTTTGAGATGTCTCGAAGACGTGCTAAGGCGCTGCAGCAAAGTGTATTGTGTGCCTTGGGACATTCTTCTGACGTGAAAGACACTATACAAATGTAATTTTGTTGTTGCTGGTGTATGGTTCATTGAGAAGAGGTAGAAAATGAACTGTTCCAGAAAAAAATACTATTGGATTGTGTTTTATTGCAAGCTTATTATAGGTAGCAATTGGCTGCTGCTTTCTGCCCTAAAAAAATACAGTTAATTCACTTTCCACTATATTCTGTGAAGCGCTTTGAGATGTCTCCAAGGCGTGATAATACGCTGTATCAAATCCAAGAATTATTATTATTATATTCAGCCTCAGGAAGACATCAAGTATCTTCCTACCTTACCCCAAGGGGATTTTACCTTAATAGATGGTACTCATTTGATCAACCACAAAAGTGTGGAGGACGAAGTAGACCTGCTGGGCTTGAAACCTAGAAACCTTTCCTGTTCTAAGATCAATGGACTGAGGTAACTGGGATTTGTTTTGCTCCTATTTAAGAAATTGCAATTTCCAAATACAATATTGAAGTGGAGAAGTTCCAATTCTGCATCAGTTCTGAGGCCAACCTTGACATGATAAAGTACCTTAACCGGTGATTGATGCTGAACGTTTTATAATATTCTTAACAATACAGTTTAACTACCAGATTGGTAGCAAAGGAGGAGGTTCTAAATTGGAGTTCTGTGTAGAATATGCATTGGCAGCCCTCTAGGTACTGTGTGGAGAAGCTAATTTGGGACTTGCATTGGATAGAAAGCCAGTCACAAACATAAACGTTTTTCAGCATGTTTAAAGACTTCTTGTCAGATCACTGTTTTATCTTGTGCGAGTGAGCTTCTGATGAGGTTTGCAACAGTTTGAAGGGAAATGAGGCTTCAAATCCCCAGCCATTTGAAGAGAAACTTTTTAAACCTTTCTAAGCATGCCTTTGGACAGGATAAAAATACCTAAAAATACCAGGCTAATAACGTGTCTTATACAGTAAATGGATCAGGAATAATTAATTATGAGCAAATGAGAAGAGAAATGGTCGATGTGCGGCACAAATTTATGTTACAGTGTTGATATATTGTTGGCCTCTTTGTGATTGTTTTTCATATTCATTGAGATTTAGCTTTGTTTGATATTATTGCTTAGAACTGTTGTTGTAAAACATTGACTGTGTCTTGCTGAACAGGATTCCCGCCGGTGTCTAAATTGGATGAAAGTGGCAAGGCTCACATCAGAAACTTAATGCCAAGTCAAACCTCATAAAATATACATCACCCAGAAATACAGAGCTGGTGTGCAACTACTGGCCTCTTCCAACTGAATTTACAGAGTGATAAAATCTTTGCAGGGAGTATAAAACAGTCAGAGTGGAAATGGAACATCATTGGATTAACTTTAAAATGCCCAAAGTGATTACAGTACCTTCTGCACACAAACGAGCTGTGCATTGTCAGTGTAAGGGCCAGAATATTGCTCGTCTCTGGTGCTCTTTCAAGGCAATGACCACTTTGTAATACTGGTTTGTTGATTTAATGCTCTTCACGCTCAAATCAACTGTAGCCATAACACAAATTTATTCTAATGCTTTGTTAAGCAGTGCTGCACCATAAACAAACCTGGTTGTGTGGCAGGTTGACAAGAGCCGGTAAAGATGCTGATTTAGTTGCTTAATGAAGTGAAAATCATGGGTAAGAGGTTGGATGTGACTGAACGTCACGAGTTTAGGGATGGAGTATTCGGCTGAGGTTTCAGAACCGGAAAAGCAAGAGCAGGAACCAGAAGGAGATGAGAGCGTGGAAGCAGAGGATCTGCTTTTGGTACGTAGAAAAATCTTTTTCACTCATCATTTATCTTGATGAGTGACTGCAAAGAGAGAAGCGAAGTGAAGGGAGAGAGCACAGCCTGTCACTATGTTTCATTCCAAGTAATATGGCTGTGTGCACATCACCAACACATTGGGGAGTGGATTTGCTTTTCACCGCACGTTGAGCAGTGCTGATCACACCTGAGCAGTAATTCAACACTGCAGTGTAACCATTTCCACGTTCAGTGCGAGCTTGGTGTCATCTCCCTTGTAAGGTTTAACATTTGCCTCTCCAGTACCACTTGTGTTTCTCCAAGGAGATAGGTAAACTCCAGCTGATAGGCAATGTTACTGACGTTTTCAAATAGAAACTTTGGAAATTGTCCGTTTCATTAGGGAGAGAGTGAAAATAAAATAGGTATTGTTGTGGTTTTAAAAAAAAATCAAGAATGATAGTGTTCCAAGCCTGCTCATTGTCACCAAATTAAAATGTCCTTTGCTCAGTTTTTCATGGCAACCTGTTTCTCATTTGGAATGAATATATATTTTTGGGATGTGTGTGGATGGGGGGGCTATAATTATAATGAAAGTGCTTAAGAATTGGATTGTCATAAAGTGCAGCTTTTGCATTCCAATGGTGATTACAGATTGTTAAGGATTAATATAACTAAGTATTACAAACCAAAATGTAATTCATAGCCACTTTAATTCACCAAATTTGTTGAGACTGGTGAAATAATCCACTCTATAATTGAAAAGGTGTGACTTAAATTCATGGGGATATTTCTTTACCAAATTAGTTGAGTTCAGATCCCTAGATGTCACACTAATGCTGTAGGTTCTGTAAGTATTTTGTAACATAAGGGGCAGATCCCATAGAGATAGTGCAGAGGAAAGCAACAAGGATAATCCTTAATGTTACATGAAGGAGTTAAGAACAATGGTTAGATACGATCGGGCTATTCAGTCTTAAAAGAGGTAAAATAATAAAAATAATAATAAGAAGAATCCTTGCATGTGATATAGCACTTTTCACATCTTCTAGACATCTCAAAGTGCTTCACAGAATATACTGTAAAGTGAATTGGCTGTATATTTGTGGATGAAACACGGCAGCCAATTGCGTACAGCAGTGTCCCACAAACCGTCGCTGATTGAAATGACCAATTTATTGTATTTTTATTTCTTGAAGGATTATTATCAGGCATGTGGAGTAAGGAAACTTACCTAAGGTTTCGCCCTGCCTCAAATCAAACCCATTTCTCCGCTTGTAAGGCAAGTGCTCTAACCACTGAGCTACAGGCTGAGGTGTCTCAGAGAAGAGTGGTATCTAAGATTTTATATGTGATTGAGAAAGTAAACCCGAAATCCAATACTTTCAGACACACAAAGGCAGCGGAACAAAAAAGTAAGGTCCAGGGTTGCAAAGGTGAAGGACAGACACCAGGAAGTGTGTTTATTACAACAACTAGAACTAGTTACCAGGAAGCATGATTGAGGTCTACCGCAATGTCTCATTTAAGAACCAGCTTGATGCTGCAATGCGAGAATACAAAGGTAATTATTCTTGAAGGATGAGATCAAATGAGCTGAAGGTTCGTCTTCATCTGTACTTTAATGAACAGGAATTTAAGTTATGAAAGTTAATTGAAAACTTAAGATATATCACCAGAGTTGAGAGGATTTTGAGTTGGCCTGATATACATCTTCAGGATTGTGAAGGGTTACAATAGAGTAAATAGTAATAGATTATTTCCACTAGTCAGTGATTACCAGTTGTAAGACAGCACAAATTTAAGAAAATCACAAAAAAAAGAAAGTGAAGTCAGCAAACCTTTGCTAACAGAGTGTTTGGAATGTGGAATTATCTGTAGAAGCAAAGTCTATATGTTCCTTTACTGGAAATTAAATAGATATTTGAAAAAAAGTATGTATCAATCAATCAAACAATCAAACAAATAAACAAACAAACAAACAAATCTTACATTTATATAGTGACTTTCACATTGAGATAACGTCCCAAGGCTCTGTACAGTCAGGTAGGGAAAAGAGCAAGGGGTGGCGGGGACAGGATGAAGGAGAGTAGGAGAATTGCCTGTATATTTGCAGCAGCCAAATTGCGCACAGCAATATCCCACAAACAGTCATGGAAGTGGGATTAGGGGAGAAAGGGGGGAAAGATGGCAAGGGGAGGGGTCGGGGTAAAGGGAAGGAGAGCAAGGAAATCAACTGTATATTTGTGGGCGAAACACATTTGTGGATGAGGAAGCAATGCGGAAAAACCACCAGCATGAACAGCCTGTTTCTTTACTATAGTGTGCCATATTGTAATCCTATCAGTTGCCAGCAATACAGTGAAATTATCAATGGACTTCAATCTTAAGTAATGAAGCACTCTAAAACTACCAGTTAGTTACACTCAGAGTTAAAGAAATCTGTTGAGATGCGTGTTGAAAAGTACTACTGTATATAACATATGGAATAGAGCACGTTCCTGTGAATTGATTAGCTGGTTTTGTGTTTGGATTCATAATAGATAGAATGACATCTTTAACAGTATGCAAAATTTATAAACTGCAATAAATTGCATATTTGCAGGTGAGTCACTGTGCTACTAAAGTGCTGAGTGTTGTTAATTATGAATATTGACTGTGAATGTGAACGGCTGCGTAAAGCGAGAATGTGCGATTGCATTGACACAGTTACCATATGTGAGACTGGTCTATTAGAGACATTGCAATTACTGCGCCAAATATGCCAACTTCCAAAAGTGCTTTGCTCAAAAGCTTGCTGATTTTCAGTAATAATTACACTCAGGGATTGTGGGGGTTATAAGCAGGTAAGGGAAGATGGTGACTGACAGCTGGAGTTGCTGTCTTTTAGACGGGATATTAAACTGAGACTTTGTGTAGTGCTTTGAGACATTTTAATATGATAAGGATCGATATCAAATTTGAGGTTAACTAATATATTGCTAAAAGATTTTACCACAGCATTCTGAATGTATAATAAAATAAGAAGAAGAATTATAATAATAATACAGCATTTGATATAGCACATCTTCTAGATGTTTCAAAGCGCTTTACGGAATATATTGTAAAGTGAATTGACTGTGTACTTAGTGGGCGAAACGCGGCAGTCAATTGCACACAGCAGTGTCCCACAAACATCCGTAGATTGAAAATAACCAATTTATTATTGTATTTTTTTGAGGGCTTATTATTAGGGGTGTACAGTGAAAACAATTTGCCCAAGGTTTTGCCCTGCCAACAATCGAACCCAGGTCTCTTGCTTGCGAGGCAAGTGCTCTAACCACTGAGCTCCAGGACTCCAATATGGCTAAAGAGATAATTTTTCCAAGATATTTTGCTCCCCAAACTTTTATACTATACATTCTGTCCTACTACTCTAATGCCCTCATCGACATACTCCCCTCCTCCACCATCCACAAAATTCAGCTCATACCAAACATCGCCGCCCACTATCTCACCCACACCAAACTCTGTACCCTGATTACCACAGTCCTTACAAAATTGCACTGGCTCTCTGTCACCGAGCAGATTGACTTCAAGATCATCACTCTTGTGTTTAAATCCCACTACTCCTCTACATTGCCCCACCTCTCTAACCTACTCTCTCCTCACAGCAGTACCCGCTCTCTCTGCTCTACTGGATCCAGCGTCCTCCTTGTCCCCCGAATCCTCCACCATTGGCGGTCGTGCCTTCAGCTACTATGTCCCGATGCTTTGGAACTCCCTCCCTCAACCCCTTTGTCTTGCCCCCTCCTTTCCCATCTTCAGGTCACACATGACTCCTTTACTTTAGTGGCCACTGTTCTATGGCTTGGTGACACGGCAGTGATGGACAATAAGAATACAATTGGATTGAGAACCCCTCCACCAAAGGAGAGGAACAACAACAACAAAATCACATTTCTATACCAGTGCAATTTGGTCTTTCATGTCGGGAGGACGTCCGAAGGCGCTGAAATAATTTTAAGACCCTCAAACCGGTAAACTACAATGGCTGTTGTTCCTCATGGTGCCTTAGGATGTCAAGTGTTTCTCCTTTAGGGATCTCTATTAGTTTTGGAGAGCCAGAGGCACATGAAGCACATTTTCTGACACAAGGCGCCATTTACACTGTGGTTTTTCCATAAAGTTTTTTTTCAACCAATTTTCTGTGTGTGGAATGTTGGGCAACCACACAATTAGATCTTTCAGTTTTCAAATTTGTTTTCAAATGTAATGTATTGTTTCTTTTTTACTCTGGTTTATTCTGTGCATCAATATCATGTAACTTGCTTCAGCTTGTAAATCAACATTCCTGGCATCTTCACAACCATCACCAGTGCTGATAAAGAGAGGATTTATCTTTAGAGCAAGGTGAGGATATCAGTGTCTGACATACAGTAACCTGGAATATGGCATTGAGGCAACTTGATCCACTGTGGATTGATTGTGGAGTTTGTCAGCCTGTTTTACGAAGAGTATTCAGGAAATTAGCTTTAATAATAATAGCTCTAACCAAGTTCTTTAAATTTTACATGCATATTTTCATCAAGAAAATATCATATACTGTATATTGCCTCACACAATGTGTGGAGATTGGATTTCGGCGGTTACTACTGCTGTTAGAAATGTTTTTTGCTTTTGTCATTTTGCAGGGAACAGAAGGGCACATGTAGGGAGAAGCTAGGGAAGAATGGCAGCTGGCAGCATGATATCCACAATAATGTAGTAAAAGCAGCAGGTGTAGGTAGCACTCAAGGCTACATGACCAGACATGCTATATACTGATAATGTCTTGCTACGCCCTAAAGATGGTGGTTAATTTTCAGCACACACATTTGTAATAATAAAAATTTTAAAATAATAAAACATCTAGACCAAGGAAGATAGACCCACACTCAGAAGAGAGAAGGTGAATAGATAGATCAGTTTTGGTTGTTTTACATGGTGAATAGGTGGGAACTTATCCAGAACAATAACAGTGGAGCATTTGTAAATGCATAAATAAAAACATAATAACAGAATATTGTATTGGGACTTATTGTTAAAACTACTCTATTTTGTTAAAACTACTCTACTTACCTTTGCTGGTAGATGCTGCGCTTGAAGCCATGATGCTGCAGTTGAGGTTTATAGTTCAGCGATTCTTTTTGAAATGGAGCACGCCAAGCGGGTGAAAAAAACGGAGCGTGTATGACTTTAAAGTCATAATAGTGGCAAGCTGATAATGTTAGCCAATAACCCACATTGTCTCGCAGGTGCAGTATTTTGGTTTGCCGCTAGTAGAGTCTAGGGCTTTGGCTTGCTGCTAGTAAAGTCGCGTGACTTTAAAATCGCGCTGCCGTTTTTTTCACCCGCTTGGTGTCCTCCATTTAAAAAAGAATCGCTGGACTGTAAACCTCAATCAGTAAAGGTGAGAAGCGCAAATGAGTAGTTTTAACAATAAGTACCAATATAATATTCTGTTATTATCTGTTATTACTTAGTCTGGTGTGTGTTAAAAGAACTTTAATTTTTTTGTAGTGGGTTTTCGGCTGCGAGCCACCCGAATATCCAGCAGGCGCTTTAACCGGCATTGACCAGGTCCCGCAGGTGCTGGATAAACGGGCTTCTACTGTACAATGAATATTAGATTTTGCATTTATTGTTAGTACTATACAAGCATATTATATAATGTAATTTTGTATTTATATTAGCAGTAAATACAAAATAGCTATTTGACAAAAAAAATCTATCAAGGAGAGACGTAGAATAGTGTAGAATTATTTTCATTTTAAAAAGTGTGTCAAAGTTTTGCACTGAGTATCAAGAGGAAGACTTCAGGTGAGTTGAGAGAGGTTTTGGAAAAAAAACATAAAAATATTCAAAGTTATGTTATTGTGACCTATCCTCCATTTCTCTTGCTTGCAATCAGTCCCTAACCATTCATATAGTGAAGAAGGCAGACAGCTGGGAGGTCTGATGTTTAGCAGTTCTGAAGCAGTTCAGCCCGTGTCTCAAAGCAACATGTACAGGACCAGCAAACATCTGCTATTGTTGCTTGCCCACTTATATGCAAACTGTTAACCTTACCCACAGGACCTCAGGTCAAGCACAAAGGTAGACAACAGCCAGTTGATCTGGTTGTTTGTGCTTATGCGTTTGGTTGCCTGTTTCATCTGAGCTTGAATGTATTTTTCTCAGTCTCTGCAGAGGTGAGAAGTGGGCATCCTGACAAGATGATTGTGTACAGTCTGTGCTGACAATGAGTGTAGGCAATGGGACCAAAGAATAGATTCTATTAAAATTGAGAATCAAAGTGAGAAACTGCTCAGGTGGCTAATTATAGGCACTTCAGGTGAGGAGACAAGCGATGGACAATGTGCATTGATGGGGGTGGATGGTATGTGTTAGTGCAGCAGGTCTTCACTGTTGCTGCACTTGGGGACATCAGGTTTTTTTTGCTCCTAGTTTGTCAGTCAGAAATAGAATTGAGTCAAAGGAAGTACAGCAGAAAAGGAGGACATTTGGGTCATTGACCTCATGCTGGCTCCAGCTCTCTAATGAAGCTGTTTACTCTGATAATACAATTCCTTACTCCTTCTCAATGCACTTTGATGTGTTTCAAATATTTCATTCAAATATTCACCCAATTCAATTATAAATGTTAGCTTAGTTTTAGTCAAAATTGCCACTGTCGCAAAGAATTCCATGTGCATTTTAAATCAGTGAAAGATCAGACTGTGGCTCCTCTGCTGCATGACCATACAACATGGATTTGGCCTGGACTCAGTCCAAGCCTTGAAATTGTTGCATGCTGCAGCATAATTTGAAGTCATGCTGATATGAGGCAAATTGTAAAACAGGGAAATTAACAATTTTCTCCTATTGTACAAATAAGTAATTTTGGAGCCAAATCTGTAATAAATCTATGAGGACCAAACAACCATTTAACAAGGCTTTGAAAATCAAACAATTGGTGATGCTGAGATTGAAACTGCAGGACATTGTTGGAACGTGGACTCATGGCTTGGCTGGGTTTCAGTGACTGACTGAACAGACAGAAATCAGTATTCTAACACAGAAGGCAAATTCCGCTACCCTTCATCCTAATAAGGATATGTTATGGTGACCATAAGACTGTAAAATATGCATTTCAATGTTGTTGGATAAACTTCAGCCTATAAAATATGCTACATCAAAGTTGTTATGTTGTTTGGTTATTTTATAATGTATCACTGTTTCCCCTTGCAGGATTTATTCAGGATGCAGATATCGGAGTACCTGAGAGAAACAGTGTGATACCATGTCCAGTGTTAAACCTCTAACTGCATTCAATAACTATGTAGCATAACAAGCAAACACATCATGTGGTGCCTTTCACGTAGGATGAATGTCTTTCAATGTGTGTCACAGATATAGTAGAGAGCATTGAGCAGATGTTGTAGTAAGATGTTGAGTAAGATGTTGACCAAACCACAGTTGGTCATACGCTTTGAAGAGAGTTTTGAAGGCACTAATACACACTGACAATGTAAGGAACATGTATATGAATGAATGTAATGTTATTGTGCTCATTACTAAAACTATCCTGCGGCTTCCTCTAAATCTTTATATACACAATACATTAATCCTGTGTAAGCCTGTTAAAATGCATTCTCCTGGTGGTGCACCTGGGAAGACTGAAGTCTTGAAAATATGCAGGAAGCAAGTGGTGACCCCAACAAAAGCTTTCCTGCACCGAAAGATAATCCAGGACGAGACAGCACAGCAATAATTATTTCTGTCTTGCAGCTCTGTTTCCAATATATTCTCAGTCACTGAGAACGAGGTTCCTTTTCCACACTGCATAGGTTTGCTCTCTCCTTCCTCACAAAAATCGGTTGATTTTGTGCAGAATTTCCCATTTCACTTTATGAAATGCCTTGTGGCCTCTGCAGAATATTTCTGATGCTCAACGAGTGTACTGGGTTCTCCTGTTTCTCTAACAATAGTAATTTGAGCTGAATGGACCCACTCCACCCCCTTCCCTTAATCATATATAATGTTTGCATTTCCTGCCTTGATGAAAGTCATCTTGCAAGTGCTCAATGGGAAGCCATTTATCCACACACCTTTTATTTGAACGGATCAATTATCCAAACCAGCTGGACCATTGCCAGTGATCTATGTGTGCAGCTGAATAAGTGGAAACACAACATGGTTTCAGGATTCAGTTATTTGGACAACAGAAATTGTTGTTTTGTTTCCCGTTCATAACAGATTTAAAATAAGCGTTTGGTGCACTTAAGCGTAACCTCTTATTTTGGTTTGTAAGCATTGCTGTGAAGAACCAACACAATATAACATATGGGAGTAATTGTCCAAACATTTCACTATTCCAGACAGGGTACTCCGTGACCTGACGGGCGAGTGAAAAGCTATTTTTAATTTGGGTGTTCTTCATGGATTTTTGCAACTTAATGTAGAACATGTGTTGGTTTATTTTTCTCGAAGGATAAAAGTAATTTTTATTTAGCTTAATAATGCACCGTAGTAGCAAGTGTCACCTGGTTCTCTCCCTCGTGAGTGAGAATGATTCTTTCACAATCGTTGTATTCTTCATAGAGCACCCAAGATAAGGATGTTACTGGATAGGAAACCTGGCAATAAGGATATTTACAGTATATTTAATTTATATATAAATTCACCTACAAAATACAGTCACTACACTTACAGTGCATCCTGTAAATCGCTTCGAGATGTCCTCCCAACATGAAAGGTACTATTATCAAATACAAGCATTATTATTATTACATATATGTTTAAACAATATAATTAGAGACATTTTTCTTATAAATCACAGCAGGCCAAAATAGCAGCTGAAAGCAGTCTTAAGTCAAAGAATCAGGTACGACTGAATTACAACAATAACAACAACAAAATTACATTTATAGAGTGCTTTTCATGTCGGGAGGACGTCCCAAGGCGCAATTAGAACTCCAATGAAGTGCTTGGCTCGAAATGTTACCTTATCCTCCCCTTGCAGATACTCGTTGAACTGCTGTAAATTTCCAGCAGTTCTGCTTCTACTTCAAACCTCCAGTACAGTATCTACTGTTACACATTTTATTATTATAGAGCCATATTATTATACAAATCATATCAACATTTTGGCTACATATTTTAATCTTGATGATTACAGATTCTCACTGAATGCAATTCCTACTTACAGTGGTCAAACCTTTTATAAAATGCAAGCATAATCAATATGAAAGTGCATTTGTCACTTGTCCATTAGACTCAACTCAAAAAAAGAGACAATATCTAAAGGTAACCACAACAACTTGCATTTATATAATGCCCTTCTGACAGGGCAGTGTCTCAGAGTGCTTATCCCCTGAAATAGAACTGCAGCTACATCACAATATATACACTCAAGTTGCGTTGTTTTTTTAAGTGATCCTCAGGAAAGCAGCAACGATTCTCGTGCCTCTTCAGCAAAGAAAGTGCCTTGCAATGTCATTTATGTTTTCTGCAGGGAACCCCCATTCGCATCACTCCAACTCTCGATACCAAGGCTACGAGGGAATTCTGGTGAATAACAAATGCAATTGATGAAAGTGGGTATTGATTTTTCAGCTCCGTGTGTGGGTGTTAAGACCAAAAACATTACTGACTTGTAGCATTTGGCATCACATCTCTGTATAATGTGTGATCTTTCATCTGCACAACACACAGCCACTGGATTTGACAGGAAATCATGTGCGGCGCTTTGAGATGTCATCCATGTGGGATGTGAGAGGTGCTACGTAAAATACAAGATTGGTATTATTTTAAGAAAGAGCTTCATGATGAAATGAGATGGTAGGGTTGATTCCAGAAAGAGTAGAGATGGGATCAGCTGGGCCAAATGGGCTTTATCCAGCCAAATCAAGTGTATCCAGTTATGCTGAAGTAGACTTGATATCAGAGACAAGCAGAGTAAACATGTAGAGCCTATGCAGATTTCCAGAGCTATTTGCATTGAGCATAGGGTTTTGAAGGGATTTGTGATAGATTAGAATATCAGTGAGTGAATCGAAGAGTTAATCTGAACTAAAATGTGTTAATGGGTCTGGCGTTTTTCCAGATTGTTACAAACCAGTTTGTGCTTTAGTTTCTGTGACAAAGTGGGGGCAGCCAGCAGATGTGTTTGAAGTTTTTGAGCTGAGGCCAAGTTTATGATGACTGGGAGTGAGGAGTTTTAAGATGCCTTTCCTTAGCTGTATGATTATTTTGAGTTGCAGTCTGAGGCCTGAAATACAACAGTCAAGGCTGAAGACAATGCAATTTGTTGATCCTCAGATCTATATGTACATGAGTAATATGTGTTGTTCAATGCTGGCTGAATCTCAGAAGTGGTTTCCCCTGAGATGCTGGATTGCACTTGAAACTAAGTAGGCAGTGGATGACATCTGTGCTTCCAGAAACTTTGACCTTCCAGCTAATTTAAACTCCTTTGATAGGCTTCCTTTCTGCTAATCCTGCACTCCTTTTTATACTCCAACTGCCTTTGTATTTCTGTTGTAATCCTTTCTCAGTGTTTACGGGATGAAGAAAGCACTAGTGAAATGTAAGATGAGGTAATTTACAGCCACACCTTTTAAAAAATATATACTGCAATAGATCATTGCACTTCCAAAAATTAACCCTGTTATTTCTGAATGCCATTTTCACATTTCAGTTTGAAACTTTTCTTCCTCACTGTTTGGAACACAGAACATAGGAACAGTAGGCCATTCAACCCATCGAGCCTGTTCCGCTATTTCATTAGATCATGGCTGATCTGTATCTCTAGTAATCCTTTCAATTCCAATTTCATTCTTTCTCCCCATATCACTTAATATACCCTGACCTACCATAAATTTATCAACCTTACTCTTGAAGGTGTGGATGGATCCAGCATGCACAACCTTTTGGGGTAGAGAATTCCAGATTTCTACCACCCTTTGAGTAAAACAATGCTTCCTAATTTCACCCTTAAATGGTCTGGTTCTAATTTTAAGACTATGTTCCCTTGTTTTGCAAAGCAAATAGCTTCTCTGTATCTACCCTATCAAATCCCTTTATCATCCTAAAAACCTTTATCAAATCACCCCTCAATCTTCTAAACACAAGGGAATACAATCAAAGTTTACGCAGCCTTTCCTCGTAATTGACCCCCTTTAGGCCTGGTAACATTCTGGCGAACCTGCGCTGCAGCATCAAAGAAAACATAAATGGATGATATCTGCAGATATTTCACAGACTCTTAACACTTTCTAAACAAGACAATGAGTCAAAATTGTGTGAGCTCACATACAAGTGTAATTTTCTTGTTGTTGTTGTTGAAAGTAATCACACGGGAAATCAGAATCCACGATCTGGTACTTTGTAGTGCAGTATATAGCATTATATGTATATCATATGGGTAAATGATATATAATAGTGCATAGGATCTAATTTTCCTCATTCAAATTTGCTATCACCTTAAAAAAAACACCCTTGCATCCTCTTAATTCTCATGAAATCCACTGTCCTCCCTTTTGTTATAAGATGCTGGAAAGTGTTGCTGCCACTAACTGATGCTCACCTCATACTCGCCTCAGTGTTCTCGCCTTTAGGCTGGGTTATCAGTGAGTATTGAATAACTGCACTGGAAGGAATAAATAGAGGTTGGTGTCGTATGAAGAATTTTCCATTAAGGGAGCATCTCATTGCTCATTAACCTTGTGAATAAACAAAACGGCCTTTATTTAGCCAAGTGCTGTGACCTAAATTTTAAAAATTAATGCCATTTCTCCTTTGCACATCGTATCAGATAGACATCTAGGGCTCTTTTCTGGCTGTTGTAAAACCCAGTTTGCACTATTCCGATGAGACATGATTTTAAGGTCATCACAGATCCCAATGAGGTACCTGCCTAGATATCACTTCCTTCATGCAGACTAGGTAGCCTAGTTTCTGAGCCAGATTTCTGCAGTACTCCAAAGCATTGTTAATAACTGACCAGTTAGTGTGGCTCATTGGGAGGATGTTGAGAAGAGATACATTGGTTACTTCAAGCTGGAAAGGCAGCAGTGTAGTTTTAGCTGGTTAAACCATTGCAGTTATAGATACAAAGGTATGAATCAATATCACATTACTGTATATACAGGGGGTACAAATCAATATTGTGTTAGTCTAAATACAGGGGTGAGAATCAATATCATTTTAGTGTAAAATACAAGTGTGTGAACCAATACAGTACCCCAACAATATAAATAAAGGGTTGCAACCAATATAGTAAATATAGTAAATAGTTGAAACATGACATCAGTTCTCAGCAAAATTCTAGATAAGAAAACTCATAGAATGTAATAATAATAATCCTTGCTTTTGATATAGCGCTTTCCACATCTTATCAACGTCCCAAAGCGCTTCACAGAATATACTGTAAAGTGAATTGACTATATATTTGTGGGCAAATCGCAGCAGCCAATTGCGCACAGCAGTGTCCCACATACAGTCGTGGATTGAAATTACCAATTTTATTATTGTGTTTTTTTTGGAGGGATTATTATTAGGCGTGTGGAGTAAAGAAACTTGCCCAAGGTTTCGCCCTGACCTGCAGAAGGAACTTTGTGAGTTTCTTTATCCTTGTAGAGCCACCAGAAGTAGGGGTGGTTCATATCAAGGGTTTGCCCCACAGAGAATATCAGTAACTTTAAAACAATCGATCTGATTTTATTGATCTTGATAAATGAAAAGGCACTCTGGTTCTTTTGAAAATGCAGCAAACCATATTCGAGTCTCTTTCCTAGACCTGTAACATAAAGTTGCACAAAGTTACAAAGGTCTTTCTCTCATCAATTTCTTGGGTTTTTGAAAATGAACACACGACCTTCCAACCTAAGATACAAGAGTGCCAACCGAGCAGGTTTTCAGCTCCTTAATTTGATGCAACAGTTTAATGTATTCTTCCTGTCTGGTAATAATAATAATCTTTGCATTTGCTACAGCACTTTTCATGACTTCTAGACTTGACAAAGCGCTCCACAGAATAAACTGGAGAAATGTGAAAAGCATGCCAAATATGCTTTGATTTATTAGTAAATGCAAACTTAACATCCAGAACCAAGGCAGTTGGAATTTAGATCAGGAGACATCTCTTCATATGGAGGATTGTGAAGATGTGGAAATCTCTACCCCCAAAATTGTAGAGAGGGTGTCAATAGAGATTGTAGTATTCCGATAGGAATTTCTCAATTATCACCAGAGCTAATTAAAACAAATTTTATTTTCAAGATTAGATTTAGGTCAAATGCGGATCTAAAAGAAGTTAAAAATTGAAAGTAAAAATGTTCAGAGCTTTTTAAATTAAAAAGACCTCCACCTGATATTTCACCTGAAGGACGACACCTTTAACAATGCAATGCTTCTCAAAAGCTGCATTGGAAAATCTAGTCTAGCTCACAGACAAAGTGTAGATTTGCACTTGCAATTTTCAGAATCAATAACAACAACAAAATTACATTTGTATAGCGCCTTTCACATTGGGGGCAACGTCCCAATGTGCTGAATCACCGACTGAGCCAGGCTGACACCTATTAATACCCTATTCTCAATACCTTACCAATTCTAATCTGCATTGTTTTTTTATGAAAACAAAAAGTACAATTTTTTTTTTTGCGAACACATAGCCAGTCTACTCAACATACTTTATTGGTGTGTTAGCCCATACGGCCGGGCCATCGTGCATCCAGGTTTAAATAAATGTAGAGTTTACAGCTTTTAAATTCCTCATTTAAATGTTGCAAAACTACTCACCGGCCTCAACGGCTTGTAACATATTGAGCCACACCTTTCTCCAGCTCTTTGTTCATTCATTCATTCTTAATGCACAAGCTGCTTCCTCTTCAGGATCTTGGACTCATTCGAGAATAGATGTCCTGCACGTATTCAAAATGTCTGGCCCCAGTTTCTAAAAGTCAGTTATTTTTGTACATGCAATTTTAATCTTGCTGGTTAACTGTGTTGCCGGTTTGTTTTTCACTTGATCTGCCTATACGTATTAAAAACAAATATTCTTTACAGATCAGTTTTATAGCCTGTGCACTTTCACTGCAGACAACTGTCTGGAGTAAAACTGATGCAGTATGCATAAATGTTTCAACAACAAATCAGCTTTAGTGCAGTTTAGCGTCTCTGATGTGAGATGCGTACTATTCCCTGTGGTTGATCCATTTTGTGCTTTTTGCTTTCCATTACCAAGCCCATCGCGGAGTACGTGGTCCCACCAGGCTCAGGAACTGGACGAGTGAAACCACCAGAGAGGTTTGACTTGATGTTACCATTCTGTTACCAGGCATGTAAATTTGGAGTTTGCTCAGTCCTAAAGACTTGGCTTACCCCTTTCTCCCCTCCACCCTCCCCCCCCCCCACAAACACACACTCAATGATAGTCGAGAGGATAGTGACTATGACTTATGTTTGTTCATTGGGATAAATACAACTAAGCTTACCTTGAAATAACAGTGATGATCCCAATTCACAAAAAATGTGGAGAAAATCACCTCAAGAGTCTTTAGCATATAGGACAAGAGGACAGGATAAAATATAGCAATAAGTTATGGAGTTGTTTTAAAAGGGGGGAAGGTGTATTTAAAAAATAATTATGGGTAAATTTGGAGAAGCATTTTTCAATGCATGGTAGATTTATCATACATGGTTTAATTTATGATATGACATATGTCTGAAATAAATTGTGGTTAATTTGAATCAGGTAAAAATATACAGTATGTTAAAATTTGATTCAAATCTTGCAGCTTTTTGAAACTACGTACGGGAAGAAAGAATTGTGTGTAAAGTGACTTGATGTGCAAATTGGCTGCCATGCTCACCCACAGAATAGACGGTCACTACGCTTCTCTGTAAATCCTATCAAGTGCTTTGATACGTCCTCCCAATGCGAAAGGTGTTGGATCAAATGTAAGGATTATTATTACTATTTACATGGATATTGTGTGTCCTTAATATTTTGCTGTATTTATCAACAGAAGCACTGTTGTGGTATCAAAGTTCACTAAATGGCTTAGAAATCCTTTGACATAATATTTGGTGTACAGTACCAATGAGACAACTGATTCAGGTCGTTAAAGTTCACACAATAAACTAGTGTTATGCTGACTAAATTTGTAATAGTTGTAATTTTTTTTTAAAAAGCATGCATTTAGAACCAATAACAGAGCTGCTTAATCTTCCTCATGCAGCTAGATTAACAGTGAATAATCATTAAGTTATGACAGTATGGCTGGAGCCAAGTGTAGCAATATGGTGCCTGATTGATCCTTCCTGCTCCATATCGCATTGCATCAATCATGGCTATTAGGAAATGCCTGATTTCAGAGTTTGTTTGACAGTATTTTAATGTTATGAAAGGGCTGGTTACGTGACCAGTTGTGTGATAATAGTATATTTGCTCTGTTAAAAAATTTTGGGCGATCCACTGGACTGAGTGAGAGATTTCAACAACAACAGATAGTGTTGCAGATAGCTGGGTTTGACTGATAAAGCAATGGTATGATTCTTACTGCTCCTGAAATCACCTCCTCCAGCTCGTGTTTGGAATGTGGTTGCAGTTTTCTCTAACTCCCATTTATATTACACATTTGGTGGCCAACCAAATACAGTAAAACCACAGATTTAATTTCATGTGGCACTAATATTGCCTTTGTGGTTTTGGAAGGAGTGGGTCAGAAGGACAAGCCCATTAATATTAAAGTGATTGTCGTGGAAAAGAATTTAGGTTAATGAAATTGAGTCACTTTGCTGGCAAGAATGACTGTGTTCTAATCACTCTAACTCCTGACTTACGGTGCATTGAGTCAAAAAGTGACAACTATAATTACAAATTATTCCCAGGATAAAGAATGAAAGAATAGCTCCATGTCACTTGAGAGGTTCGTGTAAGCATTTGAGTTGATGTACAATTTCTTTTGGCCAGTCAACTTTCTCATGGAGGAAATATTGAAGATAATACTGAAATGCTAAGCACATTTTTAATTAATTGATATAATTTGTCTAATTATCATTTTCTGCTTTTTTATCTAAAAGCTATTTACTTAAATTATGTTTGTTTGCAAATAGGTACTTGTATACTGGGCATTAGTAAATGGTTATTAATTATACCCAGGTATTTTTCTTTGTTCAACTTTGCTGCGAAATAGCACTTTATTGTTTGTAATAATATGTTCTTGTTCCAATCTTCATCACTTACCGTTTATCTACAATAAAATCCACTCCTTCATAATAATCATTGCATTTGATATAGCGTCTTATTGTGAAAAGGCACGATATCAAATGTAAGCTTTATTACATCAAATGTAAGCGTACTTGTAATTATTATTATTATCACTTTGTTGAGATATCTCAAAGTACTTCACAGAATATACTTTAAAGTGAATTGACTGTATACTGTGTGGGTGAAACACAGCAGCCACACATACATCACCTCACGGCTGGACTACGGAAACTCTCTCCTCGTCGGCCTCCCCAGTTCCTCCATTCACAGGCTGCAGGTCATCCAAACCTCTGCAGCCCATGTACTAACCCCCACCGTCGCCCGTCTCCACTGGCTCCCCATCCTCCAGAGGATCGAGTTCAAGATCCTCGTCCTCACCTTCAAGGCCTTACACGGCCTTGCCCCGCCCTATTTAACCGACTTACTCTCCCCCTATAAGGCCACCTGGACCCTCCGTTCAGCAGGACTTGGCCTGCTCCGAGCCCCCCACCCGAACCGCCCCACCATCGGAGGCCGGACTTTCAGTTTCTCAGCTCCCACCCTGTGGAATTCCATCCCCCAATCCCTCCGCCTTGTTTCTTCCCTTTCCTCTTTCAAGGCCGGTTTGAAGACTTTCCTCTTCGACCGTGCCTTTTGTTCCCCCCCGAATTTTTCGACCTCCCCTACGTGTTTCACCCCTTCCCGAACACTCCCCTCCCAGCTCGGGTCACACGCCTCCTGTGCAGTACCTTGGGACGTCCTCCCGACGTGAAAGGCGCTTTATAAGTTTAAATTGTTGTTGTTGTTGTTGTAGCAGCCAATTGCATATAGCGGTGTCCCACAAACAGTAGTGGATTGAGTGAACAAATCATTATTGTTACTTTATTTGGTCCTAATATATTTCTGTCCTTGGTCCTGATCTTCTTCAATGGTGTTCTCCAATTTATAATAATTATAATCCTTGCATTTGATATAGCACTTTTCACGTCTACTAGACCTCTCAAAGCACTTCACAGAATATACTGCAAAGTGAATTGTGGGTGAGATGCAGCAGCCAATTCTGCACAGCAGTGTCCCACAAACAGTCGTGGATTGACTGATCAATTTATTATTTTTTTTAGTGATTATTCTCAGGTGTTTGGAGTAAGGAAACTTGTGAATGGAATTAAACCCAGGTCTCTCGCTTGCAAGGCAATTGCTCTAACCACTGAACTACAGGACACCATAATATTACACATCTTAGAGTCATTTGAAAAATAAATCTTGCAATAAGTGTGTACAACAACAACAACAACAACAACAACAATTTACATTTATATAGCGCCTTTCACGTCGGGAGGACGTCCCAAGGCGCTAAACAAGAGGCGTGTGACCCGAGCTGGGAGGGGAGTGTTTGGGAAGGGGTGAAACACGAAGGGGAGGTAAAAGAGTTCGGGGTGGAACAAAAGGCACGATCGAAGAGGAAAGTCTTCAAACCGGCCTTGAAAGAGGAAAGGGAAGAGGCGAAACGGAGGGATTGAGGGATGGCATTCCATAAGGTGGGAGCGGAGAAACTGAAGGCCCGGCCTCCGATGGTGGGGCAGTTCGGGCGGGGGGCTTGGAGCAGGCCAAGTCCTGTTGAACGGAGGGCCCGGGTGGGCGTGTAGGGGGAGAGTAGATCGGCTAGGTAGGATGGGGCAAGGCCGTGTAAGGCCTTGTAGGTGAGGACGAGGATCTTAAATTCGATCCTCTGGAGGATGGGGAGCCAGTGGAGATGGGCGAGGGTGGGGGTTATGTGGTCACGGAGGCGGGTGCGGGATAGTACACAGGCTGCAGAGTTTTGGATGGCCTGCAGCCTATGATTGGAGGAACTGGGGAGGCCGACTAGGATAGAGTTTCCGTAGTCCAGCCGTGAGGTGATGTACGCGTGCACGAGTGTTTCGGCAGCGCGGGGGGTAAGATAGTTGCGGAGCCTGGCAATGTTGCGCAGATGGAAATAGGCGGTGCCGGTCAAGGCGCGGATGTGGGGGAGGAAGGAAAGTTTTTGATCGAACATGATGCCGAGGTTCCTGATTGGCTTTGTGAGGTGGAGAGTGCAGCCTTGGATGTTGAGGCTGGCAGCGCCCGATGTGCGGAGGCGCTGGCTTGAGCCAATCAGGAGGGCCTCGGTCTTACTCACGTTCAATTATAGCAGGAGACTTGAGAACAGATGCCTTGTGTACATATAGGAATATTATTAGAAAAGTCAATTTCTGCCATAAAGCCTGTGTCATCCACTGACCATGCACAGCATATCCTATTATTAAATTCATCCAACCCAACTAAACAGGATATCAGCTGGAGTAAAATTTAGTGCCACTCAGAGCCTAATTCAAGGCAAGTCAGCATAGCAAATCAGGCAGTGACTTTTACCAGGAATCAAACAGGATTTTTAGTTCCTCTGTCAAGCACAGCTGAACAGTCGTTTTTTGTGGAACCATTGCTGGTGAGACCACAGCATCTCTCATTTCTACCTGTGATTAAGTACTGTACTGCAAAGATGTCACTGACAAGAGTAGACTATCTCACGATCTTTGCAGAAAGTAACTTCTAGTCGTATTTAATTCACTTTCTTTTTCCCTCTCCCCCCCACTTGCGAAAGCTGGTCAAAGTATATATCCTAAAGTTAGTCCAACAGACTCACATCACCATTATTATTCACTGTCAGAATATAATAATAATTTTATATAGTGCCTTACTCCTTTGTAACATCTCAAAAGACTTCACATAATATATTGTTAAGTGAAGTGACTGTATTCTGTTGCCAAGCGTAGCAGCCAATTATCCGCAGCCGTGTCCCAAACAGTCGTGGATTGAGTGACCAGAATTTTTTTGAAGAGATTATTACCACCAGATAGCGATTCGCAAATCAACAAGTAACCAGGTTCCTACTTACTGCTAGGTGAACAGAGCCAAACAAAGGAAACTTGCCTAGTTTTATACCATTCAGGAACTGAACTCAGACTTTCTTGCTTGCAAACCGAGTGCACTAACCACTCAGGAACCAAACTCAGACTTTCTTGCTTGCAAACCGAGTGCACTCCACAGTCCCATAAATACTTTAATTTTAATTTTAGAGTCCAGTCTATAAAACTAGCATCAACAGTTCATCTTAGAATTTGCATTTGTGGATATCTATCTGTGCATTTAGATAAAGTGATATTTGTAAATGAAGTAGAGGTTCAATATTTTTGAGTTCAATTCTTGTTTCAATATCCAGTTCATCAAAATAAACACAAGTTTACAATAAAAAAGACCTTCACTATGATTAGCAGAGTGAAAATGTGTCACACATAGTAAGATAAATGTCTGTCAGCAAAATTAGTGGAGAATAATGCTATTATCCTTAGTTATAAATGTGAAACGGTAGTAGATTGCAATGCTGATTCCTCTGCAATATTTAATTTGACAGCAGAATATATTTTGAGTGAGCCAGATGTATTTTAGACTGACAAAATTCTCTTTCAAACATTAAAAAAAATGTATAACAGCCTTTCATTAGCGTATCCATCTGAAAATCATCTTCTGAAGTAATTGGAAAAGAATCTGATTGTTTCTATTACATTTGGAAAGAGCATTTGCACAATGGTGCTGAAATAGAAGGAAGGTAATCAGACCACTTAATATCGTGGATCTATTCTGGACGGCTCTTTGTGTTGTTGGAAATCTAGTTAGTAAATTGAAGCTTGAAATTGATCCGACCACGATTTCATTGATTTTCCAGCTTTCTGCTTCCCAGAATGAAAAGACTGATTTGCCACTTGTCATGCTGGAGGGCTTGCTTTTAAATCCTCACATCAGCAACTTAACTGAATGAAAAGTGAATTCCCAATTTAAAGAAACAGTATACACCCAGCCTTTCCCTTATCTCACAAGAGATTCTATTAAACCCGCTTTCTTTCAACATGTACCTTTTCAACTCTTAAAAAAAGAAAGAAATGTTCTACTTGGCTTCTATTTTGAGGGGAGGAGCTTCCATAGTGCACTTCTATTCCATCAGTAGGATTGACTTGCGTCATTTCATGTGCTGATCAGCAATCAGACAAGCAGCAGTGTTGGAATAGTAATAACAATAATAATCCTTCATTTGATTTAACGCTGACCTCCGCTCCTTAAGGCCATTACGCCCCAAAACTTTGAAACTCCCTCCCTCACCCCTTTGCCTCACCACCTCCTTTCCCATCTTCATGTCGTTGCTGAAGACTTTTCTCTTCGACTACGCTTGCAGTCACCTTCCCTCTCCCCCTGCTTCAGCTTTGGGCTCCACCATTGTGGCGTCCGACGTGGAGGACGCAATGTAAATGCAAGTTATGCTTGTTGTCCAAGTAGGTGGAAGCGACACCCATTGCAAATATGTCAACGACACACTATTGTCCAATAGAGAAAATTGCCCCCTACAAAAAAAAATACTACAGATGCTGGGAATCTGAAACAAAAACAGAAGTTGCTGGGGAAACTCAGCAGGTCAGGCAGCATCCATGGAGAGAGGAAAGTGGGTCAACGTTTCAGATCGAAGGGTTTCTGATGAAGGGTCATGGACCCAAAATGTTGACTCACTTTCCTTTCTCCATGGATGCTGCCTGACCTACTGAGTTTTCCCAGCAACTTCTGTTTTTGTTTCAAATTGCCCCCTACGACTGGCTAACTCGCACTGTATCACACTGTTCCAAAAATCAGAACTTGGTCTCTGAACGTTACACAGATTGAAATTGAGAGGAAGATTCACAGAATCAACCTTTCTGCACGGATCACTACTTCCTCATGGAGCAGTTCCACTGAAGCGAAATGAAAGAGAAAATGGCAGCTTTGTTTTTCTCAAGGGTGGCATCCTAATATTGGAAGCTGAAACCAGCCTCAACTGACATTCAAATGTGATTGCTCCCAATCGGAAATTGCACAAGTTCTTTACTGAGCTGCTAGCTGATGAATCTTATGGTAATGGAAGGTTCTTTTGGGGAGTATTTTTATGAAGGAGTAAAATGTAGGGTTTTTTTCATAGATTCATAGAATTTTACGGCACAAAAGGAGGCCATTCGACCCATCTAGTCTGTGCCGGCTCTTTGAAAAGAGCGATTCAATCCCACTGCCCTGCCCGCTCCCCATAGCCTAATAGACCTGTTCTCCCTAAATAAAGATCTAATTCCCTTTTAAAAGTTGTTATCGAATCAGCCTCCACCACCTTTTCAGGCAATGCATTCCAGATTCGAACAACTCGCTGAGTGAAAACATTTCTCCTCAGCTCCCCTCTACTTCGCCTTGAAACTATTTTAAATCTGTGACCACGAATCACAGATTCGCCCACGAGTGGAAATAGTTTTTCTCTATTTGCCCTGTCGAAACCCCTCATGATCTTATAAACCTCTATTAGGTCTCCCCTCAATTTTCTCTGCTCCAGAGAGAATAACCCTAGCCTATCTAGCCTCTCCTCATAGCTGAAGTCCCTCAATCCTGGCACCATCCTAGTAAATCTTCTTTGTACCCTTTCCAATGTCTTCACATCCTTTCTGTAGTGTGGTGACCAGAATTGAACACAGTATTCCAGCTGAGGCCTCACCAAAGTTTTATAGAGGTTAGTCAGCACTTCCTGACTTTTGTACTCTATACCCCTATTTATAAAGCCTAGTATCCCATATGCCTTCTTAACAGCCTTGTCTACCTGTCCTGCCACCTTCAACGAGTCACTAACACAAATCCCCAGGTCTTTCTGTTCCTTCACACCATTTAAAATTGTACTATCTAGCCTATATTGCCTCCCTTCGTTTCTTCTCCCAAAATGCATCACCTCACACTTCTCTGCATTAAACTTCATCTGCCATGTGTCTGCCCACTTTACCAATTTGTCTATATCCTCTTGTTTGTTTGTTCCAATGATATGGAGTAATTCTGAATGCAGTTGTGTTAGCCAGTTTTACAGAGGAGTCGGGCTTTAATTGAAATGCAAGTCCAAGATTCTGTCAGTTTGCTCTGCTGGATCAGGTGGATGCTATAGATCTCAAAACAATATTCTGAAGAATAAGGCAGTTTCTTACTGTATTCTTCCTTGAAACAGAGTAAGTTACACATCATGCCTGCGGTTCACTTAAACAATAACAAAATTACATTTGTATAGAGCCTTTCACGTCGTGAGGATGTCTCAAGGCGCTGGACAGTCAATGTTTCAGACCCGAGCTGGGGTTGGGATCGGGTGGGAGGGGTGGAGGTGGAGGGAAAGGTGGGGGGGGTGACTGATGGCATCGTCGAAGAGGAGGTTCGTGAGGTGGGACTTGAAGGAGGCTAGGGAGGGGGCAAGGCAGAGGGACTGTGGGATGGAATTCCAGAGGTAGGGGACAGAGTGGCTGTAAGGCTCGCTCGCTGATGGTGAGGCGGGGGACATGGAGCAGGCATGAGCCTGCTGAGTGGAGGGAGCGGCCAGGTTGGTAGAGGATTAGGAGGTTGCAAAGGTTGGGTGGGGTGAGGCTATGGAGGACTTTGGAGGTGAGGACCAGGATTTTGAATTTAATCCTCTGTGTGATGGGGAGCCAATGGAGTCAGGCACAAATGGGGGAGATGGGGTCATTGGTAGTGCAGTGCTTTATCAGTACTGCACTGGGATTTTCTCTTAGATTATAAACCTGAATACAGGTATGGGATTCAAACCGATAACCTTCTGACCTACAGGGCACAGCACTGCCCCTGAAGCAAACTGACAACATTGTTCATTGTTTATATGTTATAAACAACAACATGCATTACACAACGCCTTTCACTCAGGGTAGCATCTCGGCATGCTTTAAACTAGATCCTGTACATTGATTTTAGTCAACAGGCTATCTGACACATGTGGAAACCCATTACTATGCTTAAGAGTATCCAAAACAAATTCAGATTTCCATATATGCACATCACCTATACATGGAAATGTCCCTGTGACAGCACTTTACACAGAGCTCAGTGGGTAACAGGTTGCAAGCTGTTCTATAATTCTATTGGCAACATCTGAATTTCACAAATTAGTATACGTTTTAGCTTTTCAAATGGAGTTTTACCTAGCAGTAAGTAGGAAGCTAGTTGTGAGGCGATTGGCAGATTGATTTTCCAGGGATAATAATACCCCTCCCCCCAAAACGATAATAATTTGGTCATTCAATCTACGATTGTTTGTGGAAGACTGCTTTTTGCATTTGACTGTTGCATTTCACCCACAAATGTACAGTCAATTCATTTTACAATATATTGAAGTGCTTTGAGTCTGTAAAAGACATGAAAAGCACTATATCAAATGCAAAAATAATTATTAATAAAACCTAAAATAATAGAATGGTAAGTTTCATAAGTGTGTCAATAGCATTTTAAGATTCTATAATCGTTTTTCTGTTTGTCGTCTGATTTATTAGGAAAACCTTTTTGAGCTTTTTTGAAAGGCAGGTTTCTGTTTATCTTAAAGGCGTAGAAGGGAAATCAGGTGTGGAATTTACTGTAAACAGTTAGACTGATATTTGGCTAACAATGTGTGTTTGGCAGCCTTTGGAATATGAGTTGTGGAATGAATTAATGCATTGTGGAGGAGTGTGTTACGGGATGGTATGTATTAAGTGGTGGTGGAATCACTGGCATTAAATCAACAGCTTAAAATATGTTCTCGTATTATGCTTTTGAGGTTGAATGAATGAAAATGTCCAGGTGCTCATGTGATGTGCTCATATGATAGGGAGCACACTGAGGAGGGAGAAGTAAGAGAGAATTAAGACCTATTGACATGGTGGAAAATATGTTCCAGGAAGGGCTTTGAAGTAGTGGGAGCAGTTGTAAGACAGAGGTTTTGGAAGTAAATATCAGGAGGCAGGCGGTTTGGTGGCTAAATGCTCTGCTAGTAATGGTAGGAGGGAGTATGGAGGTTTACAATTCACACTGTCATCAGTTGTGATATCCATGCAAGTCTTCCATCCAAGAGATTATACTTGCAGTACGTGATTTTGGCTGTTAGCTAACAGAATACCATCTTTTAACCAAACAAACATTACAAGCTGTCCACTATGCCATTTGATTAACAATCAGAAGCCACAATGTATGTGCCAGAAGTCCAATACCAGCTTCACAGACATTGCATTTGAGGAATAAATGAGCTATAGGGGGAGGGCTCACCTTTAGCATTTAATGTTATAAATATTTCATTGTTAAACTGACCTCAAAATATATATTGAACATAGGGAATGATTAAAAAATATAAATATAATAATAATCTTTGCATTTAAATAGCGCTTTATTAAATCACTGAGACATCTTAAAGCGCTTCACAGAATATGCTGTAAAGTGAATTTACTGTATTTTGTGGATGAAACGCAGCAGGCAATTGCGTACAGCAGTGTCCTACGAACACTCTTGGATTGAGTGACCAACTTTTTTAAGGGTCTATTGCCTCCGGAAAGTGATCTGCCGATCGACTTACAACCTGGTTCCAACTTGTGGAGTCCTGTTGCTCAGTGGTTAGAGCACTCGCCTTGCAAGCGTGAGACCTGTGTTCAAATCTGGGCAGATCAGAGCAAAACTTTGGGCAAATTTCCTTACTCCATACGCCTAATAATAATCACTCCAAAAAATCCCTAATTATAAAATTTTGTCCACTAATATACAGTCAATTTACTTTATGGTACGTATATTCTGTGAAGCGTTTTGAGATGTCGAGAAGATGTGAAATGTGCTATATCAAATTCAAGGATTATTATTATTATTACTGCTGGGTAAGCAAAGATATGTGGAGTAAGAAAACTTGCCATTGGTTTTGCTCTGCCTGGGAATTGAACCCGGGTCCTCTCGCTTGTGAGGCGAATGCTCTAAGCACTAAGCTACAAAATTCTAAAGGATTTCATATTGCTCTTTATGACCTGTAATGCCATTTAAACCGTCTCAGTGAAATTACTGCCTAAATTGCTTCTTTGATTTAATTTTTTTTCTATAAAAATATTTATATTAAAATTCTAAATTTTCAATGTGGACAGACTGGTTTGAATCTGTCCAAACACATTCATGCGGTATCATTTGTTTAGAGCCTGTCAAAGAAGACGCCAAAGTTAACCTATCAGTCCCATTGCTACTTGTAACATCTAAACTATGGAATTGTTGATCACTAAAACGTTAAACTTGACAGCAGTGCTAAATTGCATGCAACTCCCAGCCATTGCACCTCCAATTGGTTTATTTTCAATAACCTGCCATTTCCTTGCGGCATGTTGCAGTGACTTCCACAGTAACTGGATCATCAGAACCATTACAAAATCAACTGATTGACCAATTTCACCTTTAGCATTTTTTCCAGCCAAATGTCCAGGTGCAAGTGAGTGAGCTCCCAGCTTGTTTGGATAAAATTTTCAGCTAACACATATATTACTTTGCCTAGATAATAAACTAGAGGCTAAAAATACACTTGAGTGTTTGTGCTTTTGTGGAATGGGTCCCAGCACTTTGCTATATACAATACTGTACTATGCCCATACTGGGGAAAATCAACGTGATGAGGAAATAATTTGCCTATAATATGCAGTGACTCCAATTTGCAGCAAATCCTCTGAGGTTCTCCTGACATGAAAGGCATGATATGAAATGCCAGGGTTATTATCATAAAATGAGGTGATTATTTTATTTTTCTCCAAGAGTTCTGTTTTTAATAGACATATCAGCACAACTCTCCTGTGGTTTGTGTGGGTGTGAGGCAGCAGGGCCCTGGATGTTTTTTTTTCTAATTAGAGGTATAGAATATGTGAGTATGTTTAAGAATACTATGCACTTTTTATAGAGCTCTGTGGTTAAAATCAGCAATTGTAGGTATTGTTGGTTAATGTGCAAGTTTATTTTATTTAGAGTTAATTAGTAGTTCAGTTACTTTTTTGCTTTTAGATGTGATGTTGAGATGATTTGGGTCAGTCTGTATGAAGGAGGACCAGTGCTGTATGTCTGGTAAAGGTAATGAAGCATTTCGTTCATAACAGAGCTAGTAAATTGATGCTGGAAGTACCAAATACATCATCTGTTGTACATGTTGATTACTCTCAAGGAAGAGCATGGTACAGTACATTCCAGCCTTGAACAAGGCTGAAAGATCCATAACTCATTGATGTTGCAGGCTTGAGGAAGTGAGTTACTGTTGGCCTTTAGCAAGTGATGATGGAATGTTTTGAAAGAGAAGGGAGCAGTATTCCGCAGAGTTTATTTTCTCCGTTGCTTTTCTCGGACTTGGTATATTAATATGGTACAAAGGGTCATGTTCACTGCAGTTACTTTCTATTTAAATAATATCCCTTGAGGAGGTTATTTGTTTTCCCTTCCAAGAAAGTATATCCTGTGAAGCTCAAATATAAGGATTATTATTATTAGAGTAATGTGTACATTGCTAATGTGTTCATTGGTACATATTAAGCTCTGAAGGGTTGTCATAGTAACAATAGAATAAAGTTTGCGATGTTTTGAAGAATTACATGTGTAAAATTACACGGGCATAAGGACCACTAGGTGGCAGAGAATCTCTCTTGGGAGCGTTTCTTCCTTGGATACCTGGATTATCACTATTTATTCTCCCTTGAGGAAAGGCAAAGTTATTACATTAATTTCTAGTCTCCAGAAAGGCTTCCAATCCATTTTGTTTGTTTCCTAATCCACTGATCAGGAGAAAATAATGAATGGGCTGTGGGGAGCATGGCTGTCACTCCTCATCAGATCAACCCTGGACAAAATTTACCAAATTGTGTTTTTAGTTGGTGTAAACCAGTGGTGACCTGTTTGACAGATGAAGCATACTTCCTGAGGCAATCTATAAGTTTAACTGACCAAGCTATCTTATTACATGGCAATGAGCCCTTCACTCTTGGCAACGTCTTGGTCTCTCTCCTGCTGGCCTTGCTCCTGCGCTAGTCTTGCCCGATTCACTCAGCTACCACTCCTGCCATGCACTCTGCGAGACATGGAAACTCTAGTAGAGGCAGTGCCTCACTTACCTCACCTGATGAGCTGCGAGTGGTAAAAATCTCTCGAGCCTCGACCTATCCAAATGTCAGATGTTTTTACCCTGTAGAAAATACGGAGTTTGAGGTTTTGATGTCATTGACAAATTTAGAAGAATTTATGCTTGTTACTAGAATCATAGAAATTACAACATAGGAGGAGGCTGTTTCTACTCATTAAGCAATAATAATAATAGTCCTTGCATTTGATATAGTCTTTTTCATGTTTTCTAGATGTCTCAAAGCTGTTCACAGAGTATACTGTAAAGTGAATTGACTGTTTATTTGAGGGTGAAACGTAGCAGCCAATCATACAAAGCAGTGTCCCACAAACAGCTGTGGTTTGATTATATTCCTTCATATTATTCCGATTACAAAAGTTATTTAATGCCTATTCAAATAGTGTTGTGGCATTTGATTCAACAATCTCTTGTGGTAAAGAATTCTAGACATCTTTCAGAATGAAACAAATATTTCTTCAAGTCGACCTAGTAATTCTTCTAGTGGTTTACTGACCAACAGGAATAATATTTCATTAGTTATCCCCCCGAAAGTTGTTCAGAATACTGAAACGCTTGATTGGATTCCAACGTTATCCCTTTTTGTAATTTATACTTGGAAATTGATACAAACTGGTGATTCTTAACTTTTGACTTTGAAATTACCTTTTCCCAAAATAAACCATAGCCTCTTCCAAATGTGGCACATTTTAATTCATATCTTCCAGATCAATTGAGCAATCACTTCATGGCTGTCTGTGGCACATTGCTGTGAAAATTGGCCCTTCACTTCAGTAAAATTGATTCGCTATCTGTCCACTTCATGGAATCTGGAACAAATTAATTGGGAACAGTTTGGAAAACGCCTGACCCTTCAGTCAGGATTTTTGATCTTCACTGTAGTTCTGATGACCTGAAGCTTTGTTGAAGCATAGCATTCACTACAAGCATGTCATTTTCTAAATATAATTAAGGAGTGCAGAGATTATAAGTAAAACATGCAATGTGAGGATAACTACAAGGAAAAACTGTTAAGTGTTAAAACAGGACAGTATTAAATGTTACTAAGAAAGTTACACTTACTGTAGTTCTTACTGTAGTATCCTAATCTGTTAATATAATAATAGTAATTCCCCTCTGGGTAAAGAAATTCTTCCTCATGTCCTGAAATTACTCTTTGCATGCCTGAATCTGTGCCCACTTGTTCTGCTTTCTCTGTGCTGTGTAACCCAAACTATTGTTCTGGTTTTACTTTCTCAATCCCATTTAAAATCTCATATACTACAAAGGAAAATTTTGTTTTAACACCCCGTAAATAGATATAAAATATATTGGATGTCTGCCAGAGTATTACTGCTATAAAAATGATTAGTTTACTCTTGTTTGAATTTAAAAGTAGAATTGTGCTGGAGGTTCTATTTTTGTTTTTATACTCTCTGAATGGCGTAGACTCAGTTGGTTGCTGACCTCCTTTTCGTGTGACTAGAGTAGTGTGAGTTTGGTATTTTATCATTATGTCATCGTGGACTCAAGCTGATCTCCTGGGGTTTTTACACTGTCAGGCTTTTCCTAAAAATATTCATAAATGATTGTATCCTCCAGGTGGATCTTATTTGGGGCAAAATGAAAATAGGACGTTCTTATTTGCTTTCCCTTTGCTTGACATTGAGTTTAAAATCTAGCACATTTGCAGATCCTTGATGTATCTTAGGATCTGAATGTTATGGCTTATATTTTCACAGTTATTTTACAGTTCTTATTAGAACAATTTTGTTCTGAAAAATAAAATGTGAGTGAGAATTGTTTGTGTCAAATGCTTACTGTGTAAGCAGGAAAGCAGCGAGGTCAGATGAAATATACAGGCTGAATAGAGTAATGTATTATTGATGTAGGTCAGATGAGCCAGGCTTGTATCTAAATTCTCTGTGAATAGAATGAAACTTAAAAGCAGTGTTTGCTTTCAGCAACGACTTGGTTTTATTCTACTTATGAAATGAGGCATATCGAGCTTCACAGTAAAATTGTGTTCATTCCACTCTGGCCAGGACAGTGCATATACACTTCCTGATAAACCACAAGATCATAATCCAATGGAGGGATCACATTTGCCCAATTCTAATAATGATAATAAGAATAATACTTATATTTGAAATAGTACATGCAAGGATGTCTCAAAACACAGAATTCACAGGATTCACTGTAAAGTGTGGTGACTGTGTATTTTTATAGGCAAACGTGGAAGCCGTCTCACAGAGAGACTGATTGTCACCAGGGAGTGAGTTCCAAGGCTGTCTGTCTATTAGACTTCAAATTGTTCTATAAACCATGTGAATAACGTCCAGACAGTTTTGCTATACTCAACCACAACCTTAAACACACACTTTGGGTTGGATATTTGGCAGCATTTAAATGAAATCTGCAAAACTAAGCAAATTAGATGTCTCAGTTGGTTGTTCTCTCATCTCTGGATTAAAAAGATGTGGGTTCAAAGGCTGACTTTCTCATGCAGTGCTGAGGGAGCACGACAATGTTGAAGGGTCCTCTGTTCAAATGAAATGTTAAACCGAGGCTTTGTCTACCCGTGCAGATGGCTGTTAAAGATTTCATTGCGTTATTTGAAAGAAAAAAGTGTATTTCTCAATTCCTCAGATAAATTAATCATTCACTTTATAATTGTTTGACAGACAGTGCTGTGTGTAAATTGGCTACCATGTGTGTCTATAAATACTCAGTGATATTTTGTAGAGATTTTTCACCTCAATATATATTGCTTTGAAGGAAGCCCTGATATAATTTCATCTAAATATGAAATGTAACCGATTTATTAGTAGCTGTGGCTCGAGCATCTCAACAGTTACCACCATTTACTGTCACGCGCAAAAACGGCTTATTACCCTGGAGGCTGAAAACAGCTCCAAAGTCCACTTTTCCACCACCAATCACCCTCCTCCATGCACCTTCTCAGGCATTAATCTTCACTTCAAATGCAAAGTGCGAGGCGGTCATGGACTTCTTCTCCTCCAAAATCCACAATATCCACAAGGCAGCCTCTCATCGCCCACCACCACCACCACTACCCCCATTCCATTCCCCTCACCCTCCCCGTCATCAGCTTCTACCATGAGCCTGTTACTATAATCCTTCTTCTCCGTCTCTCCTTCCTCCCTCTCATCCACCACCACAATGAAGCCCACCATCTGCTGCCTTGAACCCCTTCCCACCAACTTACTGATCACCCACTAAGCCGCTGAAACTCTTGTCCATGCCTTTGTACCTCTTGGCTGAACTATTCCAATGCCCTCCTCGCCGGTCTCCCCTCCACCACAATCCATAAAATCAAACTCAGTCAAAACTCTGCCGCCCGCATTCTCACCCACACCAAGCTTCGCTCCCCCATTACCCCAGTCCTTGCCAGACTTCACTGGCTCCCTGTCCCAGAGAGAATCGATTTCAAGATCCTCACCCTTGTTTTCAAATCCCTCCACCCCACTATCTCTCAGACCTCCTCTCTCCTCAGACCAGCACCCGTTTCCTTCCTTGTTGTCAGTCCTTTGTTTCTAATGCCTTTAAAAGTCTGACTTATAAAATGATCATTTCTGACTTTTGAATTTCAAATGTTTTGGACAAAATTGTACAATTATAACCAGACAAGGGATTAAGCAGAGACCAGAATTGCCTCAGCTTCTGCTGTGGACACCAGTGATGGTATCAATCTAACCAGTTAGAAACAAAGCAGAAAAAAACAGTTTCTCTGGATTGCAGTAAGTGTCATGTGTCCTAATATTCTATCTTTCTGAACAAATCCTGATGCGGAAGGAAACTTCTGCTGGGGTTCCGTCTAGCACCAAATCCGGGATTATATTCCAGTATCTCCCTATTTGAGTCCTTTGAATACTACAAGAAAGTTATCAGGCCTCATACAGATTGTTAACCAATTGTGTACCAATGACCTCAATTTTAATTCAGGATTCAAAATCTTTCCCTGCTTATGTTGTGGCTGATGATTATCACATTTATCGGAAACTGCCTGTGAAATCGAATAGTGTAATATGGTTAGTGTTGTATACTTATTGTACTGTCCTGGAGTCCTGTAGCTCAGTGGTTAGAACACTCGCCTTACATGGGTCCTGTGTTCAAATCCAGGCAGGGCGAAACTTTGGGAAAGTTTCCTTACTCCACATGGCTAATCATAATCACTCAATTAAAAAAAAAGTGGTCATTTCAATCCACGACTGTTTGTGGGACTCTGCTGTGTGCAATTGGCTGCCGTGTTTCTCCCACAAATATACAGTCAGTTCACTTTACAGTATATTCTGTGAAGCGCTTTGAGATCTAGAAGACGTGAAAGCGCAATATCAAATGCAAGGATTATTAATATTAAAACAGATGGAAAGCTTCAGAGATCTTTATACAGATTATGCCATTAACTGCATTCAACGAATCAGATAACATCCATTCACCCCTGTTCTGTGCCTTCTATCTTTCAGCCATCCCTCTTCCACGTTGCCTTTTATGCTATATGCTTTACTTCTCTTCACCATTTCTTTACGAAAGCAGCCTGTTTGAATGAGGGAGTATGGGAGTAAAATTACCAAACTGTTTTTTTTCCCCAAAGAGGCAAAAAGGAGGAAGAACTCACTCATTTGATGCTGCATTAATCATTGCTTTCAGCAAAGAGTTGAGTGATTACCCAATATTCTCAATGAATTCTGATATATACCCCAATTGGTGCTGCTATTGTGTAGAGCTGACTAAAGACTAAGTCTAAGTCTTATTAGTACAGTACTGTATAAGAAAACCAAGCTTGGGATACAGACCCGATGAGGTTTGTAAACATGATGTTTAACCGAGGGTTATTGGAGGTTACTAAAGCCCAGACAGAACATTAGCTTGTCTGACGCTTACAACTTTCCTATTGCTAATTTTATGTAGCACACAATTCCCAAGGCCAGCAATGAGATGGGCCCTCTAGTGACTATGTTGCAACATAAAAACTCACATCCTTCTGACAGGCAGTGCCAAGGGATTGGGAAACAACTGGGACATCCCATGAACACATTGTCATTCATGACAAGTGCAGAGATGTCTCCCTGTTTAAATACTGATCTCCCTTAAGGCAACCTTTAACTCAGCTTTACAGACTGAAAGTAGCTGACATAAGCTGAGGGCTGTGAAATTGCACAGATTCCTGCACTAAGTACCTCTATGTCTGACGAGTGACTGTGTTTTAACTCTTGTTACCAATTGGAAGTAACATTTTCTCAGTATTAGAAGACAAATCAAGTAGAAGTTGCCTTCTGTACTTCTTATAGCAGGCTTCTGAGCCAGTTTCTAACCCCGCCCAATCGTGTGTTTTCGGTTTGTACATTCAAATTGATATACAGTAACTTGGGTAATTCTGAAGGGTACAGAATCATTTATAATAATCCACGCATTTGATATACATCTGCTATACCACTCAAAGTGCTTCACAGAATATACTGTAAAGTGAATTGACTGTATATATGTGGGCGAAACGCAGCAGCCAATTGCGCACAGCAGTGTCCGACAAACAGGCGTGGGTTGAAATGACCAATTTATTATCATGTTTTTTTGTGAGGGATGTGAAGTAAGGAACTTGCCCAAGGTTTCACCATGCAGGAATCAAACCCAGTTCTTTCGCTTGTAAGGCAAGTGCTCTAACCATTGAGCTACATCAAGTGTCAGATAAAGAATCAGAAAAGCTGCTATAATTAGTCATTCACTTTATAGATACGAAACAAAAGCAGAAATCGCTGGGAACATGTGTCAGCAGGTCAGGCAGCGTCTATGGAGAAAGGAAAGTGAATCAACGAAGGTCCACGACCCTTCATCAGAACATTTCTGTTGTTTTTCAGATAAATGCAGCCAATTGTTTTTGTTTCAGACTTCCAGCATCTGCAGTTTTTTTTTTCACTTTATCTATATACTGTATATACAGTAACCCATTTATACATGACCCAATCAACCGTAACGTCCATATAACCGGCACCTCAAAAAAATCCATTCGATTAACTGGATCTTATCTGGCACAATCGCATTTTTTCCCCTGTGTATCAGTATTTTGAAATGCTGCTACTAGTGCCTAAAGGTGGTGCTGCTGTGTTTTCCCTTCACAGAGTACAATACCTCTGAATGCTGCCGGTAGTGCACTTCTGGGTTTCAGAGAGAGAGAGAGGGTGGGGGGGTGGGGAGAGAGGGAAAGAGGTAGGGGACAAAGAAGGAAGGGGTGGGGGGAGAAAGAGAGAGGAGTGCGAGGGGGAGAGAGAGATGGGGGAGAGGAGGGGAGAGAGAGAGAGGAGGTGAGTTGATTAATTTAGATGGAAAATGAGAGGAGTGGAGGGGTGTTGGGTTTGGAGCCATTGAGATGCCAGACTGAGTGTGTGTGTGAAAGAGAGAAAGAAAAAAATGAGAGTACCCCTTTGATTGTGTGCTATGTTTATAGATATTTAATTGCTTATTGGTAAGTATCCATACAATATTCTGTTATTATTTAGTCTATTATTAATATGGTACGTTTAAAATTTTTTAATTTTTTTAAAATGTTGATTTTTTTATGTTGGGTTTTCAGTAGCTGGCCGCCCGAATATCCGGCATGCGGTTTAACCGGCATTGGCCATGTCCCAAAGGTGCCAGATAAACAGGCTTTTACTGCATATGAAATGTTGGGCAGGTTGCCTTACTCCACATGCCTCTGTTTACCTAGCAGTACATAGGAACTGTTGTTGGTTGATTTAACAGTACATTAATATAACGGTTGTTGGTTGATTGGCAGATTGCTTTTCCAGGGAAAATAATCCCTAAAAAAGCCCAATAATAATTTAGTCATTCAATCCATAACTATTTGTGGGACACTGCTGTACACAATTGGCTACCATGCTTCACTCACATATATAGTCACTTCACTTTAAAGTGTATTCTGTAAAGCGCTTTGTGACAACTAAAGATGTGAAAAGTGCCGTAACAAATGCAAGCATTATTATTATATTATTATTGCTGTGCACAAATTGGCTGTCATGTTCACTTACAATATACAGTCACTGCACTCTACAGTAAACCCTGAGAAGTGCTTTGACACATTTTGACAATATATTAAATTGTCAATATATAGGCACTATATTAAATGCACGATATTATTGTTAAATCAAAACAGATGAAATGCAAATTTCTGAAACCAACCTTTGCCAAGGAATTTGAAAACTAATAGACAATTTTTCCACATAAATTAAAGATTGTGGTAGATCGGAATTGTTACTGAGTGTATATGATCCAATCCCATTGTCTGAGGCCCAACAGTTCTGGGATTCTGACCCAGATTAATTGCTATGTATAATGAGAAGGAAATATTCTATGTTCAAATTAGCCTTCCAGCAATTATGGTTAAAGCCTTCTCACTGAATGTGATTATGGTTACTACTATTTTAATAAAGAGCTCTTTTTTCAGCTATTCCTAATATGCTGTGATTTAGGGTCATGGATGATGGGTCTGGCTGATAACAATTTTGATCTATCATAATTTCACACTGTTATATCATCATTTTGTCATGAATTTGACTGACTGGAAATAACTGTCTGCTTATAATTCCCATCCATCTCTGGATCACAAAACAATATATCTAATGGGAAGTTATACAAAGGGGAAAACATTTCATCCAACCCATGGCTGTATTTACCTGAAATAAACTGCTGCGACTCACTGGAGCCTGAAGTAATTGAGACAATCATCGCAAAATTAAACTGCTGGCTGGAAATGTCTTGCAACGATAATCCCCAAAGTGGTCCTTGTCTCATTCTCTCCTTTGAAGGCATAGTATAGCAATTTTAATACTGCAAGGGTAATGCGGATGTTTTTCTCCAGAAGGTGATCAGTCACACCTCATGCACATCTCAGTGGAGTATTTCATGAGTTTCAATTTTCTATCTCTGTACAGTTTATTTATGGGCATCTGGTGTTTATGGCTATCCCCCTCACCGCTCAGCAGTCTTCACCCCACCTACCCCACCATTGACGGGCGAGCCTTCAGCCACTCTGCCCCTAACCTCAGGAATTCCATCCCACAGTCCCTCCACCTCGCTCCCTCCTTCAAGCCCGCCTCAAGACCCTCCTCTTCAACTGTCTCACGGGTCACCCCAAATCATCTCCTCTCCCTCCACCCTCCCCAATCCCGACCCCAGCTCGGGTCTGAAATGTTGACTGTCAGCGACTTGGGACGTCCTCCCAACATGAAAGGCACTATATACAAATGTAATTTTCTTGCTGTTCTTGTTGTCCTTGCTGTTTAGCGGTGTATTTGCACACCTACTGTTCTGTGTGATTCTAGATTATCTTCTGTATTCATTTTCTGTTGGTCCAGTGACTAGTTGTGAAATGTTGCACCCAGTAGCTGGCAGTGAGCTGTCTACAAGCGCTTAGCATTTTATATGGTTTTTTAGTTGATGTGAATTAGCCGCCTGTGAACCAAGTTCATTTCTTGGGAGCTGTGAGCATAATTTCTTCAAAACCAAGCCAAGTGATCAGCAGTTACATCAGCACTTTATCACCAATCAATATCACACAGTTTGAGAAGTGCTTCCATGAAATGGGAAGTATAGAAAGGCCATCCTCTCTGCTATTCACTCAAACAATGTTAGCATTGATGTGATGCTGAATTTAAAGTTAGCAATTAATGTCGAACCGTAAAAGCAATCAGGCGATGGGTATCATCTGAACAGGACATGGTGGAGACACTATCTCTCACGGGAACATAAATCAATAGATATATGAAAGAGTGGATAGTTGCTGGATGGGGGAGGCTTGGAATGGGTTGAGGGATTAGGATGGGTGGAGTGTCATATGGAGTATATAGCACTCGTGGACCTTTGGGGCTGAATGGCTTCTTTCGGTGCTGGAGGTTCTATGTAATTATATGTAATTTTACAAAACCATCTTGTCATGGGAGACAGATGCTATCCTATACTATGGATGCCAGATGCTGAATGGGTGCAGCAGATATATGTCGCTCGCTGATGCACAGGAACCTGATCTAACTACTGGTGATGATTGGTAACCTCCAGTAACAGTGACAAACAGCAAATGTACAGACCTGTTGATTAGTAAGGCTAAACCAGTGACAATTGTATCTTGAGGAATTTGGTCAAGGCATGGAGAGAAACTCCCTCCTGTTTAATGGTTACGTGAATAGGCAGATGGAATCTCTTCCAAGGGATCTCTTCCAAGGGACCTCTTATGATTCAGTGATGCCCCACCATTGCACTGGAGTATCAGTCTAGTCTATGAGCTCAAGGTCCCGGTCTTGAACCCACAACTTTCTGCTTCAGAGGAGAGAATGCTACAAACTGAGCCAGGCTGTCACCATCAGACTGATCTGTTCAAACTGTGACATGATCCATTTTCCAGAATGGAGTTCCTACATGTGAACTAATCAGAATAAGGAAGGTCATTAAGGTATGCCATGAATTAGACACCAATGATAACTTCCAATCACCTGAGAGCAAGGTGCCTCCGAAACTCACCTTATTGTATATTAAGAAGAATTGATAGTATTCATGTATTTTTCTTTATAAAAAATCTGAGATCTTTAATAATAAAATAGATAATCCTTTTTTTTGGAGTAAGAATCCTTACTTTTGACACTTTTTATGTTGGGGGGATGTATCGAAGCGCGTAACAGTACACTGTACTGTACTGATAATAATTCTTGCATTTGATATAGCGTTTTCTAGACCAGTGGTTCTCAACCTTTTTCAGTAATGTACCCCTTGTTAATTTTCAACATTATTGTGTACCCCCATCCAACCACACACACACCACCCCCCTCATTCGACTTGCATTTTATGACCAAGCATTTCTTATGTAACAAAATAACTAGCACATACAAAACCAGGGGAATAACAATTAAATATACAATTTGGAAGGCTATAAAACGCTAAGTAGGAGAGCTAAATAAATCAATGTACTACCACCTGTACCCCCTGGAAGTCATTCTGTACCCCCTGGGGTACATGTACCCCTGGTTGAGAACCGCTGTTCTAGACGTCTCAAAGTGCTTCACAGAATACACTGTAAAGTGAATTTACTTTATATTTGGAGGAAACGCTAAGTGACTAATTTATTATTGTAGTGTATACTGTGAAATAGTGTAACTATTTTTGTAGGGAGGCACGACAGCCGATTTGCACCGATCGATGTCTCACAAAAAGACTTGAAATGAATGATCGATTCTATCTAAGGGATTGTTGACCAGACTGACTCAGAGGCAACAGTACTACTAGTTGAGCCAGGCTGATGCAATATTTAATGTTGTTTAAGGGAAGAATAATTTATGTTGAAGTACTGTTTTGTGTACAGCACACTGTACAGCCAGTCTCTGCTATCTATATGAAGTACTTGACAGAAAAAAAATGCTCTTCAGGCAATAAAATGTGAGACATGATTGTATCCAGACAATAAGTGTCTCTTCAGAATAATTGGAAATTCTATTTCCATTAGATCCTGCAATCCAATAATAGATTCCATTTATAACACTTCTTCTAATAGCATTACTATTAAAATTTAATTATTTAAGTTTTAAGTAATTATTTTTTAATGAGGAAAATTTCAAGCATGGAGAACACTTTTGTCCAGAGCTGTGTGTAGTTCATAAAGTCTTGCTTAGCAGCTCTGTTTGATACCATATTCTGTTAACTCAGCCCTGCTGTAGTGGAGCACAGCAATCACAGACATATTTAGTTAGCAGACAGTCTGTGTTGTGAAATTGGATTGATTTGCTGGCTGGTAGCCCTGGTTATAAAACCCCTGAGTGTTACGAACACAATACAAGAACTCTGTCAGTGATCATGTTTTAGAAACTCAAGACTAACTGATGAATATCAGTTCTGCACGGAACTATTTGCTTTAATCAAAAATACCTCAATTCTTGCATGAAAAGCTGGCTCCTTTGTAGTGTTGTGTATTTACGGACATTTTTTCTACCTCCATTATTCATTCCATGCTCTCTTGAAAGTTTCATCCACAAATGCTGGTAACCTTATAGTACCTCATCGACGTGACTGAACTATAATAATAATAATAATCCTTGCGTTTTGATATAGTGCTTTTCACATCTTCTAGACATCTCAAAGCGTTTCATAGAATATACTGTAAAATGAATTAACTGTATATTTGTAGGCGAAATGCTGCAGCCAAATGCGCACAGCTGTGTCCCACAAACAGTCGTGGATTGAAATGACCAATTTATTATAGGGTTTTTTTGGACGGATTATTATTAGGTGTGTAGAGTAAGGAAACTTGCCCAAAGTTTCGCCCTGACCTAACTGGATTTGAAACATAGATCTCACGTTTGTAAGGCAAGTGCTCTAAATACTGAGCTACAGGACTCCACAACTACATGCATGTGTGCTTTTAATTTTAAAATGTGGGAAATAAATTGGGTGATGGATGGTCCTCTGTTACTTGTTTGTGATCTGTAGGAATATGCTTTCTCTGTACAGTAAATGTCCTGCTCAGTGATGTATTGAGCATATTTTCGATTGATGTGTGATGAGTGCTGAAAGTCCTACGTTAAATAGTATAGTTTTCGGAGAGGAAATCTTTCTTCTCAACAACAATTTACAATTATATAATGCCTTTCATTTTGGGAGGAGATGCTGGGCAGATTTTCATCTAAATATCATCTGACAACCTTTACTGGCATTTTCAAAGAGTATTTTGTAGATACGTAAAGGTCAGAGTAGACCAGATAAAAAAGGGAACTGGTTGGTTCGCATTTATGTGACACTGATTGTGTTAAATGGTCCAATAATAATAATAATCCTTGTATTTGATATAGCGCTTTCACATCTTCTAGATGTCTCAAAACGCTTCACAGAATATACCTTAAAGTGAATTAACTGTATATTTGTGGGCAAAACACGTCTGCCAATTGCGCACAGCAGTGTCCTACAAACAGTTATTGATTGAAATGACCAATTATTTTTTATTGCAAGCATTTTTTATTGGAGTAAGGAAACTTGTCCAAGATTTCGCACTGCATGGAAATGAACCCAAGTCTCTCACTTGTAAGGCGAGTGATAAACCACTGAGCTCCAGGACTCCATAATAATAAATTGTTTTCTTTATGTGCTCTGACAGAATTAGTTAGGTCGCTGGTTATTCAAAACCTCTTTAGTTCTAGTTTTGGTGTGATGGTTCCTAACAGTGGACAAGATTCAAGGCAGTAGTTTAAATACTGTACTATCAGTGAATAACTCCACTGTCGTCTAAAATAAAAATAATAGCATTTGAACCGACAGACTTATAAGGCTATTCTCGGACTACATATATTGGCCCATTGCTTTATTGATGGTGCATTTAGAAATGTAATTGTTGAGCCATTCAGAGGGCAATTGCAGTTCATTGTGAAGGGTGTGACTCTGGGGTGAGGGCTAGTGGAGCAGGGATGGGTTGCTTGTGCATTCACTCCGTATCACTAAGGCATATGGGTGATGTCTCTCCACTGTAAACAGCCTGGCCTGTCTCCACGGTATTCTAGACATTGTACAGATGGCCTAAATAGTTTATGGGCCAACCCATGTAATTTAACTGTTAACTTGCTTAGCTCAGAGTGCCTAACACTGGTGGGGCGTGACACCGAGCTGGGTGGCAGGCAGGGGAGATGACCATAGGCATGGTCAAAGAGTAAGGTGTTCAGATGCAATCTGGAGATGGTTAAGGAGGAGGCACAGTGAATGGACTGAGGCGGTGAATTTCAGGGGGTAGGGGCTAAAGTCACGGCCGCCAATAGCAGGGCTCAGCGGTGATCAAGATTTGAGGAATCTGCACACTAAACACGAGGAAGAAGGAAGATCTTGTGTGAACTTGCAAGAGTAATTTCATGTGTTTGTTGACTTAAGGAGCCATGTTAATATGATTGATGAGATCATTTTACTCAAGGCAGTCTGACCAGTTGTGACTTGCTTGTAGTATAATCTCCCAATTTTAGTTTTCCTTTTTGATGAGCTGATAATATTGACACATGCAGAAACCCATCACCATGCTTAAGGGTATCCAAATCAGGCAGACACCACATATGCATGCATAATATAGCCAAGGGCATTGTTGATGGCAGAGCAGCCAGTCAGCTCATTAACAGGACTGGAAGGAGCAGCGCAGAGGAACCTTTGAACCTTCCAACCAATTCCTAACGGGTAGGGTGAACTGGACAAGCAGTGGGAAGCTTGCCAAAAAATTGGTTTCAATCGCAAGCTATGTTGCTTTAGCTGGTTAAATTCCAGCTGTATCCCATATGCATACTCTGAAGTCCTCAAGCTTTGCCTCTTGTCAATCTGTTCCCAATACTGTCCAGAATTCGATAAGCAGAGTCTGTCCCACCAGAGAGCGAGAGTGTGCCGTCCATTTCAGATACACAGGAAATGTCTATGTGTAGGTGGGACATATGTGGAACTCTCAGTCTCAGTTTCGTTTTAATACACTTAATAATAATAATCCTTGCATTTGATGTAGCACCTTATTACCTCGTTGAGATGTCCCCAGGCACTACCCAAAATATACTGTAAACAACAACCAAAAAAAATTACATTTATAGAGCGCCTTTCACGTCGGGAGGACGTAAAGTGTAGCGGCAGAATATACCGTAAAGTGTATCACTCAAAGTATGCCTAAAGTATGTGGTTGAAAACATAATGATAGCTTGCTACCTGGATGACTAAAAAGAAAATGACAAAATACCTTAAAGATTTCTGTGGATGTTGTCGGAGGATTATTTGAATGGGTGAATATTTTACAGTTTTATCTTAAATACTTTTAGAGTTCAGCAAGTATCGATGTGGAGCTGACAGTGGTGCAGAATCTGACATGACTGATCATTTCCGGCTCTGGCTTTGCTCTTTATCATTTTGTTTTTCATACTATGCCAATGATAGTAAAACTACTGAGCCTCTGAGAGAACAGTAATTATTTTTGCTGGCAAAGGTTAAACAAGAAGTTGGAGGTTGTAGGAACCTCATAATGGGTTGTCATTTACCAGACCACATCAAGTACACATAAATTAATCTGATTGGAAACCTAACCCAGGTATATCAACTCTTACTTGGAATTGAGCTTGACCTTGTCAGTCTGCTGTCCCAACCAATTATACATTCAAATAAGCATTTCATGTTGATGTAGATCCAGTTATGAGTAGATTTAGTTATAGTACTTGATCATAAAAGAGGAGCAGATTTTGTGGGTAGGAAAATAAATGAAGGGAATTACTATTTTTTTCTAATGATTTTATTTGATAAGTAATTATGTTGAAACATTCATCACAAAGAAGCACCACATGTATTCAGGTCATAAGTGAATCTTATATGGCTCATCAATCTGAACAGACACTCAGACTCTGACTACCTTGCAACACTCTCATAATTACTGTACTATCTTTACTGTACTGGAACAATATAGTGTACGTGCCTCTTTCAGTTCCTCAACCTTGCCTATCATGTCACAGAGAGGTGACCAAAGATTTTTTTCAATTGTATTTGAGACAAGAAGCAATTCAATGCTCTGAAATTCAGAGCATTGAATTTCAACAAGTGTCTATCAACAACATCAAGAAAATTACATTTGTATGGCGCTTTCCAGGGCTGTAGTCGAGTCCTCCTCATCCGAGTCCAAGTCCGAGTCCCTGGTGTCCGAGTCCGAGTCCATGCCACTTTTTAATGTTCGAGATGTAAAAATTCACGCCCATCACCAACTTATACATACTAGAATTTCAGTCTTATACCTTTTTTTGATGTATATTGTTTGCTACGCTTTGTTTACAAGGGTTAGGTTCTTACTTCATGGATTTATGCAATAAATTGACTCATTATCCCGAAGTTCAAGTGCTTCATGGTTTGGTTCAAGAACAAATTAAAATTCTATTTTTAGTCCCTGAAGTACAAGGAATATTGATTTCTCAAGTCGTCAGTCACTTGTCTGATAAAGCCATTGCACTGATATTCACTGAAATGAAGGTTCACAAAATGCTAAGATAGTGATATGCGTTCATTAATTTGAGGAAGGTAACGTGGTCGGGCATGAAAAACGAGTGTCTAGAAAGTTGATGTTAATCCTCTCCAAACAAGCAGTTAAGTAGTAGTTCCGCAGTAACCTGTGCCTTATTAAATTTGTCTTTCGGAATGCTTCAAATTGATAAGTTTGCCTAACTAAAAAATTCTAGCTCAAACATCTGACTGCAATTTAGAGACTTTGCAGTTTAAAGCTGACTTGGAACTAGTAACTTGGCTGGCTTGTGGTATACACTTTTATTCAAACTGGTGGATGAGAATTCAGTGAATTCCTCTTACGAGTCCCCTACATTTGTGTGTTTTCTAATTCTGTTCTCCTTTCCTTTCTGTCTGTCCGTCACTCTGCTCCCTGTCTTATCTCTCCCACTGACTCTCATCTGTCTCCCTTCCTCTGTCTGAAGCAGATTGATAAAGTCAACCCAGAAGGTATCCGACTGTGGGCAAACTTTAAGAAGCAATAATCGAGTCTAATCTTTAATTTGGAGAGGCAAGGATTCACATGGCACAGGCATGATAATAATAATAAGAAGAATCCTTGCATTTGATATAGCGCTTTTCACATCTTCTAGATTTCTCGCGATGGTGTGAATGGCCTCCTTCTGTGTTGTACAATTCTATGATCTCCAAATCCATCTATATTTATAAATCTAAACCTTGTTTGGCAAATGTATTTGAAAAGGCTTGCCTGGCATGATTTTCCTGGAAATGCACATGTATGAACCCCAATTGAAGACAGAAGGATTGGGTTGGCTTTTGTGCGTTTGTATGTGTGTATGTATATGTCTCTCCCTGTCTCTCTCTTCCCCAACCCCCATTTGTGTCGAGGAGAGAGATTAAATTTTTTTTTCCAAATAAAATGTCTAGCTGCAGATTGCTTGCCTAGGCTTGTACTTGTATATATTGGTGTGTGACTGAGTGCTCGTGAATGCTGCTGATCCGAGTACGAGTCAATGCATTGCGCACAAAGAAGAAAATTGCAGGGCTGTAGGACTCGAGTCCTGGACTTTTCAAAGATAGTAGAACGTTTTGCAGCGCTCGCGCTCTACTTTTTACGCATATCTCTATGGGGCTAGATTTTTGTCCCCGTATATATTTCTACTACATAGACCAAAGATCTACCCCTAGTAAGGCCAATTTCAGCACGTAGCAGTATATTATATGTGAGACTTCCACCTGTGTTGGAGGAGAGCGACAACTCTTCCAACCAGATGGATTTTTCTGTAGACTGAGGCCTACCCAACATAGTTCAGAAAATAGTCTTTATTAGATTAAACCTTCAAGACTATTAACATGACAAAATTTATCGTGATTCATGAGTAACGCATTCCGACAAAAGTCCACACACACACTTAATTTATTGTATAGTCTAATCGTAAATGAGTACGAAACTTACTTTTCGTTATGACGTCGCTGCAGATGGCGTGTGTAATTCGATGTGGTGCCACACATTTCAGTTACAACACATTTGCAAAACTTACATTTTGCATGATGTTTGTTCCCCCATGTTGTTGTGAATTCCTTATGATCCGTGTACCCAATCACTCGGGACACAGGCACACATGGTGATGCTCATACGCGCTGGGCAGGTAAGAATCAGGGAGGTTTCAGTGAGTAGCACGCGATATAAGCCTAGTACAGTAGCCCTTGCACAGAGTCTCAGAAATCAGTGTTACTACTCACACAATGGAACTGGAACACGTGGCAATCCAGGGCATTGGATTTAAACGCGTCACTTTTTAAAGGCTTTTTTCATTGGTAGAAAATTGACATGCGATAGACAGGAAGTAGTATCCCACGTGGGATACCGCGTCACAGTTCATTCACAAGCAACTTTCGCTGCGAGATTTCCGGTAGGTCGGCCAGTGTAGTATTTGCGCGAACTGCAGAAAACCCTGCAGCTCGGCTCATACCTGCCGGACTCGCGGTGGTCTCGAGCCCAAGTCCTCGAGGCTCTGCTGTGGAGTCCGAGTCCTTCAAATGAGGACTCGAGACCGGTCCCGAGTCCGAGTCCAGGACTTGAGTCCTCTAGCCCTGGCGCTTTCAACATCAAGATGACATCCCATTGCAATGGACAGTCAGTCAGTGTTTCAGACCTGAGCTAGGAGTTGGGATCAGGAATGTTAAAGATCCCATGACACTATTCAGAAAAAGAAGAGTATCTCCTAGTGTCCTGGCTAACAACCCCAAAAATAAAATTGGTCATTCAATCCATGGCTACCTTTGAGACATTGCTGTATGCAAATTGGTTGCTGCATTCTCCCACAAGATAAGATCATAAGACCATAAGAATTAGGAGCAGGAATAGGCCATTCGGCCCTTCGAACCTGCCCCGCCATTCAATAAGATCATGGCTGATCTTCTGACCTAACTCTGATTACCTGCCCTGTCCCCATATCTCCTAATCCCTCTGTTTTAAAAAAATCTATCAGTCGCAGCCTTGAAAATGTTCAAGGACTGAGCATCCACAGCCTTCTGGGGTAGTGAATTCCATAAATTCACTACCCTCTGAGTGAAGAAATGTTTCCTCAGCTCTGTTCTAAAAGGCTGACCCTTAATTTTAAGACTGTGACCCCTGGTTATAGATTCTCCTACCAGGGGAAGCAGTCCCTCAGTGTCTACTTTATCCATCCCTTTAAGAATCTTATATGTTTCAATAAGATCCCCCTAATTCTTCTGTACTCTAGAGAGTACAGCCCTAGTTTATTCAACCTATCCTCATAGGTCAGTCCCCTCATCCCAGGAACCAACCTAGTGAATCTACTCTGCACCCCTTCTAAGGCAAGTATGTCCTTTTTTAAATAAGGAGACCAATTTGGTATCTATTTTTGGTATGTTTCCAGTGTCTTCTACGATGAGACCAAAACTGCACACAATACTCGAGGTGTGGTCTCACCAAAGCCCTATACAGTTGCAGCAAGACTCTTGTACTGTAAACCTTTTGAAATGAACGCTAGCATGCCGTTCACCTTCTTAGTTGCTTGCTGCACCTGCAAACTGGTGCAAACGTTTTGAGACTGGTGTACAAGGACACCCAAATCCCTTTGAATACTAACACTATCTAACCTCTCCCCCTCTAGAAAATAATCCATTTTTAAAATTTTTGTTAGCTAGGTGAATAATTTCACACTTCCCCACATTAAATTCTATCTGCCACCTACCTGCCCACTCCCCTAGCCTATCTATATCTTGTTGCAATCTTTTTGCATCATCCTCAGAGCTCATTCTCCTACCTAGTTTAATGTCATCCACGAATTTAGACACGTTACATTCAATGTCCTCGTCTAGATCATTGATGTAAATTGTAAATAGCTGAGGCCCAAGCACTGATCCTTGTGGCAATCCACTAGTTACATCCTGCCAATTCGAGAATGACCCATTTATCCCTACTCTGTTTTCTACCAGTTAGCCACTCATCTATCCATGTTAATATGTTCTCATTAATCTTGTGGGCTTTGATCTTGTGCAACAGTTTTTTGTGTGGCACTTTATCAAATGCCTTCTTAAAATCTAAATATATCACATCTACTGGTTCCCCTCTATCCAAACTGCTGGACACATCTTCAAAAAACTCTAAAAGATTAGTCAAGCATGACTTCCCGTTTGTAAAGCCATGCTGGCTCTGCCTAATCTTTTTGTGGTTTTCCAGGTATCCCATAACGACGTCTTTAATTAAGGACTCAAGAATTTTCCCTACCACTGATGTCAGACTAACTGGCCTATAGTTCCCCATGTTTTCTCTCCCACCCTTCTTAAATTGTGGAGTTACATTTGTAATCTTCCAATCAATGGGGACTTTTCCAGTATCCAGAGAATTTTGGAAGATTATAGACAAGCCATCCACTATCTCAGTAGCCACCTCCTTTAAAACTCTAGGATGCAGGCCATCCAGTCCAGGGGATTTATCAGTTTTAAGACCCGACAATTTACCTAAAACCATTTCTTTACTAATATTAATCTCCCTAAGTTGCTCGCTAACATTGTCTTCTTGGTTCCCCTCTATTTTTGGTATGTTTCCAGTATCTTCTACGGTGAAGACAGTAGAAAAATACTTGTTTAATGACTCTGCAGTTACATCACTTTACAGTAATTCCTGTGAAGATTTTAAGGCATTTCAAGGTCGTGATAAACCGCTTTATCGAATGCAAGGATTATTATATTATTGTTATTATTAAATATCATCCTGTCATTCTATATATGATCTCCCATGTAAATATCTACAAATATCATGTCATTTCTACCATTATTGAAGAGAAGGTATGAACTGCAGAATTGAATTTTAAAAACTTAAACAATGTATATGACATGTCACAAGCTTCGCTTAACTGATTTAGGATATTATATTGATACTGAAAATTAATGTGTTTAATATATTTGAAAGAACACTTGAGGCATACATCAGGGTGAAGCAATGTGAAGGATGAAGGGTGAAGGATGTGTTTTAGGATGGATAGGGGCTGAGCATGTGGAGTAGAAACACTGGTGTGGTTTAGTTTGACTGATTGGCCTGTTTCCTATTTCTGTCGTATCACTTTAAGTAACTTTATGTAACTGTATAATACAGATGACCAAAACACATTGAAGAAAATGCTGGTGTGAAACCAGCCAGAACATACGTAGTGCATTACGTGGAAATTTTTAGTGACTTGCTGTTGAATGGTACCAGGGTTCACTGGAAGAACAATCTCTTGACATCCTGGCATCCTCTGCTCATGCACTACTGAAAAATGATACTGTGAAGAATTATTCTGATAATTGGTACTTTATTGCTTGCTCTGAAAAATTAATCCTGAGCTAGGAAGCTTTGATTTACAACCGGAAAATTAAGAACATAAGCTTTAGCTGATGAATCCAAAAAGTGAAATATGATTACTGGAGTACTGTAGTTATTGTGAACATGTATATTCAGCAGTAGAAAACTATTTCTCCTGTGTTACAAGCCTCTCATGCACATGCTCCAGCCTAATTGCCAGTGTGTATTTAATGCTTACGATGCTTTCAGAGTTTGAGTGTCCAAGTGAATCAAGTTCTGTTTTCCAGTGCCTGTCCCTCCTCACTTAAATCCTTTTAATTTTTTTTTCAATTTGTTCTCAGTTTCCTTTCATCATTTAATTAGTCTCCAAGTTGATTTCCTATTCCTTTTGATTGGTGTTTGTTATTCTTGGCCTCAAACACAAATTTATCTATTTTACTCTTTCCATCAGATTTGTAAAGGAACATTTTCTGTTGGCACAGATCTATAAAATATATAAAAATAGCAGGTCATTAACCTCACAGTAGTACAATTGTTTGACCCCAGCAAAGCTGGAGTTAGTGTGTAACTGGGTGAATTCAGAAGGTTCAGTAAGGATAAAAGACATGAACCAAATTCATCGGAGTACTATTAGTTATACCAGCAGGAAACTTTCACTTATGTGAAAAGGTTATAGGGAGCTCCAAGCCATGTAACATCAGCATTAAATATCACTCGCAGCATTGCTGCCCGTCATTCTTTGCAGGGTTTTCTACGTACCAAATAAGATTTGCTCTCAGTGATGTTAATGATAAATAGCAGATACTTCTATCAGTACATAATAAATATGCACACATTATCAAAGTACAGTAAAAGCCTGTTTATCCGGCACCCTCGGGACCTGGCCAATGCAGGTTAAAGCGCGTGCGTGCTGGATATTCGGCCGAAAACACACAATTTTTTTAAAAAAATACATTGTGCCGGATAAATTCCAGTTAATCAAAATTAATCTTTGGAGGTGCTGGTTATATGGAAGTTGCGTTGATCAGGTCACGGATAAATGGGCTTTTACTGTAGTTTGGTTTTGATGGCTTGGATAAGCAATAAGCCTCACTGTACCATTGCTTCTATCACTAATACAATTTTTTATTTTATATTTTTGCTTGTGGTAGCAAGTCTACATCTAGAGGAAAATGATAACCCAATAACAGACAGTGTTGTCGATTCTGGATCAGTTGAGATCCAACCTGGAGTTGGATTTGCAGTTTCTTTGATTGAGTTCTGGGTCATTCATGCTATTGTGAAGCGCTCTGAGACGCCGTCTGGCGTGGAGGGCGCTTTATAAATCGAAGTTGCTGTTGTTGTTGTTGTATTTATGATACCAGAGATTCAGAGCACATAGGTCTGCTAGGATGTCTTGACTTGATATACTGTAACGTGGAGTGACTGTGTATTTTGTGGACGAATGGGGTAGCCAGTTTGCTCCCAGTTACAACATCAGTTGAAGTGCCATTATTCCTGGTCTCTATTCACAAATATTTCACAGTTTGCCAAGATTATGATGTATGTGTTGGAAACATAAGCCTCTTATTATTTATCAAATGACAACTAGATGTTGCTGGTCAAGCTGGCCCTGCACAGTGTTTGGGGCTCAGTGTTCTTTTGCAAATAATAAGATGAGAGTGAATCAGTGCATGTTTCTTTCAAGCCTCAACAAGTCATAAGTGAGGCATTGCTAGTTCCGGATGTGCTGGTTGATTTTACACATCTGCTGGAGATGTGCTGGCTAGATCAACATGCGGACAGTGAAGCCTTTCATTTACCTGGACACTTGTGCCCACAAATTGTCTATCATTTTACTTTTACATGACCTAGGTTACTCTTGTGGAATCCCTTAATGCCTGAGTGCCTTATCATTACTGAGAATGTGAAAGTACAGTATTTACAAGAATTCAAGACAGCATTACATAAAGATAATGTCAACACAACAGGTGCCTGCCTGGTCTTGTTCTTTCTCAAACTCACGTTAGCACAAAACAAACAGCCAGGAATAATTTAATAATGCTTTTTGGAGGGGATGTACAATAGCTCAAAATAACAGTATCCACAGTAGAAATAACAACAACGGCTTTCAACTAGCAGCATCACTGAACACTTAATTCATGGATTAATACAATGTCCTGTTTATCTGAGGACCCAGGCATCATTGACCAAGGACAGAAGCCTCATGTTTGATAACCTGTTCAAGAAATTTAGTATGAAATGGGAAGAAATGTTGCAATAACCATAGATGTACTTCAAAAGTACAGTGCTGTATGTAGTGTGTAAACAGTAACCTACACTTTACACTATACAGTGAATTCTGTGAAATGCCTTCAGACATCTTCAGACAAATGCCTGAATGTGAAAGGCACTACATAAATGCAAGAATTTTAATCAATGTTCTGATATACTGTATACTGTAATTGCAAAACCTGGACTGTGAACGTATATGGTATGAAGTAGATCTACAGCGTTGTGAAGTGTGGTCAAATCAAACAGGAGTTGTCAGGAGCAGGAAAATTTGATAGTCCACAAGTGTATTCCACTCAAAAGAACTCGAAGAACTGTTTGGTGGGGCTGAGGCATCTATATTTCATGGGGGCGTAGATGAAACAGCATCAATGTTTCAGGACATAGATGCTGATGGCTTGGTAAAGTGGTAATTGTTTTTAAACCTCAAGGGATTAACTGTGACTTTTATTTTAGCAAAGACATTTTAAAATGTAGATTTTAAGATTAGAAATAATGTTTTTTCTGCCTCCATCAAATAGGATATTACTCTAGAAGGAATAATGTACTGTGAAACGCAACTCTGGCTCTTGCGCTTGTGCTTCTCTACTCCCGAGGTCCAGCTTGTGTGAGAGGGACAAGCAGTCTCTGTGAGTTCATGTGTGAGACACAAAAGGAAAATACCAGTGTCTAGAGTGATTTGGATCAACTCTTTTGGAACTCTCTGCCATGGGATGTTGCCATAGGACCAGCTCTGACTAATGCTAGCTAAAGGATGTCAATGCAATCAATGTGGTTTACATTGATAAGCTAAGAATTAGTTCCCACTAATATTCTTCCTTCAATAACTAAATAAGTCATTCTGTTTTGTCTTACAAGGCCTATCTCATGCAATATTTCTTAATGGGATTCCTTAAGTTTTGCTAACAAATGTACAGTGAATTCACTTTACAGTATATTCTGTGAAGCGCTTTGAGACGTCTAGAAGACATGAAAAGCGCTATATCAAATGCAAGGATTATTATTATTATTATTAAGTTGTGGGAATTGAACTCATTCCGGTAACCAGAAGGAATTCAGCTCCAGCAAGATCTACTTCCCATTTGTCAACAAGAAATCAAGTTGGATTCTTAGACATAAAAATAAAAACCATCACAAATTAGCCCCCACTATTTTATTATGTTGGGACAGTCTTCCCCCTCCTACAATTAGGAACTGTAAGCAATTAGCAAATATTTGTGCCGGTTGATTAATTTTTAATATTCTTGTTAATAGAGTTCATCGATTTTTCAGCCTCTTGTACATTCATGCCCATTAATGCAGCAGTAATGAAGAGTGCGATATTAACCGGTGACAAATACTGCTAATCACCCCTTCAAAGGAAGTGGCTGCTGATTTCAATCGAAATGTGCTTTTCCTGTGCAAATGAAACACTCAAATATAGATAATTATTGCTAAGATCAAGTTACTGGAAGCAAACTCTCTGCAATGAATAGACGTTATTTGGAACTCAGATTTTTTTTCTACTGGAAAGATTTTGTATACAGTACTCAATCTGCATTTGTCAGAAATGTGAATGTATCTATCTGACTTGACCATGAACCAAGAAAGTTAGTTGATTAGGAACAAATAAGAAAAAAGTGCCAAATATCTATTTTTAAAACACAGATGGTGTTTTTTTAATGAAGATCATGGATAAAAGTGGGCTGCAAATTAGAGTGATAAATTCTAGCTTCTCATGCCCTGGGAACCTATTAGAATTATCTACAGACACACCACTATGTACATTCATCAAATGAACACTTTACCAGTGGTGGAAAAAATAAAGTATTTTAGGGTTTCTAGCCTCTCTGTGGCCTTCATATCTTAAGATTATGATTGTGCTTATAGCAACCCAAAGCATCTTATTACGATTTCCTGGAAGCACTTTCATCTTCATACACTGGTTTGGTAACCTTTCCCTGAGAGAAGAAAATGTATTTAAACATTCTGTATCCCGAAGTCAGGCAAGATTACACTCTACAGATTTCTGTCATGTTTCTGCAGGATCAAATTCTCATTTGCCTCAAGATACAAAGGTTAGTCAAATTTAATGCATTAATTCACGCACAAGCTATAAATAGGCCAACTCTTTCACACCAGTGTGAATGTGCTGGGAGTGTGAAAAGCTCATGTCACAAGTACACCTCTCAACGCTGCTGGAGTGTTGGCTTCTTCTGTTTATTCCATGGCCTTATTTTTCATTCTAGGTGTTTCAATGCTAATGAACTCCAGCTATTGCTGGGCGTTGCGTTCCAGCTAATTACCAAATTCTGAAGATGTGTGAATGGTATTGAGTTACAGATCAGCTGTGTGATCTACGAAAATGCAGAGAGGCTCAACAAGCCAAATGGTCTACTCCAGTTCTTATGTTCCTCAATTAACATTTATACTATACAGTTTACATTTATATAGCACCTTTCATATCAGAAGGATGCCTCAAAGTGCTTGACACTGTTGGCTGGGCGCTGCAGTTGGGAAGGGAAGCCAAAGGGGATGGAATGATGCCTATGTTATGTATTTTGCTGACTCCTCAACATATTTAAGACAGGCTGAAGATTCCTATGAGGATTTGTTCTTTTTAAAGCCCCCAAACTGAAAACTGCACAGATTATTACTAGATAATACAAATTTCTTAACTGATGTAATTTTAAAGTAACCTAAAACTTTTTGTGTTTTGATGCAAAAAAGCATTATATCAAATGCATTTCCTGGTATTAGATAGCAGGATTAATTGTGCTTGACACCGAGAGGCATTTAACATTCGAGAGACATGTGAGTAGCACAGGGGTGACTGAGTGGTCATGTTGATTTGTTTGTGGAGGTTAAATAAGGTCAGTCGCTGTCTCTTTTCACTTAAAAAAATACTGTATTGAAATGCTTCACAAACGCTGTATGAAAAGGAGAGGAAATGGTCATCTGTATGAGACAGGGTGCGAGGCAAAGGGTTTCAGGGGAGTTTCCAGAGAAACTGAGGCACAGTAGCTGAAAGCTTGGCTTTGTCAGGCTGAAATTGACTGACGTGTTTGCCTATAGATGCATAATCACTAGTTTTCCCATAAAATCTCAGTGAAGTACTTTGAGATGTTTCAACATGATAAAGCACGATATCCAATTGCAAGTTATTTATTACAGTGGAGCTTTGTTTTAATGTAGTCTTTGTATTCCATAAAACCCTACTCTTAGTTTTGGTTGCACAGAAAAATTCTCAGTAGCTCTTTGAGACTTATCAATGTGATACAGTGATATATATTAAACACAGGGATTATCAATGGATAAACCAGATTTCTAACCTAACCTCATTGTAAAGTATCCAATATAATAACAGAGCGACATGCAAGAAAGGGTTTAGAAATAGTCTAAACTGTTAAGTTAAAAAACATTATCTTATAAAACAGATGGCGCAGTTATTGTGTTTATGTATACCTTGTGCTTTACAATGTGTACATATGGACTTTGAAGTATAGTGTACAAAATTATATTTCTGGAATCAACGCAAAGTTTATTTTATTTATATTTCTATAGGTTTTCTACTTACGGTATATCTCTATAGCTTTTGTACAGCAGAATTGTTTTGGGGGGTGATTCTTTTTTGTTCACACCTGTAATATTTTGATAGTAAACCATGATGTCCTTTATCAGTGATATCTCAAGACATGAAAATGAGATGTTAATGACTGACAACCACACAATATACGGTCAATTTACTTTATAGTATATTCTGTGAAGCGCTTTGAGATGTGTCAAAGATGTGATGAGGCACTATATTAAATGCAAGGATTATTATTATTATTATTTATAACCAATGAGCCATACAGTTCCGATAAGTAATAATGGTTTTAATTAGAAAATCTTACCATGTTGTCATGAGGGAGCTGATTTGTTACGGGATAGGAATGGAACAACATGAACAAATTGGCATCCTTGGTCTATGAACAGGCAAAAGCAACCAGGGGTCCTAGTCCTTATCACATCTATAACAACAACCAAACTTGCATTTATAGAGCGCCTTGCACATCGGGATGATGTCTCAAGGCGCTGAACAGTCAGGGCTCAGGACCTGAGCATGGGGAGGGACGAGGGATGAGGGACGTCACAGAGGTATGGATGAAGGTATACAGTTGAAAAGGAGGATCTTGAGGTGTGCCTTGAAGTGACCACTCCACCAGCCGCTGTGAAACCAAACTAAAGGGCAAAGGTTCATAGTGCAGGACAGTGCCTAGAGAAGAAGAACAACAAAAATACATTTGTATAACCCCTTTTCATGTCAGGAGGATGTCCCCAAAAAAGAGAAAACAACGTAAATTATAAGTATGCGTTAGGTGATACCACACATGGTATGACTATAAAACAAAAGACAAATACAGGTAATAGGGGAAAAGTGAAAACCTAAAAAGTAATGCTGTCAGGGGGATGTGAATAAACCCAGCAGAATCAACTTGCATCTGTCAAGTGGTGAAGTTGGTTAGACACTATTTCAATACAAGAATAGTTTTCCTGTACACTAGTACTGCAGTTTGATTGATGAAAAAATACTAACATCAGTGAAAGTAGAAGTGCTTATTTTGTATTGAATTTGAGGCAATATATCATCCTTGTTACTGTTTATATGGATACAGCAGTTAGGCAACAGTGTTAATGTGCAAATCTTCAAATCCTGTATTCTGTGTGGAATAAAATACAAGTACTGTACATTCTGATTTGTTTACTGTACAGTAAACAAAACAATCTTGGCTTCCAATCCTGGTTAAGTTACATAGGTATTGTTTTGAACGTTCGGGTATTGTTTTGAACATCACCATTATTTTCAGATAATTAACTTACTGACTGGTAATAGTCACAGTCACTTATAAGAATGGTGGTAGAGACATTTTGACCCAACAACTCCATTGATTATGCTTGTTTGTAGAGTGTTTCTAGATGGGTGAGTGCCACAGCTTTATTTAAACTACTAGAGGCTGAGATAACTATCTATTTCTGTGGAACAGATAAAATCACTTCTGATCTTTCATTGCCTTATTGTCTTTGTCATCTCTTTTTTTGATGGCTTCTATTTAAAGAGTTCTGGTGAGATTGGGAGGGACTGGGCTAAAGGTGAAAAGGTGATTGCTGAAGTAGAAAGCTTTTTCTTACTTTTTACATTGAGATTTTTAGTTTGGTAAAGGTTGTGTCCCTTTATAGTACAGTATATCCTGTCAAGCTCTTTGAGACATTTCAATGACATGATAAGGTGGCATACTATATGAAAAGATTATCTATTTGCAATAAATGTTTAATTACATCCAGGTTTGACTATGCTAACTCGTTGCTCGGCAGACTTTCCAAATCTTCCCACTACAAGCTGCAGATTATTTAGAACTCTGCAGCTAGTGTCCACTCCCACACCAAGCTGCGAAAACCATTCACCCTCATACTTACCCAGTTCCATTGGCTTCCCATCCTTCAGAGGATAGAGTTCAAGATTCTTGTGCTCACTTTTAAAGATCTCCATGGTCTTGCTCCTCCCTATCTCTGCGACCTCCTAAATCTTACCAACCTGCCCACTCCCTTCGCTTGGTAGGCAGTGGCCTGCTCCATGTCCCCTACCTTGCCTGTCCTCCATCTATGCTTGAGCCTTGAGCCTTTCTAACATCACTGAGTCCCTTGCTTGTCTCCTTCAAGGTCTGTTTATAGATCGTGCCATCGGTCATCCTCCAACCTCCATCCCCTCTCGCACTTTACGTTTACCTCACAAAATGTCCAGTCAATTCACTTAACAATATATTCTCTGAAGCACTTTGAGATGTCTCGATGACATGAGAGGCACTATATCAAATGCAAGGATTATCATTATTGTTATTTACCCCTCTTGATTGTAAGCCCCAGATTGGGTGCAAAATCTTTTACATCCTCCTGATGTGAAAAGCATAATATAAATGCAGTTTATTGTTGCAATAAGCTCCAAAGTTATCAACGCAGTACTTCTACATCATTTATTCAGAAAGCTTGTCACAGTGTGTGCATGGTTACTCTTCACAAGCTAACTCCTCGGATCAAATCCAGACTAATATTTCCAAGGCATAATAACAAGAGGGCTTGGGTTCAGAGGTATAAAGTGTAATATTTGAACATACAACAGGAAGTATTGCTGTACACAGAAGTTAATTAATGGTTGGAACTTATTATCAGGAAGGACTCTGGGCAGATTTAATGTTATTATTGGAAAGATGTTTGGTGTGAAAGGAAGTGATCATATGGACTTTGCCACCTGAGCGTTTGTTGTGATCACGTCCTTAATGGTTTTTAATTCAATCTAATTCAAAACAGTACAGTTGTATTCAAATTTTTTAAAATTCTATACATATTGAAAGGTTACTTCCTGATAAAAGTATAAAAGTATGCCAGATTTGTGTAGAACACATGCAATACAAAATTGCATTTGTAAAGCACCATTCATATCAGGAGGACGCCCCAATAACAATAATAAAGATCCTTGCATTTGATTGAGTGCTCTATTATGTAGTTGAGATGCCTCCAAGTGCTTCATAGAATGTACCATAAAATGTAGTGACTGTGCATTTTGTTGGCGTAATGTACAGATTTTCTGAACTGTATTCGCATACGACAACAACAACAAAATTGCATTTATAGAGTGCCTTTCACATTGGGAGGGTGTCCAAAGGCCAGAGGCGTTTTTAACATTGATGCAATCAGTGTAACGCACCGACGGCCCCTCATATTGCGGACCCCCAAAGTAATGCAAAAATTATCATCGAAATGGGAGGATTTGAGTGTGCTGTGCTCTTGTCTTTTGTTGAATACAGTATAGCGAAAACCAGAGTTCTCCCCAGGCCGGCCGGAGCAGGCAGTCCACCTAAAGAAGCATTGTACCCGCCGAAAGTTAATTTTTGCATAAAATAAAATTGCACACGTGAGCGCACTTATTAATGTGCATGCGCACTTATTAAACTTACTGTCAGTGACGGGCCCCCTAAGAAAATTGATCAAGTAGTTTGAAGTCTTAAAAATGCCTCTGCCCACGACGCTCAAAAGGCAGGGGTCGGGACCCGAGCAAAAGCGATTGGCAGTGTGGGGGAGAGGGGAGGTAGAGAGTTGGGAGTGTGGCAGAAGGCACGATCGAAGAGGAAGGTTTTGAGGCCGGCCTTGAAGGAGGCAAGGGAGAAAGCGAGGCGAAGGGACTGTGGGATGGAGTTCTAGAGTGTGGGGCCGGAGAGGCTAAAAGCCCAGCCATCGATTGTATGGCGGGTCAGGCAGGAGACATGGAGCAGACCAGAGCCCACTCAATGGAGGGGATGGGCAGGTTGATAGGGACTCAGCAGGTCAGTGGGATACGAGGGAGCAAGGCCGTGAATAGCCTTGAAAGTGAAGACGAGGATCTTGAATTTGATCCTTTGGGGGATGGGGAGCCAATGAAGCTGGGTGAGCGTGGGAGTGATGTGGCCACGGAGTGTAGTCCGGGAGAGGACACAAGCTGCAGAGTTTTGGATGATCTGCAGCTTGTGAAGGGAAGGCCGGGAAGGAGGGAATTTTCATAGTTGAACCTTAATGTGACGAATGCATGGAGTTTTGGCAGTCTGAGAGGTGATGCAGTGGTGGAGTCTGGCAATGTTACAGAGGTGGTGGAAGGCAGTGCTGGTCATGGTGTGGATATGAGGGAGCAAGGTGGGTCAAACAAGACACTTGGGTTCCTGACTGGATTAGAGAGATGAAAGTGCAGCCTTGGATCCTGATGCTGCCAGCAGAGTTGGGTGTCATCCGCCTATATATGGAAATTTAGCCTATGTCTGCGGATAATGTTACCAAGGGGGAGCATGTAGAGGGTGAAGAGGAGGGGACCAAGGACAAAGCCCTGAGGAATGCCGCACAAGACGGTGCAGGGGCTGGAGGAAAACCGTTGGCAGACACAAAGTGGAGACGGTATGAAAGATAAGACCTGAACCAGTCAACAGAACAGAACCTTAAAGGTTGAGATGGGAGGAGAGGCGATGGAGGAGGATCAAATGGTCTACGGTTTCTAAGGCATTGGATAGGTCGAGGAGGACGAGGAGGCAGAGGGAGCCCTGATCACAAATGGTCATGATATCATTTATGACCTTGATCAGGCGCGATTGGAGGGGCTCGTAGAGGGAGTGGGATGAGAGGAAACAACGAAGCTGGGAGGCAACGACTCTTTTCAAGGACCTTCGATAGAAAAGGGAGGTTGGAGATGGGCCAGTAGCTTGAAAGCTGTGAAGCGTCGAGGGAAGGTCTCTTCAGAATGGGGGTGATAGTGGCTATTTTGAGGGGTGTGGGAACAGTGCCAGATGAGAGGGATGTCAGGGAGTAGTGGGGCATGGAGATGGAGCTGGGAGGTAAGGAGAGGGGTGGGGATGGGGTCCAGGGAGCAGGTGATGGACTTCATAGTGGATATGGTTGTGATGACAGAGGAGTGGGAGATAGGTTTAAAGGTGTGGAAGTGGGTATGTGTAGGAGTCGGAGGGTAGAAGGGAGGTGGGGAGCGGGTGGAACTTGGAAAGACGATGACTAGATTCCCTCGATTTTGGACTTGAGGAAATCCAGGTTTTAGTGAGAGCCATAATATCAATGTTCTCATCGAGGATGCAATCGTTGACGACCAGAGTCTTGTTGCAGAGGGAGTGGACGTTTTGAAGGCCGATATGGATGGGACAGATAGCAGGCGGATGTGTGGGAGATGGGAGGGGTAGTGGAGTAGTTGACAAGGAGGGTGGGGATACGGATGAGGGAGAAGTTAGCCCCCAGAGTCTGGGTCCGGCATGGCTTGCGGCGGTAGTGGGGAATGGGGTAGTCAGTGTGGGATTCAATAACATACTATGGAACTATGGCACTTAGTGACGTTACTGTATCTACTTTGGGGACTGTATTCACTCAGGAAATGTTCTCTTTACTGATTGTCTTCACACCGATCTTTTGATTTGTTTGCAGACCAGTATAAAAGAAGGATTTTTACTGAAACAGACCAGCTCATTTCAGCGCTGGAAGAGAAGGTACTTCAAGCTACGGGGAAGGACTCTTTACTATGCCAAGGATTCCAAGGTAAATCGTTCTTGTCATTACATTTTTGCAACCAGCCCCTTGGTGGATTGTCTTTATCGTCCATGTTGCAAAATTCAAAATTACACAGTTCTGTGGGAAAATTATAAGGACAGTCCAGTGATTTGTCTTCCACGTTGATAATCTTCAAACTGGTTGGTGCTTCATGACCGTTGTATATGTGTTGAGCCCCCCTCTCTCCCTTTCATCTATCAGGCTTGGCGCGTGAAGAAGCAGAGTGGGATATTCTTATGCATGGTGATGGGTTTCTGCATATGTCAGACACCTATCTGATCAAACAAAACCCAGTAACTAAGGGCATAGGAGAACAGGAACAGGAGAAAGTTATCAATTCACCGAGCCAGTTCCGCCAGTTTATTAGATCCTCGTGGATCTATTCATTCCCAGTACCTATGTCCTATTGGCGTACTCCTTAAACCATTACTACTTATTAACTAATTCTCTTCTACACATCCCCATTGATTCTGCTTCTACTGATTTCTGGGGCAGAAAATTCTCTGCCTGTACTTTCATGTTTCTATTTTGTTTTCATAACAAGATCCACTTCATATCTAATTCATCCCATTCCGCGAAGTGCTTCAGTACATTTCCTTTTCTACATGAATGTAAATTGTACGTACTGGAGTTTCACCATCCAAAGCAGTGAATAGAATGCTGCTATTTATCTATGATGCTGCATTTAGTTGTTAGTGCTGCTGCCGATAGCAATCCTGCCTTTAGTTCTGCAGTACTCCTTGAGAATTGTTTTTTCTCTGCCTCTAAAACAACCAACTTGAAGGGTAACTCTAGCTGCCGCTGTTATGTAACTGAACTCACTGCCCACCCATTCAAGGTAGCAATCTGGTTTGAATATTGCTAGCCTTTATGGACCTTATCCAGATGTCGGACAAGGTCTAGAATCCAGGAAATGAAAGTTATAACTGAGTGTTTGACTTGACAATTGCTTGGCTGTTGGGTGTGCAATGTGAATGGGGTAAAATTGACTGTACTGGCTTTGGAAGCTCTTGCAGAGCTGTTTCGAACCAATTTCCTTTCTATATAAATGCTCCACCTGACCTAAATTCAATACCAGGCCATCACTGGTGGGAGGGGGATTGGTCCCAATAGACCTTTGAATATATTCTCTCATTGACGCTTGCTCATTCTGTTCAGTCTCAAATGTGCAGGAAGCTTCTCCTGCAGGTTTTAAAATAAATGGCACAAGTCAAGTGCACTGAATTAATGGTGAAGGGAGTATCGCTACAGCCCACTGATTTGCTGCCCTTTAATAGCCCTGCGGGGTCTGTTTGGAGCACTGTGTAATGTTGTATGTACAATAATGAAATCTATTGTTATAGCAAAAGTATAGCTGAACCTAAGCAGCAAATGATTGATAAACGAATCTGAATAATAAGCCGATTGCAGATTGTCTCCTGAAGATATGAAGGAGCCACAAGCCTCTGATAATCAGGTGTATCATGATGATCACTTGTTCCATTTATATAATGTTTGAAGTATATTTTTAAATAAATTACTTGAGTATAACAAGCTTTAGTGGGGGAACCAAGGTATTACCGAAATTACCGTCTCAGGCAAGTCTCTCAACATGAATCACTCCTGCATTAATCCATTCATATACTGTATTTTGTACATTCTATCGATTTGCCTCAAAAAATGCCTTAGAAATGCAGAATGAACCATTCCAGGTTCAGGAGATATTGCTGAATTGTTGAAGCCTGGGTCTCAACGTTTATGGGATCATTTGAAGACCTTGGTACATGAAAGATTGCGACTCCAGCCTTCAGTCTAAATTGTGATTGTGCAAACCAGATTTCTTGCATCAAGTTTGTGACTACAGTATTGGATTTGGAGATTCATGCTGAGATCAAGGACAATGACAAACAGCAAATCTAGTTTGTTTTTTCAATCTGATTCACCAATCCTGAATCTAAGCATAAATCTTCCAATACAATATTTACAAATTAGTAGCCACAATTAATACAAGCAATCTGGTTTGTTAATATTGTATTGAAGACCCTAATAATTGTTGTTAACATTTAGTTATGTTTTGGACACGTGGAATTTACGAAGGGATATTCAGATTACTTCTTACGAACAGATGAGAGCTGCAATATTTATGCATTTAAATTGAGAATAATTTTTTTGGTGTCCTTAATCAACCTTTTAATAATGGGACAAATACGCCTACAGAGAGAATGTAGTACAGTGTTCATGTTGGATTTTATTGAAGACAGGGATAACAGAGATGGTTAACTTCACCATGGAAACTTAGAAATCTACAGAACAGAAGGAGGCCATTCGTCCCATCAAGCCTGCATTGGTCTACAGAGCAAGGATATTGCTTCAATCAACCTGTCCACCTTACCCCCATACCCCTTCAAGCCTGTCCATTTCCCTCTTGAAGAACAATGGAATCCACCTCCACTCTTCTACTTTCAGGATATTATGCATCCCAACTACTCTATGAGTAAAAAAAAATATCCTAAGTTCCTCATTCACTCTTCTTGTGGCAATCTTATATCTATGTCACTGAATTACTGACAAAGAAATTGAATACATGAGTGAGAAGGGAATAGAGAGATATTGGACAGAATGGATGGTCTGGTGTAGAATAAACATCCCCACATGCCTGATAATCCAAATGGCTTGTTTTCACGCTGCACAGTATGTGTAATTGCATGGTTTGTGTTCTAACGCATATTTTAACAGTTTTTAACAGTTTCCAATCACAGTTTTAATAGCAGAATATAAGTGAGGCTTGGGAAGAACAAGTTGAGCCATGACTTAAATGCATTCTGGTTTTTAATACACTTATTTAAGCAAATTGTAGATTTTCAAATTAAGCTGTCAGTGAAACATCACATTTGCATAATAACTATAATTCTTGAATCTGGTGATATTTTAGTACAGTGGGCTATCCAATTTTACAGATGTTATCCTCCTACTTCACAGTGTTTTCCTCTTCTTCTGTTGTGTGTTTTTTCTCTCCTTCACTGGCGGGCAGGTGGAGTTAGATTACAAGATCAGCCATAATCTTATTGAATGGCGGGGCAGGCTCAAGGGGCCGAATGGTCTACTCCTGCTTCTTATTCTTACGTTCACCTCCGTGGTGAAAGTAACCCAGAACTGAGTACAGAATTCCTCTTTAACTACTATTTAGTAGTAATCCCAGAGCTCTGTGATGGGTGTCAGATAAATTGTTGTAATTTTAAGAATTCTCTCAGGACTCCACATGAAATAAGCAGCTACTACAATTATCAGCAGTTCCCTACAGAGAACTTTTAAGACTTTTCGTCTTATGGGTGCTATCTCAAATGCAAGGATTCACAACAATAACACAATTTAACACTTAACTCCATGTAGGATAGTGCCTTGGAGCGCTTGACAGCGGTGCAGCCTGTCTCTGACTTGGTGGGGTTGGGGGGAGGTTTCTGTAAGCACGGGCGAAGGAGAAAGTTCTCAGGCGGAACTTGAAAAGGGGAGCAAGGGGCAAGGCAGAGGGATTGAGGGAGAGTATTCCAGAGTTTTGGGGCACTAAGCGTGGCTGAAAGCGTGACCTCCAATGGATAACATAACCTTTATTAGCTCAAGATAACTTTTGTAGGTCTGCAATATCTAAACTGCTGTGTTTATGACTGTGTTGCCTCCACCTGAGGTTTATGTGAAATGGCTGCTGCCTGACCTCCCAGAATTGTGCATTGAGTCTCTTTATATCCTTACTCCACATGCCTAATAATAATCCCTCCAAAAAATTACAATAATAATTTGTTCACTCAATTCACGACTGTTTGTGGGACAAACATTTGCTGTGTGCAAATGGCTGTCACGTTTCGCCCACAAATATATAGCCAATTCACTTTACAGTATGTTCTATGAAGCACTTTGAGACATCTGGAAGATGTGAAAAGTTATATATCAAATGCAAAGATTATTATTATATCCATTCCTTTGACAAGAAATTGAGTTCCTGGAAGAAAAGGTCCAATATTGTTTTTTTTATCCAGCGTTTTACCAGCATATTTGCAATCTTGTGTTTGGTGATTTGCTATAAACATGTAATAGTAATAAGAATAAGAAACCTTGCATTTGATATAGCACTTTGCACGTCTTCTAGACGTCTCAAAGCGCTTCACAGAATATACTGTAAAGTGAATTGACTGTATATTTTTTGGGCGAAACACGGCTGCCAATTGCACACAGCAGTGTTCCACAAACATTCGTGGATTGAAATGACCAATTTATTATTGCTTTTTTTGAGGGATTATTATTAGGCATGTGGAGTAAGTAAACTTGCCCAAGGTTTTGTCCTGCCTGGAATTGAACCCTGGTCTCTCGCTTGCAAGGCAAGTGCTCTAATGACTGAGCTACAGGACTCCACGGAAGGTAATGGAAGGTTGTCTCACAAAATGGAAACCAAATGGTTACAAAACTGCCCTTTTTAATTCTCTCCCCATCCAACTTGCCCATCCCCACCACCCCCAAAAAAAAGTTTGAAAAGATCTGTACAAAACAGGACAGTTTTCATTTAATTAAATGCAATATTCCTGTATTGAATGGTCTAACCATAAAGTAATAAACTCTATTAACGTACTTATCAATTAAAAAGAAACACATACACATTTTGAAGGGAACACATCATAAAACCCTGTTTATTTGTCTAGTGACTCATGTAGATAGCTGCAAGTGTAATATGTTTTGCTAGTTGTCCCAGTTACCTGTAAAAAAAAATAGTCAGGCCCCATATCAATCTTCAGCTCCTTACGTCACTGAAATAAGAATGTTTTGGGAGCAATATTTGTTTAATTCTGAGGTTCAGATTTCTAATAGGAACATAGTGGTAGAAATCATCTGGTGATAAGTTTAGATGCCTATTCTCAGCAGCGATTAAACAAGTCTAATTTGTGGTGTTTCACAACTGGCTTATTACGTACGAGTCAAGCAAATTACATCATGGCTTGCAAGAATGCCATTGCTTTGCAACCTACTTGTGCTTTTCCCACAGTGTGAGTGTGAGGTGCTAGGGGTGTAGGAGATCGTCCTCAAAAGACGAGTATTGATCAGCAAGTTCAAAGCAAACCAATAATTTATTCACCAATACCAGAAATCCATGTGAGTTAGTCAGTCTCTCACCCACTCTGACCGAGACCGGCTCACAAGCTCGGCTCAGTTATCTTATTATACCCTATAATGCAGTATCAAAAATCAGGTATCAATATTCAAATGCTTTATTTAAAAGGACCTGCTTCCTTTTTTAGAGTGAGTCACAGGTCCTTACATCCTAAGGCTATTCCAGGATGGTCCTGACCCCTTTCCCAAAATTATTAGCACTCTGAGATGTTGTTCCTTCAAGTTATTGTTGTTGGATTGGTCTATTTGTCATTTGCAGATCAGGAATTCTCAGGGGATTTATTAAGAAATACCACCGATTGCATCCTAGCATTTCTTTTTGAGGATCTAACTAAATTGGTAAATAAGGACTTGACAATTGGAGGTAGAATGTATTGACATTTAGTCAAAGCTCTCTATGTGGCAGACAAGTGGGCTTCCCTTGCAATCACTCCCCCGCTCTCGTTGTTCACAAATCACTGACAGGGAGTTCTGCTTGTAATCTAAAATATGCTGATTGTATTAAGCTGTAAGTATAAAGTAGATAAAGAGCAATCGAAATATGTGGACCAATTAAGCAGATGGATTGTAAGCTAGATAAGCATAAGCTAGAGCATATTTGAACACATAAAATGTAGATAATAAAGGGTTGCCCTGCAGAAGAGGTGGAAGAAGATTGGGCATTGTGTGCAATTACTAAGTATTCACAGATAGATATTGATCAATGTGAATGTAAGGTCAATTTAAGCATACATCAAATATTTGGTGCATTGAATGGACCTGGATGTACATGTTGTGTAGCTTCCAATGTCATTTCCAAAAATGGTGTGAGCGAACAGCATTGCAGATCACCAACTTACACTACTGGTTTGGACCATGGGAAGTATACTACTGCAGAGCCGGCTTTGGATACTTCAGCGTCATAGGTGCCATCCTTCAGATGAGATATTAAACGTCTTTTTGTTTCATTATTGTTTTTATTTATTTATTTAACTTTTTGGAAGATATACTGTGAAATGGAATGACTGTATGTTTTGTGGGTGAACATGGAAGACAATTTGCATTCAGCAGTGTCCCATAAACAGCCATGAAGTGAAATGATCAATTTCTACCGTAGATTGTTAGCCACACTGGGCAAAACGCCCTTCTCTTATTGAATAGTGCTGTGAATGACCACTTGAACAGATAGAAGAGACGTTTAACATCTCATCTGAAGGATGGTACCTATGACAATGCAACAAATCCTCGGCACTGCATGGGAGTGTAAGCCTTGTCTATATGAATTTCAAGGCCAATGTAGGGGCTGAATCCGCAATCTTCTGACTCAAGAGTGAGAACATTACCAGAATTTGCCAGGCTGAAACAATATGCTACAAACTGAAATACTCTGACACTTAATTTGCTTTCTGTTCAGATTTATCTCCCAGTGATTAACCTTATTGTGATTGACCCATTGACCTTACACATTGATCAATATCTATCTGTGAATACTTAGTAATTGCACACAATGCCCAATCTTCTTCCACCTTTTTTCCTAGAGCACCCTGCGGATGGCACACACACTATTAATGCTCCAGATGATATTTAAAACAGAAAAAGGACATATTTCCCAATGCCTGCCCCCGCCTATCTCTCCGATCTGCTGTCTCCCTATCAGCCTGCCCGTCCCCTCAGTTCAGCAGGCTCTGGCCTGCTCCATGTCCCCTGCCTGAACCGCCCTACCATCGGTGGCTGGGCTTTCAGCCTCTCTGCCCCCACACTCTGGAACTCCATTCCACAATCGCTTTGCCTGGCTTCCTCCCTTTCCTCTTTTAGGGCCGGTCTCAAGACCTGCCTCTTCAACCGTGCCTTCTGCTCTCTTCCTAACTCTCCCCACTCTCCTACTCTCTTTCCCCCTACCCCGATCCCTCACCCCCTGCTCAGGTCCCAACCTAACTGTTCAGCGCCTTGGGACTCCTCCCGACGTGAAAGGTGCTCTATAAATGTAATTTTTGTTGTTGTTGTTGTAGTACTGAACACAATTTATATATATATATATATACATACTGTATAAAGCAACTGCATGGACTAATTCAGTTGAATGGCTTGTTTCCCTGCCTTATTCATGTGGAATTCTGTGTCATTTATTAGTGTTTTGGACTAAACACATGTTTCTGTTTCAGTCCCCTCTTTATGTAGTACAAAAGGTAGAGTATAAAAGCAGTATGTTCTGTTGTAAGCTAGTGCAGACATCTTGAAGGATTTCTCTATTGTATAAATATATTGGCCTGTGGTAGGGACATTAAAGCACAGTGTGTCAGCATGTCGAATGCACTGTGCTATAATAAGATAATTATAGCATGGATCACAATTTTATTCTCACACATTGCCAGTTCCATAAAATGACTTTTGCGACACCTTCCTGTGCAGTCAGAGCGAAGCACCAGAGTTGGTCCAATGTCTAATTTTATAAGCAGATTTCATTGTTAGTGCTTGAAGACACACACAACTGTAATTGAGGCCGGTTCACAATGGGTCTCTACTTAAGGCATTTTTAATTCTGTGCACTTCATTTTCAAGCTATTTAGCTGCATTGAATATAGTGTGGATATCGGCCACACATGTTTGAAAATGTGATCCCTCATTACCAGGTGTTAGTCACATCAAAACTAGATTCAATAGAGGTGCCGTGGCCTGTCTGATCCACTTTATACCATACCTTTCACATTCAGAGGATGTCTCAAAGTGCTTTCACACAACTGACTCTGGAGCTCAGCTGGGGAGGGGAACAACATCAACAACTTGTACTTATATAGCGCCCTCCATGCAGGGTAGCCTCTCAGACAAGCTTAATGGAAAGGGAATGTGGCTGAAAACATAGTCGAGAAGAGTAGTTTTAAGATGCGTTTTAAGGCAGAGTAGGAAAGGGCTAGGTGGAAGGATTCAATAGTGAGATGGGGGATGTGCAACATAAAGTAGACTGATGTTTGCTGAGTGGAGGGAGTCTTGGGTCCCGGAGGTTAAAGAGGGAGGGTGAGACATGGCTAAGTAGGCCTTTGAAATTGAGGACAAGATTCTTGAATTTGATCCAATGGGAGTTAGGGATGAGCGATGATAGATATGTGAGTAAAATAGAGTGGCTTTCCTTGGACTGGTAAATTTATAGACTATGATTAATAATAATAATCCTTGTATTTGATATATCACCTTATCGCGTTGTTGAGACATCTCAAAGTGCTTCACAGGATATATTATAAAGTGGATTGATTGTGTATTTTGTGGGAGAAACGTGGCAGCCAGTGTCAAAGCAGTGTCTCATAAACAGCAATGGAATGAGTGACAATTTTGTTTATTTGGGGCAATTGCTGCCAAGGACACCAGAGAAACTGCATTCACTTATAGAATAGTGCCATCTAACATCCACCTGAACAGGCAGATGGGACCTTGGTTTGATGTCTCATCTGAAGGACAGCAACTCTGACAATGTAATGCATCTTTAGCACTGCATTTGAGTGTCGTCTTAGATTATATGATTCCAAGTCCCAAAGTGGGATTGAACCGATAACCTTCTGACACAGAGATAAGGGTGCTACCACTATGACGGACTAACACACAAACCATTATCCCGGAATGTAATCCATCAAATGACTAACAACAGGATTCCTACTTACTGCTAGGTAAACATTTGGAATAAAGAAACTTGCATAAGGTTTCTCCCAACATGGGAGATGAAACCCGAGTTTTCTCATTTGCGAAACGAGTGTGCTAACTACTATGCTATGGAACTCCGAATTTCAGAGTAGATTAGATGACATTTTTGCTGTTCCTTTATATGTACCTATTATATAATAATAATCCTTACATTTGGTAGAGCGCTTTATTACATTGTTGGACACCTCAAATCGCCTCACAGGATATTCTGTAAAGTATATAATAATAATAATCCTTACATTAGACATAGCAACTGTATATTTTGTGGGTGAAATGCTGAAGGCAATTGCACACAGCAATGTCCCACAAACAGTCGTGGATTGAGTGACCACATTATTATCATTTATTTTTGGAGTGAATATTACCTCGTAAAGTGATTTGTCAATCGACTAACAACCAGATTCCTACTTACTGCTATTGAATTGACACTGAAAACGTGTGTGAGTAAACGATTTCTTAACTATTTTTTTTCTGGCTCATTATGTCATATACATAATTTAGTCAAATGAGGACTGAATTTGTTATCATTGAATACACAAGAGAGCTTTTCATTTGTGATCATGTTGAGTATTCATCATCCGGGTTTCAATAGGAACAATTATCTTGAGAGTCTGTTTAGAGCAGTGAGGCCCTAAACATTCAAATTAGTCTTTCGAAATTAGAGATTCAAATTGAAGCAGTGTTTCAACATTTTGAATACAGATTTGAGAGAGATTGTAAAACTAGTCTGATTTTCTTTCCCCCCTAATTTTTTCCCCCTTTTTCTAAAAGCAAAGAGAGAGCATTAGCACAATGGGGATTCCTGTTTCTAATCATTACCTGATGACCAAGTTATTTCTTCAGCACCTCAGGACGTCCTCCTGACGTGAAAGGCGCTCTACAAATGTAATTTTGTTGTTGTTGTAGGGAGAAACTTGGGTCTAGATTTACTCTATTAATGTTAACAAGCATGTTAGTGAGTCTAGAAATTGGCAATTTATTGTCCTCAGTCTTAAGACTCAAGTCGGTTTTCAACGGTTTTGAAAAGAACTTGCAAATCTCCAGATTCAAAATTAAGACTCAATTTAACAATTTGTCAAACTCTAAAATGCTACATTTATAATAGAGTAATGCTATTCCAAGATGGAGTTCTCACCCCTCCACAAATGTTCAAAGAGAGCTGCACAGCATTTGATGTCTCATAACAAATAAAGAATGGTCACTGGGACGAGTTATAGCACTGTCTGCATACCCTGACCACTGCATGATTTAGGAAATTAATTTCAAGCAATTTGTTACATGGGAGTTGGACCTTATATTGGGAGATTTCCATTCCAATGGAAATGGTCTGAAAATGTATCGACCATTGAAATATCAATCCAAAGGAGGCTAATGTTACATTTACAGTCAGAAAGAAGCTTGTCTCACTGGTTTCCTCTGTGACAATGCCATCATTGTTACATGCGTCTATGTGATTGTGTGTATTTGGTGGGGGAAAGACGTGGGAGGATACGCATTTATGCCTACAATTTGTCACACAGTAAGTTTCCAGCTGGGCCATATAGGGTAAGAAGGATATTGTTGACTCTGAAGTCCAAGAACTGATTCAAAGGGAGGAAGGACACAGCAGCAATGGGAGAGGCATGGGAATCAGGTCTAGGACAAGTTAGAGAGCAAAATTATTTTTTCTCTGCAAGTTATTACTATATCTTATAAGGAAGAAAACTAAGAAAATTCCAATGATATGGGAAGGAAATCACTGTTGATTTAAGATAATAATAACAATAATAAACCTAAGCATTTTTGATAAAGCAATTTTCACATTTTCTAGACGTCTCAAAGCGTTACACAGAATATAATGTAAAGTGAATTGACTGTATATTTGTGGGCGAAATGCGACAGCCAATTGCACACAGCAGTGACCCACAAACAGTCGTGGATTGAAATGACCAATTTATTATAGATTATTTTGTATTAGGCCAATTGCAACAAACAGTTCAACAATTGAAAATGGAACATGAAATTCCTCTACACATTGTAATTTTTGGAAACACACCTTAAGAACATAAGAATTAAGAGCAGGAGTAGGCCATTCGGCCCTTCGAGCCTGCTCCGCCATTCAATAAGATCATGACTGATCTTCTCACCTAACTCTGATTACCTGCCCTATCCCCATATCCCCATATCCGTCTATTTTTCAAAAATCTATCAGTCTCAGCCTATCAGGTGAACTGCAAAGGTAAAATAGACAAGTGAATGACACCTTGGGCATGCTATGAAGAACTATAACTGGACTAAATGTTATCCGTCTTCTTTATTTGACAATTACATGTCACAATGTGAAAATGAACGAACCAAAGGGGTGAGCGTCATTGGACAGATCAGCTTTTACTCATTTAGAATTTTTGTAAACTTTAGGTTTTACTCTGAGGGAAAACAGTGTGCAGTTCTTCCCCTCCATTGGTGTCACAAACCAAATGTTTTTCATTCCTTAAATGCATTAAATTGCCTGAATTTATATTTGAATGTGTTGGGGAGATTTCATGCAATGTGGGTTAATAGGCACATTCATCTTTGAGCAATTTAGTGGTACTTAGCAAAACAGCTTCTTCGTGCCAACTGGATTGCTTGACAGTGATGGTGTGCACCATATTGCCTTTAAAAATTCATCAAATTGAAATGTTAAATTCCAAATCTGCTGATTTTGTTTTCTGGAAACATGCCTCGCCTTTTATGCCAACTTAATGGACCAAATATTAATATTCTGTTTTTTTATTCACAAAATAAAAATCCTGGTTTATTTGGATCTTCTTTTTTCGGTCAAGATCATGGGGAAAATCCAAGGGGGTGGGACAATTTAACACAAAACCTCTGCCAAGAAAAATTTGTTGAGAATTGGGATTTATGTTGGAGCATTGACTTATCAAGCATATTGGGAGAAACCTGCTGCAGTACATAAAATGTAGTGAGCTACAGGGGTATGGGAAAGGGCAGGTGAATGGAACTCAAAGGATTATACTTCAAACTAGGGTCCATCAATATGGAAATTTTCCGATATCGATATATTGGTGGGCTCATATCGATACATTGATATTGTCGGGTTTTTTATACTGCGCATGCGCGCGCATTTGGAGGTGCGCGCGCATTCCATGCTCTAGGATCAGGACGTTTGCAATGCCGGCGACAAGGTAAGTTGAAAAAGTTTGCGATATACCGATATTTTTTTTCATATCGATTTTTTTAATATACCGATAGATTTTAATTTCCAATATCGGCATATCGATATGAAAAATTATACCGATATAACTTTTATATCGATATATCGCCGGACACTACTTCAAACAGACAATTTAGTCATGCATAGCATTTTATATGCTGTAAATTTCTAGGGTCCTATATTCCCAAGACTAATATTGCAGCCAGATTGGTCTTCTGCTGTGTGCACATGGACACAACTCCTCTGTCCCTGGGTCCGTCCCCCCCGTAAGAAAAATTGCAAATTTGCTGTTTAACAATTACATTTGGGGGGAAAGAGTTATATTTACCAATGGACTTTGTCACACAAAAAAAATAGAGTTGGTATAAATTGGTTTTAGAAAAATGGCTTCAGTCTCTTAATCCTCAGAACGGACTCCTGAGTAAGGCTGTCAGTGAAGAGTTGTCATTCCTCTTGCTGCTAAGTGTAGAAATTCATAATTGTATTTTTTAATTGAATGTGCTTCAGCTTCTGTGATACTCTATGTGTTTACACTATGTGCCTATTTTCTCCCCTAATTTTCTCCCTTGCTCTTTGCGTGATGAACTGTGGAAATCCCAAAAGGATTTGTAAATACAGTAGCAAATTCCATGTGTGTTACAAGCGATAGCAACAAATTACATTGTATAGCGCCTTACAGGCTTGGAGGGCATACCAACCCTCTGAAATCCTGCTTAAACGCTGATCTCAGTTCTACCTTCATTAGATCTTGTGTTCAAGTCAGCCATGGGATTCTTTGGATATTTGAAAGTTCTTCAATTTTAGAACAGAATTAGTGGATGGAAGTGGTGAAAATTAGCCTATTCATTTTCTATTTATTCCTACCTACTTCCTCCCTACTGAGGGTTATTCTTATTCTTCCCCAAATTCATCCATATGTAGCCCTCTGAGATATTTCTTTTTTATGAAAGGCACATTATAAATCTAAATTCTTGTGTTATTCCCAATTATAATTTGTATTGCTTTTATTTATAACTCTTGTTTTCTTTTTGTTTCACAGTCCCTTATATTCGATGAAGTTGATCTCTCTGATGCGAGTGTAGCTGAATCAAGTACCAAAAACGTCAACAACAGTTTCACGGTATGTTTCATATTTGCTTACTGCACCTGTAGATCATCCAATAACTGATGGTTGTGAATATTGCCAAAGAGAAATATGGTGATCTCTGTGAGTTTATGGAAGCATTACTTCACTATTTTAAGCACTTTGAGATGTTTCAAAGATGTTATAATAATACAGTAGAAGTCTGTGTATCCGTGACCCGATCAACCGTAACTTCTGTATAACTGGCACCTCAAAAAAAAGGTCCCCATTCGAATAACCGGATCTTATCCAGCATAATCTTGGAGGCGCATTTTTTTTCCCTCATATCGGTATTTTGGAATGCTGCTACTAGTGCCTGAAGGTGGTGCTGCCGTTTTTTCCCTTTGCATCGGTATTTCAGCTTGCCGCTAGTTGAGCCTTAAAGTCCCGCTGCCATGTTTTTCCCTCGCATTGTAGAAGATAGACTGTACACCTGTACCCCAGCATCATGGCTTCAAACCAGGCATCTACCAGCAAAGGTGGTTTTTATGTGAATTTTTAGGTGAATAACAAAGATATGTTATTATCTGTCATTAGTTAGTTTATTATGAATATGGTATGTGTTAAAATAAGTTTATTTTGTGTTGGGTTTTCGGCGTCAGATGTGCCTGAATATCCGGCATATCATTTAACCAGCATTGTCCAGGTCTCAAGGTGCTGGATAAACAGGCTTTTACTGTAATAATAATCCTTACATTTGATATAGCACTTTTCATGTTTTCTCAATGTCTCAAAGCGCTTCACAGAATATACTGTAAAGTGAATTGACTCTATATGTGGGCGAAATAGTACAGATACATGGAAATTATTAATGAAGGGTTAAGATGCTATATCAATGCAAGGAATATTATATTATAGTATTAATTATATTTGCTGATGTTGCTGGTTACTCTTCTGTACAAAAAGGGGAAGAAGGACAAACCTGGAAACTACATGCCAATCAACCTAACATCAGTAGTGGGGAAACTTCTGGAGACTATAATCTGGCACAAAATAAATCTTCACTTAGAAAAGTATGGGTTAATAAAGGACAACAAGCAGGATTTGTTAAAGGCAAATCTTGTCTTAACAAACCTGATAAGAGTTTGTTTTGATGAGGTAATGGAGAGGGTGGATGAAGGAAGTATAGTTGATGTAGTTATATGGACTTTCAAAAGGCATTTGACAAAGTGCCACATAAAAGATTTGTAAGGAAAATAGAAGCCCCCGGTATTAAAGGGACAGTGGCAGCATGGATCCAGAACTGGCTGGGAGACAGAAAGCAGAGATTTGTGATGAACAGACTTCAGTTATGAGGAAAGGCTAGAGAGGCTAGGATTATTCTAATTGGAGCAGAGAAGATTACGAGGGACCTAATAGAGGTTTTCTAAATCATGAGGGGATTCGATAGGGTAAACAGGGAAAAACTGTTTCCATTGGTGGGTGTGTCAGTGACCCAGGATCACACATTTAAATTAGTTTCTAAAAGAAGTAGAGGGGAGGTGAGGAGAAATTTTTTCACAGAGCGAGTTGTTCGAATCTGGAATGTATTGCCTGAAAGGGTGGTGGAGGCTGATTCGGTAACAACTTTTAAAAGAGAGGTGGATGGTTATTTGAGAGGACAAGTTTGCGGGCTTATGGGGAGAAAGCAGGGGAATGGGATTGACTTTGGCCAAATAGCCTCCTTTTGTGCTTTAGAATTCTATGATATATTATTTGGTAGATTGACTTTTCAAAATAGGACAAAAATATATAGGAAAAGCAGGAGACTTTATTTTGTGCTGCAAGAGCATTATGAACTTGTCTAGTTCTCTGTGAGCTAATACTTTCATCATTACTCAGCTCTACTGGCTCCCAATCCCTCAGCATAGGGAATTCAAGATCCTTGCCTCAAGTTTGAATCCTACCACTGTCTCGTCCCATCTCCTGCAACATTTCTACCCTATCCACTGTCTTTTGATCACCATTCCTTCTCTACCCTAGTACACCTGGGTATTAATAATAATCCTTGTATGTGATATAGCGCTTTTCATGTCTTCTAGACGTCTCAAAGCACTTTGCAGAATATACTGTAAATTTGATTGACTGTATATATGTGGACAAAACATGGCAGCCAATTAACATCAGTTCTAACACCCCTACAGCCACCTCAGCATAGCCTGCAAATGGAACAAAGTTTGAGTGTCTCACTTTCACACTGGGAAGTGACCACATCAAAATAAGGCTTAGATATTGTGATATTGTGGCTTTATTGGGCAAGTTAGTTAGCTTGTTTTATGCTCCTTGTTTTCTATTCATTTGATTTGCAGAAACATATTTGAGGTCGGAATGGTTTGAGTGGGTGATTGTCTTGTTGATTGTGGTGTGTTGTTCATGCGGGGGTGGGGGGAAGGTAGATCTCAGTCGGCCATTGTTCAAAAATAGCTCCATTACAAGTAACACTGGAGCTGATGCTTTTCTCTTCAAGTCGAGAGATGTGCTGCGGTTGGATCTGAAGTTCAAACTTTCCTTTTAACGGGTGTTAATCATTACATTGTTGCTAAATGCAGGCAATGCAATTAACAGCAACCAAAAATGAGAGTGTAGCCAATGTCACTTGGAGCCAGTATTTCAATGGCTATCACACTATCCAGATGGAAGGAATGGGGGACCATATTTTGCAACAATTTGATAATTATCACTAGACAGACTGACATTTTTAAGCTCACATGTGCATTTGACTATTATTTGTCTGCAAAATACAATCACTACACATTACAGTAAATTCTGTGAGCACTTTTGAGTCCTCCTCCCAATCTGAAAGACACTTCTACAATAACAGCAACAAAATTATATTTGTATAGCGCCTTTCATGTCGGGAGGACGTTCCAAGGCGGGGAGGGTGGAGGGAAAGGAGGGGACCGGGAGTGACTGATGGGACCGTTGAAGAGGAGGGTCTTGAGGTGGGACTTGAAGGAGGCTAGGGAGGTGGTGAGGCGGAGGGACTTCAGGATGGAATTCCAGAGGTTGGGGGCAGAGTGGCTGAAGGCTCGCCCACCGATGGTGGGGCAAGGGTTGGTCAGGGGACATAGAACAGGCCAGAGCCCACTGAGTAGAGGATGATGGGCAGAATGATAGAGGTTTAGGAGGTCGCAGAGGTAGGGGAGGGGGGGGAAAGCCAAGAAAGGCTTTAAAGATGAGGACCAGGGTGTTGAATTGAATCCTCTGGGTGATTGGGAGCCAATGGAGTCGTGCGAGAATGGGGGAGATGGGGGTCATAGAGCTACATCAAATGCAAGGATAATTATTTACTACTTAGGTTATTATATTTGGTTACGTTCATTTTCTGAAATGCAAGTTTAGTTCAACAAAGTTTGAAGACAGTTTACATCCCCTTCATTGAATGTGACAAACTGCTAATAATCAGCTAGTGGAAGTAACTAGATGCATGGTAAGATTCTGAATACAGCTTTGTGGATGTTTCATGCATCACTGACACTGTGCCATTAGGTTTTCACAATGGGTTTATTCCATCACCAGCTAACACTTAGAGGAAATCAGACATCCCCTTGAGCACAGTGGAAATGTTACTAAAGTAATGGTTACATTTGCATCTTCATTCCTTGTTTGATGTGAGTGGGTAGCTGACAATTAGCAGGATATAGCAGAGCCCAGATATTGCAAATGGATCTCTCTGAGTGTAATTGTTTGTGTCATTAAAGCTTTTATAGAGAGAAGAAAAACACATGCATAAAACAGATTGTGATATTAAGGGATACAATTGCTTGCAGAACATTGAGCATTTGGATGTAAGATTGGAAACAATGATTCCCGTAATACCACAATTCAGACAGATAGCATAATGTTACTGAAAAAGAATTAGATATATGCTTCAAAGAGAGAATAATTAATGACTTGATGGAGCTTGTGTCAAGCTACTCCCATCATGATAGAGTAGGATTAGATCAGATGGCACATATGGAAAAAACAATATTAGTGCAGGCCTGGTGTGCTGAATGGTCTTGATGCTATACCGTAACATTGTATAATTCTATGAATGTCTACTCAGAGATTTCTCAAAGAGCACTATATTAACTCCATTGTCACATCGTTGCTAAAATCAGGTCAAACTTAGATTGTAAATGTAGTTACTGCAAGTGTGTGGTTTGTGTTGGAAATCCTATAAGAAAAGGACTAAACGGACTAATTAACTAGGACCAGTGAAAGGGGGTCAGGAGGTAGAGAAGCAGGAATAATAATAATAATAATAATAATAATAATAATAATAAATGCATTTGATATAGCAGCAAGCTCTTGAAGTGAGAGACTTTAATGATCCATAAAGCTCTGCAAATAGTTGTTGTCGAAGAAATGTCCAAAACACACATGAAGTACATTGATAGAAATGCAGAAGAGGAGATTCAAATTGATGAATTAGCTCAAAGAAGAAGCTGGATTGATTCAGATGAGGAACGTGGAGTACAGAGAATTTAGACACAGAAAGAAAAAAAAATACAAAGGATCCAAAAAGGAAATATTGGAAAGCCTTTAAGAATATAATGACCAATTAACTAGGACCAATAAAAGGGGATCAGGAAAAGCAGAGAGAGCATAACAGTTTGATCCTAACAAACTAGGAGCAGGAATAGTGTCCTATTGGCAGTCAGCAGATAATAATAATAATAAGATATTATCATAAAGAATCAAATAGACTTGTTCATGTATTATTGATATAACTATTGCAAGGGATTACTGTGTGAAAAATAAAGAACTAGAGAAAATCATCACACATATTGATCTACAAATTGAATGTCCAGGCATGTGGCAATGTGAAACAAACTTATTTCGTATAACCATCAGTGCAGCTGAGGCTGTTAATACGTCTGTTCAAAACTGGCTTGACAAAATATCTGGTGAACAAAAATCAACCTCCTAGCTATTTTAGGAAGCTCAAATATGTTAAGGAAAGTAACATCCATTCAAATGTAACATGGCACAATTACCGATCTGGCTGACCCATCGTTGAAAACCATTTAGAACTTACCTCTGTAGAGTGATTTATACTGTAATAATATAACAATTACATTTTATTTTGTGCATTTTATGTCAGAGGTTTACTGTAAAGTATAATGACCAGACTTTGCAGGCAAACACAGCAGCCACTTTACACACAGCAATATCCCACAAACAGCCAAGCATTTGATTATAGTGCCCATAATGTTTCAAAGCACTTTAATAATTTTTCTGTGAAGTGTGCCTACTGAATATTTGTAGGCAGACCCAGAAATCATTTTCCACAGATGCAAAATTAATGTCCAGAATACTGAGAGAAACTCTTTTTGAATAGTGCTATAGGATCTTTAGCATTCTGAATAGGCAGATGGGACCTTAGTTTAGCATTTCATCTGAACAGCACTTCTGACAATGTAGCTCTTCCCCCTGCGCTGTATTGGAATATCAACCTAGATCGTGACAAAGGTACTTGAATCCACAACCTTCTGATTCAAAGGTGAGAACCAGACCAATGCATAATTTACCAACGCTGCTGAAAACAGAAAGCCTATTGTATTGTGCAGTTCAGCAAGAAGTGGAAGAGAATGAACTGTTTCAGAAAAATTACTATTGGATTATGTTTTATTGCTAGCTTAGTATAAATGGGAATTGGCTGTCGCTTTTCACCTCCGCAAAATTATAGTCAATTCACTTTACAGTGCATTCTGTGAAGCGCTATGAGATATCTCGAAGACATGATAAGGCGCAAAGATCAAATGCAAAAATTATTATTTTTATAGGTCATTACATTGTAGGACCAAAGGTCTTCAATTCAGCATTCAGTGAGCTTTTCTTTACAGTGCAACTGGACAGTCATATTACAGTATCGGGTTAATGGAGTTCAGAGCTCAGAAAGCACCATCCATCTGTCGCAGCATCTGTCTTAAGTGGCTCCAGGAGCCACCATTTAATAGCCAGCTCCACCTGGCAATGCAGCTGCTTTCTAATGATGATGACCAGACTGGAGAAACACACTGGTTATTATTAAATAATATTTTTGGATACAGTATATATAAAAACTAATATTTTGAGACATAGTGTGTATAGAAAACAATATTTTGGGATACGGTACATGAGTAATTTGAGACATGACACATAGTAAGTGTATTGAGGCAGGAAGAACAAGGCAACTTTGGATCTAAGCTTTCCAATCTGTTGTAGACTGATTCACACAGAACAAATTGCTATCAACATCTCCATTATTGTGGCATGCAAATGGAGCAATTGGGCGGGAAATCATATACATTCTCCATGTTAGTTGCTTTTCTGGGACCAAATGGTAGAGCTTTGTGTTTATGTTTCAGGCTAACTACTCTCCTCTGATACTTCAACACAAAGATGTATTGAGCATTAACAAGAAACATCAGCCCATAGTTGCCAGGATCATGTTGTGGAATCTCTCCAGTAACTCGGGAGTAGTTAAATACATAGTAATACTCCACCTCCGTAATGCCCCACTTCCAGTTGTCTTATCCCATCAAATTGACTTTGCCTTTATCAAAGTTGAAATAAGTTTTTCCCGTACTATTGCTTCCCTCAGGTCTCGCCACATTTTGAGCCTTGGGAAATTCAGTACACAATATGCATGGGCCTTCTGTTATCAATTGATATTCAATCGTGGGAACCATTCATACAGTAGGTGAGTGGGTGGAAGTATGGCAGATGCAATTTGATGTAGCAAATGTGAATTAATGCACTCCATCTGTAAAGACAAGTGTTGGAAATATGAGTTTAATAAGTTTTAGAATAATTCAATTTCACTTGCACGTATGTGCTCAGATAAATAAATCACGAGAGCCTACTTCACAGGTACAGAGAGCTATTAGCAAGGCAAATTGGATGCTGAGTTTCATAAAAGTACACAATACAAGAGCAGGATAGTGAAGTTGTGGATGTACCAGACATTTTGCTTGGAATATTGAGGTTAGTTTTTGGCCTCTCAATATAGAAAATATATATTGACCTTTGCGAGAGTCCAGTGTAGATTCACAAGGAAAATATCAACAACAACAACAACTTGCATTTATATAGCCCCCTTCACACTGGGCAGTGTCTCGGAGCACAGATATCAGAGGTTTAGGGAGGAAACAAAATTATAGTGAAACGCTGAATATATTGGGGATATGTCCTATAATTCTTAGGAGGTTGAGGGCTGATTTGATTGAGGTGGATTATAAACTGATTTGACATAATAAACAGTGAGCAAAGGATAGCATTCCTCTCTGAGCCAATAACCCCCCCCAAATAAACTTGAACATTCACTTCATGGCTGTTTCTGTGACATTACTGTGCAAGCATTGGCTGCCCCGTTCACCCACAAATACACAGATCTCTCCTTCACTGTAAATCATGAGAAGAGCTTTGGAACATCCTTCTGATGTGAGAGGCTCTATAACAAATGCAAAGATTATTATTTATTATTATTATAAGAGGAGACCAGTGTTTTCCAGGTAAAGTTGCAAACAAGGGACAGATGAAACAATCCTTCTTCCCATTTCATTCTCTCACAATATTCGCTCTGCAGGCTTTAGATGACAACATCAACATTTTGATGTACCACACAAATTGCTAATGCTTAAAGCACACTCTATATCTGTGATGGGAGGATGAAAGCAGTCAACTAGATCCTGAGAGGTTTGGATTAGGGAGGCCCTTCGGCGCATCTGATCTCATCCTACTGTCTTCCCATCATGAAATCGCACCCACCCATCCTAGTCATCTGTGCCAGTTGTTAATTACCCTCTGCAAATTCTACTGGGGATATCTATTATTTCTGTCTCAAGCAATTCTAAGGGCTCTTGATGTAAAGGTTTAGGCTTATAAGCCAAGATTTAGTGAATATCCATTTTTAAACGAACATTTTAACTTGATTACAATATAAATATTACGTTGGTGCAATTTAGCAGAGAGCTTTGGGCTAATGATTGGATAATATTGAGGCCGTTTGAAAATCGTGCCAAGGAGCTCAGTAACTATGCCATAAATTTACAACTCATCTTTTTATACGGCCCTTTTTTGGTGAATTGTTTTTTATTTTGGATGAAGCTCGAATCAGCATTAAATGTTAGACTTTAAAGATGATGCTGTTTTTGGAGGGTACTATTTTCAAAGCATTTTCTGTATTTCACAATTGCATTAGACAGAGTATAACATTTATTTTGAATAATGCATTGAAATCATGTTCTTGTTTTATTTGATCAAATTACTGTTTGTAATACTTCCATTAACTCTATTTTTGAACATTTAATCCCGAGGGTGGGCATGATCTTTGGAAACACATTGAGACCGGCAGATTCTGTGTAATGCGGAAATCATTCGTAGCAATATTAATCTGTATTACCAATCTGTAGTAAATCGATACTAAAATGAATCTTAAAAACTAAAACAAAACTGTAAATATAAAAACTTTCACACGTCTTCACTGTGATTGAACCTACGCTGTTTATTTTTCCCTTCACTAGTTCTTGTTCTCTATGTCCCTTGAGCCAAAATCAATTGGAGTGTTTAAAAAGGAGGTGTGTAGATAAGATATTTTGGAAATAAGGAATGTGGAGAAAACATTGGATTCTAACAAGATCAAATAAACAAACATAAATGAATAGTCTTCTGCTGATCCTGTGTTCCTCTTATTCCTATACTGCAATGTTCATTGTGTTCCTGTGTTCCTCTTGTTCCTATAATCTGTGTTCCTCATGCTTCTACATTGCAATGATCATTCTGTTACTTTCTTCCGCCTATTCCTAAAATCCTGCATTTTTCCGGTTCTTATAATCCTGTGTTTCTGAGTTCTGATTTCCGAATCTGATCTTCACTTATGTTAATGGCAGGTAGCCAGAGATGCACCAAATAGATCATTTATCACAAGTGGGACTTTTCTTCTTGGGAAATGTTTGATGAGAACAAGTGGGAGGGTTACCTTTCAGAAAGGAAATGGTTGGAACATGTGATTATCTTCCTTTTGCAGACAGCACTTTACTCCCCTCCAAGTAAATCTCATTGCTAGAGAGAGTCTTAAAGTCAGCCATGTGTAATAATTCAGTTCCTTCACACTGACGATGATGTCAGTGCTCACTAATTTTAAAAGAAATGAGAATCCAATCTTAAAAATAAGTGGAGCTGCAGTATCCCTATTAATGATGTTCCCAAGTGAGGCTTCCGGATTCAAACACAGTAGATATTGGAGTATTTCCTCCAAATTACTGGCCGTTGAGTCATGGATCACCCTTGATCCTCATTTCCAATGCTGTGGGCCTGGACTTCTTTATCACTAAGATAGATAACCTCTACCGGACTGCCTCCTCCCCCCCACCCCACCCCACTATCTCACCTATCACCCACCCACCCATACGTCCTTCATCACCCTCTCATTCAACCACATCTCTAACTATGGCCCCCACCCTACACTCCTTGTCTCCATCTCTCCCTCCTCCTTTTCCCCACTATCACCCAGATGAAGTTCACCATTTACTGTGTCGACCCCCTCCCCACCCAGCTTTTGGTCATTCAACCCCTCTCCTCAGACCACAATTCTACCAACGATACCTCCAACCTCACAAACTGCAGACCATCTCAACCCTGCCCTTCTTGGCCAAAGTTTTGGAACGCATCATTGCAAACCAGTTTTGCTGACACTTCTCCCTCCACTCCCTATTTGAACTCTGTACAAATAAATGAGCATGTAGTTGTGTTACAAAACAAAGTGAATGGGTTAATATAAAGCTCCTTATCATGTATCTGATTTGAACAGAGCTGCAGGGATTGGAGTAGCTAGGATGCCGTCTCCATACATGTTTTCATTATTTCATTATTGCTTATACTGTAACCCTTCAGCATGGGGCTAAGGAGAGGAATCTGCTTTCTACTAGAAATGATAGCGCTGGGGAAGGGGAGAGAGAAATAATTGGGCACAAATTTTCTCATGTTTTTCAGATTTAAGACTATTATCTCAACATTTAAGATTGCGTGGAATTTTGGAAAACGTTTTTTTAATTCAATCTTACTCTGGAGGCTGATTTTCTACAGTCTGCAAGAAGACCTGCGGAAATCTGCCCAAAGTTGCATTATTAAGGGAAAGTCTGGATTCCTCCACAGCAACTTAGTATATCCCATCCTACGGAGGTTTAGGAAGGGTACGTGAACAACTGAGAGTAATAAAGAATAGCTGGCTGACTGAGAAGCATTTTATGGAAAAATATTTACTCATCCATTCTGTTTGGGTTCTGTACTGCAAGTGGTCTGAACTGCACACATGATACAGAGTTTCTCTGCGCTAAATTTTCTATTACACATTTTTCGATTACACATTTTTGTGTTCGAGTCTCCATTGCACATTAGCACAATGCAATGGAAATTTCTCGATTAGCCCAATACAATGCCAATTTATTTTGCTTGCGCGTTTTATTCTTTCTTGTCGGCTAAAGACTGCATGAACAGAAGGAAGGTATAAAAATAAAGGGACACCCTCATGTTGTTTGGGTGTTGGAGAGGATTCTCTGTGGATGTCATTGACTCCATCAGTCAATAAGTTGTGCCAGTGGCTGCAGGCGTGACATCATCTTGTCTGAGGAAGGTGGTGTTTCCTAGAGCTGGGTCATTGCTGAGGAGCCAGAACTACATGATGCTTTAAAGATTTCTGTCCTGTTCAGCGAACTAGCTTCCTGGGAAAACATTTCGAGGTAATCGAGCATTTATTTGGCTTTGGAATAATGGCTGGAGTGTTGTTCTTTGCGATAGGCATTTAATTGAATGGGGATATTGCCACTTAATGACTTATCAGGACTAGAGAGGGGATGATAGGATAGGAAGGAATGACTGCAGTTAAATGATTTCTTTCCGAGCATCTTCTTCTGTCCCAGATAAATGACTGCAATGCTTTGGGTTTGTTTTCTCGTTTAATAATGTCGGTGCTGTCACAGTAAGATCAGGATCGGCTGCTCATTTTGAATTTAAAAAGAGGATGAAAAAACTTGGGTTACAGTGGAGCCTGGGTTAAAGGGAGAGTGTGGTAACAAGAGGAATCAGGTGAATAGTTGCGATCATTATTTTTGTTAGTTCACTTTGATTAACTGGAATTTTGATCCACTGAGATATGTAGTGAAACCAACTTTCACTTTACAGTTTAAAGTCTCTGCCGCACACTTGATGTTGTCTTGCTGGCAAACACTTCATTACATGGCCAAAATAACAGCTATAGGAGAGACATGCTGTCCGACAGTGTGCAGTTTATAGAGCTGAATATCATTGGTGTATATCACAATGATTTTGTTTAAAACTACAGATACAAAGCCAAATTTGGAACCCACTGTGTATACATGAAAGTAAAATTGATTGTACCCACCCTAAGATTCTTAAAATATTTAGCCCTTGAGGAGCTATTGGCATATTTTGCTGTGTGTTTTTAAATACTTTCATTTTTGTACTGTTGTATAAGCTTTATTATTTAGGACATATTTATTTGCAGAATTTTCGGCATTTCTGTGCACAATACACAGTTAATACACGTAACAGTGAATCCTGTGAAGTGTTTTGAAACAAAAAGGCACCATATCAAATGTGAGATTGATTATTATGGACATTGTTTTGTAACTGATATGTGATATATTGCAAACATCCTTGGGTAATCTGTGCTGCAATGGTTAAAACTAATTCCTGAATATATGTGTAGCAGCACATCCAATCAAATATTTAGCAGGTCTAATGCTGCATGGGTTTCAAGCATTCTCATGCTTGTAATTTACAGTCAGGAAGGAAAATGCTGAATATATCTAAAATCACATTTTAGATAAATAGAATAAATAAAAGCAAGCCCCAAGACTTCAGATCTTGATGTTTGTATTCTACACTGAGTGCCATAAACACAGTTAATTGGGGATGTTTTGTTCTGAGTTAATTTTATGCCTAAATGGATTGAGTTTTTAAGAAGTCAGTGAGTGCTTCAACATTAACCCTTCAGGCTGAGCTAATTCTGCAGCACCTACTGCAATAGCAGAACCTAAAACCCAGCAGCACCGATGTGTTCTGTTGATGAGAATCCCAGAATAGTTTATCTTATCTTTTATGTATTGTGTTGACAGAATACCTTCCTGCCATGAGATTTAACAAATTGTACAAAAATAGCATGGTGATTATGCAAACCAATAACCTTTGGTCAACTGTCATTACACTTCGACAGCAGTTGCTTGCAAAGTGCTTTGAGACATTTTAATGTAATGTCTTCCCACCCTCATCATGGATGATAATAATAATCCTTGCATTTGATATAGTGCCTTATTACGTCTGAAGTGCTTCACAGAATACACCACAAAATATACAGTCACTACACTTTACAGCATATTCTGTGCAGTGCTTTGAGACATCTAGAAGCTGTGATAAGGCGCTATATCAAATTCACGAATTATTATACAGGTATCCCTCCCCAACCGCGGGGGATACATTTCTGAAAACCTTGTTCCGGAAAATGCAGGGCCCTATGGGAAACATGGGTTCAGGGGGAATAAGTTTGCTTGTCCTTGAACTAAACACAAGGGGTGGATACGGAGAAGGTGGTGTGGTGGGTGACACCGAGGTGGGTGGATGTGGAGAAGGTGGTGTGGGTGACACCGAGGGGAGTGGATGCGGAGAAGCGACATCGTGGCTGGTGGATTGCGTCATCGCAACTAGGCCCTAGCGCCAAACGCTATTGTTAGTGTTAAAACCCGTGGATACACAAAACCCATTGCCGTGGTTGACAAGGGTTGTCGCAGTGAGCCAACCGTGGATACATGAAATTCACGGTAGAAAAAAAACGCGGTTGGGGCGGGGTACCTGTACTATAAAGTGAATTCACGGCAGATTATGTGAGTGAAACACGGCAGCCAATTGTGCACAGGAGTGTCCTACAAACAGTCATGCATAGAGTGACCACATGTTTTTTTAAGGGATTATTACCCCTAGAAAAGCAATCTGACAATCGACCAACAACAGGGTTCTGCTAAGTAAACAGAGGAGTGTGGAGTAAGGAAACTTGTCTAATGTTTCAGCCCACCCTTAGAATCAAACCCAGGTCCTCTCGCTTGCAAGGCAAGTGCTCTAACCACTAAGCTACAGGACACCACTTATTTATTATTGATGCCAGTTTTCTTTCTGCAGCAAATGTTTTTTATATTCCTCATTTATTTACTGAGTCCAGCCCCAAACCCTTTTCTCTCCCTTCCCTTTCGTCCTTTTGTTATGATCTTGTTGTTTCTCTTGTTTATATTTAAACAACACAAATATGCCTCTTCAATCTAAAATAATTTGCAGTACAATCTAATTCTTGTGGCATGGCAAAAAAAAGGATCCAGCACACTGAGATTCAGCTCTCACTTTGCAATGTGTTTCTGAAGGGTAATAATCTTTCTGCTCTGTGATTGCTCTGTGGTTCCATTTGTGCACAGCTTTAGTGCTAAATTCACAGAGACAATCGATGGGAAATAATAACAATGTTTTCAATTAAACTCTAAAAAAAATCAGTTCAAAAATTCCAAGTTCACTACAGCTATCTTTTCTAACCTTTTTGGGGATTTTGTTTGTTGTACTGTATATGGGAACAAATTTAAAATATGAGAGAGCTCCTTAGCCTGTTGCTGATTCCTATGGTCGGTGTATCAGCCAGTCAGGTCATGTACATGGGCTTCCCAGAATGAGAATGTATGTCACAATCAGCTTTTTCCAGTAGCTAATTAGGGCATGCTAATTCTACTTGCTGAAAGTAGCTCTTTGTTCACATTTGGTGTGTTGCAAGATCTCTAGGCATAAAAACATTGTTTGAAGAAGAGGAAGAGTAGGGTATCGGGTGTATAGAATGAGAGAACGTAGGGACATGAGACAATGTCTTGATCACTTGGGACGTCCTCCCGACGTGAAAGGCGCTCTATAAGTGCAATTTGTTGTTGTTGTTGTTGTTGACTTTTGTCACTCAAACCATAACTGTTTGCGGGAGCCTTCTGTGCGCAATTGGCTGCTTTGTTTCACCCATTAAATATGCAGTCACTTAATTTTACAATATATTTTGTGAAGTGTTTTAAGACGTCACAAAGACATGATAAAGCGACATATCTAATGTAGCGATTTGAAAAAATATGTGTTTGTCTGAGCAGGGTTTGGGCTACTTTTGTTTGGCAATCTTTAGAAAGGCTTCCCAGTCTGGCAGACACATATACACATTCCTGGTTTGGAGGGGTGGATATTCTGAGTGTAAACCAGCAGATAATGTGTGGTACATTTAGCAAGAGGGAGGGAGTGCTGAGTGAGTGTTAATGACACACAAATATACATTCAATTGTACAATATATTCTGTGAAATGCTTGAGACGTATGAAAAGTGCTATATCAAATGCCAGGATTATTATACACACTGACCTGATGGAGCAGAACAAAATCAATTAAAATCCAAACTTACCCTAAGGTGCATTATTGAAAAGGTGAACTATAATTCACTTAATTTATATTTTGTATCCTTCTGAAATGAATGGTGAGCTTTACATGTCTAAGCGGATTTGAAAGTGTTTCGCTCATTACACGTAAAACCACTTCTGCCATTTGCAGTACGTAGTTAGACGTCTTTATTTAATACTGTACAATTCCGTTATCTGTATATGTGCAGCACACTGTAGCAACTAGAACCACAGAAGGCGAAATGAGCTCCGGTTTAGTTTCTGTAACTGCTGTATTGTATGTATGATTGATCAGTTACTGTCAGCTTGGCTCACTTCATAGCACATTAATCTGTGGGTCAGAAGGTTATGGATCCAAAGCCCACACCTAGTTCACAGATTCAGCTGACACTCCAGTGTGGTGTTGTCAGAGAAATCATGCTTCGATTGAAGATGTTAAACCTAGATCCAGTTACACATCCACGCTATTCAATACAACACAGATTTACTTCTCTATATTGCCTTTCTCATTGGGAGGATGTCCCAAAGTGCTTACCAGGACCGGCCGAGCTGGGGGGTTGGAGCCACGTGGGGAGGGAAAAAATGACTGAGAATGCGGTTAAAGGGGTACATTTTGAGACAGATCTTGAACGAGGTGAGGAGGGGACTCCGGGATTTCATTCCAGTGAGTGAGGGGGATTAGTCATCATCTTAATGGATGTCTGTGGAACCTTACCGTGCACAAAATGGCTGCAGCATTTGCCTGTGAAAATCGATGCAACTCTTGACAGTAATTGCTGCGAAGTGGTCTGTTTTAATGTGTGTGTGGTCTGTTGTTATTATTATTATTATTATTGTTATTATTATTATTATTATTATTATGTGTTTTACGTTCTATCCTTCTCGAACTGTGGTTGATCTTGTTTGAAATTTAAAACCGTAAATATTATAGAATAATTTAGAAACTGACTGACTGCACAAAAGAGTGACACCCCCTGGGTGTGCACTGTTCTGTATATTAGACGTCTCTGATGAAATTCAGACTCTGATTGACTTCACCGTCAAAGATTCCAGTCATTTACACGACCGTGTTATTATTGGATTCTGTCGTGCTTTTAAAGGTACCAGTGCCGATTGCCTTTGATCCAAATATTCTACTTTTAAACATGAGCTGATATTTGGGTTGGAAAAAAATAATAATCTATAATTCTCTGGTAGCTACAGCAATGCCTGCTCTCATTCTGCAATGGGTTATTTATCTCTTGCGTTGCAGGAATGGATTTACTGGCTATTATTAGTGTGAAATCTGACATTTTGAAGGGATTGAACCAAGCCTCACTCAGTGAAAGGAGAGGACAGATGAGGATAGCACTGATGGAACTGCTTTTGCAAATACAACTGCTTAATTGTACATCTAACCCCTCACATCTCGGCACATACATTTTTGTGCTACATGGTAAATACCAAGCACATAGAAATCCAGAAATAAGAACAATCTGTTACCCTTGTCAGCCAGATCCTGACTCAGGTTCTCGGTAGACCATTTTGCTGTGACTTGTAACACATCGAAGGTTCACATAGATCATATTAGTTGCTCACAACATCCCTTTTCCACCACCCTAGGCAAAGTGTGTGTTGTGGTTCTTCACTGTGAAAAACAATGATGCAAGCTTCCAGCTCCTAATGAATTATGCAGCCCTACAGAATCTATTGTACAAGCAAGGTTTCTGCTGTCCTCATTATTTTACAGGTCAGATATAACTTCAAGTGTTTAACCCGCTGAACTGCTCTCTACCTTTTATGAATCTTTACAGTTTCATCTGAACAGTTTAATCCCTTCATTAATAATTTCCATTTATCTGGACTATTTCACCCACATTTACAGTAAATTCACTTTACAGTATACAGGTATCCCACAATTTATGACATCCCTATTTTACATGATTTCAATTTAACAATCTTAATCTTTTATCACCTTTTTATCGATGTACAATATTTTGTTTCACTTTAACGACATTTTTAAATTATACTGATTTTATGGGGATAGAAAAAATCAAAATACGCAGTATATCAAGTATATTTTGTATACCAACCTGAAATACAATTGGTGAATATCTTTTCTGAATCTGTTATTGTACTATTTTACCCCGACTAATAATAATAAATGATAATAATGGTACTATTCTGTAGTTTATGCGAAAAGGTGCTTTTCAGGCACTGCAGATTGTATCAGGATCCTTTCTTCGTGACAGAAGCTAGTTGAATCATGGTTTAAAACAATTGATTTGTTGGCAATCAGCATTTGAGTGCATTCCAATTAAATAATAATAATAATCCTTGCATTTGATATAGCGCTTTTCACATCTTATTGATGTTCCAAAGCGCTTCACAGAATATACTGTAAAGTGAATTGGCTGTATATTTGTGGGCGAATCGCGGCAGCCAATTGCGCACAGCAGTGTCCCACAAACAGTTGTGGATTGAAATGACCAATTTTATTATTGTGGTTATTTTGGATGGATTATTATTAGGCGTGTGGAGTAAGGAAACTTGCCCAAGGTTTCACCCTGACCTGCCTGGATTCGAACACAGGTCTCCCCAGCTTGGTCTCCCCAGCTTGCAAGACAAATGCTGTAACCACTAAGCCACAGGAGCTCCTGTGATAGTGATAAATCCACAGTAAAACACAAATATTTCCTTGTAAATTAGGGAGAAAACTTCTTTATTATTGAGAAAATCATGCAAAATCAATCTCTGGCTCTCCAATTTCATCTCTGGAAGTACAGTAATTGTTTTCTTGAAAATATTTATGAATGCAATACACTGCACTGCAAATACTCTGGAGTCTTAGTTTTCAGCATAAGCAGTGGAAGCCTGTATGTTATCTTGCTACAGTAGAAACACCTACTGAACAAAGCTGTTCCACTACTCTGAACTTTTGTAGACAAACATTTTATTACATAGTAAAATGATTCCATGAAATGAACAAACCTCTCCCAGAAAAAAGGCTGTGGGAAAAAAAGACAGTATGGTGGGCATTCTGGAAAAATTAAATCAAAACTGATGTTGTTGAAGAGAATAGCCTGGATAGAGTTACAAAGATGCCTTGAAAATTGTACTCTCTGAGACAAGCAATAAAGGAAAACAAGTTCTAAAGTCAGAATTTGTCGGCTGAACCGAGGAATGAGAAACGAGAGTTGCAGCTTCCTTGGCCCAGCTTTGATTTTGAAAAGATATTTTTGTCTTGAATTTGAGTACCACTTGGTGAATTGAGGGTGGTGAATTGTGTGCTGTGAATTGATTGCTGGCTAGTACTCAGCATTGTACTTGACTTGAACCAATAGGATTGACACCTTGTTCCTTAGTCAATCCTTTCTTTTAGTCAAACTTGTGTCTGATACATGCAGAAACCCATCACCATGCTTATGAGCTTCCAAACCAAACCGAGAGTTCCTTGCATCCCATAGGTTTAACATTTTTATATTGAGAACTGACTGTCTCACAAGATGATGTGATTAAAAATCAGCACTGAATCTTTCATTATGGACGTAATGAATGTTATTTATTATTAAAAGGTGGGAGTGAATGACAAGAAAATCCATTTAAATTAATTTGTTTATTTTGCGCATCTTGGTGAGAATTCTTTAAAAAAAAATTCTTGTTCATTAAAATAAGGGATAATTGTAATCAAATTATAAAATGGAACACTTTCCACTCAGCCATCAAATAGCCCCAGATCAAGTAGAGCACAGCCAGCTGGCAACTACAGTCCATCTATCTCAAAATGGCTGAAATCCCAATCACAGGAGTTCTCTGTTGTGTCAGTGTAACATTTCCACATCCATTTTTTTTCTGTGGAATGAGTGAGTTTGTTAAATTGAGAGTGCTGTAGACTCATAGTACTTCGTACTGATTAAGACGACTCGCTAGTAGGATCCGGCGATATATCGATATATCGCTAAAGCCTGATATAATTTTCAAAACGATACGCCGATATAGACATTTAAAAAATATCGATATATCGAAAAATCGGTATATCGAGGTAAAAAATCGGGATGCGTGCACACTGAACTACAAGACCCAGAATGCTCATCTCTATACACAATGCACAGACCGAGCTGCAAAGCCGCCATATTGTATTCATAGTCCTCGAATACAATATACAGGTATGCAAGGGGTGGGGGGGGGGAGAGACGGCTGGGGGAGGGGGAGAGGGGGAGAGAGACGGCTGGGGGGGGAGAGGGGGAGAGAGATGGTGGGGGGGAGGGGGAGAGAGATGGCTGGGGGGGGAGAGGGGGAGAGAGACGACTGGGGGGGGGGGGAGGGGGAGAGATGGCTGGGGCGAGGGGGAGAGAGACGGCTGGGGGGAGAGGGAGAGAAACGGCTGGGGGGAGGGGGAGAGAGACGGCTGGGGTGGGGGAGAGAGATGGCTGGGGAGGGAGGAAAGGGGGAGAGAGACGGCTGGGGGGAGCGGGAGAGAGACGGCTGGGGGGAGGGGGAGAGAGACGGCTCGGGGGAGAGAGATGGCTGGGGGTGGGGAGAGAGACGGCTGGGGGGGGGAGGGAGAGAGAGACGGCGGTGGGGGGGAGGGAGAAAGAGACGGCTGGGGGGGTTGGTGGGGGAGAGAGACGACGGGGGTGGGGGGTGCGAGAGAGGGACGGCGGGGTGGGGGGGTGGGAGAGACGGGGTGGATGTGATAATATATAGATAGATAGAGATGGGGGGGATGTGAGAGAGGAGAGAGGGAGAGACACATAGAGACACACAGACAGAAAAACACAGAGATGGAGAGAGTGAGAGACACAGAGAGAGAAAGATATTTACCTCCTGAGGAGATAGGCCCCGAATGCGCGCACACCCGGAATACGCGCGCACCCGGAATGCGCATGCACTCCGAACGCGCGCGCTCTCCGAATGCGCGCGCTGCGCGCACATGCGCAGTACAAAATACCCGAAAATATTGATATTTCGGTATATCTCGATATGAGCCCATCGATATATTTAATTGGAAAATTTCCATATCGACGGACCCTACTCGCTAGATTGATGCAAATCATTTACAGCAGCGAAGTTACAATTTTCTATCTGGACTGGATTTGCATCTGATTCACACAGGTAAGAGGAGCTCCTGTGGCTCAGTGGTTGGAGCACTCGCCTTACAAGTGTGGGACCTGTGTTCGGGTCCGGGCACGTCGGGGCGAGACCTTGGGCAGGTTTCCTTGCCCCACACACCTAATAATAATCCGTCCCCAAAAAAACACACAATAATAAAAATTGGTCATTTCAATCCACAACTGTTTGTAGGACACTTCTGTGCTCGGTTGGCTACAGCATTTCACCCATAAATATTCAGTAAATTCACTTTGCAGCATATTCTGTACAGCGCTTTGAAATGTCGATAAGATGTGAAAAGCGCTATGTCAAATGCAAGGATTATTATTATTACTAACTAAACTGGGATTTGCTTTTTCGCCTTTCTTCGTTCTAAGTCTGCCTGAAGATACTTATACTGAAGGTATGTAACACAGGACTCAACCCAAAGATTCTGTTACCCACTTCATATTGTGCTGTAAAAGGCATCTGATATCAACTTTGTGTAAATTAAATTTAAACCTAGGGATTTTTTCTCTAACGGTGAGTGAGTTATTCATCTTTTTTGTGCCCAGCTCTCTGCCCATCCAGCAGCTCCTCCAACTTGCTCCCCTTTCATTTTGAGGCTCACTTTAAGACCTTTGACTCACTTTTGGTCATTCCCCAATTTCCCCTTGTCCCCCACCACCCCTCCGCACCACACCCTTCCCACCCCAGCTTGGGTGTGCAATGAGCTGTGCAAGTAGCTTTGAGTTATGCTCCTGATGTGATAAATATAAGTTGTATTGTACTCTGATCAACAACAACATTGTGCAAAGTCCTATAGCTCAGTGGTTAGAGCACTCGCCTTGCAAGTGAGACACCTGGGTTTGATTCCCGGCGGGGTCAAACCTGGAGCAAACTTCCTTATTCCACACGCCTGATAATAATCACTCACCAAAAAAACAATAATATACTGGTCATTTCAATCCACGACTGTTTGTGGGACGCTGTTGTGTGCAATTGGCTGCCGCATTTCGCCCACAAATAAACATTCAATTCACTTTACAGTATATACTGCAAAGTGCTTTGAGACATCCAGAAGATGCGAAAAGCACTATATCTTATGCAAGGATTATTATTATCTCAAAAAACAACTTGCATTTATATAGTGCACTTCAAGTAGGGAAGCCATCAAACAGAAGCAGGACACCTAGACATTTTTGTATATTGGAATTGATTGCTAGGGGTTATTACCTCACTGTCATTCTGATAATGCATTGCACATACTCTGATCTTGCTGGCACACGGCTGGTAATCTGGAATTTTATAAAAAGCAAACTGCAGCAGTAACCTATGAATTGTTCTAACCGCTCTAGGATATGTTTTGCTCGATAGCAATGTTGTTTTTCTTGCATCGTGATTTGTATTGCCCTCTTGAGGTTCCGCTGCATCCTCCTTTCACAACTCATAAATCTCACAGCGCCATAGATCTGAGGCACATATTTAATTCCTAAATCCATATCTACACAGAAATGTGTAGAGGATGCATGACTCACAGCAAAAGATTACAGAGAGTAAACTAATGAGTTGCATCAAGCAACATAAATCACAGGGTATTTGAGACCAAATAAGTAAAAAATGTAAATTCGGGATGTTTATATGTTTTATGCACAAATATTCTGCTAGAATTACCGAGCCCCAAAAAGATTTGCTGGAAAATGAAGAATTAAGACTCAATTTAGTACAGTTCTTATTTAAGAAAGGATGTACTTGCCTTGGAGGGAGTGCAGTGTAGGTTTACTAGGTTAGTACCTGGAATGAGGGGGATGAGTTATGACGGTAGGTTGATTAATTTGGGCCTATATTCTCTGGAATATAGAAGAATTAGAGGGGATCTTATAGAAACCTATAAGATTATTAAGTGGCATGACAAAGTATATAGTGGGAGATTGTTTCCCTCGGTTGGAGAATCTAAAACCAGGGGTCACAGTCTTAAAGTTAGGGGTCAGCCTTTTCACACAGTGTTGAAAAAAAACTTCTTCACCCAGAGGGTAAAGAATGTATGGAATTCTTTACCCCGAAGGGCTGTTGATGCTCAGTCCTTGAACATATTCAAGACTGAGTTAGATAGATTTCTCATTTATAAAGGGATTAAGGGCTATGGGGATAAAGCAGGTAGCTGGAGTTAGAGTTGAATATCAGCCATGATTGAATGGTGGGGCAGGCTCGATGGGCCGAATGGTCTATTCCTGCTCCTATTTCTTATGTTCTTATGTTCAAATTCAATATACAGTACTGTTTCAAAAAATTATTTGAAAAAAATAAAAAAGAATGTTTCTCTCCATGTTTTGATCAACAATCCCCAGGTAAAATTAACTGTTCACTTCTGGCTGTTTGTAGGACATTGTTGCAAGCAAATTGGCTCCTTATATGCCTAGAGAACAGCTAGTCATTACATTTTACTATGTAAATCCTATGAAGTGAGTTGAGAAATTCTGCCTGTTTAATCTTCTTCCTCATTTTGTTCAGCACTCCGAAACCCTGCCATGTGGAGACATTATATAAATGCAGGTTGTTGGTATTGTTTTGTTGACTGTTTTCTGGAATATTGTGCGCTCATTTTCTATCTCACTGTTGTTTGATACATCATTGACTGCTTTCTCTTCTATTTTTGATTGTAGTTTCTTGCCCTCAGGGCTTCCATTAAAATGATTGGCTTTTAGTACAATCCTTTAAAACCCTCTTCAATGACATGAATAACGTACTGTTTAATGATGTGCACATCACTGTCTGATGTATGGGCTGTAATATCAGTGAAAAGTTTTAGTACACCCTGGTGTCTGATGCATATCCAGGCATGGGTGGATTAAATAAAGGCTGTTCAGCTATGGCAGTTGGAAAATTAATTAGACCTGATTGACCTGTTTCAATGTGTTTCCATCTTGCTGGCTTTCTAGTGTACTTGGTTCCGTTTGTCTCTCTTACACTGTCTTGTTATGTTATGTTAAAAAATGCCCAGTCTCTACACTTTACAGTAAAAATTCTGAGACGTACTTTGAGACATCTTACATGATAAAATGACTTATCTAATAATAATAATATTTATTGCAAAGTTTATGATAAGATCTATTTCTATTTCCCCTTTTTGTTCTCGGGCCCTGCTCCACCAGCCCTTTCTGGCTTGCTTCCTTACGTTCACCTCACTCTTTCAGAAATTGCAGATCCATTCAATCATAATGTTACTCAATACAACTCCCACAGCCATGATTGCTGAGCCAGAGATTCAATACCCCTGCATGGTAACAACAATGGCATGCAATTTATATGACACCCCTCACACTGGTAGTGTCTCAAACACTTGACAGTGATGAGGCTTGATGCCAAGCTGTAAAAGTGGGGAGGGGATGGTGACCAGAGCCAAGGTTGAAGATGAAAGTCTTGCACTTTGCACAGATGTGATTTGAAGATGGGCAGAGAGGGGCAAGACAGAGGCAAGGTGTTGCAGAGTCTCGAAGCATAGTGGTGGAACGCATGGCTGCCAATTGTGGAACAGAATGGGGGAGGGAATGGGCGATGTTCAGCAGATCTGCGCCAGCTGAACCAAGGCAGTCGAAATGGAATGGGGTGTGACCAGATCAGAAAGATTTGAAAGCCCGAGTGAGTATCTTGAAAATGATTCATTCTGCAACAGTGAGTTGGGTGGAGCCCGGCATGAACTGGGTTGATAGAAATGTGGAGCCTGTTACTTGTGAGGACAAAGGTGCCAGAGTTTCAAACCATTTGAACTTTGTTAACAGTGTAGTTGGAGAGACTGGTCATTATTGCATTGGAAAAAGCGAGGTGTGTGATAACAAAAGCATGATTGAGGGTTTCAGCAGCAATTTAAGTAAGTTAGGGGTGAAGGCAGAATCATACGAATGCCTCCGTGTATTCACCCTTTAATGTTTGTACATTAATGTGTTAATGGGTGCATTAATTTTTTTTGCTTATTGTATGCCAAAGAGGTTGTCTACAACAACAACAAAATTACATTTATAGAGTGTGTTTCACGTCGGGAGGACGTCCCAAGGCGCTGAACAGTCAGGTCGGGACCCGAGCAAGGGAGAAGGGCAGGGTAGGGTGGAGGAGCAGAAGAGAATTAGGAGGGGAGGGAGAGAGTTGGAATGGCAGCAGAAGGCATGGTTGAAGAGGAGGGTCTTGAGACCAGTCTTGAAGGAGGCGAGGGAGGGAGTAAGGCATAGGGACTATGGGATCGAGTTCCAGAGTGTGGGGCAGAGAGGCTGAAAGCCTGTCCAGCGATGGTAGGGCGGGTCGGGTGAGGGACATGGTGTAGGCCGGAGCCCGCTGAACGGAGTGGGCGGGGAGGTTCATAGGGGAACAGCAGGTCAGAGAGCTGGGGGGGGCAAGGTCGTGAATGGCCTCGAAGGTGAGGACGAGGATCTTGAATTTGATTCTCTGGGGGATGGGGAACCAATGGAGCCGGGTGAGGGTGGAAGTGATGTGGTCGCGGAGCTTGATATGGGTGAGGACACGAGCTGCAGAGTTCTGGATGATCTGCAGTGAAGGGAAGAACCGGGAAGGCCGATGAGGAGGGAGTTTCCTTAGATTTTTACCTTCAAAAGCCACTTGTACGCAAAACTAATTCCAATCAGTTGTTAAATAATACCATGAATTTTCCTCATTGCTCTGGGAGCCCATTGGTATTTATAAACCAGTTCTTATACAAATCCATTATGAAATTTGCATGATATTTGAAATGTGATTTTTTTTGGTTAAAGCACAAAATAAATAATTTATTCAGTGAAATTTGAGCATGAACTCAATAATTTCTCCCTCTAGCTCAGTAGAAATTAGTAATGAATAAATGGCTATATTGTCCCAGCAGGTAGGTAGGCCAATCTGGGCAAGAGCTAGCTGACCTTCTACCCTCAGTTTCCTGATACATGACAAACACTCCTCTATTATTACTATCTCTTCAGTGAGAAATCTTTATTGAATTGATGCCTTGTTTACAGACTGGTTTCTCAATCAGTGTACTGATGAATCATGTAGGTTGTGGCACTGTCTTCCATTAGCTAAATGGGAATAATTAGTTAGACTCTCTTTCCACATACAAATGGGCATTTTTTTCAATTTATGAAGCACTCCGAGATGCCATTCAGCGTAAAGAACGCTATATAAATGCAAGTTGTTGTTGTTAGAGTTATTGTTGATTGGGGAATACTTGAATAGCAAAGTAGAGGGGGTCGGTCTCCCATGGAAATACCAGAGGGACTTCTACTGATCTACCAAGCTTTGGAGGAGAGGATTCAAGGCTGATGCATGTACATGAGGGGTTTTGATACAATAAATAAGGAGAAACTGTTTCCTCTGGCAAGTGGATTGGTAACCAGAGGATATAGATTTAAGATAATTGGCCAAATAACCAGAGGAGAGATGAGAATTTTTTACTCAGGCAGATGTTATGATTTGGAATGCACTACCTAAGAGAGCAGTGGAAGCAAATTTGATAGTAGCTTTCAAAAGGAAATTGGATATGTACTTAAATAATAATAATCTTTTAATTTGGTATAGCGCTTTTCACGTCTTCTAGACGTCTCAAAGCACTTCACAGAATACTGTATAGTGTAAAGTGAATTGACTGTTTATTTGTGGGCTAAAGGAAAACAAATTGTAGAGTCATGGAATAAGGAGTGGGGGAGTGGTACTGGTTGGATAGCTCTTTCAAAGAGCCGGCCCTGGCACGATGAACTGAATGGCTTCCTTCTATGTTGCAGGATTCAATGTGACAATAGATGTATTATATTTGACAGTTTCTGTGCTTTTCTGAACCTTCAGGTGAAGGAATTGGCTAAAAGTGAATTCGTTCTGAATGGAGATCTCATGGCCAGTCTGAATTCGAGTGTTTTGACAAGGTTGATTACGTGTAATTTGTAACATACTGAACCCTTCAGAAAAGCAACTATTTGTCACACTTCAGCAAACATACACAGAGCAGTAGGATACTTAATTGTTTGTTTATTGCAAGGTTCAGCAGCTAGAGCACAATACACCAAGAACTACAAGTCAACATACAAACCAATGCAGCATATTATCAATAGAGTGAAGCAGTCTTTATGTTTGCTCCGGTGGGAGCAAACATAGAGACAAGATTTACAGGAAGAATGTGAGAAAAATACTTAATATAAAAAACAAAATAACAACATTAAAACTTAATTGAGGAGAAATTCCATCCGGATCTAGATTTACCTTATTTATGTAGTACAGTAATTTGACCGTAATAGTTTGAAGGTAGAGTGCGCAGAATTTGCCAAATTGCTGATTCAATCTTAAATTTTATATTGGTTTTCTGCAGTTATTAAAAACAAGAACTTGCATTTGTATAGCACCCCTTAGTGTTTTAGAGCGCTTGACAATGGCTATACACAACACCGAGCTGAGCCGAGGCAGGAGGCCTTCAGGCACAATTTGACGATGGGGAAGGAAGGAGGAGGCAGAAGGATAAAGGAAACGTGTTCCAAGGTTTTGTGGGTGGGGGGTAGGGCTGAAGTGGATTTTCTGGATGGGGGAGCTGGGGAGACTTACATTAAACTAGTATCAAAATGAAGGCTGTATTTATGAATTTTCCAAAACAAAGAATTTGCTCAGTAATAAAAATAATAATGGTAATGACGATAATAATAATCTTTACATTTGATTTGGCTCCTTATCATTTCTTGGAAATGTCTCAAAGCACTTCACAGAATATACTGTAAAATAAATTGGCTGTATATTTTGTGGGTGAAACATGGCAGCCAGTTGCGCACAACAGTTTCCCACAAACATTTGTGGTTTGAAGTGACCAATTTTAATTCTTTAAAAAAAAATTTAAGGAATTATTACCCCAGAAAAGTGACTCGCCTCAGTCGACTTACAATTGTGTTCCCATTTACTACTAGGTAAACAGGCATGTGGAGTAAGGAACTTGCCTATCATTTAGTCCTGCCATGAATCAAACCTATCTCTCTCGCTTGCGATGCGAGTGCTCTAACCACTGAGTTGATGTGATGCTACTTTAATAGAGTAAACCTATTAGATCATGAATTTATACCCCTATGAGTTATCTTCTGTTTGCCATTGTTGACCTTTCTTGATGGTGCACTTTCCAGCACTACAGTTCTCTCATCACACAGACTGATGGATTCTCTTCTACAAGGAAACCAAATGATTGCTACTGAACATCATTTATTAACACACTACTCCATTTGTATTTGGACCCCACTGCCACAGTGGTCTAAATCATTGAGTTCACACGAAAGAAAATTCTCAAGAGTTTTTCCTCAGATGCTTATTTTGGTCCTTGTAAATTCTACCACTTCTTTGCAATGTGTTTTCAGATGTTCTGAACAACAAGATGCATTTATATAGCTCCTTTCCCTTGATACGGTCGTGGAGGGCCTCACAAGGTTAGGGTCAGATGCTAAGCAAGGTGACAAACCAGTATGGGCATAAAGAGGTAGGATTTAAAGTGAGAAATGTGGTGAGGCAGAGTGGTAGAAGGGATTCAAGAGATATGGGACATAGTTGCCAAAGAAACAAAGTTCCCCCATGTGAAAGGCAATATATTATTCCTTTTCTGCATTCCATGAATGCTTCAGCTTCTACTGTGACCGCAGATCAAATTGAGTGGTTTCCATTAAACACAATGACATTTGTGGCACAGACACAACGGGTCAAAAAGCCTCCTTTGTGCAAGAAAGAAATTGTATCTGCTGAACGATCAAGGAAGTGTACCTCCCTACAAAAACAGGCTTGTTTTCTTAGGATACATTGAGTAACTGCTTCGTCTCATGAAATGGGAGCCAGTTGCAGGCATGGCATGACACTCTCCATCACTCGCTCTGCTCACGGCCAAGGTGTGCTGGACTCTTTCAACCACAATGTTTCTTGTTACTTCAAGTACTTCAGATGGGAAGCTTTATTGAACCTTTGATATGTCTTCCCACATATTTCAACAAACCTACAATTCAAAGATTTGTTTCTTAAAGAGCCAACTGTGTATCCGATGGGCTCAGAGCCAGGTGGATTTCTTTAATTGGGTTCCATCCTTTCTGGCAAGGGATAAGGTCCTTTTCCAGATTTTCTGGTTTGCATTAATAATATTCATCCACTGCTATTGACAACCATGTACAAGCTTTACCTGGAACTTTACGGTCAAACTTGGGCTTGGAGAGAGAAGCAACTGAACAACTAATCAATCAATCAGCCTGGATTGAGGGGGATTAATTCACAACAAACATGCAGAAACACTACTTCAGTGAGCGAGTAGTAAACTTATGGAACAGGCTACTTAGAGAGACAGTCGTGGAGGAAGATGTTTGTTTCAAGAACAAATTAGATAGATTTCTACCAGAAAATAGTATATCAGGATACAGTATATAGTTTGGGACACAAGATATGAAGCGACTGCCAGGATGGTGGAAGACGAACTAGATGGACCTTAGTCTTTTTTGGGCAAGCAAATTCTTATGTTAATACAAAAACTGGAAAAAAGCTGTTGGAGATTGACTTGGAAGTGGGAAAATCCTGTTTTTTTAATATAATGGAAGCAAATCAAGGGTTTGTAGATTGATTAAATTCAAGCCAACGTGAGTTATGATATCAGGACAAACTTGCTTCCCTTTTCGAACAGCCTTAAAATTAGAACTAAGATAGTAGTTTTATTAATAACAATGCTTGTATTGGATGTAGCACTTTTCACTTCAGGAGGACGTCTCAAAGTGCTACCAGGATTTACTGGAAAGTGCAATAACTGTGTATTTTCTAAGCAAATGGTGCAGCTATTTTATGAATTCCTTCACATACAGGATTCTGAAGATGTGGAATGATTTTCCCTAGAAAGCCTTAGAGGTGGAATGAAGGGAATGTTTAGAGAGAAAGAGAGAGAGAAAGATGATGACAACTACTTGCATTTATATTAGGCTCCTCAAGCAAGGTAGCATCCAAGAGCACTTACTTGGATAGTAGGGACATCAGACACTTGGATAGTACAACAACAATAACAACATAATAACAATTATAGAGCTCCTTTCACATTGGGAGCTATTAAGGGATATGAATAATGAGTGAGGCATTGGGATTAAATATCTGAAAAAGTCTAATAAACTGGTGGAATAATATAATAATCCTTGCATTTGATATAGCGCTTTCCACATCTTATCAACATCTCAAAGTGCTTCACAGAATATACTGTAAAGCTAATTGACTGTATATATATTTGTGGGCGAATCTCGGCAGCTAATTGCGCACAGCAGTGTCCCACACACAGTCATGGATTGAAATGATCAATTTTATTATTGTGGTTTTTTTGGAGGGATTATTATTAGGCATGTGGAGTAAGGAAACTTGCCCAAGGTTTCGCCCTGACCTGCCTGGATTCAAACACAGGTCTCCCCAGCTTGGTCCCCACAGCTTGCAAGACAAGTGCTCTAACCAGTAAGCCACAGGAGCTCCAAAAATAGAATTGCTCGGCTGGTTGTTCACCTCCTGTTCTTGTGTTTCTATGAATATTGTCTTGGGATTGTTAACATCCACCTGAAAAGCTGGATTAAACCTTGATAAAGGCAGGAGTCTGTCCTGGTGTCCTGGCAAACAATCTTCCAGATTAATTAGTCAACGCATCACTTCTGATTTTAGACGTTACTGGCTCAAATGACTTCTGCGTTTGCCTACGGGAAAACGTCACTACACTTTCCAATACAAAAACTACTTGCATTAATATAGCATTCCGGAGCAATAGTTACCTATGAAGTGATTTGAGGTGTTTAAAGATGTAATTTTTTATTTTTAATTTGCCCTATTTCTTAAGGAATTCATTACTAAAACATTCTTCAGGACATTCGATGCATTAGAAATTTTATTAATGCCCGTCCTTATTTGGAAATCTGTGAGGTACATTGTACCCCAATAATGGAGTCTTGTAGCTTAGTGGTTAGAGCACTCGCTTTGCAAGCGAGAGACTTGTGTTCGATTCCCGGCAGGATGAAACCTTGGGCAAGTTTCCTTACTCCATACGCCTGATAATAATCCCTCAAGAAAAAAAAACAATAAATTGGTCACTCAATCCACGACTGTTTGTGGGACATTGCTGTATGCATTTGGCTGCTTCATTTTGTCTACAAATATACAGTCAATTCACTTCTGTGAAGCACTTTGAGATGATTAGAAGACTTGAAAAGCACTATATCAAATGCAAGGATTATTTATTATTTACTTTGTGTTCCTGTGTACATTTTCAACTATTATACTCCAACAAGAACAATGGTATTACTGTAATACGAATGGTGATGATATAAACCTTCAAATTCCGTGTGAATCTTATCTATATGACTTTACGACCTTCGTCACTTTCATCAGCTGTGCTTTACAGCCTCAAATCTACCAGAGAGAAGCTACTAAGTGTAGTTCAAAAGACCATCAGTAATAAACAACAACAACAAAATTACATCCCAAAGCGCTGGACAGTCAGTGTTTCAGACCCGAGCTGGGGTCGGGATCCGGGAGGGTAGAGGGAAAGCAGGGAATTTGGGGTGACAGATAGGACCGTTGAAGAGGAAGTTCGTGAGGCTGGACTTGAAGGAGTGTTGGGAGGGAACAAGGCGGAGGGAGCGCGGAATGGAATTCCAGAGGTTGGGGGCAGAGTGGCTGAAGGCTCGCCCGTCGATGATGGGGTGGGTCGGTCGGGGGACATGGAGCAGGCCAGAGCCCACTGAGTGGAGGGAGCAGACAGGTTGGTAGGGGGTTAGGAGGTCACAGAGGTAGGGGCAAGACCATGGAGGGCTTTAAAGGTGAGGACCAGGATCTTGAATTGAATCTTCTGGGTGATGGGGAGCCAACAGAGACAAATGAGAATGGGGGAGATGGTGTCACAGAGGTTGGTGTGGGAGAGGGTTTCAGCAGCCTGAGGGTTGAGTTACTGGCAGAGTCGGGGAATGTTGCGGAGGTGAGGGAAGGCAGAGCAGGTCATAGCTTGGATGTGGGGTAGGCAAGACAGGATCGAATAAGACACCTAGTTTCCTGACTGGTTTGGTGAGCTGGAGTGTGCAACCACGGAGGTTGATGCTGCCAGTGCCGTCAGGTGTGAAGGTGTTGGCATGCGCCAATCAGGAGGGCCTCGATCTTGTTGACATTCAAGTGCAGAAAATTAGCTCTCATTCAGGACCTGATGTCTGACAGGCAGTCTCTCAAGACGGCAGTGGTCCTGGAATCAAGGGTAGAGGCAGAACAACAATAACAAACAAACAAAATTACATTTATAGAGCGCCTTTCATGTTGGGAGGACATCTCAAGGCGCAGAAAGATAGAGTTAAGTGTCACCCGCATACGTATGGAAGTTGACCCTATGTCTGCGGATGATGTCACCAAGGTGGAGCATGTAGATATTGAAAAGTAGGGGGCCAAGGACAGAGCAACAACAACAACAAATGACAATTGTATAGCTTCTTTCAAGTCAGGGATGTCCCAAGGCGCTGCTCAATCAAGGATTTGGACCCGAGCTGGGGAACACGCTTTACATGTTATGAAGAATATTTGCAGAGGTACAAGAAGATAATTAAATGTTGGGGTTTCTAATGACATTATGACAGTTTAACTGGTAAATAGACTACAGATCTACAGAAACGCCTGTCCGTGGCTTGAACAGTTTGCAATAGATAACCTGATATTATGGTAATAAACTACCCTTACACATAGCTTCATCACATTATTAATAACCCCAACTTACTGACAAATTGGAAAAGCAATTTAAAATAAAATATTTTGTTATTCATCTCCCTTTGTTCTCTCTGCTACTGCTGCCTATTTGAAGATAGTGAAGTGGAAGTATGTATTTTTAAATTAGGCTTAATGCCGGTTGAGAATTCCCATAGTGTAGTGGTTAGCGTGCTTATCTCGCAACCGAGAGGACCCGGGTTTGATTCTGGGCGGAGTGAAACCTTAGGTAAGTTTTCTTACTCCAAATGCAGTAAGTAGAAACCTGCTTGTTAGTCAACTGTCAGATCACTTTCCAGGGGTAATGTTTTCTGCCAGTGGGCTCAGCAAGTGGTCTGGTCTTCTTGGATATTCCTTGACACCAGGTTACACAGCTTGCTACCTCAAGGAGTGTGGTTGCGGTGACGACAGCATCTTATTCACTCCTGTATAAATAAATTCAGGTACCCAGGTGTACACATTGCTTAAATGGCCACCTTTTGATACGAAGGCAATTTATAGCACTGGTCAAAATCCTGCTTGCAGGCAAATTTTACAGCTACTGAGAGGCTGAATAACTATCTGTTGACAGGATTGAATTGTAGATATGTCAGGATTAATCTTTGACACCAAAACCATATCATAACAGGAAACAAGAATGCTAAGTAAGTAATAAAATCAGTGGTTTCACCATATAGACATTGTGGACAGACTAGTGATCTCTTTTTCTTGCATTTAAAGGGTTAAGCTATGTTAGTACGATGATATTTGCAAATTACTGTGATTCTTTCTGTGCTTTGTATCTTACTGGCATACATGTATTATACCACATATTTTATAGGTTTGGATTTCCGTTTCAATATCTAATAAAATTCTTCTGAGAAGAATTGTTCATGAGGCTGACCATAATTCCATCGTGGACATAAAAGTCAGAATAAACCTGTGGTAATAGGATGTATCCTCGGTTTTTTCTCGGAGCTTGAAGTACAACCAAAGGGAATTCAGCAGCAGAAAGTGTTCCAAAGGTGTTTGTTAGCTTTTAAATAGTCATATTGGTACAGTATCATTTGCAGTATCATTCTGATCCTGTAGAAAAGGTACACCAGTATTCCTGACCACGTGGTATATCTATATCAAATATCAAAGTGTAAGTTTCACTGGAAACCCTGTACAGCCTAATATCGTGCTGGGTCACAATTTGCCAAAAAAAGATGCTTATGCAAAACACAAAATACTACAGTTGCTGGGAACCTGAAACAAAAACAGAAATTGCTGGGGAAACTCAGCAGGTCAGGCAGCATCCATGGAGAAAGGAAAAAGAGTCAACGTTTCGGGTCTGCAACCCTTCGTCAGAACTGAAGATGTATATGCACATTTCCAGTGACAGTGAGAGACATGGGGAAGGTTACATTGATGACGCTTACCAGTTTGTTATTCAATGGGCAGTACTTAGCGTAATTCTGGCCTTATCCCAGATTAATTGCTGTGGACTCCGCCTTTGGCATTGCTTGTTAAATATTGATTCCTTGTCACTTAGCAGCAAAAGTATATGAGCTCTGGCTTGCTGAATAACCCATGAGGACTGTTTATGTTTTCAAGGTTTGTGTATTTTTTATTGGATTGATTTGCTGATCCTAGGAATATGTTTCAGGTAATAACACCATTCAGACGATTGATTCTTTGTGCTGAGAACAGGAAAGAAATGGAAGACTGGATCACTTCATTAAAATCTGTACAAAGCAGAGAACACTATGAGGTAAGCTTCCAGATCTTGTGGACTATTAATACAATATGAATGAAAAAGTAAATTGAGAGAATTTGGCAATATATCATTGACAATTTGTGGGCAGTGTGACAGTCTAGTAGAGAGTAAATTCTGCTAGGTTTAATGAAGAAGTTAATTTGCTTGGGGATGGGAAGCATTAAACACATGTTTGGCTGATCTTATGTCACAAAGATTATATTCCAATGTTAGAAACTTAATAAACGCACAGCATGAAATGTAGCTGCCTGATTAAATATGGAAATCTAGTACTGAAAACTAGCCAGAATAAATAAACCCATGACCTGATTGGACAGTCTAATTGTTGTTGAATAAGACTAGAGATTTCATTTAGTATTTTGTGTTTAACTTTTAAGTTATAAAGGGTAAATTTTGTGGATCTGTGATTTGAACGATGTGTAATTGCAAATGTCTGTGGTTTGTTTCTCCTTCACTAGACCGCACAGTTTAATGTGGAGCATTTCTCAGGGATGCATAACTGGTATGCCTGCTCCCACGCCCGACCTACCTTTTGCAATGTGTGCCGAGAAAGTCTTTCTGGTGTCACCTCCCATGGACTCTCATGTGAAGGTAAGCATTCGGGAATTCACCTATACATTGCAGCAGCTTGTTATTAATTCTTGGGAAATGCAAACTAAATACAAAGGTTGAGTCACAGGTAAAAGCGCGTAAGAGGACAAGAGGACTTGTAAAAACAGCAGGAAAACGGACAGCATTTTCTCCCCACCTATACTGATGCCAGCTCCTCTAATGGATCTTTCCATTCAAATCTTTTTTGACATCCTCATTCCCAGGCCCATTTTTTGGGGATTGATTCTCCTCTAAAATGTAGTCATTTCCCATTTGAATACAGTTTTGCTCTTATTCTGAGTGGATGTGGAACCACACCCCTTGTGCAAAGGCGAGTGATGATTAGAAGTTTGGCACAAGTTTGATTGCTCGCAGTGTTGAGATAATCTGTTTGTTCCCAGGGACTGTGAAATCCCTGATGTCTTATCACTGCTTTCAAATGAATTCTCTCATACTGTGTGCATCCACCAGATATACATATTGGTGATGTTCACCGGCCTCTTTATTTTCCTATCATAAATTATTAGGCTCGACCAACAACACATTCCCCCCCGCGCCCTCCCCAGCACCACCCCCCAAAAAGAAACACCGTTCCTCAATATTTTCAATAGGCACAAAAGAATGGAAAAGTCTGGTTGTTTCACCAAAAGGAGCTGTTGATTGAAAAGCTCTGCACTCCCAAAGACGACCAAGTTGTAAATACAGTTGTCAAAGTGCAGCATTCATAGAGATTGCAATAAACGTTCTTATTAAATAACTCCTTTCAATTTAGTTTAATTTCTGGCATCAAGTTCAACCAGGGTGTGTTGGTGCATCTGAAGTATTTACCAATGAGCCAAGGGTGTACTTGGCATTTGGATAACATTCACCATTAAATGCGCTGTTTGTTTGAACAGCCTCACACTCGCACTTAATATGTTCTCTCCAAGATGGAAGGAGGTTTTTAACGTCAACTCGGTTTCGTCAAGCCATTCAAGTCCCTAATTCAAAACTAAGTAGGCAAGCTACATACAATAGTCGTGGAGAATTGTACAACAGAATTGATTGGAACACAGAACACAATTATCAAAAAGCTACAATAAACTGCATATTTTATTTAATAAAATGGAAATTGGTTTGGAAGTAGATAATTGAATGTCAAATCAAGTGTCTTCTGAGCCATCTCGGGGGAAAGATAAAACAGAATTAGCAATGGAAATAACGTGAGAATCCCAATATCAACCAAGAAATATTTTTTCTTCTAATCTGGAGAATGTGCTAATGGGGATCTACTGCTGATCTCTAGAGGAAAAAGTATTACATTTTATGAAACCAGTGGAGAAATGTTTTGTTACGGAGCTCGTATATCAATCTGTCACAGGTGTGACACCTCACTTCAGAATAATTTGTTATTGTTATATTTAACCTTTTCACTGAGACAGCTGAATTCTATAAAATGCACTTTATGAGATCTGTACTGACAGACTGTGTAATCTCTCCACTTTAGTAGAGTCCTGTAGTTCAGTGGTTAGAACACTTGCCTCGCAAGCAAGAGACCTGGGTTCACTTCCCAGTAGGGTGAAATGTTGGGCAAGTTTCCTTACTCCACACGCTTGTTTACCTAGCAGTAAGCAGGAACCTGGTTGTTAGTCGATTGACGGGTTGCTTTTCCTGGGGCTAATAATTCCTTTTTTTAAAAAATATAATAAATTGGTCACTTCAATCAAAAATAATAATAATCCGGCCCATAAAAACCACAAATAATTAAAAAAAAGGTCATTTCAATCCACGACATAGATCCACGCGCAATTGGTTGCCACGTTTTGCCCACAAAATATACAGTCAGTTCACTTCACAGTATATTCTGTGAAGCACTTTGAGACATTGATAAGATGTGCAAAGCGCTATATCAAATTCAAGGATTATTAGTATTATTCTGTGAGGCACTTTGAGATGTCTCGAAGACGTGATAAGGTGCTATATCAAATGCAAGGCTTATTATGTGTATGCTGTATTGACAGGCTATACACTCTTCTGTAATTAGTAATTGTTGGCTACTGCCCAATTCAACCAAATCAAACCAAAATCCAGATTCTTTGTGTATTGTGGCTGAGAGTTAAAATCACATTTCCACTGATATGACATCCAAACATCAAAGTAATTTCTTAAAAATAGATTAGATCTGATTGTCTTTGTTTGGTGTATTGGTTAGTGTACTTGCTTGGAAGCGAGAGGACCCGGTTTCGATTTCCTGGCCAGGCGAAACCTTTATTTACTCCACATGCCTTTGTTTATCTAGCAGTCAGTAAGTAGGAACCGGGTTGTTATTCAATTGGGGAATCACTTTTCCTGGGCAATAATTTGGTCACTCAATCCACGACTGTTTGTGGAACACTCATACCCAATTGGCTTCTGTGTTTCTCCACACACAAAATAATCAGTCAATTCACTTTGCTGTCTATTCTGTGAAGCGCTTTGAGATGTCTCAACAACTTGATAAGGTGCTATAACAAATGCAAGGATTATTGAGAGGCACAAACAAACTCAGTGTATTTTTGTTCAAAACCTAGCATTGCAGATTGGTAGTGATTCAATGCTAAAATATGATAACATAACGTTTCTCTACTTTTGCATTGAATATAAGAACATAAGAAATAAGAGCAAGAGTAGGCCATTCGGCTCCTCAAGCCTGTCCCGCCATTTAATAAGATCATGGCTGATCTTCTAACCTAATTCCATTTACCCGCCCTATCCCCATATCTCCATATTGACTAACTTTCTTATGACTCCTTTCACCTGTGAATTTATTAGTCAGCCACATGGAGATATTTATCATATTACACAGCCATTCTGGTATTTCCTCCATTATGTTATCCTCATGAATTAAAAATAACCTTGTCAATTTCAAGGGATTGCTAATTAAATTCTCTATGTTTGTAGCTGCTATCTTTGCTTACACTTGTGTTTAATAGTCATAGAATAGCTGCTGGCTGTGTATAGCTTGCAATTCTGGAAATACAATCTTGTCATAACATTTTGTGATGTACAACATGTACAAAGAGAAGGTAGTACAAACGATTTTCAGCAAACGGACGTTCAAACATACTCCCTGATATGTGAGCCAGTGCCAAGAACTGAAAAGTAGTGTTTGAATCTGGTGCTGCTATATATTGTATATTAAGACTCTTGAGCCTTTTAACTTATGTGTGATAAAATAGAAGCAAAATTTAGATATTTTGTAACAGATATCTCAATAAAAATGTGTGTATTTCTTACATTATTAAAACATGGAAGAGACTGAATGTATTACTAAATTTCTACAATCTTTGAAACGTATCCATCAGCACATCCAATGTGATAATCACAGCCCTAAAGGGTAGGGTGGTCCTACCTGGACAATACAATGCTCTCAATAACAAACTATGCAGTTTTAGTTGGGAAGCACTCCAGTGCACACACTGTATACTTAGCTCATGCCAACCTGTCCATAATACTCTATGGAATTAGGTGAGCAGGTTATACCAACCCAGGGAGATGGAGCACATTCCATTCCAGACATGGAGAAACTTCCATGTGTAGCTGGAATATGTCGAACTTGCTGTCTAGTACAGATACTTTTAAGCATGATGATGGGTTTCTGCATGTGTCAGACACCTGTCTGATCAAAAGTTACGTGATAATTACACATTTCTTATTAACAAAATTGTGAAAAATTGTATCCAAATACTGCCAGTAGGGCAATTTCAAACATTGAATGTCTATCTTAATAACGCTCTAATAATAAAAATAATCCTTGCATTTGATATAGCGCTTTTCACATCTTCTAGATGTCTCAAAGCGCTTCACAGAATATATTGTGAAAATAATTGACTGTATATTTGTGGGCTAAACCCCAGAGGATCAAATTCAAGATCCTTGTCCTCACCTTCAAGGCCATTCACGGGCTTGCCCCCGCCTATCTCTCCGACCTGCTGTCCCCCTATCAGCCTGCCCATATCCTCCGCTCAGCAGGCTCTGGCCTGCTCCATGTCCCCCGCCCTAACCGCCCCACCGTTGGTGGCCAGGCTTTCAGTCTCTCTGCTCCCACACTGTGGAACTCCATCCCGCAATCCCTTCGCCTCACTTCCTCCCTTTCCACCTTCGAGGCCGGTCTCAAGACCTTCCTCTTCGACCGTGCCTTCTGCTCCCCTCCTAACTCTCCCACCTCTCCTACTCTCCTTCCCCTTCCCCCTACCCCAACCCTTCCCCCCGTGCTCGGGTCCCGACCTGATTTTTCAGCGCTTTGGGACATCCTCCCGACGTGAAAGATGCTCTATAAATGTAATTTTGTTGTTGTTGTTGTTGTTGTTGTTGTAAATGCGGCAGCCAATTGTGCACAGCAGTGTCCAACAAACAGTCGTGGATTGAAATTACCAATTTTTTACTTTTTTTTTGGAGGGATTATTATTAGGCGTGTGGAGTAAGGAAACTTGCCCACGGTTTTGCCTTGCCTGGATTTGAACACAGGTCTCACGCTTGTAAGGCAAGTGCTCTAACTGCTGAGCTACAGGACTCCACAATTGTTCATTTCAAAAGGTTTATACGGTATTATGAAGACACAAAAACCACAGCTCCCACATACTGTGATGTGAAGCACTGAATAAATCAATCCTGTTTCTTGCTCTTGATCAATGATCACTGACTGCTGATTTACAATCACTTTCAGTAACATCATTGCTACTTTGTTGTGAAATGCTCCATCTCGTGGCTATTTGGGGGAAGTTTTGCTTTAAAATAAAACTTTGAATGTGGTTTGATGCAGTCTTCCAGTACAGTTTGCTCTATCATGGACTTGAAGTAATTTAATTAAAATCCCAGGTGAGATGGTTATTGATTTTAAAAGTGCAGGATTACAAACTGTTGAGCAGAAATTCCACCTGGATGTAGATTTACCTTAATATATTATAACATCCAGAATTTGGCAACATCTTAAAAAATAGAGTTAGTTTTGCAGCTAATTTTCTGTAAAGAATACAAAATGTGCACAAAAAGCTGGCTCGGATTCGCTTCAAAATGCCGGCCGGCTTCCCGCATACTAGACAATAATAATAATAATCCTCGTCTTCAAGACGTCTCAAAGCGCTTCACAGAATATACTGTAAAGTGAATTGACTATATTTGTGGGAGAAACACGGCAGCCAATTGCACACAGCAGTGACTCACAAACAGTCATGGATTGAAATGACCAATTTTATTATTGTGGTTTTATTCGGAGGGATTATTGTTGGCTGATTCCCAGGTCATCAGCTTTTTGTCATCATTTCCCGGTTATCAGGTTGTTGTTATCAGATTGTTGTGCACCGTGTGTCAGTTGCAACCTATTGGCTTGGAATTCAGACCTTTTTTAAGCATGAGAATCTGGCCAACACATGGGAAGCCTGATGGCTTGCTCTACATGGTTTGCAGGATGCATACACAGTTGGGTTGCCAACTTTCCAGTTTCTCAAAAGCAATTTGCATTTATATAGCACCCTTCACACGAGGTAGTATTCTGGAGCGCTTAAATCTCCCACCTTGTTCGGGCTCTTATGCTATTATCTCTGTGAAACACTTTGAGCTATTTTCCTACATGAAAGCGTCATAGATATGGTACTTGTGATTGTTTAGTTTTTATTCTGATTTAACTATTTTCCTTTTATTTGCAGTTTGTAAATTCAAAGCCCACAAAAGATGTGCTGTGAGAGCAATTAATAACTGCAAGTGGACAACCTTGGCTTCAATAGGAAAAGATATAATTGAGGATGAAGACGGGGTAGGTACAGATGCTTAAAAGCCTCTTGAGTTTATAACAAAAGATTACTGTTATCTGACCAGAGGTGCAATTGGTTATGGATTTTTTTAAATGTTTTTTGCTGATTGGTTGATTGTGACTCATACAGTACAGTTGGTCGAAAATGAAAAACTTTTTTTTCAGCTATAATTGACCAGCAGTTTATTTAGAAGATGCTGTTAATTTGTTGGAGCACTTTCTAGTGACCATCTGCAGTGCTGTTCTGATTGCTAACCCTTCTGCTTTTTTGAAAGGACACAACACTGCAATTTAGTATAAATCTTGTGAAGCACTTTGAGCCGTTTTGTTGATATAATAATAATAATACTTGCATTTGATGTAGGGCCTTATTATGTCTTTGAGATGTCTCAAATCGCTTAATTATTTGTCAAATGCAAGCATTATTATTAGGTTTATTGTATAAATAGACCTTCTCAATAACACTTGTATGAAAATATAACCGTGCTAGCATTCACGGATCTACAATACATTTCATTTGTTAAACAGATAGTGGTAGGGGAGCAAAAATAAGAAGTTGCCAATATACCTATAATAAGCCTTGTATGTTATATAGCATCTTAATAAGTTTTTGAGATGCCTCACTGCACTTCCCAGGATTTACTGTGAAGTATAATGACTATGTATTTTATAGGCAAAGTACTATAGCTAGAGCTTAGATTTTTATTGACGGTTCACTTCTGGACATAATTGTCACATCATTCAAGCATGTAGCAGCATTTGGCAATAAATTGTTCAATTTGTAGGTAATCCCATGTGTATTTTTAAGTATCTAATTCATCTGCTCTTTTAACATGACCTTTTTAGATTTGTTTGTTATAGTTATGTAGGGCTGCACAAGTTGCCTTCACTCACACAATGATGAGACATTGATAGCATCTGGTTTTAAGGAGCCTTTGATCAACCTGACAGTTTAGAAATGGGAGATATATTCTGTGAATGAGTATGCAACACACCTGTAAAATGTCAAGGTGGAATCTCTCCCAGAAAATAGAAGGAGTTCTGACTTCATGAGAGTCTTTTTTTATTGGAAAAGAGAGAGAATAGCAATGCATCATTTTTATCAGTGACATGAATCTGACACTGGTGCTTTGCAATGTAATCTATCTTGTTGATGTGTGGCATGCATAGAAGCAAATTATACCCATTTTTTCCAACAGTGTTTCATCAAACAGTGTTTCATGAAAAAGGTTCTCTTTTAAAATGTTTACAATAGCGCCTGAAAAGGTGCTCGGGGTGAATGGCATCATTGCTTTTCCTTGTTCAGTGCATCCTTAGGTTCAATGCAGTGTTACACAGCAAAATTACGACTTAATCTTGTCTAGCTCTTTCAATATTGATGTTGGTCTGCGTTATTGGCATGGATCCTGCACCTGCTAACTCAGAAAACATAGGTGTCAACTCAGTGCAGTTGGCAGCATTCTCATTTTTAGGTTGGATTGTGGGTTCACATATTGTGATCGTCAGGTTATCATTATTCAGGTTATTTCTCCACTTCAGTGGAGTGCCGTGGGAGCACCACATTGTCAGACATGCCATTGTTTGGCCGAGACTTCAACTGAGGTCCTGGCTGCTTGTTCAGGTGAACGTTAAGGAACTCGTAACACTATTTTTTCTAGGGTCCTGGCCAACAATCCTTCAGATAAAATTGATCATTACTTTAAGGCTGTTTGTAAAGTGGTGTTTGACTTTTTGTTATAGTAAATTTCATCGGGTGCTTTGAGACTTTTTGATGATGTGATAGGTGCTATATCAAATGCATTGATTATTATATTACAATCACAGATGAGCTATCACCTGACATGATCTATATTGCTGCAGTTAAATGCAGTGGATGGGATCTTTGTTAATGTTAAAGAGAACATGGAAACACTCAGCAAATTTACCATAGAATTATAGAAATTCTCAGCACATTCAGCTCATCAAGTCTGCACCAGCTCAGAGCAAAGTTTGATGCCAATTCCCTGCGTTATCCGCAAGCTTCTATCTTTCAGATACCTATTTACATCCCTCTTGGAACTCACAATTGTTTCTGCCTCTACCACATTATTTGTCAGAACATTCTTCATCCCAACAGCTACTTTTTGAATTGTAAGTTGATTGGGACAGCATACTAATGTTTTTGCTCTTGTTATAGATTGCGATGCCTCATCAGTGGTTGGAAGGGAACCTGCCTGTTAGTGCCAAATGCTCTGTGTGTGACAAGACATGCGGCAGTGTACTCCGCTTACAGGACTGGAGATGTCTCTGGTGTAAAGCCATGGTAAGACCTAGAACTTAAACGTCTGCAGCAGATGAGCTTCAAAGTTGAAGTGTCGGCTTGTGCAGAGGGAAAGCCATTCAGCATGCATTTGATTTCCAGTTTTCAAGACTTGCACTATAGCCGTTGTTTAATAAAGATTCGGGAAGCTGCAGTATTCTATCATTGTTGCAATCAACACAAATAGCAAAAGATGGAGGTAATCATTTTACAATTGCTGACACATGTCTAACTCCAGGCGTTATGGGTGAAGCATAATTCCCGCTGCTATATGAGTGCGCAGTGGTGTCTAAAGCAAGGCAATTTCAAAAAAGAGACAGGACTGTAATAGCCATCATAAGATTATTCATTTAAATAAATGTGCGAATTAGCATAATCAGTGATAATGGATCACAACATCACCATTTCCCCATACTTTGCAATCAGTGCGTTCTGCGTGTTAATGTCACTTAAAGGCAAGAAGAATTTCATCTTGGCGTCTTTTATCTGAACCTTTTAAAATATCTAAATATTTTATGAATTCTGTTCTCATCTTTGCAATATTATTGAATGCGTCTTGTATTTCATTGTCAAAACCTATAACTCTTTTTAAGGTGCACACCGCCTGCAGGGATCAGTTTCCTCGAAAGTGTCCTCTGGGCCAATGTAAAGTGTCCATCATTCCTCCCACTGCACTGAACAGCATTGATTCTGATGGTGAGTTGTTATGGCTGGGATTGGGACAACATTGTTTTGGGGCAAGTGACAATCTTCTAGATCACAAGATTGGATGAAGAAAACTCTTTGGCCCTTCTGTTCCCATGCTTGCAGTACACCTACCCTGCTCTTCCCCACCGCATCCCATCACAGCATCAAGTTGTATTTACATCAGTCCAGTATCCAGCTTCCAACACCTTTCTTGACAACCTTCTGAGTCCATTTTTTTCAAGGCAGAAGAGCTTGTCTATACCCAAGTGGGGGGGTGGGGGGTGGGTGGCGGATGGAGAGGAAGGAATGGGAGAGAGGAGAGAGAGAGGCAGTTGGAGGAGGTCCTCAAATATAAATGGTAATGGCACCCAGGGAAAGAGTGACGTACATTGGCTGAAATTTAAGATAGTCTTAAATCCAATTTAATTATATTTGTCACGAGCTATGAACCCAGGGCGGAGTGAAAATATCAGCTTCACAAATATCTCTGCTGGGATTTACAATCTATGTTTTGTTTCTTAATATGAAACTAAAATTGGCTGTGCAGAGATTTAAGCATGTTCTTGTTGTTACAGTTTACTAATTATGGATTGTAGGGTGAAGTTTAAAACATGTTGTGAATTTTGCAGAACTCAATTGCTGATTGTCCCTTTTGTAAACATGCAGTAAATGAGATGGTATTGCTGTATGTGTAAACCTCTTGTTTTCAGCCACAGCTCCTGTGCATCAAGGACATAGAACAGGTACATTCAATCCACATACACAGTCATCCAAATCCCACCCAGAAACATTCATATAAACCTGAAGCTACATTTACTATGAACAGCAATCAAGAGGCGATTTCAATGTTGAAACTTGATCTCAGGATTATCACAAACTGCTCAGGGTGCACTTTTCTGTAGGTAACAGCTTATAATCATTTGCCAGTTATTTATTCTCCATTATACTCACTCACAAAAACATGTTTGACATTAAACCTTTATCCCACTAGTTGCTCTGCTTCTAGTTGTGGTAGAAACAGAATTTAATTATGATGAACATCGTTGAAAATCCTGACCTGCTGAGAGCTAAAGACATTGGTATGGGTGTGCTCCCCCCTACCTCCCCCCAAAAAAGATTATCACAATAGTTGAGCACAAAGTTGCACTTTAGGTGCTACATCAAATGGAAGGATTGTCATTATTATTATAATATTGAATGTTCTAAAAAGATGGATGTTGCACTTATGATCATTTATGATCGATCGCTCACATATATGAAGCGCTTTGAGATATTGATAAGATGTGAAAAGCGCTATGTCAAATGCGATGATTATTAATATTATTATTACTTGCGTGTCCATTCACTGCTTGTATCCAGGTTTCTGGAAGGCTACCTGCCCACCATCCTGTGCCAGCCCACTTTTAGTGTTTGTCAACTCAAAGAGCGGAGACAATCAGGGGGTGAAGTTTCTTCGAAGATTCAAACAGTTGCTAAATCCTGCTCAGGTTTTTGACCTAATGAATGGAGGACCACATCTTGGGTAAGACATTTGAGACAGAGATTTCTAATTTGCCTTAGAATTTAATTTCTGTTCCTGTAATCACTGAGACCTGATAAAATATTTAATTATAAAACTGCTGAGAAGATATTCCTGGTGTAAAGCAGTGAACGGTGGATTTGACCAAAAATAAAAAAGTAACCAGATCACAGTGGTAAAGATCCTGTCACATTTTACGGTAGGCTAAATGGTGTTTCATTGGCAGAAAAAGACATGGAGCAGTTATTGAACAAATGCTAACAATTAATGCCAGCAATCCTTATTGTGCTGGAATACATTGAACGCTTAGAAACTTGCCAATTCACCCATGGACTTTGATTTAAAATTCACTTTCTTTGTTGTACTGGTAAGGTTGTACTGGTGTACTGTTGTACCTACTAATTTGTGTGACCACTTACTCCGAGAGCTGAACTGTTGTTTTACAAGTTTGCAAGTGAAGCTCTTGAAGTTTGTGTGCAAGCCACTGCTTCTGAATGGATTTGAGACTGATCAAGTCTCAAGACTGATCAAGTATCTTAGCTAGGAAATACTGGCAATAATTTATTTATTCCATCTCATGCATTTTATCCCGAAGCATCCCTTCTGTCGTGTATTACGACCAACAATTTACAATTATATAGCGCATTTTTTGTTGGGAGGATATCTCAAAGCTCTTCTCACAGCTGACTGGGAGCCCAAGCTGGCTGGGGGGTGGGGGGAGAAAGGTCACTCAAAGAACAGTTGAAAAGGTGGGTCTTAAAACAAGTCTTAAAGAGAGATGGGGCAAGACAAAGTGACTTTGGCATGGAGTTTCAGATAATGGAGGTGGAACGGTTGAAAGGGATGGTTCAGGTAGGGTTCATGAAGAGCAGCTGAGCAGAAGGAGAGGCTGGAGAGGTTTATTGGAGAAGGTGGAGGGAGGCAGGACTATAAAATAGCGAGGTCTATTTTGCACTATTTCTTGAAGGGGATCTTTACGGAATCCTGCTGAAATTACTCTCAACTCATGGGTGGTTTGACTGCTGAGCCAATGATTTGGAATTGAAGAGTTTCAGCATTCTAATAATGAAATGTACTTGTGATCCTTTTCATATTATTGGTTATTACGAAAACCTTTATTAATTTTCTGTCATTTTCTCTCAGATTGCGTTTGTTTCAAAAATTTGACAATTTCCGGATTCTTGTTTGTGGAGGAGATGGCAGTGTTGGATGGGTTTTATCGGAGATTGACAAACTAAATCTACACAAGCAGGTGAGGGAATGCTAGGTAAATTGAACTGATTTTTTTCTTGGTCTCTGGATGTCTGACGCATAAACCCATCGCTATGCTGAAGAGTATCCAAACCAAGCAAAGAGTTCCACATTATGAATGGGAATGTCCATCTGTATGGAATGGGTTGTATACCACATTCTCTCCCTGGAGAGGGACAATTGCTCCTTTTTCTTATCTTTTTGATCATAATAATACTACAACTGTACTAATAATTCTTGAATTTAATACATCCCTCATCAAGTCTTCGAGACATTTCTAAACACTTCACAGAATATATTGTAATATATATTCTCTGGGTGAAACTCAGCAGCCTATTGCGCTCAGCAGTTTTCTACAAACAGTTGGGATTGAGTGACCAATTAAAATTTTTTTAAAAAAAATTTGAAGGGATTATTACCCCTGGAAAAACGATCCACAAATCAACTAACAACCAGGATGTTATTTACTGCTAGGTAAACAGATGTGTGTGGAATAAGGAAATTTGCCCAATGTTTGAAACTGCCGGCAGTTACACCTAGGTCTCTTGCTTGCAAGGAGTGCTCTCAGCACTGAGCTACTTTACACCACCACCAAGCAGCGATCGACTGGTTGCAGACAACGCCTAAGACATTGCATTGCTTTCCCAGTATAGCACTGTCAAGTGTCAGTCTGGGCACAAGCTCAACTCTATGCTGTCACCGCATAAGCGAAAAGATGTCCGATCAGCAAAAGTGTTTCAGTGTATACTGTATGAGGTTGTCTGAACAAACTGTTACTGATGTTGGTAATGAACAAATATCCCCACCTTACAGTGTCAGCTTGGAGTGCTACCTCTAGGAACAGGGAATGACCTGGCCAGGGTCCTTGGCTGGGGAGGCTCTTGTGATGATGACACCCAACTTCCTCAGATTCTGGAGAAATTGGAACGAGCGAGCACCAAAATGCTGGACAGGTAATCGACTGTAAAAATGTGGCATCACAGAGCATTAAACAATAATATTGGAACCAGAGATTTAATCTCATCAGTTCTGTAATGTAAATCAGTATTATAGGTTTGTTTATTTATATACATTGTAATGAAATAAAGCCAGAAAATAATAAGCCGGGTGGGATCACAATAGTGCAAATTGTTTCTGGTTCTTTGGAGGTCTGGCAGCCTTTTCCTGTTTCATTATTTCCTTTGTGTGTTATTTTGAGATTGCTTTGCTGTCAGTTAAACACAGTACTAGTTTTATTATGCAACAGTGTAAACACTGTACAATAATACTAATAATCCAGTCACTTAAATCCACGACTGTTTGTGGGACACCACTGTGCAAAATTCGTTGTCTGGTTTCGCCCATAAAATACAGTCAATACACTTTACAGTTTTTTCTGTGAAGCGCTTTGAGACATCTTGAAGACATGATAAGGCACTATATCAAATGCAAGGATTATTATTATGAGTTATTAGTAAAATCCCATAATGTGTTTCCGCATTACCCTCTTTAATGTCTTCACATTTATGCGGATGACACCCAACTCTCTCTCTGCCTCTACTCTCGACTCCAGGACTCCACTGTCCTGACAGACTGTCTGTCAGACATCAAGTCCTGGATGAGAACTAACTTTCTACAGTTGAACGTCAATAAGACCTACTGATTGGCTCGCGCCAACGCCTCCTTGCATCAGACGCTGGTTGCATCAACCTCCATGATTGCACACTCAACCTCACCAAGCCAGTCAGGAATCTAGGTGTCTTGTTCAACCCTCAACTGTCTTTCCTCCCTCACATCAAAGCAATGACTCGCTCTGCCTTTCCCCACCTCCACAACATTTCTCGCCTCCGCCATTACCTCACTCCTAAAGCCGCTGAAACCCTCATCCACGCCTTCATTACATCCCGGCTCAATTATACGAATGCCTTGCTGGTCTGCCTCCCCAATTCCTCCCTCCATAGGCTGCAGAATAATCCAGAACTCTGCGGCCCGTGTTCTCTACCTTTCCAAATTTTGTGACCCCATCTCCCCCATCCTTGCCCAACTCCATCGGCTCCCCATCCTCCAGAGGATCCAATTCAAGATCCTGATCCTCACATATAAGGCCCTCCACGACCTCGCCCCACCCTACATCCGTGACCTCCTATCCCCGTACCAACCTGCCCGTCCCCTCCGCTCGTCAGGCTCTGGCCTGCTCCATGTCCCCCAACCCACCAGCCAACCATTGGTGGGCTGGCCTTCAGTCACTCTGCCCCCAACTTCTGGAACTCCATCCCCAAATCCCTCTGCCTCGCACCCTCCCTGGCCTCCCTCAAGACTCTCCTCTTCGATGGTCCCATCGGTAAATCTGTCCCTCCACAACCCCCCCCCCCCCCTCCTCCCCACCCCCACAACCCCCCCCACCCCCCCCGTCCTTAGCTCGAGTCTGAAGCAGTAACCTGTCCAGCACCTTGGTACATCATCCTGACGTGAAAGGCGCTATACGAATGTAATTTTGTTGGTGTTGTTTGGATCGCACCTTAAGACATTCCTCTTTGGCTGTGTCTGTAGTCACCTCCCTTTTCTCCCAGCTCAATATCAAACTCCGCCATTGTTAAGCGCTCTGAGATGCTACCCTGTGTAAAGGGCACCATAAAACGCAAGAAATTGTTTATGTTGAAATTCTTTGGCTATGTGGTAAGGCACCATCTCAAATGCAAGGACTATTCTTTTATTATTAATAATTTTTAAAATCATTTGTGGATAACCAGTCTACATGGTTCGTTATGCTCAGCAGATGGTAATGAAGTATCATAGAATCATAGAATATTACAGCACAGAAGGAGGCCATTCAGCCCATCAAGTCGGTGCCGGCTCTTTGAAAAGAGCAATTCAATCCCACTCCCCAGCTCTCTCCCCATAACCGCGCAAACCCATCCTGCACAAATAAATGTCTTACCTCTCTTTTAAAAGTTGTTATTGAATTGGCCTCCATCACCTATTCAGGCAATGCATTCCAGATTCGAACAACTCGCTGAGTGAAAAAATTTCTCCTCACCTCCCCTCTACTTCTTTTTAAAATTATTTTAATGATCTTTTCATGATCTTGAAAACCTCTATTAGGTCTCCTCGTAACCTTCTCTGCTTCAACGAGAATAAACCTAGCCTCTCTAACCTTTCCTCATAACTGAAGTCCCTCATTCCGGCTACCATCCTGGTAAATCTCCTCTGCACCCTTCCCAATGCCTTAACATCCTTCCTAAAGTGTGGTGACCAGAATTGAACACAGTACTCTAGCTGAGGCCTAACCAAAGTTTTATAGAGATTAGTCAGAACTTCCAGACCTTTGTACCCTATGCCCCTATTTATAAAGCCTAGTATCCAGTATGCTTTTTCAACAGACTTGTCTACCTGTCCTGCCACCTTCAAATAATCACGTACACAAACCCCCAGATCTCTCTGCTCTTCACGCACCTTAAAATTGTACAAACTAGCCTATATTGCCTCGCTTCATTTCTCCTCCCAAAATGCATCACCTCACATTTCTCCACATTAAATTTCATCTTTCATGTGTCTACCCATTTCACCATTCTGTCTATATCTTCTTGCGGATGGCTGCTATCCTCCTCACTATTTACTATTTTTCCTAACTTTATGTCATCTGCAAACTTGGAAATGGTACTCCCTATCGACCAGATCATTAATATAAATTAAAAAGAGCAGTGGTCCCAATACCGATCCCTGGAGGATGCCACTGTACACTTCCCTCCAGTCAGAAAAACAGCCGTTCACCACAACTCTCTGCTTTCTGTCTCCTAGGCAGTTCTGGATCCGTGCTGCCACTGTCCCTATAATGCTGTGGGCTTCTATTTCCTTATAAGCCTTTTATGTCAAATGCCTTTTGAAAGTCCATATAAACTACATCAACTGCACTACCCTCATCCAGCCATTCTGTTACCTCATCAAAAAACTTTCTAAGTGACAATCTATCTTGTCCCTGATTGTAGTCTCTAAAAGTTTCCCCACTACTGATGTTAGACTGACTGGCCTGTAGTTCCCAGATTTGTCCTTCTGCCCCTTTTTATACAGGGGAGTAACATTAGCAACCTTCCAGTCCTCTGGCACTACTCCTGTGTCCAAGGAAGATTGAAAGATTGTGGCCAGAGCCTCTGTTATTTGTCCCCGTCCTTCTCTTAGTAACCTAGGATGCATCCCATCTGGACCAGGCAACTTATCTACCTTGAGCACCGTCAACCTTTTTAGTGCTTCCTCGCTGTTTATATTTATCCTATCCATTTCCTCTATCCTCTCCTCCGGTACTGTGGCATTGACTGCATCCTAATCTCTTGTGAAGACAGATGCAAAGTACTCATTCAATATGATTACTGCCCTCTGATAAAAAAAAATATTTGTTTTGAACAGATGGAGTATTATGACGTATGAAATTAAAATACCATCAAAACAGACCCTGACGGTGAATCCAGAAGAGGATACTGAGGAATCTGAGGTAAGTGTTGAAAAATGAACAATGACTTAGACATTTAATCCAGTTCCTCATAAAAAGTTGAATGGCAACAGTGGAGGCCAAGGAGAAGCTCACCTGGTGAAGTCCTGTAACTCATTGGTAGAGCATTCAACAATAACAACAACAATAACAACTTGGATTTATATAGTGCCCTCCACACCGAATGGCATTTCATAGTGCTTCCCAATAACAGATCCAGGGGCGAGCCAGAGGGAGGGGGAAGAAGGTGACCAAAAGCAGGGTTGAAAGAAAGGTTTTTAGCCGAGAGAAAGGTCTTTAGCCGAAGAAAGGTCTTTATCCTCACAAGCAACAGACCTGGGTTTGATTCCTTGGGCAAGTTTCCTTACTCTACATACCTTATAATAATCCCTCAAGAAAAAAACAATTTGGTAACTTCAATCCACAACTGTTTGTGGCAAATGGCTGCCGTGTTTCTCCCACAAATATGCAGTCAATTCACTTTACAGTATATTCTGTGAAGCACTTTGAGACGTCCAGAAAATGTGAAAAGCACTACATCAAGTGCAAGGATTATAACTCTGTGGTACAAATGAAACTAACTTGAAAATGTATGTAAAAGCGATTTCCCAGAGTACCACAGCTAATCTCTAGATTCCCCTTGGATGTTAAGGGTTTATACCTGGGGGTCAGGACACTAAACTCAGGAATAAATGGTTTGATGCTGTAATGGGAAGACAAAAAGATTGGGGGTGGGTGGGATGAAGAGTGCGATTAATTGGGCAGAAGGGCCAAACTCTCTTGTGATCTTGCTGTTTTTTTCAGAAACTGTCTAGTCCCACTTTACATGTAAATTCTGATGAGTGCCGATGTGTGAGATGATATGAAGATTATTTTGTCTGAAGACGAGAGCAGCTCTTTACTGGTTAGGTAACAGTGTAAGTAGGAAGTGCAAACAGGGACAAATGTGAAACGCAGTGGTGCATATTTGGGGTGTTTTTGATTATCTTTGTATCTCAGTTTCAGATCTCTGCCTATGAGGATTCTGTCGCTGCTCATCTTGCCAAGATCCTCAACTCTGATCAGCATTCGGTTGTCATATCTTCTGCCAAGTGAGTCTCCTCTGAATGAAGTGTCCGAGTGAAAATTGTAGTGAAACGCTTGCCTTGAAGAGCAATATTTCATCAGACTAATTAGATTATGTAAACTGAAGTGCTGAACCCTTCATCTGACAGCTCAGTGTTGATCTCACTATTGCCTTGCGCTTTTGTGTCTGAAGCAGATGAGAGGAAGATATATTAGTCATTATTCTTTCAGCTGAACACAGAGAAAAGAAACCAGTGAGTTACAAATATAAAAGCCAGAAGCTAACAATTTTCTTTGTGTGTGTGAAATATTGTGATGAGCATAGTTTTAGTGCTTCTTTGATCCAGGGAGGACAGCGAACATTTTGTAGCAGCAGATACAATGAAAATGTTCCTTTTTAAATAGACATTCTAAATGGATGAAGGGTGGAAATGCTCTCATATATGCTGAGTTGTACATGTGACCAGGAAGCTTGCAAGGAGATATTGATAACTGTTGCCTTGTGAGGGATCAAAATTGCAATTGTTCAATGTCGATGATTCATGCTGACATTTAATGTTTTGGTTTGGGACAAAGATTCTTCCCACTCAGCCTCCTTAGACAACAATAATCTTGCATTTGATATAGCAGTTTATCACTCCGTTGAAACATTTCTAAGAACTTCACAGAATATACAGTCAAGTGAATTGACTGTATATTTTGTGGGTGAAATGTGGCAGCCAATTGGGCACGGCTGTCCCACAAACGGCTGTGGATTGAATTATTACCCTGGAAAAACGATCCACTAATCGACTAATAACCAGGATACTGCTAAGTAAATAGAGGCGTGTAGAGTAAGGAAACTTGCCTGACTTTTTGTCCTGCCCGGGAATCAAACCCAGGTCCTCTCGCTTGCGAGGCGTGTGATCTAACCACAGAGATACAGGTGGGTGGCATGTACCAAGAACTCTCTGTGAGTTTCCTGGTGAATAGCTGAGTATGAAATGTGTGAGCACTGGCACCGTTTTCCTGTTCATAGTCAGACACATGCCTTTACTGTTTGGGTGATGGTTCCACCAATTGAAAGCCTTCAAATGAGCTTTTTAACAGTGTGGAGAGAGAGGACAAGTCAGAGGATTTCCAGAATCAAGTTCCAAAGAGTGGCAACAGAAAAGGCTGACAGCTTGTAGATTGAAATGACCAAATTATTATTATTTCTTCTTATTAAATATTCTCTCGGTAATGAAACTCACTGTCAGTTTGGCTAAAACATTCAGAGCTTCTGCTATTATAGTCAAATGATGGTAAGAGTGACACAATTTTTCAGGCTTATTTTCTTCTAAGTTCTGCCCCTCGGAATCGAACAGATCAATTTTTAGGGGTATCTGAGATCCATCACCATGCTTAAGAGCATCCAAACCCAACTGAGAATTCCATTCCCACCAACATCTGGAAATTCCAAGGGTAGATTGTTGGACTGGAATGCACACTCTCTCCCTGGAGGGACACATCCCGATTGAGTCGAATTAGACCTTCTGACAGGAAAGGAAATAATTCTGAAGACATTTGCCTCAAAGTGGAACTAGCAAGGCAGCATGTTGTCCATCTGAGCTGTTAGCTAAGGAACAAGGTGTGCTCATGAGGTAGCTTTTGAAAAGAACAAAAATATACTTTGAAGTGGAAATCATGTCCCATTGTCAAAAAAAGCACATAAGCATGTGTGCAAGTATTTGCATAATGGTGATTTGTCTCACCGAAGAAACACTCCCAAAACGGCCAATTATAATTCAGTACTTCAAAAGTGATCAAGAATTAATGGCAGGGGCCTGTTCATTCGGACTGAAAATATCTCAGAATTATGGCTTATCACTCTTTCTAGGTGTCGATTCCAAATGTCCATATGCCTTGTATATTCTTCTGTGAATGTTCAATTTCCTTCCTGAATCTGAGAAGTAATACGGCCATGCTTCTAATCTTGAACACTATGAATTATTCATTGCCTCCAAGATATTAGCCAATTAATGTTTCTGCGGAATGATGAAAACAAATGAGTGCCAATTGGTGCTAATGCTCTGTAAGATCTTGTTATGAATGCGAAGAAAAAAAACATCACCCAGCTAGACAAAGCAGGAATAAATTTCCATGCCCTTTTAACTTGTGTATCCATTGGCATCCCATTCTATCCTGCTAATTATCTCTTACATTCTTGATGATCTTTTAACTGGTAATGTTGCACAGTATTAGTGAAGAGCTGTGAAAAACCCGGCATAGAATTAGTGCCATTAAAATAAACTACTAAATACAGCAACTCATTGTTCCTTTTATTTTCATTCTTTTTTTCGGTAAACTGATTCTCTCTGTAAGTATTGGTGAGTGTAAGTGGTATAATGTGGTGACTGTGAGTGGTGGTATAATGCTGACTGATGAAAGTATAACTAACATAATACGATTTATGTCAATGTTTTATCCACCAGAATTCTTTGTGAGACTGTGAAGGATTTTGTTGCCAAAGTAGGCAAAACCTATGAAAAGACCAATGAAAATACAGAGGAGACTGAAGCATTGGCTAATAAAGTAAGGACAAATGTAGAATAATCTTTATTGTGGATGGTTTATAGTTGAAATTTATGTTTACAGCTGAAAATCCAATTTTGTTTACCTACTTCTGAACACCTTTTAAGGGCAACTTGGGAAAAGGTTGAGCTAACGCAGTAATGTGATATGAAGGTTGTGTAAATGATGAAATAATGATAATATATCCTTGCATTTGATATAGCCCCTTATCACATTGGCCAGGCATATCAAAGCACTTCATAAGACTACTGTTCACTTCAAGACTGACAATTTGCAGGTGAACGTGGCGGCTAATTGTTGCACCTCAATGTCCCCCAAACAGCCATATAGTGAGTGAACAAATTTTATCTGAGGGATTGTTGGCCAGGACACTGGGAGAATCTCCCTTCTTTTTTCAAGTAGTGCCATGGGACCTTTCACGTCCACCTGAACAGATGGTTTAATGTCTCATTTGAGACAAAAGTCTCCCAGGACTGCATTGGAACATCATCTTAGATTGTGCGTTCAGAGTCCTGAATATTCATTGGTCTTTTACCTTCTTTAAGTTACAGATGTTATTTGCTGTACAGCTTGACTGTATTTCTGTTGGAGTTTTGTCAACATTAACAACAAAATTACATTTGTGTAGCACATTTAACATTGGGAAGACATGCCAAGACACTGGACAGTCAGGGTTTCAGACCCAAGCTGGGTTGGGATAGGGGAGTGTGGAGAGAAGGGGGGTGACCGAATGGATGGTCGGTCTGCAGAGTTCTGGATGAGCTGCAGCCTATGGAGGGAGGAGTTAGGAAGGCCGACAAGCAGGGCATTGGCATAGTGGAGCCTGGACGTAATGAACGCTTGAATGAGAGTTTCAGTGGCCTGAGGTAAAGTCACACCAACTTTAAAGCTTGAAGGCTACATCTCGCTCACGTGGTTATTGGAGTTACTGATGCATGTAAACGTGGCCTGCAATCTGGAAAGATTATCCCTGCGGCAAGTGCAAAGAAGAGGATTTAATACTCTCTAACCTGCTGAAATTAATCTGTTAACTGTGCTCAGAGAGGCAATGCCTTCTGTTTCTCCAACTGGTGTCAAACTTCCCAGCTGGACTGTAAGTAAGCAAATCAATTACCAGCTAGTTGTTGGCCTATTCTTCTCCGCCATCACGAAATGAGATTCAAACATCTTTGTAGTCCGCCCAAATGGTGGATAATCCTTGTCCATGATGTATCAGGATGGCGTCCTTCTGGCAACAAGTTAAAACAAACGTCCTGTCTGCCTGTGCAGGTGGATGTTAAAGATCTACGGCACTATTTTGAAAGGAAAAGTGGTTGGCTTATAGACCCGCAATCATGAAATAAAATTCAGACAACACCCTCGCCATCCCAAATGTCCTGGGTTTCTGACCACGATGCTCCAGATAAAATTAGTCATTCACCTGATGGCGCTTTGTAGGCCATTGCTCAGTGCAAACTCACTGCTGCCTTTACTTTACAAAGTTGCTTAATTTTACAATAAAACGCTGGAAAGAGCGTTGAGAGGCTTTATAACTTGATGAGGAGCTATAGCAGATGCAAGGATTATTATTTATCGTCTGATTAAAACTAATTCACAGTAAAAAAAATCTTTCCCATCTTTTTTTCAGGATCCTGATTTGATTTTAACAGCCAATGTGTAAACTTCATATATTCAGTAGAAACCTGGTTTTGCGGTCACCTCACAATTTGGGGCACGGTTTCCACGGTTTCTTTCATTGTCTATGTTAAAAGATACAGTAGAATAAACAGCACAGAAACAGGCCAGTTGACCCAACTGATCTATCCCAGGATTTATGCTCCACATGAGTCTCCTCCTGCCCTTCCTTTAGTCTGTATTCTTCAGTAAACCGGGCAACTCACTATTCAGGACAATGGTCATTGATTGCGGCTGTTTCGCCATTGCCCAGTACAAATAGAATATGAACACCCCTCACCTCTACAAACCTGCACAGTACACAGTGCTCTGTTTCCTTGATGCTACTATGGTGGGCAGAGTGGGCTTTGGTCGCTCATGGGGTGTGTTGGATAGTGGAATTGGAAGTAGAGCGAGCGCAAAAATCAACTTCGCCCACTGCCCGTGGCCTAACCTAAGCTCCTGCAGCCAATTCTTGGTAAATGCTGTACTTGCCACCATGGAAGGAGTTGTCCTCATGTGAGAGAGTTGACTTAATGAAAAACAGGGAGGGCAAAAGTCATAGACAGTTAGCTGTGATCTATGGCAATGACAGAACACAAGTTGGATGCTTTCTCCAAAGGTAGGCTGAAAACATGACAGCTTTTGTTTTACACGTGACAATACCTTTATTTTAATGAAGTTGCAAAGTATGGTTGAATGTTCATCACCCTTGCCCATTACCAATGCCCTTAACATTATATCAGTGACTTGAATCACCCAATCTATTTCAGTGATCAGATCACCTCACTAAGTAGGGTACTTTTTGCTCAGTCACTTGAGGGACCAGATTAGTGATGTTCTACTGTGTACATAAAAACAAATTAAGAAAAGAAAAATAATATTGAATATAATGAATACAAAACAGTTTCAAGTAGTATTTTGCACTCGCAAAAGTAAGATATGGTGTGAATCTAATTTTTCTGAAACTTGACAGACTGGACAACATGCTTTATAGTTTGTGGGAAAAATGCCACAGGGCAGAGAGGGAGCAGCTGGCAGATAGAGTGCCTTAATATTACTAGCTGTGCTCTGTCATCTTTTCATCCATCCATCTGTCACTAACATCATTGTCTACTTTATAAAGTCTTCTGGAAAAAGTTTATCAAAGAATGTCTATATATTTGGGGAATGGGTTGTGGAAATGTCGAATTCAACACCCCAAAAAGTTGTACCTGCCAGGTCAGTTGAATTGTTTATGTAGATCAGTGGTGGACAACTAAATGCATTTTTCTTTATTGAATTTTGCTTCATTCATGGTGGAGCAATGGGTTTCATGGCTCAGTAGCTGCTGAAAATAAGGTATTGATTTGATGGGACTTGCCTGGACTGGTCTGTTGTTAGAGATTAAATTATTCGTCTCTTTTAAAGCAGATTCTTTTATTCAGGTATACTCATTGAGCTGACACTAAAGCATATAAAACGACCACAAGGCACAAACAATACACTACCCGGCACGCATTCTTCAGGTTAAAAGGGAATAGTCCTTTCTCTTCCTTGCCTCCTCTCAGTCGGTCTCGGGGAAAAGTAGGGGTGTTGATCTCTTTGGGGGTCTGCTGTCACGTTACAGCTCTTCCATCAGTTGGTTCCCTTTCTCGAGAGCGGTTTGGCTGCTGTCAGTTACAGTTTCTTCCATCAGTTGTTTCTCCTTCTCGAGAGCGGCTTGGCTACTGTCACATTACAGTATCTTCCATCAGGTCCTTCTCCTTCTGCTCCTCCGTCTCCGCTCTGCTCGATTCCTTTGTCTCAACACTTTTATCCTTTCTTGGACACATGGTGTTCACGTGAACATCTCATGCTACTCTCGTGCTTATTCACATTCTCTTTTACACCCAACTCTGCCTTTCTTCGCAAACAAGCTCTTCTTATCGCAGTCTGTTCTAGCCGGTTTCTAATGGTGACCTCGACAACTCAAACTATGTGCAGCAACTTCCCTTATACAGCAGTTATACAAAAACATCACATAGCATCATTCTAGCCCACTCTCTGTTTTTAACAGTCTATACTAATTTTAACCCGTTCTTCACCAACTCTAACACTGTGTGTTTGGCAGATCATTTTGAGTAGATAAGGTTGGATCAGCTTTGGCTCAATGATTTGGATGGTCTCCTTCCCTGCTATAATTTCTATGCTTTGAAACTTCAGTCCATCATATTCAACCCCTGTATTATTTAACAGTTAATTATTGAAAGATGAAATCATTTGACACTAGTAACTTCTTATTACAACATGCAATCCATTTTTTGCTCTTTTTCTTCCCAGTGTTCAGCATTGAATGAAAAGTTGGACTCACTGCTGCAGGCCCTGAAAGATGAATCGCAGGTTACAGCTGTACAGTCTCGTTCCACACCACCCATCGTGGAGGAAGAGGAGGAATTCAATGAGGAGTTGTCTGACACAAAGGAGACGGCATTGGAAAGCATCACTGCAAGGTCTTCTGCACAGAAATTCTTCAAACCAAGAGAACAGCTTATGCTTCGGGCAAATAGTCTGAAAAAAGCAGTGAGACAAATCATTGAACAAGCAGAGAAAGGTACTGCCCACTCAGACGGGGGGATGAATTCAGTTATTGCTAATGTTTCTTTTCCATCGAGTCAAACAGTAAAAATGTATTCAAATTGCACAAAATCTTCAAGATCCTCTATACATATCTTGCGTTTCGTCCACAAAATATGCAGTTAATACACTTTACATTATATTCTGTGAAGTGGATTGAGACTTCTCAAAGAAGTGGTAAAGCGCTATAACAAATGCAAGGATTATTATTATTATTAGCATTATTATCGATTAACATAGAAGGAATCCAAGCCATTGAATTTTTCTTTTGTTTTCAGTTCAAATCACATTACAGGTAAGCCTCTACTTAGGACAGTTCTATTTAGGACATTTCGATTGAAGGAATATAATTTTTTAACACCTTTTGATCGATATAGGACACTTGGATTCATTTTAACGAACAAAACTTTTGTTTGTGCATGCGCAGTACATATTTTGAATATCGCGGTCACATTTCGCGTGTCCTTTTTGTCCATAGTGGATTCGTGGGTAAATCACGCTCGCACCTGATATCCAAGCATTTGAACTGGCCAATAGCATGTTGCTACGTCATTGTTTAAAAGCCAGCTGATTTTGAAGCGACACCGCGTCACGTCAGCATTACAGTCATTTCCAAACATTCCCGAGCAACTTTGAGCAATTTACAGTCTCTTAACGAGTTTATAGCAAGTTTATAGTGAGTGAAATGAGAACCGGTAATACCGCTAGCGGCCAGAGACCCCGCAAAGTCATCACTTTAAATACCAAATTAGAGGTGATAAAGTGCATCGATTCTGATGAAAAAGGTACAGATGTCAGAAGGGCTTTCAGGCTAGCTAGATCAACGGTGGCTACTATAAAACAGAATATGGACAATATACTGACAAGTTCAAGGTGTGTTACAGCTACAGGTGCAAGCAGATTAGCAATATTTAGGAGTGATGTGATGGTAAACATGGAAAGAATGCTGAGTGTCTGGATTGAGGATCAGAACCAGCGTAATATACCACTCAACACCCTGGTTATCCAAGAGAAGGCAAAATCATTGTTTAGGGAGTTAAATGATCAGGAAGGAGAAGGCTCAACGGCACCATCTTTCAGTGCTAGCAGAGGGTGGTTTCAAAGGTTTAAAAGATGCTGTGGGCTCCACAACATCAAGATGAGTGGGGAAGCTGCAAGTGCCACTGTCACACTGCCAGTTTTAAAGTTTGCCAGTATTAAAGTACAATACTGTACAGTTACCCCAAAGTACCCCTTCTTGCCTATGTGTGTTAATTTGTGTGTTTTGTGTGTGATGTTGTGCGGTTTTGTGTGTTATTTTGGTGGGTTTAAGGTCCGAAAATTTTGTGAAAAGAACACATCTCTGGTTATATAATGGGACCGCATGGGAAATCGCATTTCGATTTAGGACGTTTTGATCTAGATACAGTTTTTCAGGAACGCAACCCCGTCCTAAATAGAGGTTTACCTGTATTTTCTGTTCAGATGGACAATATGCAAAGATTGCAAGTATAGTGCTTCAAATGACAAAATGTGAACAATGAGATAGAAAAATCTACCAACAGCAGAGACTGATTCAACAATTCACTCCAACTCACTTCTCTGTTTTTTGCAATCTTTTATGTTCAAAACTGCTTTGCCTTGCTGCCTACGTTTGTTCCTTTAAGAACTCCTTAAATCATCTCCAATTATATATTTCTCGTGTTTATGTTTCATGTTCTCCACTTAATATGCCCACATGAGTACACCAGCTGTCAGCCTTTTCTGTTCCCACTCCCTGGAACTCTATTCTGGAGTCCCTATGACTTACCCCCTCTCTCCACATTGTTAAAGCTTACCTAAGACTATGCCTTCAGTTGGGACTATCACCCAAACAGTTGGGACTTGTGTCTGACTGTGGGCAGGCAAATGGTGCCAATGATCTCACATATTTCATCCTCAGCTGTGCTATTCACAAGAAAAAGTTCTTGGTACATGCCATCCACCTGTAGCTCAGTGGTTAGATAATTTGCTGGGTTTGATTCCTGGGCAGGGTTTATGGTTGGGCTACTTACTCCACAAGCCTCTATTTACATAACAGTAAGTAGGATCCTGGTTGTTAGTTGATTGGCAGATAGTTTTTCCAGGGTAATAATTCACTCAATCCACGACAGTTTGTGGGACACTGCATTTGGCTGCCATGTTTTACCCACAAAATCACTACACTTTAGGGTATATTCTGTGAAGAGCTTTGAGATGCCTCAAATGTGTGATAAGACGCTATATCAAATAAAAGGATTATTAGTATTACTATTGCGGCACTTAAATCTGTGGCTTGTCTGCGTTAAGGAGTTCTCCATGGAGCTAAACTGGTTTCAGGGTGATATTTGTCTAATGGAATATAGAAATCAAGTCAATCTTCTGTCGTGGTCTCAGACTAGGTGTGTTGACTTTAGGCTCTGATATTTATCTATCAAGCAGACTGATTTAAATGAGCATGATTACAACAACAAAATTAAATTTATAGAGTGCCTTTCACGTCGGGAGGATGTCCCAAGGCACTGAACAATTAGGTCGGGACCTGAGCGGGGGTGGGGGGGTGGTCAGAGTAGGGGTAGGGGGAAGGAGAATGTGAGAGAGGGGAGAGTTAGAAGGGGAGCAGAAGGCATAGTCGAAGAGGAAGGTCTTGAGACCAGCCTTGAAGGAGGAAAGGGAGGAAGTGAGACGAAGGGATTGCGGGAGTTCCAGAGTGTGGAAGCAGAGAGGCTGAAAGCCTGGCCACCGATGGTAGAGTGGTTTGGGCGGGGGATGTGGAACAGGCTAGAGCTCGCTGAACGGAGGGGATGGGCAGGCTGATAGGGAGACAGCAGGTCAGAGAAATAGGCGGGGGCAAGGCCGTGAATGGTCTTGAAAGTGAGGACGAGGATCTTGAATTCGACCCTCTGGGGGATGGGGAGCCAGTGGAGACGGGTGAGGGTGGGAGTGATGTGGTCGCGGAGCCTAGTGCACGAGCTGCAGGATTCTGAATAAACTGCAGAGTTCTAAAGCTTGTGAAGCAAGGAGCTGGGAAGGCCGATGAGGAGAGAGTTCCCGTAGTCGAGCCTAGATGTGATGAATGCGTGGATGAGTGTTTCGGCAGCATGGGCGGTGAGGTAGTGGCGGAGTCCGGCAATGCTGAAGAGGTGGTGGAATGCTGTACCGGTCATGGCGCAGATTTGGGGGAAGAAGGTCAGTTTGGGGTCAAACAAGATGCCCAGATTCCTGACTGGCCAGTTACTGGATTAGATGTGAGGGAATCTGTTTTGCAAATTACAGGTGGCTCCAATGCTTCTGGGTTATACTATGACTCACAAGTTGTTTTTTCAAATGTTTGTGTTTTAAAAGTGTGTGTTTGAATTTCAATTTGTTTTTAGTATTGATAAATTGGAAATCAATTTGTGTATTAATTGTGATGAGAACAGAGCAAAAGGACATCTACTTGGGAATGTTGTGGTCCTTTGTTTGTATGTTCGGTGTTTTATTGCTGGAATAATGAAGGGGGGGGAATTACGTGTCATCCTGCACTGAGATGGTTCCATTCTTTGGTCACTGGTAACACATATGTTTACTATAAACTTGCATTTCAACCCGTACGTGAGATTTAAATGATTTTGGAAAATTCACACTGGTTTGTAAGCCAATATTCTTGAAAACATGAACCATAGCATACTATTTTAATAGATGTATAGACAGTGGGTCTCTTTGAGAATACACCGATGTGAGCTCTGGCAAGTGGAAAGGATATTAAGTGACTAGAGTAAGTTGAGTTAAGTAGCCTGTTCCCACTTATTGGGGAATCTGTAACCATGGGACACAAGTATAAGATAGAGACTAGGGGATCTAAAAGAGAATTTAATAGGAACTACTTCATGATCGCAGCGAAACGAACCTTGAAAAGTATACCTTGTGCACGGAACCTCATGTATATCATGCTAACTCATAACATCTCCCACTCTGAGGCAATCTGAGGTCAGAGCATAGTTCTTGTGGGTCAGTGTGATGTACCTGGGGTTCCACTAGATGAGATGCACTTTACATTCCAAGGACTTTTGCTAACGTGTTTCCTGCTTAATGGTAGGGAACGGCGATTAATCGGTTTTTCGATTAAACCCGATATGATTTTCAGATCGGTATGCCGATATGGTGATTCTAAAACAACTGTTATATCGAGAGATTCGATTTTAAAAATATACATCGATATATTTTTAATATCGTTCCTGGCAATATATCAATATTGTTGGTATTATCAGTGCAAAGCGATCTTTTCCAGCTTACCTTGTCGCCGGCATTGCAACCTCCTAGATCTAGAGCATGGAATGCGCGTACATTCGGTGCGCGCGCACAATTAACGCGCGCGCACATCCGATGCGCGCGCACACTTTACTGTGTATACTCGACGTGAGTCGTGGCGTCTTAACAAAGTCGCATCGCTGAAAATTGTAGTTTGAAAATTTACCTTTCTCATCATGGGGAAAAGAAGCCCCGTATGGGACTACTTTGAAAACAATGCAGTCAGTAATGGTGTGTATAGATGTACAGTTTGCAAGGTCTTGGTTAAGACATCTGATTCGAGCACGAGCAACCTGCGACAACACATTAAGCAGCACCACCCCGCCCAGCACGCTGCCCTCAGAGCGAAATCATTGTCGGCAACAGCAGGAAGTCAAACCAGTGCTTCGGAGAAAGCGACAGGTAGTGGGGCCAGTGCAGCTCAAACAATTCCTGCTTTATTTAAGAGGAGAACATTGTACCAGAGAGGGGACAAAAAGTGGCAAAGTATCACGAACGCTGTCACTTTTTGCATAGCAAAGGAGAGCTTGCCAATGGCGAAGGACATTAATTCAGACTTCAGACTACATAAAAATAAGTGGCATTTTGTGGCTGTAAGTGTTATTTTTGTGTGTGAGAGAGTTAGAAGCCAGATTATCACTGCTTCTATGTGTGTGTCTAGTCAGACACACACAGCAGTGATAATCTGGCTTCTAACTCTAACAGTCAGACTGTCTGTCTCTCTCTTTTCTATTGTAATAGATCTCATTTACACGTGGACATTACATGCTACTTTCAAGCAAGAAATGGAGGAGAATAAATCTCTAGATTTTGTTTTTGGTGTGTGTGTGTTCTATTTTGTGTTTAGAGATGGAGGGAGAGAAGGAGAGGGGGAAAGTTGGGAGAGAAGGAGAGAGGAAGAGAGGAGAGGGAGGGAGAGAATGAGAGGGGGAAAGGAGGGAGAGAAGGAGCAAGGGGAAAGGAGGGAGAGAAGGAGAGAGGCGAGGGAGGGAGGGAGAGAAGGAGAGGGGGAAAGTTGGGAGAGAAGGAGAGAGGAAGAGAAAAGAGGGAGGGAGAGAAGGAGAGGGTGAAAGGAGGGAGAGAAGGAGCGAGGGGAAAGGAGGGAGAGAAGGAGAGAGGAAGAGAGGGAGGGAGGGAGAGAAGGAGAGGGGGAAAGGAGGGAGAGAAGGAGCGAGGGGAAAGGAGGGAGAGAAGGAGCGAGGGGAAAGGAGGGAGAGAAGGAGAGAGGGGAGGGAGGGAGAGGGGGAAAGTTGGGAGAGAAGGAGAGAGGAAGAGAGGAGAGGGAGGGAGAGAAGGAGCGAGGGGAAAGGAGGGAGAGAAGGAGAGAGGGGAGGGAGGGAGAGGGGGAAAGTTGGGAGAGAAGGAGAGGGGCAAAGGAGGGAGAGAAGGAGCGAGGGGAAAGGAGGGAGAGAAGGAGAGAGGGGAGGGAGGGAGGGAGGGAGGGAGGGAGGGAGGGAGGGAGGGAGGGAGGGAGGGAGGGAGGGAGGGACAGAAGGAGAGAGAGAAGGAGAGAGGGGAGGGAGGGAGGGGAGAGAAGGAGAGGGGGAAAGGAGGGAGAGGAGACAGGGAGGAGGGAGAGGAGAGAGGGAGAGTGGAGGGGGAGGGAGAGAAGGAGAGAGGAGAGGAGGGAGAGAAGGAGAGGGGGAGGTAGGGAGCAAACAACATCGTATAATTCAACAGACCTTGACACCAACATTACAAACTTTCTGGACCTAGAGCACGCATTTCGAAATGTGCGTGCACCGCGACTGCGCGCGCATCGTCAGTGCGGACGCACCGTCAATGCGCGCGCACCGCGACTGAGCGCGCACCATAAAAGCGCGCGCGCCATCAATGCACGCGCACTTCGAATGCACACGCATGCGCAGTATAAAAACTCAATAGATCGGTTTAAGCAGGTATGAGCAAACCGATATATCCATATCCGGAAAAATCCCATATCGCCGTTCCCTACTTAATGGCATCATTTTTAACCCCACTGTGGTTTAGGAACTCATCAAACCAGTTAACAACAACAACAACAAAAGGTTAATACTACAGTCTGACTGGCAAGCTCAATTTGGTTTGTAATTTATTCATTGTAGGAAGTGAGACCTCTTATTATTTTTTATTATTTTATTTTCCCTTCCCTTTTTTTTCTATAATTTTTTTCCCCTTGCAGGCCACTGGCCACCACCCTTCCTCCATCAGGCTGGAGGCCAGGACAGTCTGGGCAGCGGATTTCTCCATGATTACTGTCAGTGCTGCTCTGTGATCAGTTGGCAGGACACCCAGTTTGAGCAGAGTGAGTTGGATGATGTCAGTTTTCCCTTCCACCCCCTCTCTGATCTCCTGTCAATCAATGCCATTGATGTTGGTCTGCGATCAGCCTGTTGTAAAGAACCAGCCTTTACTACAAAAATGGGTCTGATATTTCATCGGTCTTGCCTCGTAAGATCATTTTGTGTTTGAATTTAAGACTACACAGAATTGAGGAAATTTCCTAAATTCAGGCTTAATTTGGAAACCAGTTCTTTTTAAAAGAAAAGTGGCTTCTAAATTAGCACTGAATATTATTTTTTCCCTTGTTAAAGTGACTGTTGCTTTAGTTTTTGTCCTGAATTGCTGTCAATCGGCTCTTTGACATGGGGACACACTAGAGCCAAGCTTAATCCTGCCCTCATTTGGGCACTTTAGAGTAAAGTTAACTGATAGTGATCTGTTCCAGGAAATTTGTTGGTTACTCTTCTCTCTATCCAGAGTGTTTGACCAGTTGTCATGACCCAGTGCCACATGCTCCAAGGATCAGTGAACACAGTATAAAATAGAGATCAAGGCCTCTTGACTTGTATCTTTCAGATGAGATGTTAATCTGAGATCAGGTGGATGTTCAAGATCCCATGGCACTATCCGAAAAGAGAAGGGAGTTAGTCCCGGTGTCCTGACCAACAAATCCTCCAAATAAAATTGGTTACCATCTCCATGGCTAATTGTGGGACATTGCTTCGTACAAACTGGCTGCCATGTTTCACTCAGAAAGTACACAGTCAATCCATTTTACGGTATAGCCTGTGAAGTGCTTTGAGATGTCTCAACGACATAAGGTGTTTTATCAATTGCAAGGATTTGTGTAGTTCCGTTCCACCTGAGGCACTGCCCTTGCTGATAGTGCTATGTTGTACCTAATCTCAGTATTTTATTGTTGTATGTTTCTGGTTTTGAAGTACCATGTAATTTAAAGATGTACATGTTACAGAATTTCCATGCTTACTTTTCACTGTGTGATCCAACTACAGTAAGGCTATGATGCAGCTTGGCTAGCTGGAGACATTGATCTCCTATGGTATGTGCGACTATTTAGTGTGAATCTAAGGACCACAGAAGGTAGTTAATCTGCTACTATGTAAGTCTTTGTTCGAGATGATGCAGTGAAAATTGCTCTATGGTGATATTTAATGCAAGATGTGTTGCAAATTTTACGTAAGGATTATACTGTATGGATCCATATATTCATATTTCCCGAAGAGAGAAAATAACTAACCATGTCCACATTCCAGTCCTTTAGACACTGTGAATTCCTTCCCTTCCTTTCCATGTCGTGCTTTAGCAGATTTGTATGGGTATCTTACTGTGTTTACTGATGTTCTTCCTGACAGTAATAGATGAACAGAATGCTCACACTCAGGAACAGTCTCCAGTAGAACTGAAGAAAGAAAGTGAGGAGGAGATGAAGGAGGAGGACAAAGATCAAAAGGAGGATGATGAATCGAAGGACTCTGACGTGCAAACAAGTAAATATACTTGATTCTCTTTCTGTCTTCCTAGCTTAGAGAATTCAGTCTGATTGTGTGTGTGTGTGTGTGTGTATATAAACCATAAGATCGTAAGCAAGGTTCAGAAGAAGAATGCTCTTCTGCCAGTGGAGCCGAGTGAAGATGGGAGTCATGGCTTTGCAGAGCCTGGTACTGGAGAGGATACAGGCTGCAGAGTACTAAATGTGCTGCAGCTTGTGAAGGGAGGAACTGGGGCATCTGTGAGCAGGGCTATGGAGTAATCTAGCCTGGAGGTGGCAAAGGCATAGATGAGGATCTCAGCAGCCAAGGAGGACGGGGCGAAGTAATGTTCAGAGGCAGCTGATGTTGCAGTGATGAGGAAAAGCTGAGTAAGTGAGAGCCTAGATGTACACTCCAGTATCTCTTGTGGGTTTAGAAATATAAACAAACTAGTGATATGGGCTTTTCCTTCTTCAGATGTCAGGCCTGCACCCAGATCTCCTCCAGAAAGGCGAATGCATCGAAGCACTACATCCTACACTGGTCCATTCTCATCTTCGCCACTGACTGCGAGTAAAGAAAACCTCCCAGTGCTGAACACAAGAATCATCTGTCCAGGTAGCGACATGTCAGGCCTTTGAAATCATAGTCTAGGCTGGTATTTGAAAGCAATACTGTGCTGTACAGTATGCCTCGCTGTATAACCTTCTGATAAGGCTTTAAAGTGAGTACCCGACCATCTATTCAGGTGGATGTTAAAGATCCCATGGCACCATTTTCAATGAAAAGGAAGCTTCTTCTGGTGTCCTGTCCAATAATCGTCAAGTTAAATTTACCATTTGCTTCATGACTATTTTTTGGAGACTGTTATGTGCATATGGGCTCCACCATTTGTCTAAAAATAAAGTCACTACACTTGAAAGGAATAATCTCTGCAGCACTTTGGAAATACAACAACAACAACAACAAATTACATTTATAGAGCGCCTTTCACGTCGGGAGGACGTCCCAAGGCGCTGCACAGGAGGCGTGTGACCCGAGCTGAGAGGGGAGTGTTTGGGAAAGGGTAAAACACGAAGTGGAGGTAAAAAAAATTCGGGGTGGAACAAAAGGCACGATCGAAGAGGAAAGTCTTCAAAACGGCCTTGAAAGAGGAAAGGGAAGAAATGAGACGGAGGGATTGAGGGATGGCATTCCATAGGGTGGGAGCAGAAAAACTGAAGGCCCGGCCTCCGATGGTGGGGCGGTTCGGGCGGGGGGCTTGGAGCAGGCCAAGTCCTGTTGAACGGAGGGTCCGGGTGGGCTTGTAGGGGGAAAGTAGATCGGTTAAATAGGGCGGGGCAAGGCCGTGTAAGGCCTTGTAGGTGAGGACGAGGATCTTGAACTCGATCCTCTGGGGGATGGGGAGCCAGTGGAGACGGGCGAGGGTGGGGGTTATGTGGTCGCGAAGGCGGGTGCGGAATAGTACACGGGCTGCAGAGTTTTGGATGACCTGCAGCCTGTGAATGGAGGAACTGGGGAGGCCGACGAGGAGAGAGTTTCCGTAGTCCAGCCGTGAGGTGATGTAAGCATGCACGAGTGTTTCGGCAGCGCTGGGGGTAAGATAATTGCGGAGCCTGGCAATATTGCGCAGGTGGAAATAAGCGGTGCCGGTCAAGGCGCGGATGTGGGGGAGGAAGGAAAGTTTTGGATCGAACATGATGCCGAGGTTCCTGATTGGCTTTGTGAAGTGGAGAGTGCAGCCTTGGATGTTGAGGCTGGCAGCGCCCGATGTGCGGAGGCGCTGGCTTGAGCCAATCAGGAGGGCCTCGGTCTTACTCACGTTCAATTGCAAAAAGTTGTCCCTCGTCCAGGACTCTTCAACAAAATTACACTCGTATAGCGCCTTTCATGTCAGGAGGACATCCCAAGGCGCTGAAGAGTACAATGTAATTCACATTTATTATTTATTTCTCTGTTCCAAAACTAGTACCTGTTTCGTCCTAATTTGTGTGTGTATGTGGGGTGGGTGGGTGGGGAGAGGGTGGGTTGCTAACAGCTGATAACCGGCTTCCTGGCCTCTTGGCTGCTGTTGAGATCTTTGATCGGTTGCTAGACCCGGTGAGACCAACACCTCTGGCTGGAGGGGCAAAATTCTAACAACTGGCAACATTGGCTCCATGTAAAACAGAGGCGGCGGCAGAAAAGTCAGGAAGCAAGAACATCCACTGGAGTGGAGTTACTGTCGCCAGCCAATTTGGAGGAAGCATTCCATTGTTCCCTTGTATAACACATGAGGATTTCCTGTGTATACATAGGACAGGTTTAATATATGGATCTTCTTTGTTTCTTTCCCCTCTATATATTTCATATATAGTAAAGTGGAGTACTAGTGATGCATGCGAACGCTCCATGAATTTGTCTCCCTTCCTCAGAGGAATCACCTTGTCTCTCTCTACCTTTGAAGATAGTTTCAACCAAAGCCTGGAGACCCTATGTGAACAAGCGAGGGTAACTGATCCTCGTTGAGACTTATCACATAATGATAAGTGCTCAAACTTCTGCGCCATAAAGTTGTTTTTGGCAACTATCCTTTCTGAACCAAACATATAGTTACTCACATTTATTTTGTGCAACTAGGAATTGTTTCAAAATTTAGTTTAAGTTGATTTTAAGAACCCTGGTAGAGTAAAGCTGATGTTAGCATCTTGTACACTGTAGATCTTTTAGTGTGTTTAATTCCTAGTCGTGTTTCTTAAAACAGGCTTACGAGCTGGACTTGCTGCCTCGATTGCAGGAAGTTCAATCATTAGTAAAATGTTACTGGCTAACATTGATCCCTTTGGAGCAACTCCATTCATAGACCCTGATCCAGATTTACTGTAAGCAATTTTCTTTTCCATGTTTACCAAGTTAATACTAAGAATTATGTTCTTGTTTACTTGTTAATCAGATAATTTTATTAAACGTATAAGGAATTGATTGGACATTTAAATGTGAATTAGCGATAAGCATATTATGTTGCATATTGAGAGAAAAAGCTAACAACCTTTGGTGTCAATTTTGACAAAATCTGTTTGTTCCTTTTTAATTCCAGAGAAGGTTATCATGAAAAATGTGTGATGAACAATTATTTTGGAATTGGATTGGATGCAAAGATTTCCTTGGAGTTTAACAACAAGCGTGAGGAGCACCCTGAGAAATGCAGGTATCTACATAGCTTTCAATTGGTAAACATCACTAAAAAATCATCACTGATTTTCCATACAAAATAAAATGCATGCAATTACAGATTTTAACAGTGTCAAATTCCAACTTGGTCTAGATTTACATTTAGATTTTGTTGATTTATTGAATTCATGCTCAACAATAAGGCTGGTTTCCCGTGATTCTTAAGGGAAACAACATTAAATTTTAAACAAATCCTGGTTGCTCATAGTAAATCTTTCTGGTAACAATGTATGTTACATTGACTCGCAACAACTGTGATCCAATGAAATTCATTTCCAGAGCAGATTTCCTATTGTTTGAGAAAAAAACATTTAGAAATACAGTACCACATAGTAGATCCAATATTGCAAACCCACCAAGCCTCAAATATCAAATAAGTACCTGCCTTTTACTTAATAATAACAAAATAATAATAACAATAATAATCCTTGCATTTGATATAGTGTTTTTCACGTCTTCTAGACATCTCAAAGCGCTTTATAGAATACTAGCTATACCCCCGCATAACATACACGGCCTAGTGTTTTTGAACACATTTATACATATATTTCAAAACTTTTTAAAAATAATGTATTTGTTGTTTACAAAAAAAAGGATGAGTTTTAATCACTGGGTTGTTTTTCTTTGTTTTTTTTAAGCTGTATTGGTTTTTGTTTTCCTTTTAGAAGTTCATTGTTACAATTGCGGAAATATACTTAAGGTTTTTATATATATAGATACTATAAAGTGAATTGACTGTATATCAGTGGATGAAATTACAACCAGTCTGCAAATGACTGCAAGATGCTCTGGCAGAACAGAGGCTGCTCTTATAGAATCAATGAAAGAAATACAAATTTGTGTATTGATCAAGCTTATCTGGTTTGATCTGAAGCTGCAACAATGCAACATCTGATATATTAGTTTATGTATTGGTTCTTTCCTGAACACTTTTTCCACCTTTTGTTCCCTAGAAGCCGGACCAAGAATATGATGTGGTATGGAGTGCTTGGCACCAAAGAGCTACTCCAACGTACTTATAAGAACTTAGAACAAAAAGTTCAACTTGAGGTAATTACTTGGCATGTTCCACAGCATTAAAGCAGCTCTGTCTGTGGTCATACTACAGTGATTGAATAGGATTCAATCCCATTAAAATGCAGTAAAAATCATTTGCACACCAAACCTTATGTTATGTCAAAGTATCAATGTAAGTGGGGGGGGGGGGGGGGGTTGTATTAAGTGTCTTCTAAACAACTAATGATTTTGTTTTTGTAGATTTTAATATCTGATTCCATTGAAATTAAGAAGTGGATGATGTTACAAGCTAATATTTATTATTTATTAAAATGGGTGAATGTTCAATAAGCTCATTCCCTTGTGGATGTGAAGTCTGTCCTACTCCCTATTATAAGTAACTTATTTAAAAAAAAATTAAATTGTCTGGGTAAAGCCATCTATTAGAAACACTAAGCTGAAATGTCTACATTTTTTATTATTAGTTTCTGATTAATGCTAAAGAAACTGGGACTGTATGTTTAACACGACACATGCTGTATGAAAAGGGTTCTGTTTCTCACGGTTCCTTTTGTGTGTTACAGTGTGATGGACAGTACATCCCTCTGCCTAGTCTCCAGGGCATTGCTGTATTAAATATTCCAAGCTATGCTGGTGGAACCAATTTTTGGGGCGGAACCAAAGAGGATGATGTAAGTTTTGCTGAAGAAGAGATAAATCTTTATTTTAATAAGAAAACTAACCTTTGGCCTCAATTCTTTCTGTTACCCTCACTTGGGCTTAAACCAGCTGCATACAAAATTAATTGGGTAATTGTCAAAGTATTTTGCGACAATATAATTGAATTCCCAGGATCGTTTTTGTAAATATTTATAGCCAATGTGTTGGATAGTGCTGTAATCTAATAAGAACCTGAAACATTTTCCAAATTGATTCATTTGATTATGAAAATGTTAGAATCTGTGACTCCTCTATTGGCTTACAATGCTGATAGAATCTTCTATAGTGTATGCTTTTGTAAAAAAAATAGTGTTTTCCTGCACTCCATAATCATGTTGCAGTCACAATCTGGATAAAATATTCAGATTTATTGTACAATATGCATGCCTAGTTTTTAACTGCTTGTGTAATAAAAGCTCTGCGACTGGAGGAATCTGTAGTGTGGGGGCAGATAGGTGGCGACTGGTGCAGTTGGGTGGTGTTGTTATCAATGTACAGTAAAGGTCAGTTTATCCGTGACCCGATCAACCTTAACTTCCGTATAACCGGCACCTCAAAAAAAAGGTCCCCATTCGAATAACGGATCTTATCCGGCATAATCGTGGTGGTGCATTCAATGAGTCAATTGTCGCACAAGAGTACATTATGATTAGTTCTGAATGCTGCCGGAAGTGGCACTTCCAGTTTTTCTTCTTAAAGAGGCACTGTTTTTTTTCTCCCTCTCTCCTTTTTCTCTCTCCCCCTTTTTCTTTCTCTCCTTCTCCCCAGGTAGCAAGCCCATGTGGGGCCCATATGGGGCCCAAATGGGCATGGATTAACCCAATTTGTCCCGTATGGGCTTGCTACCTGGGTCCTTCCTGCCTCTCTATCTCTCCCTCTCTCTTTCAATCTCTCCCTCTCTCTTTCTATCTCTCCCTCTCTATCTTTCTGTCTATCTTTCTGTCTGTCTTTCTGTCTGTCTTTCTGTCTGTCTGTCTGTCTTTCTTTTTTTCTTTCTATCTCTCTCTCTCTCTCTGACAGATGCTACATTGCCTGTGTAGCCTGAATCTGTCGTGGGTTTATACATTGTTTTGTTGTTTTGTTGTGGGGGTGGGATGGCAGAAAGAGAGAGAGGCAGGGAGAGAGGGACGGGGAAGAGAAGGAAAGGGGGTGGGGCAGAAAGAGAGGAGTGGGAGGGGGAGAGAGAAGTGGGGGAGAGGAGGGGAGAGAGAGAGGGGGGTGAGTTGATTAATTAAGATGGAAAATGAGAGGAGTGGATTGGGATTGGAGCCATTGAGATGCCAGACTGACTGAGTGTGTGTGTGAAAAAGAGATAGAGAAGGAGGGAGAGAAAGAAAGAAAAAAAGACATTGCAGTCTGCCGTTGTAGAAGTTTGCTTTGTGATTGTGTGCTGTCTTTGTAGATTGTAATCGATATTTATTGCTTTATTGGTAAGTATCCATACAATATTCTGATATTATTTAGTCTATTATTAATATGGTATGTTTAAAAAAAGTTTTAAAAATTTTGTGTTCGGTTTTCGGCAGCTGGCTACCCGAATATCTGCCACGCATTTTAACCGGCATTGGCCAGGTCCTGAGGATAAACAAGCTTTTACTGTACTGTACTGCTGTAAGAATAACTGGGAAATCCAAGCAAAAGAGTGCTCAACTTAAAAATCGAGTCTAAAAGGAGGTATCGATAATAGGAACCGCAAACGATTGTGAATATTGACTCCTGCCAATAACTGGATGTGTGAGACAGACAGACAGTGGCCATGGGTTGATGCATGACCTTGACCTGATGGATGGAGGAAGGAACTTGGGTTGCAACCGCATGTATGTTTTGCCCTTTATCATTGTTTTGGCTGCAGGAACAAAGTTATAAATTATGTGCACGTTTCAGATCTTTGGGGCACCCTCGTTTGATGACAAGATCTTGGAAGTGGTGGCTGTATTTGGCAGTATGCAAATGGCGGTGTCCAGGGTTATCAAGCTACAGCATCACCGAATAGCCCAGGTGTGTGTGTCATTCTTCCACTCACACTTCAAGGTTGTTATAATAATAATCCTTGCATTTGATATAACGCTTTTCACGTCTTCCAGACAACAACAACCACAAAATTACATTTATAGGGTGCCTTTCACTTCGGGAGGACGACCCAAGGCGCTTCACAGAATATAGGTAGACCCCGCTTAACGAAGGAGATAGGTACTTTAAAATCCTTCATTAAGCGAAAATTTTGTTAAGCGAGAGTTTAACTGTATTACTGTATTTGGCCGCAGCCAAAATGCTGCCCTGACTTGAGCCTCCCCGCTAAAATCAGTTTAGTTCCTAGCGGTTCCTAGCGCTAACATTTTCGGTGCACAGGTTGAACAGCCAAAAGTCCGGAGTTCCCGAATCCGGAATGTGACAAAAATTGCAGGAATAAAAACGCCAATCCTACCTGCTCCAGGCCAGGTCATCACAGTCACCACACTGAAATTCACAACCTGGGCCCAGGCATTTCTGGATACGTGACACGCTTCTTTCTTCCTCCCCCACCCCTCTCTTTCTCTCTACCCCCCCCCTCTCTTTCTCTCTTTACCCCTCTATCTCTCTCCCCCCCACCTCCTCTCTTTCTCTCTACCCCTTTTCTCTCTCTCTCTATCTCCCACTCCGTCTCTATCTCTATCTTTTTTTGTGAGGGATTAGCATTAGGCATGTGGAGTAAGATTTTGCCCTGCCTGGAATTCAACCCAGGTCTCTCACTTGTAAGGCAAGTGCTCTAATCACTGAGCTAGAGGATGCGGTTATCAATCAGTTTTCTGCAGTCTCTACAGCGCTTCAAGATCTACCCTGCATGAAGGCTACTACGTAAATGCAAGTTGTTTTTAGTATTACTACAAACACATGAATGAACTGCCATTGAAAGAGGCAAAAAATATTGTCTCTTTAGAGTTTGCTCAGCTCTGTTGGTCAATATTTGACCGCATTTTAAGCCCAAGCATAGCATTTTTAATTGGATGTATCCCTTTGAGTCAACTATTGTTCTAAGAATCAACCCCATTCTTGCCATTGCCTTTAAATCCCAACAGTTACTCTCTTTCAAGAAATACTTTGAATCTGGTTTGTTCAGTTTTTATAGCAACAACAGTATTTGTTGGCCTTTTATGGCCAGCATTTCCAAAAATTAAACTAACCTGATATTCTGCAGTGCCGATCTGTAAAAATCACCATATTGGGAGATGAGGGTGTGCCAGTGCAAGTGGATGGAGAGGCCTGGATCCAGCCACCCGGGGTTATTAAAATCGTGCATAAAAACAGAGCCCAGACGTTGACGAGAGACCGAGTAAGTATACAAAAGAATTGAGCTGAAAAAGGTGTGAAAATCGTTAGTAGTAAATGGAGTACAGCGTACAATTTAATTATAGTTGAATTCATATACTATATTTTGTATAACACGATTGCACTGTAAACAGCAGTTAGTTGAGGATGGATTAGCTTTGTGTATGATGTCAGTTAGATCAATGATAAGAATCTCCTTGCCCTGAAATGACTCCTGAGGAAATACAGAATCCAAGGCTTTGTTGATGGTTGACCAGCCATCTGACTCAGAAATTAACCTTGGAGATGCTGTCTTATCCTCAACTAAATAGAGCCAAAGACCAAACTGGTCTCTGTACCATCTTGTGCGTTTACAACAACAACAACAATTTACATTTATAGAGCGCCTTTCACGTCGGGAGGACGTCCCAAGGCGCTGTTTACAATTATTATTTACTGAAAGCTTTGTCTACTTTGTTTACAACAGGATTTCATTCCGTTTATTTTCACGCAGGCATTTGAGAGCACTTTGAAGTTGTGGGAAAACAAACTGCGTTATGATTCCTGCAGACCTGCTCTTCGACCTCACCTGTACCCACAGCATTCTGTCGATCTGGCCACAGAGGAAGAAGCCACCCAGCTGCAGCTCTGTGCTCATGCTGCTGAGGAGCTAATTACTAGGTATGCAAGGCAGGATTGAACTCCCTGATGACACAGTGTAAATTCAGTACTTGTGTCGAGGACCAAGAAGATCCCAAGTCTGATCCCTGGAGTGTTACTGATTGCCGGTCAACTGTAACCATTATAACTGGAGGCCATCAATTTAAGGCAGTTAACAAGGGAGTGAGAAGGGAAGATCAGGAGGAATTCATTTTTACACAGAGCCTATTTAGGATGGCAATTTCAGTTTGTGAACGCTCAACTGACTACTATCAGAGTTGACTGGTTATCCAAAGTACAATATCTCAAAAGTATAAAGTACTATTGAGTGAGCAACTAATTATGTTGGGTTAATGACTTTTCCCAGCTGGGAGTTATCTGAGTTTCACTGCATTGATAATTATTTTTCACTTTGGTACTTGCACGGAGAGGAGATATGCTTGTGACTGCGCCTCAAAGTGTCCTTTTACTGAATTTCTACAGCATAAGGAATCAAAGAGAAATCGTGTAATGGTTTATACAAAGACTACAATCGCGGCCAACTACAGAGCTTAAATCAGCTAGAGTGTCTACTATTTGTCCAAAGTATTTCACAAAAATAATAGACAAATGTTTTAGGATCTGAAATACGGAGATTTCAAACAGAATTCCTTAAGGAATGAATCCAGAAATATGTCACAATGACTCAAAAGTACTGCACTCCAACACAATCTATTTTCGAGCTGGGTTCTGAATCTGAGTCGGTGTGAAATTAGTGACGTTTTTCCAGTTATCCCTGTGAAGTGATGGCACAGTTCATGTTTTTTGTGACAAGAAATATCAATCCTAGTAGCACATAACACAAACAACAACAACAACAAACATTTATAGAGCGCCTTTCACATCAGGAGGACGTCCGAAGGTGCTGAACAGTCAGGACAGGACCTGAGCAAGGGAGTGGGGCAGGGCAGGGGGAGAGGTGGGTGAGAGTTAGGAGGGGAGGGAGAGAATTGGGAGAGCGGCAGAAGGAACAGTCGAAGAGGAGGGTCTTGAAGGAGAAGAGGGAGGGGGGGCAAGGCGAAGGAACTGCGGGGTGGAGTTTCACTGTGGGAATATTAGAGTGATGCAACTTCTTCCAAAATGTACTGACCTAGTGCAAATCGATGATTTTTTACCTGGATTAGCAGAGACATTCAGAAACTGCTACTGTAGGTTAAAACTTCAATTTACTCACTTTACGAGTTTTTGACTTTGTCGATACATGATAAAGAGATAAAGATCGTAATTTAAATGTTCAAGAACATCATGTGGATCAATGCTCCCACATATCCCGTCGTGAAGGTCTCTTCTATTAACCTACCAGCTCTGTCAGCCTTGGTTTGTATTGTTGAAGTCTTTCTTTAATGTATTTCAGAATCTGCGAAGCAGCCAAAACACACAGCCTTTTAGAGCAGGAGCTGGCTCATGCAGTAAATGCAAGCTCACATGCACTAAACAAAACCCATCCAAAGTTCCCAGAGGTAAGAAGTGGGAGAAAGTAGCATGAATGACCAACTATGTCTTATCTTTCTCAAGTTCAAATTTAGCCGACCAAACTGGTCAACCTTTTGTCTTTTGATAACAATGCATAGTTTGGAATTCAAAGGCCTCATATAATGATTAGAAGAATGATTTTTTCCCCTCCACCCAGTGGATACATAGAACAGACTCCTGACAAAATAAGTTCATATGCCCTAATTAACTTGTTGGAGGAAAAAAGAACTAGGTAAGTATTTACTATGGAATAGTGTAAACGATATAGTGATAGGTGAAGATTGAAATAAACAAATTAGACAGAATGTACTGCCCAGGACACAATGATTTCCATGGGATCTGAGTGTGGGCGTGGGGGGCGAAGAGGCTCAGGCCATATCATGGCAGAATTTTCCCCTTGGAGACAGACAGAGTGGATACTGTGGCCTATGGCAGGGAAAGTGTTTTTGTTTTCAATGGAAGGAGAGAGCTAGATGAGCCACATGGCATTTGTACTTTGTGATGATTATTTCATCAATCTCTATTTGTTTTTGATCCAGGTAAGGTGGGGGTTTATATAAGATGCATATCATTATAAGGCAGTTGATAAATAATATGTCTGGCAGCAATTCAGAGCCTTGTCTATGCTAACCCTTCACTGAATTCTCCTATTGAATTCTCTTCATTATTTGTGCAAATAAAGAAAAGGAATTGCACATCAATCAGCAGATATATCATTCTTTATTCCCCAGAGTCTTACAAGGAACACAGCGATTGAGATTGCGAGCAATGTGAAAGCATTGCACAATGAGACTGAATCATTGCTTGTTGGAAGAGTTCCTCTGGTAAGATAATCGCTCGAGTCAGCACCGGCTGATGAATATATAACAATAATTTATATAGTGCCCCTCACTCAGGGTAGTGTCCCAAATTTAGATCAGATCAGGATTCTGTTGCTGTTTATCTGGTAGAGGAAGTGATAAAGGGACCAAGGAGCCTGGTTGACCAATAAAAACTACAGCTATGGATGATACCATCAAAGTAAGGACCGGGATTCGAACCAGTGAGCTCTTGGATAGTAAATTGTAGCTACACACACGACTCATCATGTATATCATATCAAAATGTAATTTTAATTCAGGACTCCAATTTGATGGATTATAATACTAATACTTGTATTTTGATGTAGTGCCTTATCACTTTGAGATGTTCAAATGTTCTTAAACACTTCACAGATCATATTGTAAAGTGAATTACTGTGTGTATATATATATATAGATATATTGTGAACAAAACACAGAGGCCTATTGCACATAGCAGTGTCACACAAACAACAAGACGAACCACAAAATTACATTTGTAAAGCACCTTTGACATCAGGAGGATGCCCCAACGCCCTGAACAGTCAGGAATCAGGACCCAAGTGTGGGGGCTGGGTGGGGGGGAACAGGAGGGAATGAGGGAGGGCAGAGAGGTAGGAGGGCAGCTGAAGGCATGGTCGAAAAGGAGTTGTGCCTTGAAGGAGGCAAGGGAAGAAGCAAGGCGAAGGAATTGTGGAATGGTATTCCAAAGGGTGAGGGCAGCGAGGCTGAAACAGTCGTGGATTGAGTGACCAAATTATTATGGTTGTTTATTTTTGAATGTGTTATTTTCCTTAAGCCTGAGAGCTGACCAATTTACTCTTTTTGTTCCTGTGACAGCAACTGGACTCTCCTCAGGAAGAGCAGCTCTCCACGGCACTGAACAGTGTCGATATTGAGCTGCGAAAGCTTGCAGAGATCCCCTGGCTCTATCATGTTCTGCAGCCAACAGATGAAGAGGTAGGAGTGTTTTTGTGTGTGTGTGTGTGTGTGTGAGAGAGAGAGACATATCTAGCAGGAGATATATAATTAGTCATCCAGAGCGCATCATTTTCCTGATACTGAAATATAATGGCTGGTTGGGTGGGGAGGGGAGATTCTATAGTCAGCGGTAGAGGTAAGCTCATTTGCAGGTCAGTATATGTGATTCTCCTCTGGTCACTACATTTACTACATTTCAGCAGGTTTGACCCCCCAACTGTCCTTCCTCCCCCGCATCCGGTCCCTCACCAGCACCGCCTTCTTCCACTTACGATGGATCGCCCGTCTCCGGCAATACCTCACCCCAGAAGCCGCTGAAACCCTGGTCCACGCCTTTGTCATCTCTTGGCTGGACTATTGCATCGCCCTCCTCGCTAGTCTCCCCTCCACCACAATCCACAAAATCCAGCTGATTCAAAACTCTGCCGCCCGCATACTCACCCACACCAAACCGCTCCCCCATTACGCAAGTAGTTGCCAGACTTCACTGGCTCCCTATCCCAGAAAGGATCGACTTCAAGATCCTCACCCTTGTTTCAAATCCCTCCCCTCCTCTGTAGCCCCCTATCTCTTTGATCTCCTCTCTCCCCAAACCAGTACCCGCTGCCTTTGCTCCATCGGTTCTGGCCTCCTCTGTGTCCCCCGAATCCTATGCTCCACCCTCGGCAGCTGTGCCTTCGGCCACTACGCCCTGAGGCTCTGGAACTCTCTTCCTCATTCCCTTCGCCTCACCCCCTCTCTTCCCAGTTTCAGATCACAGCTAAAGACCTTTCTCTTCGACTGTGGTTTTGGTCACCTTTCTACCCCTGCCCCTGGCTCGGTCCCAGGATCTGCTATTGTGATGCGCTCTGAGATGCTGTCCGGGGTGGGGGGCGCTATGTAAATCAAAGTTGTTGTTGTTACTGATGTTTGGGGGAGTGTGGATTTTTTATATCACGACTTTGCTCCACCAAGGTCGATACATTTTTTTGACAGACGGGAAAACCGTCCCCTCGGGATTAATGTGTTTCTTCAGTTAGAGTCATGTGTAAAACTAAGATCCAGGAGCGGTTTGGACAGTAATTAGCAATAATTTAATGAGCATCAGAAACCTGTAGCTCAGTGGTAGCGGCACTCACTTTGCAAGCAAGAGACCTGTGTTCGATTCTCGGCAGGGCGAAATCTTGGGCGTTTCCTTACTCCACACGCCTGATAATAATCCCTTAAGAAAAGGGATAAAATAATTTGGTCACTCAATCCACAACTGTTTGTGGGACACTGCACAATTGGCTGCCGAGTTTCGCCCATAAATATAAGTCAATTCACTTTACAGTGTATTCTGTGAAGTGGTTTGAGATATATTGAAGACGTGAAAAAGCACTATTATCAAAATGCAAGGATGATAAAGATACGTAACTGAAGAACAATGCTGCTAAAATACTGCAGAATGGAGAGTACCTGTGTTCCGGTAAGGTGAAACACCTTATTATAATGCAATGAACTGAGACATCCCAGGTAGCAAGCCCATTTGGGCCCCATATGGAACAAGTTGGGTTGATCCATGCCCATATGGGCCCCACATGGGCTTGCTACCTGGGATCCTGTTATAATGCAATGTGGTGAGATCCTGCCTTGCGGTATGGTGAGACACTCTGCTTTAATGTAGTGTGGTAAGGCATTCAGTTTGAGAGCCATGATGTGTATTCTAACAGAGTCTTTCAGTGGCATGTGCTGCTGTTTAACCATTAAGTTATTATGTGTACACATTATCAATTCAGTGGGCGGTAAAAAAAACAACTCTGCCCTGACTATATAATGTTTTATTTGATTTCTTTATATTGCCTATAAAATGTGAGCTTATTAGAGGGGCTGTGCTTGAGAGAAATCCTTCATTCATCCCAGTCCCCGGTCTGGTGATAGTTTAGTAGCAGCAAAGCTTTAACTAAACTATCACCACTGGTGACATGTCTCTCCTTTCAAATGCAGATAGGGAAAGAACAAGTTATGTTATCTTTGTTGTGACTGAAATACCATATACGTTATTCTTTATATTCATTTTGGAAAATAAGTGGGTTTGGGTGGTGATGTTACTGTGCTGTTTACCTGTTTTCCCTCGTAAACCTATTTAGCCCTTGCTTTTAATGACCTGCTTCTCAAATGGCAGAATATGGTAATTGGGAGGTAATTGGATTCAGTCAACAGAATGTGTTCCATCCCTGTACTGCGTATGAAGTTAGAGGTGATAAGATATACAGAGCTGCCAACCAGTACGTTTTTGCCGTATTTGGTACTGTAAATTGAAGTAAATATGGCAGTACGATTTTTCTTGGTAAAATACATTTTTTGACCCGACAAAAAGCTCAGTACGTGGGCACATGCATTCTACACACACGGGGCCCTATGATAAACACAGAAAAAACACATAAAACATACCCGGGGACAGGGGGAGTATGTTTGGGCCAGGATCTGCAGCAATCAGACAGTCGGACAGTCTGACCTACAGAGAGAGAGAGAGAGAGACGGAGGCTGGGAGGGTGGGGGGGGGTGGGGTGGGCGGCTGTCTGACGGACTTACACAGAGATAGAGACACAACATAAATGCATGTTAACTGTATTAATCCTAAGAGAGATGCGCTGTCATTGGTTAATTGCAACACCGCAACTGGGTCCTAGTGCTGTACGCTATAGGTTCTGGGGAAAATACTTTTTTTTACTACAAAATACTGTTTTTAGCTTTCAGGAATACTTTTTTATGTTAAAAAAGGTTGGCAGCTCTGGATATAAGATATTCCTAATAAAGATGCATAATTAACTTTGAATTAGTTTTATTTGTCTTTGTGAGTCACACAAGACACATCTGCTTCTCTGATATTCCCATCTCCTGTGACATCTTCGGGCCTTTATTCTGTGTTCCCTTAACTCCATGATGTTCCCTTGTTGCTCTATACAATCTCTCCAGCTGTATCCTAATCATCTCTTCAGCAACCTTGTGATGTAATGTGAGCCCATTACTCCTGAGACTTAACTGTTGGAATCTTATGACAACGTAGGGAAATGTAGGCTTTACTTGGGTTCTATGATTTTTTCTAATTTTATTTTGTTTCTTTCTTTTCATTCTTATTCAGCATCTTCCACATGCCATGGGAGCAAGCTCAGGTTGCTAATAGGGAGAATCGCACTGGATGATACAGTTGATTTAAGACATGTTTCATATCAAAACCAGTCATAATGCATGTGTTGTATTTTCCCTACTTTCATCAGTCAAAGAATGCCTTCCCTGTCAATTTTGTGCATGAAATGTTCAACTCCTGTTTTGTTTTCACCAATGTAATGTCAACCCATGTCAATTGTTATTTCTTTAATTTATATATATATTATATGTGTATGTGTGTGTATATATATATATATTATATATATCTATATATATATATATATATAATATATATATATAGCTCAATGTTGTGCTCTTCAAGGTAAGGGAAGAAAGCTCTAATGCTCTCTTGGCAAACAATGTTAGCCTGAACTACTTTCAGATTGTCAAATGCAAATCCTGAACAAAATTGTCCTTAAACCACAAGGGAGCATTCCCTGTGCTGTTGTCAGTACCGGCACCAAACTTTGCAGCTTGATCAATGGAGAACTGTGTCTACCATTTTTCAGGCAAATAGGGTTTAAAGTATTAAGGAAGATAGCTCCTTTTATTCATTAGGAACACATTGAGAATGAAGAGATTTGTTTCCTTTGAACTGTCAAAAAGTTGCATCCAGCAAGAAAATGTTGGTTCCAGCAGCACTTCACCTTCTTTCTAACACTGAAACATTAATTTTTACACCTGCTACTTTGTAGCAAGAAGACCAGAGAGTTTGGATCCTTTCTGCACCTAAAGATCTTGAATTCACATCTGATTCACTTGTTATGTCCTGGAGAACAGCTAGAGGATTTAGGACTTTCAGGCTATGACCTATCACTGCAAGATTCCTCTTCAGCATAGACGGAATAAGCTATTTAATGCAAACTTCTCACTGATTCCAATGTTAGTCCCCAAGGAGTGCTTTTCTGAAGGTCACTTTCCCACGTTGGTGGGAAAGAACAGTCCAGCAGTCCAATACAGTAAAAGCCCGTTTATCCATGACCCGATCAACCGTAACTTCCGTACAACCGGCACCTCAAAAAAAGGTCCCCATTTGAGTAACCGGATCTTATCCGGCACAATAGCTGTGACACATTTTTTTCCCTTCGTATCAGTATTTAAAAATGCTGCTATTAGTACCTGAAGGTGGTGGTGCTGCCATTTTTTTCCCTCACAGAGTACAGTACGATTACGTCTGAATGCTGGTAGTGCACTTCTGAGTTTGAGAGAGAGGCAGGGAGAGAGAGAAGGTGGGAGCGGGGAAGAGAGGGAAAGGAGGGGGAGAAAGAGAGGGAAAGAGGGGGGGAGAGGGAAAGAGGGGAGAGAAAGAGAGGGAAAGGGGAGAGAGGGAAAGGGGGAGGGAGAGAAAGAGGGAAAGAGTGGGGGGGAGAAAGAGAGAGGAGTGGGAGGGGGAGAGAGAGATGGAGGGAGAGGCGGGGAGAGAGAGAGGGGGGGGGGGGGGTGAGTTGATTAATTTAGATGGAAAATGAGAGGAGTGGAGGAGGACTGGGTTTGGAGCCATTGAGATGCCAGACTGACAGTGTGTATGTGTGTGTGTGAAAGAAAGAGAAAGGGAAGGAAAAAACGAGAATACCTCTTTGATTGTGTGCTATGTTTATAGACTAAATAGATATTTATTTCTTTATTGGTAAGTATCCATACAATATTCTGTTATTATTCAGTCTATTATTGATATGGTATGTTTAAAAAATTTGAATCTTAATTTTAAAAAAATTTGTGTTTGGTTTTTCGGCAGCTGGCTGCCTGAATATCCAGCACGCGGTTTAACCTGCATTGGCCAGGTCCCGAGGGTGCCGGATAAACGGGCTTTTACTGTATATGGTGTTTGGCAACATGGGCTGAGCCCATTCTAAACTCACACTTAGAATTGGTCCATAAATACATGTGCCAATGGAGAATACAACCTCATGCATCCAGCGACTGTTGCCAAACACAGCACCTATTTCTGTACTCATACAAACAGCCAACAGGTGAATCGCCAAATAATTTTTTGTAAGAATGTTGGTGAGCACACTAGGTAAACCTCTTTTCTGATAGTGTCATAAGTTCCCTGATAACAAGCTGAACTGGCAAACAGTTTTGTTTTTTAATGTGCCATCCAAATAACAGGACTTCCGAAAATGCAACGCTCCCTCATTACCAATGTCAAATCAAAACCTCAAGACCCAATTTGAATCACAACCTGCCGAGCAAGAGGAATAACTAATGAAATTTGACATCAGGAATAAAATGATAATCTGAGTACAGAATTAAAGTGTCAATGTTAAATGTCATCACAGTTATTTATAAGCAGCAGCTTCACTCAGAAGAGAATAATCCCATGAGCATTTTTTCCCCCTTTGTAGTGGAATTGACAGCAGCATCTATTGGGATGTATAAAGAAAAGGAAGGTTGAAACATGTTTGATTACCTATTGGTAATATACTCTTTCTTGTTGCTTGGCTGTTGTCAAGCTTTCCTCATGCCTCTCCATCCACCTTAGTACGAAAACATCAACCTACGTGTAAACTTCCCCTTTATTTTGCTTCTTGGCACAAATACTGTATATTGTTTATGTATTCATGATTTTTTAACATTGTTTAGCCTTGTTTCAGAACAGTTGCACTTCTAAAATTCAGGCTTGATATGCAGCATGGAGTAGAGATGACCACATTACTGTCATGGTTCCTATATGCCACCAACTCTTAAACTAACTTGGTGTCTAGTGGTGGTGGTAATGGGTGAGGGAGGGTCGTACCCTCTTTGGGAAACTAGGTACAGTACCGTAAATACCCGCGTATAAGGCGCACTCGTGTATAAGGTGCACCCCCCACTTTTGACCTTTTCTTGGTGAAAAAAACCGGAAGCAGTTTCGATGATATTGCCGGCAGAAGGGAGGTAGGCAGGAGAGACAGGTAGGGAGGGAGAGAGAGAGAGGGAGGCAGGAGAGGGAGGGAGGGAGGGAGGCAGGGAGGCAGGGAGGGAGGGAGGCAGGGAGGGAGGGAGGCAGGCGAGGGAGGCAGACTGGGTTTGGCAGAAGGCAGGCAGCAGGCACGGCACTGAAGTCCTCTGTTGCTGCCGCTGCCCGGGAAGTCGAGGCCGAAGCCCTGTCACCCGTCCCCCCAACCCCCGCCGGACACAGTGTCCAAAGCCCGGCTGACAGCGCGCCAGCCGCCTTGTACCTGCGTATAGGGCGCACCCCCAACTTTCGAGATCTTCCAACGTGAAAAAATGTGCGCTTTATACGCGGGTATTTACGGTATTTTTTTTTCTCTCACGTGGAGATTGACCTGCAATCAAAGAATAAGAACAAACCTACAGTGCGAGAATTTAATATTGAGGACTATCTTATGTGCATTGCTAAAAATAGCAATCTATTCATAATAGGATTTCCCATCGTTGTCATGGGAAATCCTATTATGAAGACATTGAGGGTTGACAAAGCATTCCACAAATTTATTAACAATACTATTCACTGCCAGAAAAAAAGAGTTCACATCATAAGCTCTGGTGTCTGCAAGAAATCCCTGCAGATCACACTGACTCACATGACCTTGGCTCCAAGCAGATCCTCAGTTGTCTTACAAGTTGGTGTGACCAGGATGGGTGTCCCTGCAGAATACCTTATTACATTTCAGCGCCTTGGGATGTCCTCCTGACGTGAAAGGCGTTTATCCGGCACCCTCGGGACCTGGCCAATGCAGTTTAAACCGCGTGCTGGATATTCAGGCAGCCAGCTGCCGAAAAACCAAACACAATTTTAAAAAAAATTAAGATTCAAATTCTTTAAATGTAATTTTGTTGTTGTTGTACATTGTTCTATTGTTTTTAAGATGGTAATATTCCCGAAGCTATGTGACCGATTTCCTGAGCAGCGGCGTTTGAACTTCATTGTGAAAAGTTTGATCAATAGTAAAATAGATCCCTTCCCTCACTGTCTGTCTTCCATATAAAGTGTTCCTTCTAATTCAAATGAAGCATCCTCTGCACCAAATATCCCTCTCAACCCCTTTGTCCGTCCCATTGGGATTTGTTGTATTTAGTTTTGTTGTCATATATCTTGTATTGTCGTGTTTTCCGCTTGGCTGGACAAACACCTGAAACTTCAGCGCAGGGAAGCACTTTTGCATTGTGCATGAAGGGGGAATCACGTGGGCACAATCCCAGCATCTTGACAGCAGCAACCTCTAAAACATCTTAAATGGACTGCTTGCATTGTCATTCTTCTCATTGTTAACCTGGACTTACTCCTGCACAATGTGGAGGATGCTTCATTCAAAGAATGAAGGACACCCTTACAAGGTAGGATAATATTCTTCCATCCCTGCCTGCCTCTCTCCCACCTCCCCCCCACCTCCCCCCACCCCCATCACTACCATCCCCCACACACCCAGCATTAACACAGAGAGTTCTCAAAATCACCATGGGTTAAATCCCCATTTGCCATTTTAATCACTCCTCTTCCACAATCTCAGTTGGCTTGGGTGCCCTCTTGCCGAGGGTTTTGAGCATGTTATGAAGCCATCTGGAAAATTAAAAGGAAGATTTAAATTTGGTTTAAAACTACTGATGCATCAACTACTTTTAAACCAGTGGGTAAATCATCTAAATAATGGTTCTCATGCAATTAGCCATGTATAATTGATAGTGGTAACACTTATCCTTATGTATTATATTTTCTCAAGTGCAACTTCATGTCAGTCTTGCAGTGTCCTCCCTTGGACTAAGGAAAGATCTGAGTTTGATTTAATTACATCACCCAATGCATTCCTTTTTCCAGACTACTGTATTTGCAAAAACAGAAATGTGCTTTGTGGTATTTAGAGATGTGATGTTTGCTATAGTTGTCAAATAATATCTTTGGTAATAGTTGTGGCTTATATGTCCATTTTAATCATTTACTCTTTCAAAGCTAGATGTGAGGAGATCAGGAAATAAACATGCTTAAAATTACTTGAGGAGAATTTATATATAATTCAAACCTCTAAGCTGAAACTGCACAAGACCCTTCCAACATTTTGTGAAGATATGTTCTGGTATTTTGCATGGGAATGTTATAATCTAATTGTTTAAAAATACTTAGGGAAATCGAAATACAGTAGATGATGCTAATAAATGATATAAGGACCAAATTTTTGTCACAATGTCATACTCTTTTATGACAACAAATGTATTGAACCGAGGGCTCTCTGCAGTTTCCAGCATTACTTTGCTCAATAAATGCTGTCCTAGTCCTACATGATCTTTCAAATTTCAGATTAGAAGCTTTGAATTATATATAAATTCTCCTTGAGCAAAACTGAGCATGTTTATTTTCTGATCTCTTCACATTCCAAAGAATAAAAGCCACCTTCTGTGATACTTGATGAATGCACAAAGTTCCCCACATCCTGATGTATCATTAGCTCTTTTCCACTAAAGCACAGATCGTCCAGTCTAATGTGTTGCTGAACTGATTCTACTTCTATATTGGGGCCTATAAGCAGCTAGTGGTTAGATGGGAAAATCTCCGTTGATTTCTCTCTCTCTCTTTCTCTGTGTCTATGTCTCTCTGTGTCTGCAGATCCTAGCAGCCAATGCTCCCAAACTTATTCCCCCTATCCCCATGTCACCCACCACACCACCTTCTGCATCCCACCCGCACCCCACCACCCTCCATGTCACCCACCACACCACCCTCTGCACCACCTCCCCTCCCCCCACCACCCTCCGTGTCACCCACCATGATTTCTCTCTCTCTCTCTCTCTCTGTCTGTGGGTAGATCAGTCAGACAGCCTCGCGGATTGCTGCAGATCCTGGCAGCCAAACGTACTCCCTCTATCCCCATGTTTCCCATAGGGTCCTGTATTTTCCACCCACGGTTTTACCAACCACTGAGGTTTTCAGGAACGTATCCCCCGCGGTTGGGGAGGGGTACCTGTATAGTAATTGATTTTCTGCATAGCTGATTATATCAGAGGTTATTTCATTTCATGTTGTCTGTGTTTAAGGAAGTCTTATACAGTATTAAAAAGATATGGAAATTAATCAGGCCACTCTGTAATTTCTATCAGGACCATTCAATGGAGTTTGCGAAAAGAAACAGTCGAAGTGCTATGTTCCGAATCGTGCCAAAGTTTAAGAAAGAAAAAGGCCAAAGGCATAAGTCAGCTCCTCAACCAGGTATGCTGTCGCTATTCACTCCACTGTTCACGTTTGTGATCATTTCTCAGCTCTTCACCGCCACCGTTGCACTGTTTACCCATATTTAAAGGAACTTCTTTGAGAGGAATTTATTGAGCATTTCTTTTTATTTCTGATCAAAAAAATCTTTGTGAGGGGTGGATTATTGCAATTGAAAACTAGAAGCTTGTATGTGTCATAATAGCAACAACAACTAGCATTTATATAGCGCCCCTCACACCGGATGGCCTCTCGGAGCGCTATATAACAGGATACTATTTGAACTAAGATTGTCTTGAGAGGGGAATTTTATAGTTCATGTTATTATATTTAGTTTAAAATGCCATTAGATTAAGACATAAATACAATGCAATCTTAATACACTGATTTTGGCATTCATTATCTTATTGATTAAGGAATTATCTGCCTGGGAAGTACCCTATGCTCACTCCCACCCTCGCCCATCTCCACTGGCTCCCCATCATCCAGAGGATCGAATTCAAGATCCTTGTCGTCACTTTCAAGGCCATTCACGGCCTTGCCCCCCCTATCTCTCTGACCTACTGTCTCCCTATCAGCCTGTCCGTACCCTCTGTTTAGCAGACTCAGGCCTGCTCTGTGTCCACCGCCCTAACCGCCCAACCATCGGTGGCCGGGCTTTCAGCCTCTCTGCTCCCACACTGTGGAACTCCATCCCACAGCCCCTCCGCCTTGCTTCCTACCTTTCCTCCTTCAAGGCCAGTCTCAAGACCTTCCTCTTCGACCATGCCTTAGGCTGCCCCACTAACTCTTCCCCTCTCCCACCCTCCTTCCCCCTACCCCGACCCTCCCCCCCCCCCCCACCCCCCCCAACCCCGCTCGGGTCCCAACCAGTCTGCTCAGCGCTTTGGGACGTCCTTCCCAACTTGAAAGGCGCTATATAAGTGCAATTTTGTTGTTGTTGTTGTTGCTCCTGCCAACCCAGTACCACCTTGGTGCTGATATTCTGATGTGCTGATGAAGCCAAGCAGAATAGTCATCTTATCTGAGCTTCCGTCCAGTAAATAGACAAACTTGTAATCAAACACATCTCCAGATCAAATGTTCAACATGCATGTTAGATCCCATTGAAGGAATATTTTAGGAAATCGGAGGGTAGGACCAGTAATCAATTTCTGCTCGATCTCATTAACAACTGGACTTTACACTCAGTTCCTAAAATCTTATACTGACAAAACAAATAATGACACAATATTTTATTTTTGTTTGCAAGTCAGACTCACTATCCCTCGAGCCTTTCATCAGAGGGACTACTTTTTTCCAGTTCTACCAGCAGATTCTTTAGTACCTGAGTTTCTGACATGCATTCATTTTGTTGCAATCAGACAGACGAGTCGTGAAAGTATGGGTCTAAGGTTTTGCTCCACAAATTGTATGAAGTTCTTGTTTTGCCACCAGCCATATGTTTGTCATTCAAGCTTTGGTAAATTACGTACATGTATATCTTGCTCTTAAAACTAATAACAAATGTTGTACTGCTACTGTTATTGCAGTTGAAATCATCTTAAAATTTAAATATAGGTAAAGTGATCACAAATTAAAAATCCAGTACCAGTTATACAGACTGGATTCACTTCTATTGAATTAATAATGATTTTTTAATTCCGTTTTTACTTATACATACAGTTATTATCTTGAAATCTACTGTAAATCCTTTGAAGCACTTTGCAATGTCTCAATGACTTGATAAGGTGCTGAATCAAATACAAATATTATTATTATCTATTGTAGTATAATCAGAACAAGAACTAGTAACATTGCAATTCAGATATTTTGACGCCAAGTGGAATAAATCTCCTCCAGCTGTACATCCACTAGTTTGTGTAGAAGAGAAAGCAATCATGGATTCTCACTGAGCAGCAGCCTTGTGTTTATTAAAAAAATTGCAGAGTAATTGAAGGACACCATCACGATTGATTATTGTTTAATCTACAGTCACTCACTCAGTCAGTTTCATTATTTCCCCATATATTTTGTTACTTATTAAATTCTTTGCTATGATGGTGTACTCTGTTTAGTATTCTCCTATTAGGTTACATCCTAGGTTTTTGTGTGTTCAATGCTGCCTCATAACACAAAACTGATTCTGTACTGTTTCCATTTTTTATTTTATTATTTTTAAATTGTTTCAATGCAAGCACAAGTCATAAAGATTAAACTGCAGAAATTGGAAGTAGGAAAGTACCAGAGGAGAATGCGGATATTCATACAATAGCTGTCAACGTGGCCATAGACTGGCAATACACATATGATCATGCTTAGAAAGTACAGTGATAATATGTTTACAAGACTCTTCTAGTAAAAGTATCTACCACGTTTGTTTGGGATGTTGAAGTGAAATTGACCATCTCTCCTCAAGCTCGAGAGGGGCTCAAGCCAGTGAACAGGGTGAGAAATGAAGTCCATCAGCTACATACTGTAGTTAGAAAAAGCGACCAGAATGTTTCCAGAATCAGCATTGGAAAGTACTGGGTTTTATAGCACTCTCATCCTGGTACAGCAGCTTGTAAGTCAAAGCCCCAAGTCAAGACATTGAGCTCACAGCATAGGTAGCGGGGAAAGGTGGAACAAGTCATGGTACAAATGTGAAGGATAGCTGAGGGTCAACAAGGACACGGCAGTTTTGTATTGGCTCAGTGAGGTGAAGGGTGCAGCCATAAATGGTGATAATGCTCGGGGCTGAGTTGAAAAGGCACTGCAGAGAGCCAAGCAGGAGGGCTACTGGCTTGCCAACATTGCACTGGAGGAACTTGGCTCTCATCCAGTACTTGATGTCAAATAGACAATTAGCCGGGATGTCAAGAGTCCTGGAGTCAAGGGTGGAGGCGGGGAGATAGAGTCGGGTGTCATGAATAGATTGAAGAAGAGGGGATCGAGGACAGAGCCCCGAGGGACCCACACCTGACAGTTCAGGGGCTGGAGGAGAGTCTTTTCTGGTCTGGAGGGAAGAAACTCATTGTGTGGAGCATGAACTACATTCCAAGCATTAGCAAAAAAAAACAGACCTTTGCCAATATTTGAGGGCATTTCTCATGGTGCTGAATTGATCAGGCGGAATTCATCAGTCACAGGGCCACTGACTTAACTTCATCAGACAGGCTTTTTCAAGATAAACAGTGCTAAGCACCAGCACTATTAGCCTTCATTCTCACATCTATTTATCAGGTTTGAGATGCACACGGAAGGATGGAAATGGACCATCGGTAGTAGCAGTTAACCCCAACTTTCTGATGCCATTTGGGGTCCAACGCACTTTTCTATAGGAAAAGTGGGTAGTGGGTAGCTACTTGTGGGTAGCTGGATAGTTTCTGTTTTGCAAGGCAGCTGAGATGAAATGTATTGATGATTTAAATTGTAATAGCAGCCTAACATTTGGAAACAATATTTTGAATTCTATAATAGTTGAGGGCAGGTGAGTTCTGGTGGATTTTATATACGTGTTCACAAAAGATGGTCACTTGGTAGGAACTTAGATTTGATGAACAGGATCAACATACTTTTGCTGATATTACAGTTCCTTGTGAATGTATCTAAAATAAGTGCTCTTTACCAAACCTGTAGAATTTAATAGTTACAATGCAGAACTACCAATCAATTCACTTTCATATAGTTTTACAATATTTGTAAATGGCAAATCTAGTGAAATTAATATTTCTAGCCTAACAGGTAGTTAACATTAAGGTAGAATAGCCCTCTTTCCCTTCCTAACACTCACTGTGTGTTTTGGAATGTCCGTACTTTCAGCCTAAGGAATGTTCTGCAAGTGTCTGTTGCATCAGATTTCCCAGGTTTTCCTGGGGTTCCCACAACCTCTTGATCCATGCTTTGTAAAACATCTGGCAGTGGTAAGGTCAGTATAATACTTTGTGTTCATAAAAGTACCTTTTAAAAGGTGTAGGCAAACTGAACAGTTTCAGCTATTGAATTTACATGGATGTAAATGAAGGTCTTTCTGAAAACTGAAGTAATCGCAAAGTTTATTTTCTAAGTCCGCAGAATATATCGTATACAGTACTATACCGTATTAAAACAATACAATTCAACCATTAGGACTTTTACATCAAATTCCCATTTTACTTCCATTCTTGTTGAAACTTTGGGCCTGAATTTGCAACCATCAGAACTATCCACAACACTTTGTGGGACATTGCTGTGCGCAATTGGCTGCCTCTTTCACCCACAAATATATACAGTCAGTTCACTTTACAGTATATTCTGCTTTGAGAATATACTTAGAATATGTGAAATGTGCTATATTAAATGCAAGGATTATTATTATTATCACCAACAATAATTAGTACTGTCAATAGTAACTGAACACATTGTGTGATGTTTAGTATGAAAGACTAAACGGCTGTTAGGTACCAATGCTCCCTTCAAGAACAGTGTCATTATCAAAAGACCAAAGGAAAGGGTAAGGATACATAGTTTTACATGGAGGGTTGTTAGGATGTGAAGTGCACAGCTGAAACCATGGTCGAAATAGAATCCTTTTATGAGGGAATTGGATAACTATCTAAAAAGAAGAAATTGAAAGGTATGGGAAAGGGCAGGAGAATGGAACTAAACACGTAGATCTTACAGAGAGCCAGCACAAATACGATGGGTCAAATTGCTTCTTTCTTTGCTGTCAATTTCTATGATTCTGGGATTTGATCCCATCTTTGATTTGTATCTGAGACAATAATTCAGCTATTTGAAGCGCTTTAAGATTTCACATTCAATCACTGAATGTAAACACCGGATTACAAGCATTCTCATTGCATTTATCAATTATATTTCTCAGTCGTACAGAAATCTTCAGGTATCATATCTCATTGGTTAAATTAACACAAATGGGGGGACAGTGTCACAGAAACAATAAATATAGTCATAATGGCAGTGCGCCTTTGCAATGTGTGATAACACTCAATGAATGCTGTGTGCCAGCAAAGAGCCCCTCTCTATGTCAGGGTGTGAGTGTCTTGCAGACAATGCAACACATTATTCATAATATATGTACGTTGATCTAGCCAGAGGTTCCTTTGTGGAAAAAAATAATTGCCTCACAGCTCTGCACCTCAAATATAGGAATACATTGAAACAGTCATTGAAGTTGTTGTCTATACTGGATACAGATGTCAGATATTCTTGGTATACAAAGCAGGTGCAGCGTTTTTTCCATGCTCATTGCTTCATCCTCATGGTGTAAACCCCTTGTATTTAAATATAATGCGCTGCTGGGCATGAGAATAAACTGTAAGTTCGTCTTAAGGACTTGGTCTTCCATATTATCAAACATGTTCATGTCCTGAAAGATGCAAGGGAAATCAGTGCTCAAAGGGTTAATACAATAACACTTGTCTGCATGGAAAGCTGTATGATAGCAGCCTAGATTAATGGAAATGTTATTGTCCTCACCCTCTTTGCCAGCACTGCTAGCTCCTCTGCTCTTTTCCTCTCTCTTGCTTAACTTTTGCTTGTGAAGCATGAAGGAATTAAGGGGCTTTTGCTCTTAACTTTGGTAGTTCAAAAATGGGGCACAGACGAAGTTGCTTCTTGGCTGGAGCTGCTCAGCTTGGGAGAGTACAAAGAAATCTTCATTCGCCATGACATCCGAGGTTCTGAGCTTTTGCACCTGGAAAGGCGCGATCTGAAGGTACTTCCTTTAAAGATCTTTATGGTACTTTCTTTCCTCCCATATGTGCCTTTTCTGTCTGTTCTCTGCTGTGCTGCAAGCTTCGCTTTTAATTTGCAGTCATTTTGATGAAGCATAATTAATATCTACCAAAGATGAGGGTAGTTTCTGTTGGGTATTTGTGTGCGTGTGTATTTTAAGTGTCTGAAATGCATGCACGCAGAAAGAAATGCGTCCAGCTATGCAGGTATTTTGTGGATCATAAAATTCTTGGATGTATGAAACAGTACGTCACAGAGGAGGGAAATAACAGACTTTATAGAAAAAGGAAAAAAAATAGTGGCTAAATATACACTGTATATGGTACATTTATTTCAGCTCCTCATTTGGTTGTTCTTTTCCATGTTTTTCCCTCAGTTTTTTGAATCTCCCCGTACCTCCCTGGCTTCACCCAATACCAGCATTTGGAGACAATTATGAGGATGTTGAGCTTCACCAGGGTCCCTGTTATGACAATTCATAGGTGGCCTGTCAGAGACATGCATGTTCAAACTGATATGATCTCACCAATTTCCACAATCACATGAGAGAATTTGCTAAAATCATAAAAACTTCTGATCGCCAGGGGGGCTTTACATTAAATCATTGGGAACGGACTATTTGAACAGCTATCTATTCAGTGTCAGCTTGAGCAGTTTCAGACAGCATTAGATGTTGAAAGAGTTAGGTACAGAGTTAAGCTTTCTTCACTCTGCCACAGCAATGTGCCATAACCTCAAACTCAGAAAACACAAGTTGGATCAATCTCATGTTCCTAATTCCTACATCAGCCACCAGGGAAGAAGCCTCTTTGAGTGAGATTGTTACTTTGGTTTTCTAAGCAATTGATCTGATACACAAAAACGGAAATTGACAGCCAGTAAAGAGACTATCATTCCAGCATTCTCGGCTGGCTTTGAATTAGAAAGATGCACTAACCTACTGCAATCTCCAGGTCATTTGTGCCATTTAGTTCATTCATCTCTTTGGCCTTTGAATAGTTTCTTACCTCCAGGAGACACACCAACACCATCATCTCGGTGAGCAAAGAGGAGAATGGTTGCCTGCCTCTTCCTCTCTAGTACCTCTTGTGATCAGCCAAATGTAAAAAAAATAAATAAAAATTTGCAAGCTCCTCTGTATCATGAGATTCTATTTAACGGCACATCTTAGTCTAATTAAATTTACCTCCACTCCAGGATTGTATGTGGATTTGTGAAACACGCAGACACTGAATTCAAATGTACAATGAGAACCACTACATTAGTGAATTGTTGACTGTTTTCCCAGGCTTTTACCACATGTTACATCAGACGAGTGTCGAGTGTCGTTCAATATTGAGACACTCTTAATATTAGCTACTGCTTTAAACACAACCTTTGTTATACAGTGTCAAAATAAAGTCCTTGTATCAATTGGGGACAATTTCATTTTGTTGCTTCACACATCAGAGCTGTCAAACTGTGCAAATGGTGTTTTAATACTTACCAGTTAATGCGAGAAAACAAAACTATAATTGTGATCTACGGTTTTGCTAATGCACTGATCAAGTTGGTAGAGACGCGAGATTAAAAATTATTTGTATTGGCGCAAAGCAAATGTTCACTTTTACCACTATTTCACATTTAAAATACATCCAAAATAGTTATTGTGTGGTAAAGTACTTAATGCTTCTTTCAGCATAAAGCAACTGATCTTAATGTGCATCAAATTGACAGCATTGATCAGATCTCCTGAGGAACGGTGTACAAAAATCCCACTTTGCCACATATTTTACTGTGGATTAATACAAAGAACCTTCCATGAGAATATTGTGTCTGATGCAGAAATGCAGATTGAGATGTTTGTACTATGAAAGAAATATTGCAATTACAATATATAAAAATCTGAGAGGGTGCAGCCCCCAGAAAAGACTATTGTAGTCGATCTGGCGTGTTCCAAAGTCAAATGAATAAACATCGCATATAATTGAGTTGCCAAATAGCTATCAAATTCCTTCTTGAATTTGCCGACACAATGTGGCACAAACTGCCTTCCACAGATTCACAGCTCTCTGTATGAGATAATTAAAGTTGGATGGTTGGGCATCTTCTCTTTTCTGAGCTTGAATTCATGTATTTGTGTTGTCCTTGTTTCTTGACATTATTAAAAGGATTCTTAGAGTTCAATTCCTGAAACAATTGTAACTGAAAGCAGGAAATAACAGTTTTAGCTTGCACGGCAGCTGATATGTGCTGCAGATTTTTCTTCGTAGATGATTTCACACAGCCCAGTTCAAGTTGGAAACTTTGTCGGAAATTAAAAAGTTTGCCTGACACCTAATTTTCTAATGTTTAATTGTTGCACTTCGTATTTGAACCCTTACCAAACCTCTTCCTTGGATAAACTTTATCAATCACAGTCTTGAACATTTCTTTTACATTGCCTTGAAATCATCTGTTTCCCACAGAGAACTAGCCCAAAGTCCTGAAACATGCCCATCACGTACAGAAGGCCAGATGAAAAAAGATCATCCAATCTCATCTTTCCCAAATACCAATCCAATCGCGTTTCCATTACAGCATTAAGCTATCTCTTCAGGGGCCAAAGGATTTCTTTGAAACCGTGAATTCTCTCTGAGAAAATTGCTGTTTATACAGGTTTTGAGGATTAAGACACAATTATCATTGCCTCTCCTACCAAAAGACTAGTTTCTCATCACCGCTAGGCCTTCAAGACTGCACAATTCAGACAAAGGAAAGGGAAACTGTTCGGAGATCCATGATAACATCTCTAACTTTTCAGAAGAAGCATGAGGAATATTCATTTTGATAGCAGAATAAGAGTTAATCTCTTTTCTTCCATACCAGGGATTAATATAGTGTTGGGGTGCACTGAATCCCAGATGATAATTTGTGTATGTTCCTATAACTGAGGCCTTATCCTGATTATAGTGAGGCATTCATCTTGGATTTAATGATCTGCTCTACCAGCTATTACATTTTGAGATTTTTATTATCTTCAAAAGAAAGACTGGGTTTGTTTGTCTCAGTGTAGAATATGTCTGTCTAAACTACCCTGGGGAAACCGACATCTAATTGGACACTCAATGTATTAGTTTGCGGGCGGGTGGTGGTTTGTTTCGGTTATGGTTCTGCTCAATGGAACCATTGTTTTATAGGCGAACTCTCTTGTTTTTTTTATCCCTAATAGTATCAAACTCTTATTGTAGCTTTCCCTTGTAAAGCTGTGTGATCCAAGGACTACCACTTACTGTACTTACAGTCATTTGCTCCTGCATCTATATGTCTTCAATGTGCTTACTGGAAACAGGAGTCTCTCAAATATCACTACATGACCAGTAGTTTTCAGACAAAATAACTACCAATTTTATTTAAGGTAGGTGACAAGCCTCATTGTTAGGCAGAATACTGCACTTACCTTGAACTGGAAAACAAGCAACAGATTCTCAAGAGGTTAATTTATTACTCCATGGATAAGATATTTGCTTTTATGCTTTGAGTTCAACCGAGTGGAAAATGCCCATTAAGGTTCTCTTAATGCATGCTTCTCTCATCTGAGCCATGTCCTATTTCTTCCAGATGTCTAAGCACATCTTTGTACAAGAACGCCAGCTCTTTATCTGCACAAAAGCCAGTTAGAGAAATGATTTGTTGGTGGAAAACTTTTTAGTTTTAACCACAGTTTTCACTCATGTCAAGTACTGTAACAAGAAACAAATTAGTGATATTACATGTTTAGATGTAAAATTGATAGAGGCAGGACCGAGCTGATGAGAATATTCACATACCAGTTAACACTGTTTTACACTACCTAATGCTGCAATTATGTGACAGACTTGATCGCCTCTGGATGTCTCCCATCATTAGCAGCTAATCCTCATAGCTGACCCAACAAATAAACAGTGGCACATCATAAAAGGGCTAAGCAAAACACTCAAAAACACCAGGACTTTCCAAATAAAATTGTCTCTGTGAATTGTCAGCGGGATTGTCAAATGAACATTGCTCATATTAGAACAATTTAAGGCCAGTGTTGTACAATCTTAAATTTAGTTACAAAATTTGTAACTTATTGTGCTAAATACTTCCATTATTTTATGCAAATATTGGCACTTAAACACCAGTGCAACAGTATGATCTTTGCAAAACAACTACAGGTAATAGCAATTTTCAAAACACAGCGATAAATATATAAATAAAAATATTTATCATTTCCAAAAGTTACAAAAAGAGCCAGGAAATAACACTACAACCTTCTTTACACTTTAGTTGTTTTCAGAAATTGCAGTTTGCTGCTTGGTATGTATCATAGAGTAGACCCCATTGTCATCAAACCTACAAATCCTCTCGTCTGAAATGCAAAGAGTGAACAATTACCTGCAGATCAGGTATGGACAGTACCTGAAAGTTCTGCTGCTGCTTCCCTGTAGTCCTCGCCCAACAGGTTTGAAGGTTACAAGTTATTTTGGACCGAGTGTCTTCTCTTGGGTGACTTCCCATTTTATATAGCGGATAAACTGTATTTTGAAGAAAAGGTGGGAAGAGTGGAAGGTAGATCATTGTAACAGACGAGTGAAAATTGCAAGCTGTGTTGCGATGATGGTCATCATTGAATTTTTTTTAGCACTCAAAATGCATGACTTTGTATCCCAACCATTGTGCCAAAGTGTGTGGTGAGCAGAGAGGGAATCACACCGAGGGGTTAGTAAAAGTCAACTGACACAGCCACAATTTTCAGCAATGTGATCATTATCACGTCATATCTTGTAATTTTCACTGAGTGTTTACAAGCAAGAAATGTATAAAACAGTTTATGATGTTTAAAACTGATTAGCACAGTGAATGCACACAAGAATGTTTGCTTTCTGCTTGGCCTCCCGTTAGTGCATAGCATATGTATTACACAACTGAGCGAGGGCAATAATTTTCAATGTAACTAACATAAAAATGTATGTTCTCTCCTGCTGCAGGATCTGGGGATAACGAAAGTGGGCCACATGAAGCGAATTCTCCAGGGAATTAAGGAACTCGGCAAAAATACTTCCATGAGTGAAGTGTAGTTGTACTGGTGCTATCTCGGAGTATAAGAGGAGCATTGTTGAGAATTCCCAGGAAGTCTGGGAAATGTACGACTCCGCAGGATTTGATCCTGCAAGATTTATAACTTGGGCATCCTCACAGGGTAATGTTCAGGTGTTTGCTTCAGTTAATGTTTTTTACCTTCAGCTGTCTGAGTTTTACAGAGGGTTTTGTACCAATGCAGTTAACCCTTAAAAGCCATTTTAGATTGTGCTTATGTGACAAGTCCAAATATGCATCAGTAAACATAGTTTACGTTGGTTAAGCATAGTTTACACTGAACTGCATCATGCTGGAAATACGAATGCTGCATATGGTAAATACAGGTGCAAATATATTTCAGGACTACCCTCCAGCAAAGGCCATGGAACGGAAACGGCTGTTTTTTATTGCAACCACATATCAATTTAATGCAGATCATTGGCTTTACTGCTACGGAAGGCAGAATTGATTTGTGTCCCATATAATATTTGGAATGGACCCATTATCAGTGTTTTATTGATCTCCGAGGCAAATAAGGTCTGCAGAACATATCATTCGATGGCCAAGGAGTCTAATTCAAATTGCGTAGGGAAAACATGCTGTGTAGCATGCATGCAGAATATGCCGCATGGTGTGCCTGCCTGAACTCTTTTTACAATTGCATGACATATGCCTAATGCTTTTTTAAACACTTGAACAACTTTTATATTTGTTTAATAGAGTGTAACTTATTACTACTGAAGTGATTGTTAATAACTGGGTGATTCTGTTCTTCTGTGTTATATTTTGCATGAGCCTATTCTCTAGCAATGAATTGTTTGTGTGAAATAGTAGAGTTGTGCCATATGCTTCAGAGAATTGTGTGTTGACTGTTCCACATTTGAGAATAATTGAATCAATATTGGGTTCTTCAATAATAAGAGGTTTACGTTAGGGTAGCATTTAACAGGACGATCTACTTGACTGTTGTATTCTTTTACTATAGGTTTGTTGGTATTATGCTTTTGAGAGTTTAACATGTATTGAAAGCAGTTATTGCAGCTATAGCAGAACTTCCCAGCACAAGTTGTTATGAAAAGAATATGAACCATTTGTTCTCTCCCTCCTTTCACACAAAATAACAACAAGAATTTATGGATTACACCTTGTAGAATTTTGCTGAGCGAAATTAGCAGAAGATTGAGACAACAGAATAGAAATGGTGTTGAGAAGAAAAGGGCAAGGAAGACTGGTTTTGTTTTTGTGGGCTTGAACAGTCCACTGGTTAGAATCTTTCTTTAGGAGATCTTCAATGTTCCTGTGGAAAACACCTTTTTCTAATTTTATTGTGTTTATTGTGTCTTGGGAAAAAAAACATTATTGTAATAATTTCTCCGTAAAGTTTGCAAAATTTGTTATGAACAAAATGTAGAATGTTGATGGTTTACATATCTGCAAATTGTACAATAAGGTCATTTTGCAATACTTGCTCAATAAGTAATTTTCTGATTACCATTTTTCGAGGGGTCTTCATTAACCAACCTGTGGAGTGGACAATATTTACTACAGGAATAACAAATTGTTATTATGGTATTGATGTTTTCATAAAGCTTGATTGTGTAGTGCTCAAACATGTAAAATATGCAGTTGAGCTGCATCAATCTATTTTAAGATATTCTGCTGCTCTGCTGATGGTCAGAAAGATGTAGGAAACGATAGAGGAACTGAATATGTATGAATGTTGGACAGAAGATTGTTAGTCATTCAAAGGTTATGTGCAAACTAAATTAACATTTCGAGACTTCAAACCTCAGTACTATTTGCTTACACTGCCATTTTATGAATTGGGTTTTCCTTAATTTAGGTCTCCTCCACATACTGTACCAGACATCTAGTCACAAAATAATCAATTTTTCAGTCTTAAAATATTTTTCCTCACATACACACTGACTGTCAGGTGCTGTGTCTTGTTCTCTCCTCATCAACAATTGACTTCACCGTGCTGTGTTAAATCATTTGTATTTTCTATTTCTCGATTTCCCAGTGGATATGGTTTCAAAACATTCTGCTTGCAGGCAGTTGAAGCACAAGACACTTCAACATGATCAGAACAAAATACAGTGGTAATGTGAGCACCACAACTGTTCACATTGAATCCTGCTTCATGATTCCGTTTATGCACACAGTCACTATACTTAATAGTAAAATCAAGTGCTTTGAAATGATTTGTCACGATAATGAACGCTAGGATTGATTATCATTATTATGTTCAGGTGGTTTGTTAGCACTGATAGTCCAGGTTCAAAGAAAGAACAGCCACTTAGACAAGGTATTGAAAGGCGACTGCAGCCAGTAAACCCATACCTCATCCTAAATCTCTGCATTCAGAAGAGGAGTCTAAGGGGAGAAACGTGAACGTGAACATAAAACTTGTACTCAATCATTCCAATACGTTTTCTTAAAAGGATTAGACCCTCTGCCATTTTTAAATGTCTGAAAATAGACAAATTCTCAATCCTTTACATAAGAAGACAATTTGTTTCAGTGTGTTAGATGGTCAGATTGGTAAATTTATTTAAAGATACCGATTTTCACACCTGTCAAAGAGCACATCGAACAGATTCTGCCTCTTTACCTCAGCTCCCACCAGTCTGGGTGAAAGTCATGTAAAACACTATCTCTATGCTGCATGTCTTTTTATGTGACTGTGGATGACAATCTAGAGAGTTATTGCACATTTTCATGGTTTATGAGAGAAGTCTGAATAGGTCAGACTTCTTCATCTTGTAAAGAAAGGGTTCTGTGGACATTTATTAGATCATCAGAGCATCAGATTACCCAAATCTTGCAGTGATGGGGAATGTTGTATCTTGATTGTTATGCTCCTTTGCTAGATAGCTAGATGGTGACCTACAAATAATTTTAAAATAAAAATATTTTCTAGCAACTAGAAAGTGAAGCAAGATTACTCATTAAAGCAGAATTAAACATAATAATAATAATCCTTGCATTTGATATAGCGTCTCATCATGTCGTTGAAACATCTCAAAGCACTTCACAGGATAGACTGTAAAACATGGTGACTGTGTTTTGTGGGGGAAACTTGAAGGACAATCTGTTCTAAATGCCCTTAGGGAAGAGGGAATACTGAGGGAGAGGCATGAGCAGCCCCAAATCCAGTGTTAACAACACTATACACATATCTGGAGCTCCTGTGGCTTAGTGGTTAGAGCACTTGTCTTTGCAAGCTGGGGAGCCCAAGCTGGGGAGACCTGTGATTGAATCCAGGCAGGTCAGGGACAAAGCTTGGGCAAGTTTCCTTACTCCACACGCCTAATAATAATAATCCGTCCAAAAAAACCCACAATAATAAAATTGGTCATTTCAATCCATTTCAATTCTGTGTGTGGGACACTGCTGTGTGCAATTGGCTGCCATGATTCGCCCACATATATACAGTCAATTCACTTTACAGTAAATTCTGTGAAGCGCTTTGGAATGTCAATAAGAAAAGCGCTATATCAAATGCATGGATTATTATTATTATTACACAAAATACAAAATCTTGTGATACTTATAGCAACACCTCCTTCCCTTTTCCTCTTAAATAAGCAGGGAAGAAGAGCTTGGTGGGTCCTGCCACCTCCTGAGGCTACTACAAAAGCAGCAAGTAATGCGATGTCGAGACTAGAGTGTGAGTCTTCATTATTTGCATGATGTTCTTCTATGCAAAAGGAAATTCATTCTTCTGCTCCTTATAGAATCATAATAATTCAGAAATCCAGCGTTAGCTATCTCCTCCGCCTGCATCAATTCTACTGCTAATTTGCTGATGTTTCCCCACACATTTTGGCATTCTTCCTCTTCCTCATCTATTTCTTTTACAATGTTCTTATGATCTCGGTCTCAAAAGGCACTAGTGGCAAAATATTCCGTATTATAATTCTCTGCATTGAAGAGGTTTCTTCTAAATACATTTCCCATATTCAGAACTTTTGCAGATGGAATCTTTCATGCAATCTGTGGAGTCATGTAGCTCAGCAGTTAGTGCACTCGCCTTGGAAGTGAGAGACCTGGGTTCGATTCCCAGCAGGGCAAAAACTTGGGCAAGTTTCCTTACTCCATACACCTGATAGTAATCCCTCAAGAAAAAATAAATAAATGGATCAGTTCAATCCGCGACTGTTTGTGGGACACTACTGTGCGCAATTGGCTGCCCTTTTTCGCTCACAAATATATTTTACGGTATATTCTCTGAGGTGCTTTGAGATGTCTAGAAGGTGTGAAAAGTGCTATATCAAATGCAAGGATTATTACTATTATTCGATTCACTAATGCACAAAGGGATTCTGAACATTACCCGTCTATGTTCAAAACAGAATTGAGTGTGGCAGAAATTGGCACAGATCAGTTGCTGTATTTGCCAATATAACATTCATTTTCATTTCTAATCAATTTAATTCAATAAAGCACTTTGAGACATTGCGAATAATGGATGTTAATAACATTTGGAAACATTTACGTAAATATCAGAAGAGATGTTCGGTAATCTGATATAGATTCTCAAAAGGAGATAGATGCATAAGTTTTCCTGTTTAAAATTAGTTGCATCCGGTGCTTCAATAATATGTGGAGGTGACCTTCATTTAGAGAATGAATCCTCTGGTGTCTAATCTTCCTTCTTCAAACGTTCTATGCTACGAAACACTGCTTTACAGCATCACATTGCCAAACAAGCTTAAAGAAAACATTTATAATAGAACAGGACAAATCAATTTTATATTCAGCATTTTTTGTTTGTGCTGACAGGATTACATATCTGAGGGATTTCATATTGAACTGCATGTTTTGAAAACTTTTTTGAATCAAATTTGCACAATATCCATGCCAATGAACTGCAACCTTTTTTGTCTTCTACGCAGTCACTGTCGAGATTGAAGCCTTATGACTAAAAGTAACTTTATCCCTAAGTCTTACGGTAGCTTCCACAGGATAAGAAATGAGCAGCAAGTCTAATGTTTTACATTACGATCTTCTTCCACTGCACTGGCAAGTGACTTACAAGTGGTAAGCCACTCGTCCATGATCCCGAGTAACAGCTACAGTGATTGAATATTGTTTTGTGTTATGGGAATTTAGAGAGCTAAAGAAATGGTTTGCATCTGCAACCATTCTGCACTGTGTGAAGTAATCTTGACGATTTAAAGGGGTTATATCACTGATGTACAAGCAAGAAATTCTTGTTTCCAGATACAAAGGATGTCGTTGGTGGTTCATTTTGTAACTGCTGTGCTCAGTTGAGAACTGTGTAATTGTAATGGTTGCTAGCATTGTGTGTGGCAGAAAATGGAAAGGATGGCTGAACATTTGTAACCAAGGGTTTCTGACCCAGCCCTTTTTTAATATCAGTGCTTTTACAAATGAAAATGTGCATGTAAAATAAAATATTTTGCTTATGATCTTTAATGGGCTAAGTTGCACTAATACTGTTTACCACTGTAATGACTATTCATATCTGTATCTGTACCTCTTGAATATTATTCTCCTGCCTGGGGTGTATTTTTTACAGTTTTGATTATTGGTTTTCAGTAGTTGCGTGCCCTTTGATATTTGTAAATGTATTGAAATTGTGCTGGTATTAGTATTAGTGATGTGCAACAAATTGTGACTTTGCTATTTTCTAAGAGGAAAAATGGTTTTCTAGTTCTATTTACTGTTGTCTAATCAAAGTTTCTAAGCTATTTTGGTGTTTGTTTGCTGAACCCTTTACTTACCTCTACAGCAAAAACAGCCCTGTACTTCCTCACTTCACATTGTGAGTTGGCTGTTTTATACATTCCTGAGAAATATTTTTCTCCTCTTGTTGGCTGGTCTTCTCTGGTGAAACATTGCCAATAGACTTAAACAAAGAAACTCTTAATCCACTGACATTTAAAATTGAATGGGATTTGTGACTTTGGTAGGATAAATGGGAAGAGACACCAACAAAATTATTTTCTGAAATGAATATGTAAAATAAATCTTCATATGACTATCTTTTCTACTTACAATCTGTCACACTTAATTTTCTAATTCAGAACCTCATGGGAAATTTATGCAAACCTCTTATCCTAATTCCCACTCAAATGTTTTTAATTTAAGTCCTGCTTTGTTTTAGTTGTTATATGCTTTTTGCTAAAAATAATTCCACTTATTCTAAGTATTATACATTTCTTTTCTACCTTTTTCTTTCTCAAACAGATTGTACTATCACAGCTTGACATTGAACAGTCTATTATACCAAATCTGAGGGCTATTTTTGCTTTAGAAATGAGTAAAGATTTAAACTGCCCAGTATCCTTCCAGCATCATTGAAAACCAACTCATAGGCAAAAGATTTCCTGGTTTTGTCTTTATGTACTCTTGATAAGACAAAAGTGAAATGTATTTGTTTACATACTGTTTACAACAGCACAGTTTTATTTTTAATATACAAAATTTTGAGTATTTATTGCATACTGTTTGAAAATAAGATGTTTTATGTGTTTTCACCCTTTGAATATATTGTTACATTTACTTATATAGATATTTGGGTGATTTATTTATGTAGCTGGTGAATTTATGACTACTATAAATGATTTGTTTTCTGTGCCTTTCTTGTTGAATGCATGATTGAATATTTATTATTTAGGAAGTCACCGAGATGTGTATTTTTGTATAATGCTGGAATTGGTGGTTCATTTTTGTTGTACAATATGAGCTGCCGTAGGGAAAGGCAGTCTGTTCAGATCTTCCTAAAATGCTGAAATACTCAATAAATCAGAATGCATTCACTGCGCATTCTACTGGGTGGAGTGTTCATTGATATCGGTTTTAACAAATGACTTTCATTAGCTATGTGCCACATATTTAGTGATGTCCTCAAGTAAATGCAGCACATTCTTTTATGATCCTTTTTACTCAAGTTTCTTGCTTTGTTGTTTGTATTTCAGGTATAGTATTCAGGATTTTTGTTTTGACAAGTCATCATGTGAGGAAAAAATTGGAACATGGGATTAATATGGTGTATAACTTAAAAAATCAGATTTGGCAGGGGTGGAGACGCAATGGGAAGAATAGCCTTGTTCTGTATTTTTATATATTCTACAGTATCAATATTTCTTTGTCAAAAAGACTTGGGTAGCACAGGACACGTGTGTTAAACACCAAAATACAGTAACTACTGCAGTACCATCAAGACGATCAAACTCACACGTTCTGTGATTTAGAAATCACCATTCTCTGAACTGGGAATGGATGTTCACGTTTAGTACCGTAGATCTCCGCGTATAAGGCGCACCCCCCATTTTTGACCTTTTCTTGGTGAAAAAAAACGGAAGCATTTTCAATGATATTGCCGGCAGAAGGGAGGAGAGCCAGGAGAGACAGGTAGGTAGGGAGAGAGAGAGGCAGGCAGCCAGGGAGGGAGGGAGGGAGGGAGAGCGGCAGGCCGGCAGCCTGGGAGAGAGAGAGGCACGCAGGCAGGGAGGGAGGGAGGGAGGGAGGGAGAGAGGCAGGCCGGCAGCCCGGGAGGGAGGGAGGGAGAGAGGCAGGCCGGCAGCCCGGGAGAGAGAGAGGCAGGCCGGCACGCAGGCAGGGAGGGAGGGAGAGCGGCAGGCAGGGAGAGAGAGCGGCAGGGAGAGAGGCAGACAGACTGGGTTCGGCAGAAGGTAAGCACAGCACTGAAGTCCGCTGCTGCTGCCGCTGCTCGGGCGGCCGAGGCCGAAGCCCTGTCACCCGCTCCTCCCAATCCCCGCCGGACACTGACCAAACCCCGGCTGACAGCGCGCCGGCCGCCCCTCCTGTTTACTGTATTTCCGAGGCTCAAAATTGCTTGTACCTGCGTATAGGGCGCACCCCCAACTTTCGAGATCTTCCAACCTGAAAAAAAGTGCGCCTTATACTCGGAGATATACGGTACTTGTATCTTGCAGAAGGATTCACTTCATACATCATAATAAGTTAACAATTTCTTGACGGTGAGAATGAAAAAAAGCAATGGCACTAAGATAATTGGAAATTGATTTTGCACTGAGAATGTCTATATGTCACCTCTAATTTGCATCATCGCTGAGGTAGACAAGTGAGGCTAAGAGTATTGTCAGACATCAAGTCCTGGATGAGAACTGACAGTTGAATGTCAACAAGACCGAGGCCCTCTTGATTAGTTTGCGCCAGCGCCTTCACACATCAGGCATTGGCACCTCCATGGTTGTGCACTCCACCTCACTAAGCCAGTCAGGAACCTAGGTGTCTTGTTCTATCCTTAACTATCCTCCCCACATCCAAGCCATGACCCGCTGTACCTTCCCTCATCTCCACAACAATACCGACTCCGCTCCTACCTCACGTCTCAAGCTGCTGAAACTCTCATTCATGCCTTCATCACATCAGGGTTGATTACGCCAATGCCTTGCTTGTCAGCCTTCCCAACTCCTCCCTCCATAGGCTACAGATCTCCTGAACTCTGCAGCCCGTATCCTCTCCTGCACCAAGCTGCTTGACCCCATCTCTCCCATTCTCGTCCGACTGCCTTAGCTCCCCATCAACCAGAGGATTCAATTCAGAATCCTTCAAAGCCCTCCATGGCCTTGCTCCATCCTATCTTCTTCCCTCATGCCCTTTCCCCACTTTCTCTTCCCCCTTTACCCCTTCCCCTTCCCTGCCTCTTCCCTCTTGCCCCACTTTCTCTCTGATCTTGCCCCCTACCCACCTTTCCCTTCCTCTCTCCCTTATCCCCCTTTCTCCCCCTTCTTCCTCCCTGACTTTACCCCACCCCACCGTTCCCTCCCTCTCCCCCCTTACCCTCTTTTCTCCCTTTCTCCCCTGGCCTCATTTCAGCGACTGTTTGTGGGACATTGCTGTGTACAATTTGGCTGCCGCGTTTCGCCCACAAATATACAGTCAGCTTTCCTGCTTCCCTTCCCCCTACCCCTCCTCTTCCCATCTTTCCCCCCTTTTTCCCCTAATCCCACTTCTATGACTGTTTGTGGGACACTGCTGTGCGCAATTTGGCTGCCGCGTTTTGCCCACAAATATACAGTCAATTAATTTTACAGTATATTCTGTGAAACGCTTTGGGACGTCTAGAAGACGTGAAAAGCGCCACATCAATTGCAAGGATTATATTATATTATCATCCGTAGACATGGGGTAAATTTCCATATGTATGTGAATGACACCCAACTCTACCTCTACCTTTGATTCCAGGACAACTGGCGCCCTGACAAACTGCCCGTCAGATATCAACAACAACAAACTTACATTTATAGATTGCCTTTTACGTCGGGAGGATGTTCCAAGGCTCTCAAGTCGGGACCTGAGCAATGGGGAAGGGCAGGGTAGAGACAACTTCCTACAGCTTGATGTCAGCAAGACTGAGGCCCTTCTGATTGGCTTGTGCCAGCACCTCTGCACCCCAGGCACTGGCAGCATTCATGGATTCACACTCTATCTAACCATGCCAGTCAGGAACCTTGGCGTCTTGTTCGACCCTCAACTATCCTTTATACCCCACAACCTTGTCATTACCATTACTGCCTTCCACCACCTTTGCAACATTGCCGAACTCCACCGCTGCCTCACCCCTCAGGCTGTCGAAACCCTCACACACTCATTTGTCACCTCAAGGCTCGACTACAGAATTTCCCTCCTTGTCGGCCTCCCCAGCTCTTCCCTTGACAAGCTGCAGATCATCCAAAACTCTACAGCTCGTGTCCTCGCCTGCACGAGGCTCCAAGACTCCACCAAGCCCATCCCTCACCTGGTTCCACTGGCTCCCCATCCCTCAGAGGATAGAATTCAAGATCCTCGTCCGCTCTTTCAAGTCCCTCCACCGCCTTGCCCCCTCCTACCTCTCTGACCTGCTGACCGCCTATCAAACTGTCCGCTCCCTCCGGTCAGCGGGCTCCAGCCTGCTCCATGTCTCTCGCCTAACCCACCCTACCATCGGTGGCCGGGCTTTCAGCCTCTCTCCCCCCACTCTTTGGAACTCCATCGCACAATCCCTTCACCTTGCCTCCTTCAAGGCCCGACTCAAGACCCTCCTTTTTGACCGTGCTTTCAGCCACCCTCCTGCCTCTCTGCTGTCACTCATCCCAACCCTGCACCCCATCCACCGCCCCCCACCCGTGTCACCTCTGTTTTGCTGGAGATAAAGTCGATGACTGTAGAGTACCTTGGGCCATTCTACCGATGTGAAAGGCACTCTACAAATATAATTTTCCTGTTGTTGTTGAGGTGCTAATCCAAGATTAACTTCAAAACTTCAACAAAGTTAATGTGGTTGAAATCAGCATCAAAATGGTGGGATCTAAATGACAGCTGGTCCAAAGGCACAACAGATTGACTCACTTTCTACCATAGTCAAGCCAGGGTAAGGGTCCTGTTCACTCCAGGCATGTTCTATAGGAAGAATATAACATCTAAAAGACAACATAGATTCCTGTAACTCAGTGGTTGGAGCATTACAAGCGAGAAACCTGGATTCAATTCCTGGCAGGGCGAAACCTTGGGCACTTTACCTTACACCACACGCCTAATAATAATCCCTCAATTTTTTTTAATTGGTCATTTTCAATCCACAACCGTTTATGGGACACTGCTGTATGCAATTGGTTGCTGTGTCATCCGCAAATATACAGTCAATTCACTTTACAGTATATTCTGTGAATGTGAAGCACTTTGACACATCTGTGTTCAATTCTGGTCATCACACTTTAGGAAGGGTGTTAAAGCATTGGAAAGGGTGCAGAGGAGATTTACCAGGATGGTACCAGGAATGAGGAATATCAGTTATGAGGAAAGGTTAGAGAGGCTAGGTTTATTCTCATTGGAGCAGAGAAGGTTAAGAGGAGACCTAATAGAGGTTTTTAAGATCATGAGGGGATTCAACAGGGAAAACTGTTTCCACTGGTGGGTGTATCAGTGACTCGTGATCACAGATTTAAAATAGTTTCAAAAAGAAGCAGAGGGGAGGCAAGGAGAATTTTTTCACTCAGCAAGTTGTTCGAATCTGGAATGCATTGCCTGAAAAGATGGTGGAGGCTGATTCGATAACAACTTTTAAAAGAGAGCTAGGCATTTATTTGGGGACGCCGGGTTTGCGCGGTTATGGGAAGAGAGCTGGGGAGTGGGATTGAATTGCTCCTTTCAAAGAGCCGGCACAGACTTGAAGGGCCGAATAGCCTCCTTTTGTGCTGTAAAATTCAATGATTCTATGAAAAAATGTAAAAAGTACGATAACAAATCCATGGATTATTATTAGTAGTAGTAATATCATCCTAATATTGAACATGTTGGACTTCCTTTACTATCCTGTTTCTTCAGGGTCCACTTTCTCTTGTGATATATCTATTTCACAAGCAGTGGGTTTTTCAAGTAATCACCGCAAACAACAACAGTCCTTCGCACTCTGCCAAAAGTTCAACAACATGGATAGTAAAATTATGCATGCCTAAAATTCTCCCCACTTTTAGCCTGTACAATTGACTATTTGTTTTAAATTTCTGGCAGATTTGTCAAAATTGTGTAACATTTTTAAATTTAGTCTTATCTTGGAAGCAGCTTAATTTAAGAACCAGCTTCTAAATTAAGGATGAAATTTACTACAGAAGGATTTTCTTGTTTGGGAGCACTTTGTTTGAAAAAAATACTTCCCAGAACAAACAATTCTGATTGAATATATGAGTGGTATACAGGAGTGGGGAGATATTATTTTGCTGGTCAGTATGACTGATCACAAACTGAGAACATAGCAACAGATTTACCATAAGTCATATAATCGAAAGATCAATGTCCAGCACGTGGACAATGTAAACAGGTATCTACTGTAATAGCTTGCACTGGGAGATAATTATCGAATAACGAAAATTCAATAAAATGGATTGCACTTTGCAGACAACAGTGGACAGATTTTCCAATATCTTAGTCCTCAAGTGTGCGAGGGGGAAGATTCACAATGTTATAAGCCTGTCAATTCTCCAGTAGCGTGATTGTCCCACAAATGCCGTGAAGTGAATGACAAATTTATCTGAAGATAGTTGGTCAGGACACTAAGAAAAACTCTCTTCTCTTTTTATATAGTATCACAGGACACTAAATGATTTTTAATCAACTCAACCTCTAGCTGTCATGCATTTTAAAATCTTTTTATTCCCTGGAAATATTTCAGAACTGTTTATTATACTGTACTGCATTCCATCACCTAAAATAGCCACTTAGTCTCTTAAAGGAATGGCTCTTGTATTCCTTTAGGACACTGCCATCTAGCTGCAGGGAGTCAACAAGTGTTGATATTCCACACCAGAACAGAATGACAGTAACAGACTTTACAGGGTAACCCTGTTAGAACATGCCCTGGTTGAGCATGGGATTGTTTATATCACAGGTCTACTGTGAACTACCACAGAATTCTGGTGTACTTCTGTTGCTGACTAATTGACTTCTTGCAATGAAGCATGATTGTCAGATTTCTGCTGCCATCACTTCCTCTTTTCCAAAGATTTTCACAACACTCGAGAAGTAGCAGCAAAAAAAGGGCAAAGCCATTAAGAGTGCAAATGCAGTCTTTGACTTTATCTCCAGCAGAACAGAATATAAAATTTGGGAAATAATGTTAAATTTATATAAAATCTTGATAAGGCCACAGTTGGAGTACTGTGTAGTTTTGATTGCCACGTTACATGAAGCCATGAAGTCATTGACCATAGAACTGTTGGCCAGAGCTTCAAGGGGAAAAAAAACTTCTCTTTTCAAATTATGTCATAGAATCTTTGTCACGTACCAGAACAGCTAGATAGGACATTGATTTAACTTTTTACCCAAAGGATGGCAACTCCAACGACACTGTACTCTCCCAGCACTGTGTTGAGCTTCATCCTAGATTAACAACTCAAAATCCTGATGTGCAACTGAAACAAATGTTTAAAAATGGGGAAAGAATCCCCACACAACTGCTGAAATTAGGCAAGTGATAGGTATCCTGCTGCATAAATCAGAATTCAATACAGCGACTGCTGTGTGCAGCAGATAAAGTTTGACGCTAATCCAGCCATTGAAGCAAAGTTTGGAGCACATCCTGGGATAATAATCCATTGCTGGCAATTTTCTCACAACAAAAAAAATTAACAGTTAATAGAATAGCATAATTGCTATGCACAATTTACAAATAACCCATGACAACAATCATAATTGCCTTATTTCATTAAAAAAACGTTGCCTTGATGTTTTGCTCAAAGCCTACCAACAAAATAAATCATCTCTGCATGTACAAAGAGAACATTACTACTTAAATGGATTAATAATGCTTGTTCTGTGAGGAATAGAATCACAATGCAAAGTGTCTGCACAATCACTTTCTCACATTTTTGGCTACGATATGGAGTATTTTCCTTCAGCTATAGTAGCTGGAACTACTTGGTCAGGCATAAAAAGGTTACATCCAATGCATTTTACATAATTTACTGTATCACTGTGACATTTCCAGTTTTCAGTTAGGGGTTACTTTGGTGGTACTTTTTAATTAGCACTGATGATAATAATAATCCTGGCATTTGATATAGTGCTTTTCACGTCTTCTAGACGGCTCAAAGTGCTTCGCAGAATATGCTCTAAAGTGAATTGATTGTATATTTGTGGGTGAAACGCGGCAGGCAATTGTGCACAGCAGTGTCCCAAAAACAGGCGTGGATTGAAATGACCAATTTATTATTTTTTTGAGGGATCTTGCGAGTGGAGGAAGGAAACCTGTCCAAGGTTTCACATTGGCTGGAGTCGATTCCGGGGCTCCTGCTTGGAAGGCGAGTGCTCCAACCACGGAGCTACAAGGACCACAATTTTGAACATAACTAAAAATCTAAAGAATAGATTACTCTCCCATCGTTTCCTCCCACGGTCTTGTTCGGGCCTGAATATTTCTCCACTTTGTTTCTGCTCCTCATAACTCTTGAAAGCAGCTAAAAATTGGAATGTCTATTCAAATCAATCATAAGAACATAAGAATTAGGAGCAGGAGTAGGCCATTTGACCCCTCGAGCCTGCACTGCCATTCAATAGAGCTAGAGAATTCCATAATTTCACTACCCTCTGAGTGAAGAAATTTTTTCTCAACAGTGCGAAAGGGCTGACCCCTAATTCTAAGAGTGTGACCCCTGATTACAGTTTCTCCAACCAGAGTCACCTCTAATTCTTCTATATTCTAGAAGATTACTCAACCTATCCTCATAACTCATTCCCCTCAAATCAGGTACCAACCTAGTGAATCTACGTTGTACCCCCTCCAAGGCGAGCACATCCTCACTTTCAAGGCCATTCACGGCCTTGCCCCCGCCTATCTCTCTGATCCACTGTCTCCCTATCAGCCTGCCTGCACCCTCCATTCAGCAGATTCAGGCCTGCTCCGCGTCCACCGCCCTAACCGCCCAACCATTGGTGGCCGGGCTTTCAGCCTCTCTGCTCCCACACAGCGGAACTCCATCCCGCAGCCTCTCTGCCTCGCTTCCTCCCCTTCCTCCTTCAAGGCCGGTCTCAAGACCTTCCTCTTTGACCGTGCCTTCGGCTGCCCCACTAACTCTTCCCTCTCTCCCACTCTCCTTCTCCTGCCCCCTACCCCGACCCTCACCCCCCCACCCCCACCCCGCTCGGGTCCCGACCTGACTGTTCAGTGCTTTGGGACGTCCTCCCAATGTGAAAGGCGCCTTATAAGTGCAATTTTGTTGTTGTTGTTGAAGTAGGATGCAAGTGCTAGGTCAACAATAAGTTGTGCCTGCCGCTGAGTAGCAGGAAGTATTGTGACAAAATCTTTTTATATTTGCCAAACACCAAACCATTGTGTCGTAGTTGGGCCCAGGAGAGGGTGTTTGTAATTTTAGTTGTGTTGAAACAGTAGCACATTAGCGAATCCGAAGTTGTCCCAGATCAAGTCTCTGGAACTTGATTAACAAGCACAGTGAGGTAATAGTCACTTGATTAACAAACACAGTGAGGTAATAGATGGCTCAGCTATCTACATACTCATATTTCAATGTGAAATGACACCACTATAATAGATTGTATGGGTGCGACAAAGAACAAATAGACTGTATCAGCTCAGGTTGTAGCTAGGGTGGCAAGTGCTTCAGTCCTGCACAACATACAAAGTCATACATCTCCACCACAATGTGTTTGATCCTTGTTGTACCTGATATTGGAATCACGGTAAGTCAGTGATATAGTAGAGGGGGATATTTGTAAAGATTAAAGTAAGCACATCAACACGATATGTTGCTGCACTGTATATTGAAATAGGGCAACACCATCACATGCCTTTGCAGAATTTAGAGGTCAGTACAAAACAGGTGCGTGTTTGCTTCTCGGAGGTTTCTCTAGAGCAGTATTCGTCAACTTATAGCCACGGGCTGGAAATGATTCCCCCAAACATTCACACTAATCTAGATGTGTGTTTTAAAACAATGTCTTGTTTCCAGTGTTTTCTTCATTGCATATTTTTGGATTTATGACATAAATCCCAAAATATTCAATGAAGAACATTTATTTTCTGCCGACCAGAGGCTCAATCATTGCACCAGAGAACCGGACATGTATAGAAAGATATATGAAGGAAGGCCCTTAATTTATCCACGCACTTCCCCCCACCCAACAACTTTGGAGGCTACTTTGCCCTCTCAGTTACAACACTTGAGGGTGATGTGCATGCAATAGTAATTAAACAAAGGCCAAGTTCATCCCCCCTCAAAATTTTGATTTCTGCATTAGAGAATGCATGTTCTGTTAACAATCCATACACATGTACCGCCCATTTGTGTCTTCCAGCATCTTCCCCTCCCCCCTCAATCTGACTTCCCTAAACCCAATAAGTCCCCCCACCTCCAGCTATTTGGCACCAAACCCAACCAGCAACTACGCCACCACAGAAAGCATGTGATATTTTTGAATAAGCCAGAATAAGAAACAGAAACTCCCCGTTTAAGTTACCAATGGCAACTGGCACTTGCCTACCCTCCTCCCACTTCTAGCATTGGGAACCTCCTGAGGTTGAACCCGGGTTTCTAATCCTCTTCATATGCTTTTATCGTTTCATGTTCCTTCAGGGAATAATCCAACCCATTATAACATTGTGTAGGTCAGAGAGATTTGAAGTCAGTGTAAGGTTGGACTATGCAGAGACACACCCTTCACTGCTGTTCAACTGACTGCATAATGTGACATGGTGGTTTCTGTCTTTCTTGCCCTTTTAGTGTAAATAGTGTTACTTTGTGCCTTCTTGAGGCATTTCTTCCTGATGTGCAGAAATCTTTCTTGATGTGCAGAAATCTACGCTAGCCTTATGGATATCCTGGGATCTTGGGGATGGCTCAGTCTGCAGCTGACAGGGTAGGGTGGCTGCAACTCCAGGATTGGACGTGTGTTATGTTTTCTATAGTCTCAGGTTTATTTTTGGCCATGGCCAAATGTCATTTTTCTCCCTGTGTGTACTGCCTCATCCCTCAATGCCCAGCTCAGCCAACAAATCAGGACGGCTATTGGAGGGACTTGTGCACTGTCTCCAAAGCATTTGCGCTTGCCAGTCAGTCTGCAATATAGTATCTGCCCCTGCCCAGTCCTATATCGCAGTAATCTCAAATTATCTTTGAACTTCTCAATCACATCACAGGTCAATGTGATCTCATAAAGGTGTAATGACTGTCCAGAGTCTTGGGGCAACAACAACTTACATTTATATAGCATCCTCCAAGCTGGGTGGTGTCCCAGAGGGTTAAACAGTGGTGGAGTCCAATGTTGAGCAAAGGGGAGAGGGAAGGTGACCATAGGTTTAAGAGAAAAATCTTCATGCTCAACTTGAAAATGGGGAAAGAGGGGACAAGGTGAAGGGATTGAGAAAGGGAGCTCCATAGCTTCGGGGAGTAATGGCTCAAGGAATGGCCGCTGATGGTGAAGTGGAGGATTCAAGAGACACGGCTGCAACCAGTAGAGCATGAGAGAGGAGGTTGGAGAGATAGGGGTTTGCCAAGGCATGCAGGGATTTAAACACAAGAGTGAAGATCTTGAAGTCGATCCACACTGTGACAGGGAGCTAGTGGAGTTTGGCAAGGATTGGGGTAATTAGGGTGCAGAGTTCAATGTGGGTGAGAATGTGGGCGGCTGAGTTTTGGATGAATTGTGTGAATAATAGAGGATGGGAGACCAACAAGGAGGGCTTTAGGGCTTTAGAGTCCAGCCTAGAGGCAACAAAGGCGTCAACAAGCGTTTTGGTAGCCTGTGGCGGGAGGTATTGTTGGAAGAGGCAAAGTGGCAAAGGTGGAGGAAAGCAGTCCTGGCTAGGGACTGGATGTAGGGGAGGAAGGATAACTGGAGATCAAACCGGATATCTAAGTTGCGCACGGGATCAGAGAGTTTTAAGGGCAGATCGGGTAGGTTGAGAAGGTCGGAAATGCAGGACAAAAGATGTCAATGGGAGTCAAAGAGTATGGCTTCCGTTTTATGGATGTTTAACTGCAAGAAATTTGCACTCATCCATGCCTTGATGTTTGTCAGACAAGCTAGATGTTTGTAAAGTAGGACTCGAACAATAATTTGCACTTGTATGGCTCCCTCCACGCCGGATAGAGGCAGAGCCTGACTCCGAGCAGGTGGGGTTTTAAGGGAGGTGGCCGTAAGCACGTCCGAAGAGGAGTGTTTTCAGGCTGGACTTGAAAAGGGAGAAGAGAGGGGGCAAGACGGAGGGATTGAGAGTGTTCCAGAAGTTAGAGGCGTAGTAGTGGCTGAAAGCACGATCTCCGATGGTGGGAGCAGGGTGCGAGGGATGACCAGACTAGCGCCAGTTGTGCAGAGGCCTGGGTAGGTGGTGCAATGGAGAGGGAGGGGGTTGGAAAGGTAGAGATGTGCCAGGGAGTGAGTGGATTTGAACACAATTGTGAGGATCCTGAAGTCGATCTGTTTGATGATGGGGAGCCGGTGGAGCCAGCACTGGTGAGCTGTGGGAACACTGTTTTGTCCGGGTCGGGATGTGGGCGGTAGAGTTGTGAGAAGTGCAGTGGAATAATCCAAGCGGGAGGTGACAAACGCAATGCACAAGGGTTTCGGCTGCTCACCACTCCTCTGCACCCCCCCATCTCTCTGATCTCCTCTCCCCCCCCAACCCAGCACCCGCTGCCTTCGCTCCTCTGGGTCTGGCCTCCTCCATGTCCCCCGAGTCCTCCGCTCCACCCTCGGCGGCCGGGCCTTCAGCCACCACTAGGCCCCGAGGCTCTGGAAGTCCCTTCCTCACTCGCTTCGCCTCGTGTGTCCCCCCGTCTCTCTCTTCCCAGTTTCAGGTCACAGCTGAAGACCTTTCTCTTCGACCGCGTCTGTGGCCACCTTTCTACCCCCCCCCCCGCCCCCTGGCTCGGTCCCGGGATGCGCGCTATTGTGAAGCGCTCTGAGACGCCGTCCGGCGTGGAGGGCGCTGTGTAAATCCAGGGCTGCGGTTGTTGTTGTTGTTGTTATCGACAAGGCAATTTGTTGCGGCCGCTGACGATGGCTCGGGTGATTCCCATTCCCCGGAAAGGAGCAAGAAGCTGGGGGCGGGCGGGGGGAGAAGGGGTGGGATACACTGTAAAGTGAACCGACTGTATATTCGTGGGCGAGGATTGTATTGTGTTTATTATTGTTGTGTAAACCGCCCAGTGACACCGCAGGGGGAGGGGCTGTGGGCGTCTCTGTGGCTCAGCGACCTGTGGCGGCGCTCGGTAGCTCTGCGCTCGGTTGGCGCTGCCTGCTCAGGGCTGTGGGACGGGCTCCTCCACCGCTCGATTTGGCGGCGCTGGATTGAGAGGCCTGGAGTCTTATCACAGGGGGAAAAAACATGAAGAGAATCAGAGGCCGAGAGAGACCCCGAGCCTGGGTAAGTGAGAGACCCCGAGCCTGGGTAAGTGAGAGAGAGAGACCCCGAGCCTGGGTAAGTGAGAGACCCCGGGCCTGGGTAAGTGAGAGAGAGAGACCCCGAGCCTGGGTAAGTGAGAGACCCCGGGCCTGGGTAAGTGAGAGAGAGAGAGAGAGACCCCGGGCCTGGGTAAGTGAGAGACCCCGGGCCTGGGTAAGTGAGAGACCCCGAGCCTGGGTAAGTGAGAGACCCCGGGCCTGGGTAAGTGAGAGAGAGAGACCCCGAGCCTGGGTAAGTGAGAGACCCCGGGCCTGGGTAAGTGAGAGACCCCGAGCCTGGGTAAGTGGGAGAGAGACCCCGGGCCTGGGTAAGTGAGAGACCCCGAGCCTGGGTAAGTGAGAGACCCCGGGCCTGGGTAAGTGAGAGACCCCGGGCCTGGGTAAGTGAGAGAGAGAGAGAGAGACCCCGGGCCTGGGTAAGTGAGAGAGACCCCGGGCCTGGGTAAGTGAGAGAGACCCCGGGCCTGGGTAAGTGAGAGACCCCGGGCCTGGGTAAGTGAGAGACCCCGAGCCTGGGTAAGTGAGAGACCCCGAGCCTGGGTAAGTGAGAGAGAGAGAGAGAGACCCCGAGCCTGGGTAAGTGGGAGAGAGACCCCGGGCCTGGGTAAGTGAGAGACCCCGAGCCTGGGTAAGAGAGAGAGAGAGAGAGACCCCGAGCCTGGGTAAGTGAGAGACCCCGGGCCTGGGTAAGTGACAGTGAGAGAGAGACCCCGGGCCTGGGTAAGTGAGAGAGAGAGAGAGAGACCCCGGGCCTGGGTAAGTGAGAGACCCCGAGCCTGGGTAAGTGAGAGAGAGAGAGAGAGAGACCCCGGGCCTGGGTAAGTGAGAGAGAGAGAGAGAGAGACCCCGAGCCTGGGTAAGTGAGAGAGAGACCCCGGCCTGGGTAAGTGACAGAGAGAGAGAGAGACCCCGGGCCTGGGTAAGTAAGTGAGATACCCCGGGCCTGGGTAAGTGACAGTGAGAGAGAGACCCCGGGCCTGGGTAAGTGACAGTGAGAGAGAGACCCCGGGCCTGGGTAAGTGACAGTGAGAGAGAGACCCCGAGACAGGGATGGCGAGAGACCCCGAGCCGAGCATCGACTCAGCCAATTCCCCAGCAGTTGTAAGCCGGAGATATACAAAAATGATGAGGGACGTTGATAGATCCTGGGAGAGGGGATGAGATAATAATTATCATAATTATCCCTTGCATTTGATTTAAAGCATTATCACATCTTCAAGACGTCTCAAAGCGCTTCATCGAATATACTGTAAAGTGAACTGATTGGATATATTTTGTGGGCGAAACGGTTGACAGATGCCGGGAGAAGGGATGAGCTGAATGATGGATTCCTGGAGAGGGGATGAGCAGGTTAACTGATCTCAGGACGGCAGGAGGAGATTGAAAGATCCTAGAAGAGACGTTTGGAGATTAATAGATCACATGTGAGAGCATTGAATGATCGCTAGATGTGGGAACATTGACTGATCTCCAGGCGAGGGTTTCTGTAGACTATTGATCTGTCCTGGCCAGGTGATTGAGTATTTGTTTACTCCTTTCTTAATCATGGCTTAAGTCTTGTTCGACCCCGAACTGTCCTTCCTCCCCCAAATCCGCACCGTGATCGGTACAGCCTTCCACCACCTCCGCAGCATTGCCGGACTCCGCCACTACCTCACCCCCCCATCCCTCATGCTGCCGAAACACTCATCCACACATTCATCACATCTAGGCTTGACTACGGGAACTCTTTTCTTGTCGGCCTTCCCAGCTCCTCCCTTCACAAGCTGCAGCTTATTCAGAATTCTGCAGCTCATGTACTCTCCCGCACCAGGCTCCACGACCACATCACTCCCACCCTCGCACAGAGGGTCGAATTCAAGATCCTCATCCTTCCTTTCAAGGCCATTCATGGCCTTTCCCCCTCCTATCTCCGACCTGTTGAGTATGGGGAAATGGCTTTTGAATATATAGAGTGGATAACTATATTAACATTGATGGCATATCTCTTGTGCAGCATATGTTTAAATTCCATTTTGATATCTTTGATTCCTTACAAAACGTAGAAATCTATTAGGTTGAATGTTACTGTATGATTACAAATTTCAGCCCTAAGCCACAGATTGATCACAGTTGGGCAACAGTTGAATGCTACATTTAGCCTCAACTCCTCTGGGCTTGGGAAAGTAGAAATCCTCCAGTGTTCTCCCTCCTGATTTGTATCTTTGTGTTCCTGATGGAAATTGTATATTTGGTGATATTGGTTAATAATGGAATAGCGCTCACTATGAAGCTCTCCATGTTTGAATAGCCTGCCGTCATTTGGTATGCAAGTTCATCCCTTAGTGAGGGTACTAGAGCCTGCTGTGTGACTGGTATTCAGCCAATAATTACTGCCTTTGGTTGAAGGGTGAATTGGTGAAAAACTAAGTACAGTAGAAGCCCGTTTATCCGGCACGCTCGGGGGGGTCGACAAATTGACTGTGCTGGATAATCAGGCGGTAAGTTGCCGAAAACCCAACCCAAAAAAGTACTTATTTTAAAACATACTATATTAATAATATACTAAATAGTAACAGAATATTGTATAGCTACTTACCAATAAAGATTTCAGCTTGGTACACTCGGTAAAAAAATTGGTAAAAAAGCATTTTTTACCGATCGGTAAAAACCTCCAAGTTCATAAGTTTAATAAGTGCGCATGTGCACGCATAACACGCATATGCAAATTGAGCATACTTGCGATTGCTGGAATGGGGAATTGCCCCAGAGGGGGTCGAGCAATCCGGTTAATCAGGTCATGGATAAACAGGCTTCTACTGTACAGTAAAACTTTGTTTATTCAATACCCAACCAAACAGCATACTCAACTAATTGGTGTCTCCCAATACAATTCACCATTCTAGCAACCGGATATCATACCGTAACCATCTGGGACACTCAAGGTATGCTCACTTTGCGCATGCGTGCAATGCGTGCGCATGCACACTTATTAAACTTAACGAACGCTGGAATGCTTTTTTACTGATCATTTTACTGAGTGTACTGGAACGCTTTATTGGTAATTATCCATACAATATTCTATTATTATTTAGTCTATTATTAATATGGTATGTTTTAAAATAAGTTTTTTTTTAAATGTTGGATTTTCGTCAACCTACCACTCGAATATCCGGCATGTTTGATTAATTGGCACCTGTTAGGTGCTGATGAGGGACCCTGCTGCATTTATTTCAACTACAGTGACAATGTTTGCTAGCAATTTTATGTGCAGATATTTTAATGTTATAGTTGCTGTATAAAACACAAGGATTATTAATAGATTAATTTGGCAGCTTGCATTTGACAGGATACTGATGTTAATAGACACAGAAATCATACGTGATGTCTGAAGTGAATCAGTTGTGAAAAGAGAAGTGAGAGCAGTGAGGAGCTGATGGTTAATGCTAGAATAATTTCCCATAAGGGAAGTGGTGCAAATATTTGACACTGCACTGTGCTAAAACTTTGCTCTGTGTGTGTGGCTCTTGAGAGACAGCATGGATTGGGGCCAGGGGGATGGGAAGAAAGGAGGCAGCATTTGAGGCTGACCAGTGACTTGTTTCCTTCGACTTCTCTGCTGCATCTGTTCAACATTTCAAGCTCCTACCGTGTTCTTATTTACAGTATCATATAGACAAAGCCATGTTTATTCTGCTTGTTAATGACCTTTGCCTCAATGTAAATAAGCTTGAAAGAATAGGAGTGGATCACCTACCTACCACCTGTTCTAGCATTTGTTTATTAGATAATGCTAAATGTTTACATTTTATTTATTAGCCTTTTCATTATATCCCTTAACACCTTACTTACCAAGTATTTTTTTGTCACCCTCTTTAACATCCCAATTGATTCTGCATCTGTGGCGTTCTGGGGCACTCTATTCTATATTTTCACTACCCGTTTGGGTGAAGAAATGCATCCTGATTCCAAGAAATCTGTAGTCATAAACCAACAGAAAGGTCGGCGCAACATTAAAGTCATGCATTCCATGATATAAATCACAGGCAAGGAAGTAACTTTGTAACTGCTATAGGGTTGGGAAATGTCAATGTTTTATACATTCAGCTGCAGGCTGTCAATCAAAGTGATTTGATTCTGTGCAATTTACAATGAAAATTGTATTGTGATCTATAGTGCCATTCTGCTTGCTTAGAAGAGTTGTGAGATTGTTTGTCCCATTATCTAGTTTGGATGATTACCATGAGTACATTTGGTTTAAAGCAGGTTGGGGGAATGAGGTTGTTGAGATGTTCTCATTGTGAAGTTGTCTGACTTGAGATGTGACTGGAAGAATGTATAGATTTTTCTAAATTTTGTGAAGGGGAAACCAGTTCTGAAAGGGTGTAAAAGAGGCTGTTTAATTTAAATTCACATGCTTAATTTCCATTAGTACATTATTTACCAGTTGATGCACATCCTGGGATTTTCAGTAGACCTCAAATTATCTTGATGGCAACAACATTGTAGGCGGAAACCTACTGTCACAGCTCTTCAATCAATAACACAGCATTCAGAGACAAAGTTGACTGATCAGTGATCACTTTCTGAGTAATTTGGTAAATCCTTACGGTTAAAAGATTAAATGTGAGGCTTGGTGTAATTAGAACACTCAACTAGTTGGGCACACCTACCAGTTGTCTTGGCGGATTGTTGTAAGTGAATTTGTACAGGTGTTTCACAGGTAAATATTGCCAATTGTTGTGATTCTATTTGTAGATAAACGTAGTGGCCAGTTTGCACAACGGAAAGTCAATAATAGCCATAGAGTGAATGCCCATTTCTTCTCTTTTTGAGTATTTTCATGAGATCTATAACATTTATCTGAACAAGCAGATCAAATGTAAATTTAATATCTCACCTGAAAGACAGTCACTAATAATGTGGCTGTTCCTAAGTAGAAGTTTTAATAGATCTCCTCATAATATTCTCTGCTCCCGTGAAAACAAATCAATTTTTTCAAATCTGTCCACATAAATATAATGACTAATCACTCTTCATCCAAGTGATTCTCCTCTTCATTGTCTTGACAGCTGTAAGTTTCTACACTGTGGTCTACAAATTGGTTAAAAAACTGTATCTTGTAGTGTTAACTAATGGCTTGCGTAAATCACAACACCTCCTGGCTCTTGTATTAATTACAGCAATAAAGCTGCTCTGGATATTTGAGCAGCTTTATTGCTGTAATGTTGTCATGAGTTGAAACATAGTACAGGTCAGCTCATGGAGAAGGGGAAATGACACTAAACCTGAGACCTGAAATACAGTCCAATAGTAATGAAATCTTTAAATAAAAGAAATACTATATTCTGTCTTAATATTGTTTCCGTTTTTATTTTTAAAAATCTATTATTTAACATCATATCTAACTTTCAAGACATTCTTTATCTTCCTCTTACTCCTTGCTCCCATGCTCTGGTTTGATGGCAGTTTTGAAATATTATCTTATGATTTGGCTGAAAAAAGTTTTAATACAATACTATGTTTTCAAACAATAAGAGTCCAGAAAGGTAATGACTGACTTGGTCACGTCATAGACATGGTCAGCCTCTTGACACATCTAACCTGTCAAAGGAGGAAGAGAGGGCCTGCCTGTTAGACAGGACTAGTCTTCAGAAATTTTAGTTTTGTGAACTTGATCCTCTGAGGGGTGGGGATCCCAGGGATCTGGGCAAGGAGAGGGGGGGATTGGAACGTTCTCCTGTGGCATATTGTGCATCCTCCTATTCCGTTCCTAATACTGATTCCTGCACTCAATCATTGACTAAGAGCACGTTTTAATTACATTCGTTAATCAGATAGGGGAACTGCACAATGTTGTTCTTTGCTACCCCTTGAGCATCATTGTATTCAGATGGATTATGAAACCAATGAGGATAATCTAATGCACAAGTCACTTTTCAATGCTGTTACTTATTTGGAATTTTGAGGGTCTATTGCATCTAATGGCACATCCTTGCATCCATGTAAATATTTTGTGCCTGAAGACCTTTTTGTTCGACCGGTCACCTTCCCCTTCCCCTGGCTCGGCCTGAGACTCTGGCATTGTGAAGCGCTCTGAGATGCCGCCCGGCATGAGGTGGCGAAATAAATGCAAGTTGTTGTTTTGAGCAATGTGAAATCTAACAAACGTTGAGTCTAATTTTTTGACTCAGACTCTGAAAGGGATTAATTGTCCTGGCATTTAATGTATCTATAAAGTCATCAGAATATTTTGAAGTGCTTTTCCATTTCCTCCACATAGCAAGAGTAGTAACAAACAATAGGGAAAAGAAATGCACCTGAAGTGGTAACACCTGAAATGGAATAGAGAAGCAGAGGGATGTGCAATGAACCAGTCATGTAAGATTGTAGGTAGATAAGGCCACAAATGTTTTTGGTGTTAATACCCAGAGCCATAGAACATAGCAGCAAGTATATAACGATGCATTCACAGCAGACATTGGTTGGGTTACAGAATATTGTGTGCAGAATGGATCACCTCAATGCTTTAACAATAAGTACAGTATTTGTTTAAGACATAAATTAAAAAAAGACATCTAGGGGAAGTGCGTAATATTCAGAGTATTGACCTTCCAGTTCTTCATTCTTGTTAATCTTATTACGAGATTTCCGGCACCTCCCTTGTAGTAAACTCGGATTAAAAACTATAACCTTGGAAGTAGTTGGCATGTAAGCAACTCTTGTTTTGTCTTATGCTTCTGAAACGTCTCACAGGTTTGAAGTGTTAGAGTTGTCCTCCCAGTTTTTTTTTGTGCATGGTAATTAATAAAGTATTTGTATAGACATTACCTTTGGGGTTTTCTTAATCATTTCTTGCTCGCACTCAGTGGAAGTCAATAGTTTTTTTTTTAACCTTTTTGTGGAGAATTTGACAGCATTTTTCTTTTGTCACAATGATTTTTACTTAGATTTTAGCACTCTTAGTTAGACATACAAATTTATACAAGGGGGTTACATAGATAGATGCAAGTTATAATAATTCTTGCGCTCGATACAGTGCCTTATCACATTGTTGAAATGCCTCAAGCACTTCATAGGATATACAGTAAAATATCTATTTTATGGGTGAAATGTTAGATCTACTAGCTTGTCCATAACCTGTTTTACTGTCTGTGTTTTCCCTTTATATGCAGTAGTCTCTCAGCTGATTACCTCTGCCAGTTCCTGAGGGTGGGTCATCACACACCATGGACAACAGGATGAAAAGTGGTCATTCAAAACCCAGAGCATCTCTGAGAAAGGAGGTAAAGGGAACATGAATTGATGTTACAGATAGTCCAAATAAACAGTTAATTTAAATTTGTTACATTTCTCGTACACAATTTTCATCTTTTTCTATCTCATCCTGCTTTATTTTTAATAACAATAATCCTTGCATCTGATATAGCGCTTTTCACATCTTCTAGACGTCTCAAAGCGCTTCACTGAATATGCATGCTGTAAAGACTGTATATACGTGGACGAAACGCGGCAGCCAATTGCACATGGCAGTGTCCCACAAACAGTCGTGGGTTGAAATGACCAATTTATTATTGTTTTTTTTTAAGGATTATTATTAAGGTGTGAAGTAAGGAAACTTGCACAAGGTTTTACCCTGACCTGCATGGATTCGAACACAGGTCTCACGCTTGTAAAGCAAGTGCTGTAACCACTGAGCTACAGGACTCCACTTTTTAATAATTATTATTATTTTGTGGACATTTACATGGTTAATTTTTAGATCCACTAAAGTGGAATGAACTGAAGGAAACAGGCTGTCCTTGACTTATGTTGTTCAACGTATCAGATGTTAAAGGAGCCCTGACCATTTCGTAGGGCAGCCCAATAATCCTTCAAGGCTCTTCATGACGCTGTTCTTTTACATGATGAATACAGCACCATTCCATCTCTCAATTTGTTTGATATCCAGCATTTTGTACACCCCTGACTTGTGACCCTCTGCCATTCTTTCACTAAGTAGTTTTACATATTTGGGAATCCTGAAAACCATATGAAACTTTTTGACCCTCAGCACACTGCATCAAAGGCGGTGCTTTCACTGAATTAAGTTTAGAATGAACCTTTTAAGATTCCTTTTCTGCACAATGGAAATGAAGGGTTGTATCATATTCCTATTTGTTTAGATGCTGAGTGACCAGCAGCAAATTTCAATGAGGTCCTTGCTGCAGAGTAAGACACTCCTGTGCTGTGTAACAGCCGGCCCGTTTTGGAGAGACGATGAAAATTTTACTCTGGTTTGTGAGAACAATTTCTTGTTTAAATGTAGCAATGTGTATGGTCACAGAGCTATAGTCTACAAAATAACAGCACACTATAAAGCCTCATATTTTTGTACATGTACAGGCTTTTCTTAAATTAAGGAAACTGAAAATTCATGCTATTCCAGGAATAGAATTATCCTTGTTTATAATTTTGGTGATGGTAGTCTAATCTTTTGATGTGGCTAAAGAACTAGAATAGAGACAGTCAGGAAATATTGGTATGAATGTGCTGATTATAGTATTGTTTCTTATTCATATTTTAATAGATTTGGGAGTATAATAATAAATAGTAATCCTTGAATTTGATATTACACCTCATCAGGTTGTTGAGACTCAAAGTGCATCGCAGGATATACTATAAAGTGAATTGACTGTGTATTTTGTGAGTGAAATGCGGTAGCCAATTATGCAGAGCAGTATCCCACAAACAGTCGTGGATTGTGTGACCAATTTATTTTTAAGCGTTTATTACCCTGGAAAGCGTATAGCACGGCCAACAGATTTGATGTTCAGAGGATTTTCTTTTTTGAAACAAAAGAGTGAAGTAAATGTGTGAAGGAAAAGGCGCTCTATAAATGTAATTTTGTTGTTGTTGCTGTTGTTGAAGTTCTTTTCGAAAGTGTACTCTCTATTTGTGTGAAGTTGTTTGATTATAACACATTACATTTGATATTACTAGGTCACTTTTGTTGGGCTTTCCAGTGTGAAGGAAGATGCAAATGCTGAAGAAATCCAGGTAATGGATTATCATCCAGCAAACAATTGTCTACAAGTTGCACTGTCCATTTCTGCGCAAATTTTTGCATCTATTTGTTGTCAAATTCCATTTCACTTTGAAAGTACACAAGAAATTGGAGAAAAAAACACACAAGATCTGGTGAATAGAGATGAAGCCTGTGGCTTAAAGTAAATCAGTTGCTCAGTTTTATGATGGACACTGGTGCAGTAAACACATTTTTTATTTGCTATTATTGTTTCACTGTAGCCTTCACTAGGTGCCCACTGCTTGCTCCAATTATCTTGCTTTTTAGTCAATTAACATGGTTAATAGAAAATAACTATTCATCCTCTACCACAACAAACACTGATGGTAGTTGGCTGCTAGAACATTTCTTCACTCTCAGTATCTTATTGGAATCCTAGAATGTTGCAGTGCAAACAAGCCATTAGTCCCATTGAATTTACACTAATGTTTTTCACCATGTGATGTTTTCCTTTGCATAAGGCTATTTAAGTACATGTTATTGAATGATTTAGTTGGAAGTGAAATCCACTAGCTCATACTGTTACTTATGATTCTGTTTTACAGACACTGACTACTATTTCCCCAGAGCTTCCTAGTTTGCTAAACTCACTACAGCTCTACAGCCTAAAGAACACTGAAATTGCTATTTTTACAGATTTGAAGAAACACTCCAAACTAAAAGAGAATACTGCATTCCAGGTGCACTATTGCAAAGTTGATACTGTTTTATTTACTGCCATTTGTTCAGAAAGTTTCACCACATTAGGCCAATTAGGCCATATAGGTTGTATCAATTAAAAAATGTAAAGTATCAAGTTAAAAAAGCTTGGTTTGCTAAGTGGGATTAGACAAACTCATAATGGTCTACAATAACATACAGTAACATCATCATTTATTTTGATATTTCCCAGGTTACAGTTAGTGACACTGCATTGTTGTAGCTCAGTAGTTAGAGCATTCGCCTTATAAGTGTGAGACTTGTGTTCGAATCTAGGCAGATTAGGATGAAACCTTGGGCAAGCTTCCTTACTCTACACGGCTGATAATAATCCCTCCCAAAAAAAATAATAAAATTGGCCATTTCATTCCTTGACAGCGCTTTGGGACGTCCTCCTGACGTGAAAGGCGCTCTATAAATGTAATGTTGTTGTTGTTTGTAGGACATTGCTACGCACAATTGGCTGCCGCATTTCGCCCACAAGTATACAGTCAAATCACTTTACAGTATATTCTGTGAAGCACTTTGACACGTCTAGAAGACGTGAAAAGCGCTATATCAAATGCAAGGATTATTATTATTGATCAATCTGGTGAGATGAATAATTTTTAAGTAGTTCAGTACTGTTCAGATCACCTTGTGAATTTGATTTGCAAGACTAGAGACGTCTCAAAGCGCTTCACAGAATATACTGTAAAGTGAATTGACTATATTTGTGGACAAAACGCTGCAGCCAATTGCTCACAGCAGTGTCCCACAAACAGTCGTAGATTTAAATGATCAATTTATCATTTTTTTGAGGGATTATTATTAGGCGTGTGGATTAAGGAAATTTGCCCTAGGTTTCACCCTTCCGGGAATTGAACCCAGGTCTCTTGCTTGAAAGGCAAGTGCTTTAACCACTGAGCTACATGACTCCACAAAACTCCATATAAAATACCAGTCAGTACTATAATGGGCACGATTATTGCACAGTTCTTGGAAACTCACTGCCAAAATAATTACCTTTGGGTCACCAGACCACCTTCAATGTCTCTTCCTCCAGGCAAGTTATGTGTCGGTTGCAGAATGTTATGTCCACCATTTGGCTTTCCCATGGAAACAGGAGTAGGCTATTTAGCTCCTCGGGCTTGTTCTACCATTTTATAAGATCATAGCTAATCTGCACCTCATATCCTGTTACCCGCTGTTGCCCTTAATACTCTGATCTAATAAGTATCTTATGTACTACGTCTTGAAAATGTGAATGGATCCAGCATCCACAGCCTTTCAGGGGAGAGAGTTCAAGATTTCCCTTTGGGTGAAAAACCTCCACTTGATTTCATTCCTAAATAGATCAGCTGTATTTTAAGATTATATCTCCTTGTTCTAGATTCACCTACCATTCTGGCCAATTTTTCTGTGTGCATGTAACACAATATAAATAGTGCCATTCATGACAGGAGGACATCCTAAGGCAAGAATTTGATATGAACACTAACTTCCTGCATTGATTCCTGATGATTCTGGAAGTAGTATCTGTTTACATTTATATTCTGGTGTTTTTTTTTAAAATAAACGTGCTTTCCAAATCTTACATTAATGTTTGTAATTTCTGTTTTACAGCATTCCCCATCGGAAGTGGTATGTGTGGTCAGGTATCCTGCACTGTGGAGCTGCACTGATTCCTCTGTATTCTCCATGCTAGGCAAATACACAATAGGAATAAAATCCTCACTAGATGTTCATTCAGCACAGAAATACAAAACGGATGTATATCACACAGAGGATGATGACACTAACCAGTCAGTGTCTTCCATAGAAGATGACTTTGTGACTGCCTTTGAGCATTTAGAAGAAGAAGAAGTAGGGACCACACATGGGAACACTGGTCAGTACTGACAAAAGGCACAATCAGCATGGTACCAGGGTGTCTGCTGTTAATCACCTTAGATTATCTGTTAAATCTGTCATCTGATTCATTTATTTTTCATGTGGACTCTTATATACTAATATATATATATATTACATATATATAATATTACACAGTAAAAGTCAGTTTATCCGTGACCCGATCAATTGTAACTTCCGTATAACCGGCACCTCAAAAAAAAGGTCCCCATTTGAATAACCGGATAACCACAATCGCAGTGGCGCATTTAATGAGTCGATAGTTGCATGAAAGTACAGTATGATTAGTTCTGAATGCTGCTGGTAGTGGCACTTCCGGTTTTTCATCTTAAAGGGACACTGTTTTTGCTCACCCTCTCCTTTTTTCTCTCTTTTTCTCTCTTTTTCTCTCTCTCCTTCCTTCCTTCCTTCCTTCCTTCCTTCCTTCCTTCCTTCCTTCCTTCCTTCCTTCCTTCCTTCCTTCCTTCCTTCCTTCCTTCCTTCCTTCCTTCCTTCCTTCCTTCCTTCCTTCCTCTCTCTCTCTTTCTATCTCTTCCCCTTTCTTTCCCTCTCTCTGTGACAGATACTAGGTATTGCCTGTATAGCCTGACTATCGTGGGTTTATACACTGTTTTGGTGGGGGGTGGGTTGGGAGAAGGAGAGAGAGGCAGCTGAAGAGAGGGTGGGGAGAGGGAAAGAGGTGGGGGTGGAGAAAGAGAAAGCCATGGGAGGGGGAGAGGGAGGAGGGGAGAGAGAGCGGGGTGAGTTGATTAATTTAGATGGAAAATGAGAGGAGGGAGGGGAGTTGGGTTTGGAGCCATTGGGATGCCAGACTGACTGAGTGTGTGTGTGAAAGAGAGAGGGGGAAGGAGGGAGAGAAAGAAAAGAAGGAAAAATCAACATTACTCCTTTAAGAGGAAAAAAACTCTTCCGTCCGCCATTGTAGAAGTTTGCTTTGTGATTGTGTGCTGTGTTTATAGACTGTAATCGATATTTATTGCTTTATTTGTAAGTATCCATACAATATTCTGTTATTATTTAATCTATTATTAATTTTTTTAAAGTTATTTTTTTTGTGTTGGGATTTCGGCAACTTGCTGCCCAAATATCCGGCATGCCGTTTAACCGGCATTGGCCAGGTCCCAAGGGTGCGGATAAACAGGCTTTTACTGTTTATAATACAGGTAGCCCCCGCTTAAAAAAAAAGGGTTAGGGACTTCGAAACTCCTCGTTAAGCGAAAATTTCGTTAAGCGGGAGGGAGGTCCCTACTGTGTTTCCGTATATGAAAACATTTTGTTCCCAGTAGTGCCTAGCGCCTAGCGCTAACATTTGCGGTATACCAGCGACGGCATAAGGTAGGTAGAACTGCAGTTGAAGGCTGCAATACTGTATTGTACTTTAATTACAAGTGAAAAGATGAAAGAATACAAGATGAAAATGTTTGTTTTGTTAACCTGAACAGTATTTTATTTAGTAAATTTTCAACACAATACAGTAACAAAACGAAAGTTCCCATACTTCCAGTAATAAGATGAGGTGAGGAGTAGGGATCGGGTCTTCATTTTAATTGTTGCTGGAGGAGGAGGGGGAAGAGGAGGAGGTTGGAGAATCGGGAGAATCTGGTGAGAAAGCAATAGGTTCTGTATAGTCAGTGGACGTACTTGGTACTGGTTCTTTGGACAATGTCGGCTTAAAGAAACTGTCGATAGAAGACTGTCGATAGAAGACAGGAAGAGACACTTTTGACGAGCCTTTCAATGCTCTAGGGTTTTCAGAATGGTAACAATAGCAGTAAATGAAAAACGGTAAATGAAACACGGTTTTAATTTAAAGTCACTAGATGCGTTACCCCCAAGAACAACGTTTAGGCGATCCTTTGCAGCTTTAAATCCAGTGGCTGATTTCTCATTTATGGAATTGCTTCTGCTACAACTTGAAAGTAGCAAGATGAACAGAAGCAAACCTTTTAAGAGATACTGTAAAATCAATATTGCAGAAGTATTTCATCCATAATGTTTTAAGGTGATGAACAATTGAATGATGTGATAATTTGATTTTCATTCAATGCAATGTGTAGTTTACCATAAGTAATTAATGTGAAAGAACTTTAGATCAAAGTGACTTAAAAGCTATTGAGAATCTTATCAATGTATCCCTGTCACTAAAATAAAAGCAATTGGGAAAGGAGGGGTTATAGGAGAGGGAATTAGGAGGAGTGGAAGCTCCTTGCATATGGTCTGAATAATAATATAATCCTTGCATTTGATAAAGTGCCTTATCACGTTTTTTGTGACTTCACACAGCGCTTCACAGAATATACTGTAAAGTGAATTGATTGAATATTTGTGGGCAAAACATGGCAGCCAATTGCGCACAGCAGTGTCCCACAAACAGACGTGGATTGAAGTGACACATTTTATTAAGCACTCTGAGATGCCATCCAGCGTGGAGGGCACTATATAAATCCCAAGTTGTTGTTGATATTGTTGTTTTTCTTTTCTTGAGGGATTATTAGGTGTGTGGAGTAAGTGAATTTGCCCAAGATTTTGCCCTACCGCGAATCAAACCCAGATCTCTTGCTTGCGAGGCGAGTGCTCTAACCAATGAGCGAGAGGACACCGAAATGAATGGCTTGTTTCAGTTTAATTGTTGGCACCCCATTCTGATAGCCACATAACAAAGATACACTGAACATTACGTGCAGTGTGTCTTCGTTAATGTGGCATTAAGAACTCATAATATCTAAAATGTCTCCCACTAAAATCTTTGCATTGTGAATAATTACAGTCTTAGGAATCGCACCAGTTTTAAAGCAAAAAATGTTTCTCCCTGTTTGCAAACCACAGGACTAAGCCCTAGTTTTACCAAGCACCAGCGAGACGTGGCTTCGCAAACCTTCCCACTCCAACCATTTGCTTGTCTTGAGTTGCTTCCTTTTGGCTCCTCTACAACCCAAGCCTCCAGCAAATCTCTTCCTCCTGTACTCAGTAATATTCTATGCCCGGAAGCTTCATCTTTTGTTAAAAGTTCCGTCACAACAAGTTCTGACTCCAGAAAACAAAGAAGTTTTTACATAGTGTGCAATCCATCTGTACAACGATCAGACGTCAGGCAGAAATATGTACCCAGTATCTCTCCAACTGAGTCTGAAGATTCCGAATGTTCAAGCCCGAGTCCAATCATTTTCTTGGATGAGGAAGGGTACCAGAAGAGTCTGAAAGCAACACTGGAGATACCCAAACTCCCAATATTTAAAGATGACATTGAGGATTCTGATTCTGAAGTCAGTGAATTTTTTGACAGCTTTGATCAGTTTGATGAGCTAGATCAAGTGTTAGTCAACACGTCTGCCAAACGGAAAGCAGAGCCTAGTTCTGGAAATCCACTTCCGAAAATGAAGTTTGGAGAAAAACTGACTTCAGACTTTACACTAAAACGATGCACTACCACAGCTGCTGCTATGAATCCACATAAGTTTGACCATCCGCCCTTACCTGCTGATGTAAAGAAGCCTACGCCTCGAAAGCCAGAATCACCCTACAACAGTCCGTCCGATGTCCCTGACTCTCCTCGACCTATGAATGTCTCTGGAGAAGAGAGCAGCCCATTGTTCAGTCCAATCCATTCTTCTGCATTCAGCCCCTTAGGTAGCTCAGATTGTTTTGGGAGAATGGAGGCTGATATTAAACCACAGAATCTTGGAGGGATTTTTAATACTTATGCTAATTATGCTGACAATATTTCCGGTGATATTCTTAATTCTGTTTTCAACTATCCGCATCCTGCAGATTTTGATAGTAAAATAGATGGATGCCTTCAAGCTGCACAGTTGACAAGCGGAGTGGGACTTGCTAAAGAGACAACTTTCATTGAAACTCCTAATTCTGAACAACCTGCAGTTATTTCTGATAAACAGTCAGGTTCAAATACATTAAAGAATGGCATTCAGAGACTTGCTGCAGAAGTAGTTGAAAAAAGTCTTGGAAATGCCTTTAAGGATCTTCAAAAAGGTGTTTCTTCATGCACCAGTGCACTTTACCACCTGGCTACTCGACTGACATCTTCTGTGATCCAAATGGCTTTTCAAGAGATTAGTGTTCGCCGAGCGTTTTCACTGAAAGAGAGTGCTGTCAATAATTTAGCTAACTATTTGGTGGGTGAAGCAATTACAGGAGCCATGAAAGAGTTGGAGTTTGTAAAGAAACAAATTTTTAACAATGCTGTAGCAAGATTTGCAACAGATCTTGCAGAGGAATTGGTTTTTGAGGGAATCATGGAAGTTTGTCAGTTTTCACACCCAACAACACCTACAACAGCCACGGATTGGTCTTTTGATGTTGAAGAGAAGGTTGTGTATTCGTATGCTACGGATTTGTCTGAATCGGTCCTGCAGGAAGCCTTTATTGAACTGTCTCAAGTGGATGGTACCTTTATGACACAAGCAGCTATTAGCATTTCTTTGGATAATATAAAAGATATTGGTGGAGAAACCGTAGCACAGGCATTGGACATTTCGAACGAGCAGGTCAGCATTCGGGAAAGGGCATTCTTTAGAAACCCTGAAGGACAACTTTCACCGAACAGGATGAAAAATACTTTTGATGGTGTGTGTTTGACTGAGAAGGGGTTCACTGTAGAAAAAGGTTTGCTTTGTCTTTCTGGTATTGTGAGTTGTATATCTGTTCCTCTTGCTGGAAAAGCACTTTCTTGTATATGGAATTCATCAGATTGCTGTCAGAAATCATATTGTCCTCGTGGCCCATCAGAATGGAAACCTGCAAGCACCGACCTTGGCGGATTGCATTCGATGAGTAAAACAGCCGAGGAAGTGTTGAGGGTGAGATATGTGGGTGAGTCAGTGGACCCTGAATGGCACGTGCCCTGCAGTGGACAAGTTTCCTCTGAAAACATATTTTTGGGCAATCAGGCTAGTGACACTGACTGCAAACCAAAGCAAGGCAAAGGTGAGGATATCTGTACAATTGCTGCAACGGAACTTCCAAATTGGGAAATGTCTAGCCGCAGTTTCTCAGGAGAAATGGTTGATCTGGTAGTAAATAATTCTTTTGACTTGGTTACTCCATCAAAACTACACAAGACCACAGGAGATTGTGCTGCAAAACTGAATAGAAGCAAACTTGCTCGACCATCTACCAGCTCTGTATCTGGGAACAAACAAATTCCCGAGAACCAATTTGCTGAGGTGTTGGCTGAAACAATTGTAAGTAATTCAGTGTTTAAAGTGACATCGATGGGTATCAAAAACCAAGAGGCTGCATCTCATGGAATGTATGGGGCAGATTTGCAGGCAGATGTTTTAGAAAATGCAAGAAGAACGCATCGGAGAATTGGTGAAATTGAAGAATGTCAAGAACAGCCATCAGTTGGAAGACTAATTCCATGTGATGGACGGAAACGTACGTTTTCTCAGTCACCAGACCTGCTCAGAACACCTCCGGTCTCACCTGCTGACTCTACTGCCTGCAAACGTTTAACTATTCCCAGATGCTTTGCACAAGAACTTAAGGGTCATTTAGCAGAAGAGTTTCCTCCGTGTACTCCGCCACCTAGCCCTACGGTCACTCTAAAGAATTTAGGTACGGAAAGTACCGACGGTCTGGGTAGTTCTGAGCTTGCAGATACTCTGAAGTCATTGACTGAACAACTTCAAAATGAGGTCCCAATTACAACTCCGGGGAACCCAACATTAGAGATTCAGGAGTATAACCAAGAAAGTGCAATTTTAGGAGCAGGATTGCTTGGCAAGTCAAGGAACAAACTTAACAAGGATAATTTATTTTCTGAGGAAGAATTAATCGGCAGCAAAAGAAGCCCAAACGGGTCTCCCGGCACACCACCTCCAACCCCACTTCAGCCCCAGCTTTCTGGCCATGAGAATAATATAAAGAGTTTTACCAGGAAACTGAAAGGCGAGCTGGCTAAAGAGTTCCTGCCAGTAACGCCACCATCCACCCCACGGCGGCACTCGGTTCCGTGTTTGGCAGAGTTAACGCAAGACACTGAGAAGAAAGCAGAATTTGTGCTGCAGTTGATGAGGTCATTGTCTGAGGAAGTATTGAGCAATGATGATGAGGATGGAAACTTTGACTTGTTTGTAGGAAAAGCCAAATCGTACGTCCAACACATTCCAACTTCGATAGCCAACACTCTGGAAAAAGAGGAGCTGAGGTTAGGTATTGAAAGACGTACTCTACAATATGCGGGTCAGTTGGCGTCCAGCATAGTTTCAATGGCAACCGAAATAGCTGCAATTTGCTTGGAAGATACTGGCAAATGTGATGGTGAAACAAAGTATTTTAAGATCTCCCCCAACAAACTATGGAAAACTGGAACCCAGAGTGAGCTTCACGCTAAAGCCATTCCCCCTTCATTTCTAACAGAAAGAGAACTCTCCGAAGAAGTCATTAACTCCTTGTGGGGTTATGCAGGCAAGGTGGCAGGGGAAGTCATTCGAGATGCCAAAAAAATGATCAGTTGTGTAAAGTATAAGAAGAGAAAATTCAAGGATTATTGGCAAACTGAAAGTAATGAGTCCAGCTATGGGGATCAGGAAAACAGTGGGAAGGAAAAACTAAATGTTGCGGCAGACCAGTGGTCGCATGAGTTTGTGGAATCCATGCTTCACGTACCCCAAGGCCATAATACCACTGGGCTACTGTCAAAGTATTCAAGCTGTGAGAGTGTGACTGATGAATATGCAGAATACATCATAAGAATGATTAGCCAAGAGGGTGGAAATGGTGAGTTAATATTGGATCACTATGCTAACAGGCTTGCATGTAGGACTGTAAAAGCGGGTCTGGAACAAGCAGCCAGGCGAATTAAGCAAAAGTATAAGAGGCGATTACTCTTGTCCCAGCAATTCAGAGGTGAGAGTACAACTAAAGAGCTTTTTAAATTTCTGACCAGGGAGCAAAATCATGATCTGGATCAATGCAGAGGAAGCAATGATCAAAGAACGATCAAATGTGACTCGGATCTGTTAAGGTTTGCAGAATCAGTTGCACAAAATATTACCTATGAAGTCACTCAGAAATTACAAGCAGCGACCGTAGGTCATGGGTTACCCAAATCCCTTACAGATTCTTGTCTGTACAAGAGATTGCAGCTAGAACAAATGGCTGAAGACCTTATTAAAAAAACATGGACATGTTCAATTCAACCCATCATCCAGAGAAACAAACTGTACCACAGCACAGGAAGTTTGAATGATTACGGATATAACTGTGAAGATATGAATGGATCACTGGAACATTATGATGGGGAAGTAGTCAATGCTGCTTACGAGTTGAAGGCCACCGAAGCCGCAGAAAACAATAGACAGAAGGATTGTTTGGCATATGCTGAAGCATTGTCAGAAATGGTTTTACAATCATCTTTAACAGATAATGAGTCAAGATATTGCACTAATAGAACTAATTCCCAGACTACTGGGCTACTGAACAAAAACACAGTACGATCACAATGGCACGACAAATATTCGGTTAAACCAATTATGCGAACAAGACCAGAGCAACTTTGCCAGAGATCACCTGGGGCGTGTCAACTGGATATACCTCGGATCCACATTGACATGGAACAGAGGGGATATTTTGTAGACAATATGATCTCAACAGCTATTGAAAAAGCCAAGCGAGAGCTCAGCAATACAAGCTTGGCAGCAGATAGTGGTATTGGACATGATGGAATAAGCTTCACTGAAAGTCTTGCTGCAGAAATAATGACTTCGGCCATGATAAATGCCAGCCAGTCCATCATAAGGTAAATCAATATTGGCCTTTCCTCATTTTATATTCTGTAGAATTGAAGATTCTTCTTTATTCTTTCACTATACTCACCCTCGTGCAAATTAGGACATTCATGTTATCCTTTTGGGGAACATCATCCAGGGACACATTACTTTTAGGAAATCTGTGGACCAAGTGGTCACAGTCGAAGGCAGCAACAACTGCAGTTAAATAGTAGCATTCATGTCGAGAAGGTGGCCAAAAGCGCTGTCATAGTCAAAGGGTTTACATCAGTGAATTCACCAAAGTTTCAGAATAGCACAAATTATTTGAGCGGGGATTGGATTCAGGATTGGGTGGGCCAAGGTGGCTTTATTTTCACCAAGTTTTGGTGATGTATTTTGATGTGGGTTTGAATTATTTTTTAAATATAAACTGTTTCCTCCTCCTTCTACACTTCAAATAATGGTAAGGTATCTTTAAGTTCATTAGAGCCTTCATCATTTGAACCACTGTGGGCTGGATGTGTAAATATATTGTGCAAAATTTTGAGAAACCTGGGTCCTAATTTAGATAAAATTATAGCAATCCACAGCACTTTTAAATATGTGCTATTCTGAAACTTTGGTGAATTCACTGAAAAATGTTTTTGTTAGCTGGATGTCTGACTCATGTGGAAATCACCACATGATTTCCATCACCATGCTTAAGAGTATCGAAACCAATCTGAAATTTCCATGTATCCCACCTACACATGGAAATCGCAGAGATATATTGTTGGAATGGAATGCCCATTCTCTCTCTCCTTGGAGGGACGCATCCTGTTTACCTAATTCTGGAAAATATTGTGCACAATTTAGCAAGAGCCAAGGCTTGGGGACCCCAGTATGTGCGTTGGGGTACTGTTGGAGAGTAACCAGCTAAAACCGCATAGCTTGTCATTTCTTGTCACATAGCTTGCAGGCTGGCAAGCTTTCCCGCTGCTTGTCCAGCTAGGACCCCCCCCCCCCCCTACCTGTTAGGGCTTTGACTTGCATGGTTAGACTCATAATCAAATCTAGTTTATCTTCAGGATTAATACTGAAACTTTGATTACAATCAATACTAATAATCCCTTTACATTTATATAGCACCTTTCATGTCTGGAGAAAATCTCTTAACACTTTCAAGCATATACTGTACTGTAGAGTACAGTATAGTCATTGTATATATTTTATAGGTGAACTAAACTGCAATCAATAGTTATTTGAAAAATTATAGATGCAATTCATTGCTATGCAAGTAAGTTTTACATATTGATGTTTGTTAATAAAGGGTAATGAAGTTTTTGCATCGTCTGTGTATAGTGGTGGTCTTAAAGACGGATTGCGCTCTGCTGATTCCACCACAACTAGCCAGCAGCTCAGCCTCAGTGTTGGTGATGACAGTACTGGGAGCTGGTCTAACCTGAGTTTTGAAGATGAACACCCAGATGAAACCAGCAGCTTCCTGCACCTCAGTGACAGGTAATTGTGATCTCACAAATTGTACTTGTATAAAACACACTTCATGTTTTGTGCTGTGACATGAACTGCTTTAAATATCAACTGGAGTCATATCTAGCTTTGCTTATAATTAGCACAATACTAATAAACAATTCACATCTAAAGAACAGTTTTTTAAAATTGATGTGTCGGTGGAACTAAGACAGATGGAGTTCAACATAGCAAAATAAATGTAACTTAGTTTACTGTGGATATAAAAGCAACAGATGGGAATAGGTGGGTCTCATTATGAGGATAAATAAATAAAGTGATTTGAAAATGTATATCAAATTATTTTTAAAATATAGTTTGAATAACAACTAAAGTCTAAAGGCTTTATGACAAGAGGTCTAGAGACTTGGAAATACTGCTGCATTTCATAGAATTATATGGCACAAAAGGAGGCCATTCGGCCCATCTAGTCTGTGCCAGCGCTTTGAACAGAGCAACTCAATCCCACTGCCCAGCTTGCTCCCCATAACCTAACAGATCTGCTCTTCCTAAATAAAGATCTAGTTCCCTTTTAAAAGCTGTTATGGAATCTACCTCCACCACCTTTTCAGGCAATACATTCCAGATTCGAACAACCCACTGAGTGAAAAAATGTCTCCTTAGCTCCCCTCTGCTTCATTTTGAAACTGTTTTAAATCTGTGACCACGAGTCACTGATTCGCCCACCAGTGGAAACAGTCTTTCCCTATTCACCCTGTCAAAACCTCTCATAATCTTATAAACCTCTACCAGGTCTCCTCTCAATCTTCTTTGTTTAGAGAGAATAAGCCTAGCCTATCTAGCCTTTCCTTGTAGCTGAAGTCCCTCATTCCTGGTACCATCCTAGTAATCTCCACTGCACCCTTTCCAAATCTCCTCTGCACCCTTTCCAATGCCTTAATATACTTCCTAAAATGTGGTGACTAGAATTGTACACAAAACTCCAGCTGAGGTCTAACCAAAGTCTTATAGAGGTTAATCAGCACTTCCTGACTTTTGTATTCTATACCCCTATTTATAAAGCCTAGTATCCCATATGCCTTCTTAACGGCTTTGTCTACCTGTCCTGCCACTTTCAAAGAGTCACTAACACAACCCCCCAGGTCTCTCTGTTCCTTCACATCCTTTAAAATTGTACTATCTAGCCTATATTGCCTCCCCTCATTTCTTCTCCCAAAGTGTATCACCTCACATTTATGTGGAGCAATGATCAGACCACATTTGGAGTATTCTGCTCTGTTATGTGTATGCAGCCATGGAAAGGGGAGTTCAGCAGCTTTTCACCAGATTAATATCTGGGATGAAAAATGCAAAACCGTGAGAGGCTTGGTATGCAAGGTTCTATTCCTGAGAAATGAGGAGGTAAAAAATCACAAGTCGGATGAAGAAGGCCTTTATGGCCCAATAAGTCTCATCCTATCATCTGTTCATGACATATTGTATTGTTTCTAACATGAGCTGCACATAAACGTGCATCCTTATTCTCTTACACCTTTCTATTTGCTTCTCCTTCATATATGTCTCAAATTTCCTTTTAAATACATTGATGCTTTTTGCTTCAACCACAGCTTCCAAGAGTGAGTTCCACATTTTCACATCCTCCTGGTAGAGGATTTCCTCTTAAACTCTCTTTGAGATCTGCTACCAGCTGTATTTATGCTCCTCTTGTTTTGAACTTATCAGCAAGCGGAAAACAGAACATTCACTTTATCAAATCTTAAACACTAACACATCATTTAATAATGGCCACAAATCCTTCAGGTAAGGAGAGTGTGGCTAAAGCTTTTGATGTTTTCGAACCATCAAAATTTACTAGGTTATGTTTAAAATTGGTCAAAGCAGCTATAAGTGTAAGAGTGTCTACCTTTCCTTTCAGAGCATTTAAAATATCTATTTATTGGAATTTGTAGCTTCCCTTATGCCTTTGGATAACATTCAAACTTGCAAAGATTAGTGGTGTTGAACTGTCATCTGACTCTGCCTTTTAGCATTTTGAAGCGTTCAATCAAATATAAGGTAAGAAACCTGTGCACTCAAGAAATTAAGTGTTGACAAAAAACAGGTTTGTTCTCAAACTAGTTTTGTTCATTAAATCGTTTTTTTAAATTTAAAACTCATTTGTTCAATACCTGTTTAATATCCATTGTATAGTGCCATTTAAAGTGAATTTATTTTGAAAGGAGAGTATTTCAAAGTGTAAATATTGTGGAAACTGCAAAGCTTGAATATTTTCCCTTTACATATGAATCCTGTTGATACATCGGTAGATAATTGCATTTTTAATGTTACATTTGGGTTTTTATTTACGACTGCATTCATATATCTGATAAACATCAATCTTGAGCAGGAAATATTCTGCTTTGTGTTCCACCAATTGCAATTTTGTTTCTCTTAGACAGTTTTTCTTAGACAGTTTTTCTCTTCTTTCCTGAAGACACATATATCCTCTTTCTACAATACTGTACTGTACTACAGAAACTCCCTCCTTATCGGTCTCCCAACTCTTCCCTCCACAAGCTGCAGATCATCCAAAACACTGAAACTTGTGTCATCTCCCAGTACACCAGGCTCTGTGACCCCATCACCCTCGCCCGGCTACACTGGATAGAATTCAAAATCCTCGTTCTCATTTTCAAGGTCCTCCACGCCCTTGCCCCCTCCTACCCCTCTGACCTACTGACCCCCTATGAAACCCTATCAACCTGTTCACTCCTTCTATTCAGCCGCCTCCAACCTGCTTCATGTTTCGCCGGACCCACCCTACCATCGGCGGCTGGGCTTTTATCCTCTCTACCCCCACACTTGGGAACTTCATCCCACAATCCCTTCGCCTTGCTCCTTCCCTTGCCTCCTTCAAGGCCCAACTCAAGACCCTCCTTTTCGACTGTACTTTCAGCTGCCCTCCTGCCTCCCTGCCCTCCCTCATCCGAATCCTGCCCTCCCTCATCCTAATCCTGCCCTCACTCAGTCCAGCCACCCACCCCCCACGCTGGGATCCTGACTTCTGACTGTTCAGGGCCTTGGGACGTTCTCCAGATGTGAAAGGAGCTTTACAATTTTTTTTTGGTGTTTATTGTTGTACCATGGTTCACAAAGCCACCAGATAACGTCCTGTACTTCCCAAGGGATCATTCTTCAGGTGGGAGCCATGGCTGTATGTGCTGGCTGGCTATTCAATCACCAGGGGCATCCCAGCAGGGCCTGATCCTGCCTATATATGGCATCCAGCACGTATACACCTTCCAACAGGATTTTACGGATAAATATCAGTGGTGCAATCTTTTGGCTGCCGCAGGCTACGTTTCCTATTTGAGAAAGGTTTTGGGCTGCATAAAAGCAATATTTTATATTTTTCTCTCTCTTCCTCCCTCCCTCCCTGAAACAGAGATTCAATGCTTAAAGGCGGCTTTGTTTTTGTATATGAGAAAGTGTGGTCTGTTTGTTCTATTGTACTGCCATGTGTCCATTGTTCTTTTCTCCCAAAAATGTTAGTTTGGTAATAGCTAGTAGGTACAGTTTACTAATTGGTTTTAAAAAAGGTAATTTGTGCTATTATCCCTATACTGTTTTTGCCATTAAATGCAAAATCCATTTAGTCTAGATTCCTTGTAGAGAATCAAGAATAACATCTAAATAGCATTCTATATCTAGCATCTTATTGTTCCTTTGATTTACCTTTTTAATGCATTATACACCAGTGCTATCCTTATTGTCCTCCTGCTGTTTCAAAATATGTCAGCCACTTGGAAAAAAATCGATTAATGAAGGACAAAGGATAATATTGATAAACTTGAAATAAATGATGGCATTATACTCTGTCAGACGTACAGTTGCTGAACACATGATGTTAAGAATACAAAAGTACTTGTCTGAAAATGTTTTCTGATCTTTGTTCTGCATGCGTGACACAGATAAAACACATTGAATTGCATGTGATATGAAGCCTGTTAGTAAGTGCACCATGTCTGTCTGGATATGCTGCTCACGTGCAGTTTGATCAAGGTTGGGATGGGGCAGGTAATGGGAAGCTACTGTCAGTTACTCAATATCCACTGCCTTTCTTTTCTTTTCTGGCAGTAATGGTAACAGCAGTAGCTGGAGCAGTCTGGGGTTAGAAGGAGATATATATGAGGAGAATATATCCTTTCCACCATCAGACAGGTTGGTCTAGTTCAGGATTCCTGAAATCTACAGTAATTTGGGTTAGGAAGCTTTATTTGCTGCATGAAAGTAGGTGCAGTGCTTGGTGCTATGTGTCTGCAATAAAAGACCAATGCAATAGGTCTGATCATAAATACATATATATTTTGGCTAAATTTGGTTTTAAAAATCAGGCTTCAATATTGCAGCCCAAAGTAAAGATTTGTTTTTGTTCTAAGTGCATGCATTGATTACTCTATAAAATGTATTTTTCACTCAATTCTCAGTTTGTAGAAACAGCATACTTCTCATGGAATTTCATATTGAATGACTCTTGTGTCGCAGTAGATGTGAGGAGAAGAAAGCATAAACTCCACTTAGATACATACTTGTGAACTGTTAGTAAAGCGCAAAGTGGGACTAAATTATATTCTTCAGTATTGAAGTGCCTCGTCTTGATGAAGAGTCAAAAGAGTAAAAGTGGAGCAAGACTTAAAGTGCTTCACAGATGTGATAAAGCGAGGATGATGTTTATTAATTTAATATAAATTTCAGATATTTTTTAAAAACATAATGAGGAATTGCAGAGCTAAAAGTTTCATCATCTTAGGCAAATATTTTTAAAGTGGAGAATCAAAATAAAAGTGTCAGATGGAGATGAATCCACCTTTCAGCCCTCTTGGAGTATTGAATCTAATGCTGACCAATGCAAAAAAAGTCTCCTATTTGCACCGTCTTTGAATTGAGACTTTGCAATGTGTGTAATGATTCCGCAGATGGTGGAATGAACTGTATATTTATTTTTCTTACAGCTCTGCATTAAACTCTGAGACATTATCCTGTGTCATGGAATTATATAAATTCCACCACTCCATACAAATGCAAGTTGTTGCATTCCTAAATGTGTGATTTTAGTTTTGTTTAAATTTGCTGCATTAGCTCACTAGCGAAATTTTAGACAGCCTAAGATATGTTTTCTGACCTTTGTATAAAACAAACATTTATGTCATCAAATTTGAAAAGAATAGGCAGTTGGAGCTATTAAATATGACACAACGTGAGAAGTAGTAAAGGCTCTTAAATGCTTGCTAACTATAATTGCATGTATGCTCACTGCTTTCACTTGACTCACCCACTGCTTTTTTAAACAATCAGTTTTATTTTGAATTTGTATTCCTGAATCTGACCATTGCGGTCTTGCTTACACTTAATGACTGATTGTCCATCTGCCGTGTAACTGCTAAATAGACCATTTCTATCCCTAATTCCAGTGATGGGGCTGAAGATAAAGATGAGCAAAAAGAAGACTCTGAAGGTACGATTTCAACACATTCAACTTACTTTACAAATCATTGTACCAAAACCTCTTTCTTGCATGCTTAATTCGTTCAGAAAATCGCAACAACCAACAAATCTTATTTGTGTATCGCCCTTTGCATACACACCATACTCGAACCACGCCATCCTCCTCCACCGCCTGTCCTCTGTCATGCACCTCAGTGGAACCGCACTCGCCTGGTTCGAGTCTTACCTCACAAACCGCCAGCAGTACATCTCCACAAACGGCTTTTCCTCACGCTCTCACCTGGTTACCTGCGGGGTACCCCAAGGATCCATCCTAGGCCCCCTCCTCTTCCTCATCTACATGCTCCCTCTTGGGGTCGTCATCCGCAGACTTGGGGTACACTTCCACATGTATGCAGATGACACCCAACTCTATTTCTCCACCTCACTATGTGACGACCCCCCCCCCCAGTTCCCTGATGTTCTGTCAGCCTGCCTGTCAGACATTAGGAGCTGGATGAGCATGAACTTCCTAAAGCTGAATGTTGACAAGACGGAAGCCATACTCTTTGGCTTTCGTCAATGTCTCCATTCGCATGGCTGTCACCTCCACCTTCCTGGCTTGCCCCTAAAACTCTCCGAACCCATGCGCAACCTAGGCGTCAGGTTTGACCCCCAACTGTCCATCCTCCCCCACATCCCCACATCCGGTCCTTCACCAGCACCGCTTTCTTCCATCTCCGATGGATCGCCCGTCTCCGGCAATATCTCACCCCAAAAGCCGCTGAAATCCTGGTCCATGCCTTTGTCACCTCTCAGCTGGATTGTTCCAATGCCCTCCTCGCCGGTCTCCCCTCCAACACAATCCATAAAATACAACTCATTCAAAACTCTGCCGCCTGCATTCTCACCCGCACCAAACTTCGCTCCCCCATTACCCCAGTCCTTGCCAGACTTCATTGGCTCCCTGTCCCAGAGAGGATCAATTTCAAGATCCTCACCCGTCTTCAAATCCCTCTACTCCTCTGCACCCCTCTACCTCTCCGACCTCTCTCCTCAAACCAGCACCCATTGCCTTCGCTCCACTGGGTCTTAACTCCTCTATATCCCTGAATCCTCTGCTCCACCCTCGGCGGCCGTGCTTTCAGCCACTATGCCCCGAGGCTCTGGAACTCCCTTCCTCACTCCCTTCTCCTCGCCCCCTCTCTTCCCAGTTTCACGTCCCAGCTAAAGATCTTTCTCTTCGACCGCGCCTTTGGTCACCTTTCTACCCCTGCCTCTGGCTCGGTTCCAGGATTCATTGTTGTGAAGCGCTCTGAGACGCCATTCGGCGTGTAGGACGTTATATAAATCAAAGTTGTTGTTGCATCAGGAGGATGTACCAAGTTGCTGGACTGTCAAGGGTTTACACCTGGGCTGATGGTTGGATTTGGGAGGGGCGCCAGTGAGGGAGCAGGTGGGAAAATGACCCAAGCAACGGTCAGCAAAGGAAGGGGCAAGGCAAAGGGAGACTCCCAGAATGGAGGCAGCAAGGCAGATGCCCTGACCACTGATGGTGCAGTAGGCAAGGTGGGGGACATGAAGCAGACTTGTGCCTGCCGAGCAGAGAGGTTGGTTGGGTGGGTTGTTAGGATTTTAGAAGGTCACAGAGTTGGGGGGGACTTTAAAAGGAATGATGAGGATCTTAAACTGGATCGTCCAGGAGACATGGAGACAAGCAAGGATGGGGGTGAGGGCGAAAGGCTCATGGAGCCAAGAGCAGAAGAGGACACAAGCTGCAGACTTCTGAATCATCTACATCCTGTGGAGAGAAGAGTTGGGAAGTCTGTTCTGCAGAGAGTTGGCAATGTCAGCCTGGACATAATAAATGCATGGATAAGGGTCTTGTTGTTCCAAGGCGAGAGGGAGTGGCCACAGTGGGCAGTGTTGAGGAAGTGAGGGAAGGCAGAATGAGTCAAGGCATGGATGCGGGAATTAAAGGAAAGTTGAGAGGGTTTTTCTTTTGTTAGATTAGTTTCTCCGAAGATTGGACTTTTCCCTGATATCCCTTTGACTTTTTGCTGATGAACAACTTTTAGTTTTTTTTAAAAACATATTTTGTTTTGTATCTTGTAGGGTTGATGCGTGCCATGGAAACATTATCAGTTCTGAATGTTGACCTAGATGTCTCGAGTCTCAATGGTCAGTTAAGAACAGTGTTGCAATGGATAGCAGCCTCACAGTTTCAGTTGGCTTTGGTCCACTTTCAGGAATCGTTTGAAAATGAGCTGTTGCAAGTGAGTATGGGAGTGAGTGGGTATAGAAATAGTCCCAAAGGAATTTAATATCTGGCATTTGAAAAACTAGACAAAACATCTTCAGGGGGAGAAAAGAAATCCAATTTTGTGTCCCTATAATTTATTTTATGTAAGTGGTGATAAAATTGTTCAATCATTTTTTAAAAACCTTAAAGTAAGGTGTACTCTTTGATTATGTGGAGTCCTGTAGCTCAGTGATTAGAGCACTTGCCTTGCACGTGAGAAACCTGGGTTCAATTCCTGGCAGGGCAAAACCTTGCACAAATTTCTTTACTCCACACGCCTGATAATCCCTCAAGGAAAAAAATTCAATCCTTGACTGTTTGTGGGACACTGCTGTGCACAATTGGTGCACAGCAGCACATAAATATACAGTTAATTAACTTTGCGATATATTCTATGAAGCACTTTGAGACGTTTAGAAAACGTGAAAAGCACTTTATCAAATGCAAGGATTATTATTGTTATTACAGTAAAAGCCTGTTTATCCGGCACCCGGGGGTTGGGGAGGGGGTCGAATAATTGACTGTGTCAGATAATTGGGCGGCAAGTTGCCGAAAACCCAACACAAAAAATTTACTTATTTTAAAACATACCATATTAATAATATACTAAATAGCAACAGAATATTGTATGGATACTTACCAATAAAGATTCCAGCACACTCGGTAAAATGATCGGTAAAAATACATTTTTTACCGATCGGTAAAAACCCAGAGTTCGGAAGTTAATAAGTGCACATGCGCACACATTGCGCGCAGGCGCAAAGTGATCATACTCACGATTGCTGGAATGGGGAATTGCCCTGGAAGGGGGTCGCGCAATCTGGTTGATCGGTCACAGATAAACGGGCTTTTACTGTATTTCAATTTACAGTACTTCACTTTACAGTATTATTATTAATGTGTTCCTGTTACCAACCTTAGCATTATGATCTTTAAGTCCCACAATGACATATATTCCTCACAGACATGTAAGCGTTAGGTGGGGCTAGATGTAATCCTGATATCCTGTTATTTTTGCAGTTTCTCGCAGTGGCAAGAAGAGCGAAAGAGAAGGATTGGAAGGTTTGTGATCTGCTTCAGGAAGTGCTGAAGTACTGTGAAATGAAGGAGCCAAGAGGTGTTGGAGCTGCCTTCACACGCAAGCCTCTATTCGACTGGCTCCTGGAAAATACCTAAATCATTCGCCAATTAACGAAAAGCACTTGTCCCCATTGTAAGAAGGATCGTAAGCTCCAACATGGCAAAGTGTTGAGAAATGCGCGGGTTTCTTAATCATAATCAGAACCATAACAAGTTCTATACTTACAAAAGGCTTTAAAAGTACCCAGTAATATACAATAAAAAGGATTTTGTTGCAAGGAAAGATTACAGATCACAAATTATACACAAGAAATAACCTTATGAAATTCAATGAGTCAAAGGTTAAATTAACACTAGTGTGTGGATGTGAAGGTGGTTGGCAGTGCATCCAATGTAATTTCTGTTTTATCCCTCCACTTGCCCATAAGAAATAGTTGGGAGGAGAATTGGTTTGGAGCCTTGTACTAGTCGAACAATATAGGAGGACCCTGCTTAATGAAGGGGTTAGGGACTTTAAAACCTTCCGTTAAGTAAAATTTTGTTAAGTAAGAGTTTAACTGTCTTACTGTATTTGGCTGCAGCCAAAACGCCGCCCCGACCCGAGCCTCCCCGCTAAAATCAGTTTAGTTCCTAGCGGTTCCTAGCGCTAACATTTTCGGTGCACAGGTTGAGCAGCCAAAATCCGGAGTTACGGAATCCGGAATGTGACAAAAATTGCAAGATTAAAAACGCCAATCCTACCTGCTCTAGGTCAGGTCTTCACAGTCACAGCACTGAAATATCGCAACCTGGGCCCAGGCATTTCCGGATACGTGACGTGCTTCTGGCGTTCCGAAGTCATGAAATACCCGAACCTGGGCTCGGCTACGGGCCCGAATTCAGGACGCTCAACCTGTACTTGCGAATGCCTAAGGTAGATATAACTGCTATTGAAGGCTACACAACTTTAAATACAACAATAAACAAGAAAACAGACAGTCCTCGACTTACTATTATTGAAGCCACAAAGCATCCTGCTGCTTAAGCTCCTCCCATCTGGGAGGGGCTGCACTGCACTGCTTAACTGAGGCACGCTAAAGACTAAGCGTGTGTTGCTGGGGCAACCGGGAGAGACACTACCCATGAGAAGCTGCGCACGAGAAGCCCGCGAGATTTTAAATATGTGTAAACATTCGATATAGCGAACGCAGCCTTTGTTAAGCGGATAGGTGGTACAAATAGAAACCTTTGTTATAGTGAACTTTCGTTAACCAGGCCTTCGTTAAGCGGGGTCTACTTGTTTTATTTTTGAACCTTGCCACATAGTGTCCTGTTTGGGGCTTGAAGAGTGATGTCACTTCAGGCTTGTTTCTGGTCAGATTGGCATTGTTCCTTCATACTAAATCTTAAGGAAAAGCTCGGTCTGTAATGAAATTAAAACTTGAAGTGACAACATCAAAAGAAGTTATGAGATTACATTTCTCTTAAATATTAGCTGTGTTTTTGTTTTAAAAAAACATTTTGCACAGGATTGGGCTCATCTGTAATGCAGCCACCGACTTCAAATTGGATTAATTTGCTGACACAGACTCATTTAGATCAAATGTGAAGTTTTGAGACATAGAACATTTTGGTGTTTGTGCAAATATAGTAATGCACGAATTGCCGCATTCAGAAATTTGCCTTGACGGATGCTTAACTGGATGAAGTGAGCCAGAACCACTGTAAAATGTCCATTCCTTTCAACTCCACTTAACTGTTTCCTTTATTGTATAAACAGTAATCTTGTACACATATGAGGTTAAGGTGCACTAAAATCCTAGCTTTGCTGATGTTGTGCAGCTTTGTTGATGTGTGTTAGTTTTTTTTTTTTTTAAATATCATCATCATCATCAGTATCTTTAACTATAGCCACTTGTACTCATCATTGGTGTAGTAACGGTGCAGATATGTCAGTAGGCAAACATGAAAGCCTGGCAAAGCTGTGACATGCTGTCAAGGTGTGTGTTCTCGGACAGTGGCAATGTTTTATTTAACATCCAGCTTGTGCTCAAGCACCCTGCCAGATCATTAAGGTTCAAATTAATGTATCAGGTTGATGAATTCAACATGTTCTTTAGACTGGGTTTTTATATATGTAGTGGTTTATTTTGGAGCCATCTGGGTTCCAAGCAATGACTCTTGCAATGTCTATTACTGATTTACAAATAGTTTGATAATTTTTGAGCTACCTAAATTCCCCTAATGCCAATGGTTTGGTTAAAATCTCCAAGGCAGAATTGGGCTTGGAGGCCTTACCCACTAACAGGTCTACTTTTAATGCCAGGAATTTCAAACAAATAAAGGGGATGCATAATGAAACAACATAACATTAAGATCTTAATTTTCTTTTCCTGTTTGAATAGAGATGTGGTGCTTTACGTTTCCTGCTTCATATCAGGGCCTCAGACCCGTTTTTTAAACAAAATTTCAGAGATCTGCGCTGCCACTAGATTTGCGCCTTTAATAACATTAAACATTCAGCACCGAGAAAGTTCTTGGGTCATCCATTGGGGCGTCCAGGAATAGAGCGGAATGGGTATTGAACTGCACTTGCACATTAATACTGGAACAGTGAGTGCAAATCACACTGCTCCTGAAACCATCTCCTCACGGCGTTTTTGTTTCAGATTCCCAGCATCTGTAGTATTTTGTGTGGTTTTTTTCCTCAAGGCGTACTGGCTGATTCTGATTTTCATTGAAATGCCAGAAAAATTGCAGTGTATCACTGGTCATGGATTAATATAAATGCAACATTAATCTTTGCATTGAATTCAATCACCTCATGTTATAACATTTACTGAGATATGTATTTCTGGCAAGTTTGGAGGTCTTTTGTAAAAAAAACTTTTAACTGGCATTTCTGTGCTAGTCTGAGAAGTAGTTGCAAGCATTACAGGAGACGCAGTTTAATGTAAATAAGAAACTATGTCAGCCGTGCAGTTCCATACAATTGGGGTTAACATTTCAACCTTTATTATTGTCTTAATTAATTCAACAAGGAGCGAGTTGCTCTTAAGCATGGTGATGGGTTTCTGCATTGGTCTAACACCCAACTGACCAAAAAAGAACCCAAGTAACAAAAGGTTTATTAACTGGAAAATAGGAATAGTATCAGTGAGCCATATAACCTGTATAACCACACATCTGTTGTTGATATTTTTGAAGTACTATATTTGACAATCCTGGTATTTTAATTAGTTGCCTGGTAGATATTGAAATGGGGGGGCATATCTCCTGTCTGGTTAAATCGGAACAAAATTTCCACCAATGTTTTGTACACTTTCACTAGTGGAAGCTACAGTGATGATCATTGTGTACATGTTCCGTACTGAATTGAAATCTCTTGTTCCAAGTGAAATCTGGTTTTAGTATTTTATGAAAAGATAAATGATCAAGTCATAAATGAGTAGAGCAAATCTGCTTCCAGCAATTGATGGGAGCGCCCTCTATCTTCCAGATGAAATTCAAAGTACAGTAAAAGCCAGTTTTTCCGGCACCCTCGGGACCTGGCCAATGCTGGTTTGGCATGCTGGATATTCAGAAGAAAACCCAACACAAAAAAAATTAACTTTTTTAAACATACCATATTAATAATAGACTAAATAATAACAGAATATTGTATGGATACTTACCAATAAAGCAATAAATATTGATTAGTCTATAAATACAGTGCACAATCACAAAGGAAACTTCTACAATGGTGCACACTAGTGGCTTAAAGCGGTACTGTTGTTTTTTCTCTTATTTTTCTTTCTCTCCCTCCTTCCCTCTCTCTCTTTCACACACATACACACGCTCAGTCAGTCTGGCATCTCAATGGCTGCAAACCCAACCCCTCTCCACTCCTCTCATTTTCCATCTAAATTAATCAACTCACACACTCTCTCTCTCTCCCTCCCTCACCTTTCTCTCTTCCTGCCTCTCTCTCCTTCCACCCCACTCCCCACCAAAGTGTATAAACCCACGATACAGACAGGCTACACAGGCAATACGTAGTATGGGTCAGAGAGAGAGGGAAAGAAAGAAAGATGGGAAGGAAGGAGAGGGAGAGAGAGAAAGAAAAAGAGTGGGAGAGAGAGAAAGGAGAGGGAGAGGAAAAACCAACAGCGCTGCTTTTAAGAGGAAAAAGTGCCACTACCGACAGCATTCAGAACTAATTGTTCTGTACTCTCGTGCGACTCATTAAATGCGCCACCGTGATTGTGCCGGATAAAATCCAGTTATTCGAATGGGGACCTTTTTTTGAGGTCCCGGTTATACGAAAGTTACGGTTGATTGAGTCACGGATAAACAGGCTTTTACTGTGGTTGAAAATGTAAAGAAAATATTGCTCGATCTCCAGAGACAATTTTTCAGACAGTTTGAGATAAGAAAGAAACTTAATTCCTCGATTGTTGTAAAAGTTTGCAATTTTCCTCCAAAATAGGTGTCAAGTTGGCCTAGTTTGTAGCACTCTGGCCTCTTTGTAAGACGATTGTGAGTTCAGGTCCCACATCTGGACTTCGAACTCAAGTAGACTTATACAGTAATGCATATCTGTGGAGCACTGCAATGTTGGAGGTATCGTCTTTCAGGTGAGACAAACCAAACACTATTTGGAAGGACGTTAAACATCCCATTGCACTATTTGAAAATAAAAGGGAGTTTCTCCCTGTATTCTGGTTACAATTCCCTAGCTAAACATGGCTATTTGAGGGACATTGCTGGGTCCAAATTGGCTGCCACATTTTTATACAAATACTCAGCTACTGCACTTTACAGAAAAGCTATGTGGAGTGCTTTGAGATGATTCAATGTGATGAAGTGTTATCAAATGCAAAGATTATTAATACATCCATTATGGTTTGTCCTGGAAAAAATGACAAATGTTATGGGTTTCATTGTATCATTACATCAGCTACGGCATAACTTGTTTTTAGAGTTGGTTTTACTTCATTTTCTAAATTCTGTCATTTTATAGTGCATTACTTTCTTGATTATAAATGACTATTTCTGACAGAGTTCCTCAATTACTCTTTTTGAGTCACAAATGAGGATGGATTGTTTCTGGTAACCCTAAATATGTTATGCTGTCATGAGGAAACTATAGAAGTAGATCAGATACAAGGATTACTGTTGCGTTGCAGACGCGCGGAGCTTCTATAGGACGCACTTCGAATTGGCAGACCTTATTTACAACTCCTGAGACACTATTGAAGAATCCTGTTAGAAATGATTGCCTCTTAAACCCCAATGTTCTCCGTTTACAGCATTTTCAGTCAGGCATGCAGTCAATATGCTGAATGTCAAATATGAGTGTAGGTATCCACACAAATAAACAATAGACGGTGTGTGTGTGCGTACATCAGAGCGTTAAACCTGTCAATAAAGTTTGTTGAAAACTTGCCTAACTGCCAATTTCCAACAGCATTAACTATATTTCATGTGGAATAAATTTGGCGTTGCTTTTGATTTGAACAGATTCACAAGCAGCTATTGTTGTTTGGCCGCCTTTTGAACTATTTTTAATTCAACTTTAACTTACAATGATGTCAACAATACCCGTTATCACATGACTAACCAATGGCGTGTATGATCTTGATTACTTGGTCACTTTATTTTATGTACCATAGGTGTGCATTCCTTTGTCCCTAACCTCAGTTGTAATCCAAGTAGTATTTAGTAATGCTGCTTTGATGACTGAAAGTGAAAACATTGAATTAGATTTTGATAGTACTTATTTTATTATTTGTGCAGTGTTAATTTCAGTATAAATTAGCATAATAGTAACAAAGAATATGTACAGTACCTAGTATTTGTAATCATCTGATCATTTATATGAACTATGCCAAAAATTCAGCAGTGATGTTCGTTTAATTTATAGCAATGATTTTGTGTCCCAAATCTTCACCTGTACATCTGTTACCAGATTATAAAATGCAAGTTGCACTATGTTGGTGTTTTTGTTTGTTTATCCAGCAATAGCTAAAAAATAATAAACCTCAGCAGGTTTCTTGCTTTGTGTGTGATTTTATTTTTTAATTGGTAAGCAGGTTTGCGGCTCATATTGTTAAACAGATCCTTTAGACCAACCGATACGCCAATGCCTTCTGTTTTGTATTCCTTCTTCATTCAAACCCACCAGAATATCCAATTAGTTAGACATTGTCTCATTTGTGTTTGTCACTTGCGTACGTGAGTGTGGTACAACTATTTGGCTGCTGAGGGTCGGATTCTCTGTTTGAGAAAGGTCTGGGGGCGACATAAGCAATATTTAACATTTTCCTTCCCGAAACATAACATTTACACAGAATATTTTTCATGTTGGAAGGATATCTTGACACTGTTGGCTGGGCACCCAAGCTGACTGGTTGGGGAAGGGGGAGCCGAGTGGTGGGATAGGGAGGGGAAAAGATGATTGAAAGCTTGGTCAAAGAGTTAGGTCGTGATGCGCCTTGAAAGAGGGGTGGGAGGGAGGTATAGAGTCGGAGGAACTCCAGGAATGGAATTCTAATTTTCAGTATCAATATGACTGCTTACGCTCTTCTACCCACAGCTCGGCATCATGTTCCGCCACTGTTTAAATGCTCTGGGGCGCTAAACTGCCTGTGATATAAATGCAAGTTGTTGTTGTCTAAGACCGGTTTGGAAGCTTTAAATGATGACCATAAGAAAGCAAAGTTTGCTGAAATCAATTGTATTTATTAAAAAAAACTAAATTTAGTGTACCTCGACTAAAAATAATAATAATTTGGTCATCTATCCATGACTGTCTATGGGACATTGCTATTCATAGTTGGCTACTGCGTTTTACCCATAAAATTTAGTCAATTCACTTCACAGTATATTCTGTGAAGCACCTTGAGCTGGCCCCAAAGAAGTGATAAGGCGTTATATCAAATGCAAGGATTATTATTAGTGCTTTTAAAGCCCCCTTGGAAAATAACAGTAGATGATTTCAAACATTTTCAAATTAGAATCATATAAATTTACGATGTAAAAGGAGGGAGGCCAACCAGCCCATCAAGGGTTGGAGCATTCTGTTTGGAAACAAGCTGACTTGCAGTCACTTCCTAGAGAAAAGTGTCTTCATTGCCAAACTGCACTCATAAAAACACATTGAGAGGCCAACGGTTGCTTCTACCCGGTTTGCTTTTCGGAAACTCCCCCCACCCTCCCAGGTCAGCCTTTTCACTTTCCTGATTGTGGGGGATCATTCCAACCAGGTCTGTTTCACTAACCCTTTTTGTGGGTTGTCTCAAACAGGTCTGCTCTATGCCTTTGACTTAAATTGGAAGTATTGGCAGCCCGCATTGAAGTCATGAGTAATTTGTGACTTGTCCAAGAGCACTTCACTGTTTCTCCATATCTACCTTTTATATATTTATATTTATAATTTAAATATATTGTTACTATATATGTTTTGCCCACACTGACAGACTAGAATGTTGCAAGCTGAATTCACATTTGGTGCCTTCGTAACTCTTGGCTAGCAATGGGGGAAATTTAGTCAAGCCACCTTGAATAAGTAACTGAATAAGTCCTATAGCTCAGTGGTTAGAGCACTTGCCTTACAAGCGTACGACCTGTGTTTGAATCCAGGCAGGTCAGGGCGAAACCTTGGGCAAGTTTTCTTTCTCCACACACCTAATAATAATCCCTTCAAAAAAAAACACAATTGGTCATTTCAATCTACAACTACCGTAAATACCCGCGTATAAGGCGCAATTTTTTTCACGTCGGAAGATCTCGAAAGTTGGGGGTGCGCCCTATATGCAGGAACAAAAAATGTTGAGCCTCGGAAATACAGTAAACAGGAGGGGCGGCCGGCGCGCTGTCAGCCGGGGTTTAGACACTGTGTCCGGCGGGGGTTGGGGGGAGCGGGTGATGGGGCTTCGGCCTCGGCCGCCCGGGCAGCGGCAGCAGCAGCGGACTTCAGTGCTGTGCCTGCTGCCTGCCTTCTGCCTAACCCAGTCTCCCTGCCTCCCTCCCTCTCCTGCCTCCATCCCTCCCTGCCTGCCTGCCTGCCTTCCTCCCTCCCTCCCTCCCTCCCTCCCTGCCTGCCTGCCTGCCTGCCTGCCTGCCTCCCTCCCTCTCTCTCTCTCTCCTTCCCTGGCTGCCTGCCTGCCTGCCTCCCTGCCTGCCTGCCTCCCTCCCTCCCTCCCTCCCTCCCTGCCTGCCTGCCTGCCTCCCTCCCTCTCTCTCTCTCTCTCTCTCCCCCTCCCTCCCTGCCTGCCTCCTTCCCTCCCTCCCTCCCTCCCTCTCTCTCTCCCTCCCTCCCTCCCTGCCTGCCTGCCTCTCTCCCTCTCTCCCTCCCTGGCTGCCTGTCTCCCTCTCTCCCTCCCTCCCTGCCTGCCTCCTCTCTCTCTCCATCCCTCCCTGCCTGCCTGCCTCCCTCTCTCCCTCCCTACCTGTCTCTCCTGCCTCCCTCCCTTCTGCCGACAATATCATCGAAAATGCTTCCGTTTTTTTTCACCAAGAAAAGGTCAAAAGTGGGGGGGGGTGCGCCTTATACGCGGATATTTACAGTATTTGTGGAACACTGCTGTGCACAATTGGCTGCCGCGTTTTGTCCACACAAATACAGTCAATTCACTTTACAGTGCATTCTGTGAAAAGCTTTGAGATGCCTGGAAAACATGAAAATCACCGTATCAAATGCAAGGATTATTATTGTTATTAATACCTGCGTACCTTGGGATCAATCAACATAATAGCCTCTTGGCTGCTACGTTTTACTGCATCACTTAATTCTGAAGACAAGATGCAAGTTGTTCAATTATTTTTCTTAAATACCTTTTCCTGATGTATCGCCCAAAGCATCTGGACCAATTGAATTAAAGCATTTGCAATAGGAAAGGTATGTGAAACTCGCTGACTGGAAGTGCCTTGGTGCAGCAAAAGGGAAGCAGTTATTTAAGAGCATCACCTTGGGATCTAGCAGAAAATCTTCAAAGGGAACCTTAATGAGCAAACATAGCAGCAGGTCACATTCAGTCAACCCACAACAACAATTTGCGATTACTGTATATAGTGCACTTCACGTGGAGTCCTGTAGCTTAGTGGTTAGAGCACTCGCCTTGCAAGCGAGAGATCTGGTTCGAGTAGGGCGAGAGGTTGGACAAGTTCCCTACTCTTGTTCACCTAACAGTAAATAGAAACCCAGTTGTCAAGTCGATTGGCAGATCTCTTTTCTGGGGGAAATAATTTTTTAAAAAGTTGGTCACTCAATCCACCACTGTTTATATGACACTGCTGTGTGTAATTGGCTGCCGAGTTTCACCCACAAAATAAATAAATGGTAATACAGTACTTGCATTTGATATGGAACCTTCTAGCCGTCTTAAAGTGCTTCACAGAATGTTCTGTAAAGTGAATTGACTATATTTGTGGGTGAAATACAGCAGCCAATTGTTTATGGGAAACAGTCATGGATTGAGTGACCAAATTATTAGTTTGTTCTTGAAGGATTATTATCAGGCATATGGAGTAAGGAAACTTGCCCAAGGATTTGCCGTTGGGAATCAAACCCATATTCCCTCGGTACATTTCTTGTCTAAATATTCTTACACATATTAAATAAAGAGCAAAAACATCACTACTACCATTGAAAATTTAAATAAATGTTTAATAAGTACCAATATATCAATTAGATAATAATACAACGAGAAAACTTATTGGAGATGGTTGATGCAGTAGTGGGCAACGGTCGGGGACGGAGTCCCAGGTGGCCGTTTAAGAAATCTCTCCAATGTTTGCTGAACTGTTTTGTTTTCTCTGGTACAACTGCAGGTGAAGCCACTCGTTATTATCTTGTTGGCTGCTGAGCTGCGTTCCCCGGATCGCGTCCCCATGCAGCTGATCGCTACCACGTGGTTGTGAACGTGATTTGCGCACATTGTTTCTAAACTTTACGACAGTTGTCGTAAAATTACCCCATTTGGTGATTATTTTATAAACGACGTATAATAAAAATAAAGGATAGCGAGACGACGGATAACGAGGAGTTTCAGTATATTCTGTAAAGCGCTTTGAGATATCTCAAAGATATTTGAGACATCTCAAAGATAACATCTCAATGTTATATCTCAGCGCCTTGGGATGTTCTCCTGATGTGAAAGGCGCTATACAAGTGTAATTTTGTTGTTGTTGATATCAAATGCAAGAATTATTATTCCTCCCCTCCCCCACCACCAAACGCTAGACCAGTGGTTCCCAACCTCGGGTCCCGACCCACATCAGGGTCGCGGGGTTCCTCAGTAGGGTCGCGAAGTGTCAGCGGAAATTGAAAATGCTTTTTGAACGCTAAAAAAAAGCTTTGAACGCTAAAAAAAAATGCGACACTGTCGACCAATATGTATAAACAGCGTACGTACGAGTTGCGCTGAGTCCACAGAACAGACTGAGATAAAATTTTGGCTGAGCTGAGCTTCAGTCACATGATATCGCCCCCCTAGTGGTGGGAGGACATGTTGAAGGCTAATTTTTAGTAGCAGCAAAAAAAGGTTGGGAGCCATTTAGGGGAATAGGTTACACTCGCTTTAAGTAGGTCATGATGCCAAATTTCTTGCAAAACGCTGAATGTTTTGTGTAGTTCAGCACCTCACAAGAACATTTTCTGTTGTATTATGGTGCCTCAGATAAACCGTAAGGAATGTGTTTCCTTTTACAATATCTTTTTTTAAATTAATTAATTTATTCCGACCAAAAATATTTCATAACTTAAACATGAACATGGAGTCCTGCAGCTCAGTGGTTAGAGCACAAGCCTTGCGTGTGAGACACCTGAGTTTGATTCCCAGCCAGGGTGAAACCTTGGACAAGTTTCCTTACACTATATGCCTGATAGTAATCCTACGGTAAAAACAAACAATAACAAATTGGTTACCTCAATCCACAACTGTTCGTGGGACACTGCTGTACGCAAGTGGCTGCCGCATTTCGCCTACAAACTGTCAATTCACTCGACAGTATATTCTGTGAAGCACTTTGAGGCCTCTAGAAGATGTGAAAAGTGCTACATCGAATACAAGGGTTACTATTTATTATTATAAATGTTCTATTCTGCAACAATCACCACAAAATAACTATGGTTTGGCTGCGATAAGCAAGGGTGCACTTACCACATGTTTTGCCATTTTCTAATTTTGAAAAAGAATGAAACATATCTTGTTTTTTTTGCTTATAGTTATAGTTTGTCAATCATTGAACGAGTGAGTTAGTTTGTCAGTGAACAACAAAAACAACATCATCTTAAACTTATAAAGCGCCTTTTCACGTCGGGAGGACGTCCCAAGGCGCTGCACAGGAGGCGTGTGACCCGAGCTGGGAGGGGAGTGTTCGGGAAGGGGTGAGACACGTAGGAGAGGTCGAAAAATTCGGGGGGGAACAAAAGGCACGGTCGAAGAGGAAAGTCTTCAAACTTGCCTTGAAAGAGGAAAGGGAAGAAACAAGACGGAGGGATTGACGGAGGGACGAGTGAGTGAGTTGGTTAGTCAGTCAGTCAGTCGGTGAACGAGTGAGTCAGTTGTGTGTAAATGGAGACGTTCTTCCCCCCTTACCCTCTTTTCGCCCCTTTCTCCCCTAACCCCACTTCCACGACTGTTTGTAGGACACTGCCGTGTTTCGCTCACGAATATACAGTCAATTCTCCTACTTTCCTTACCCCCCTACCCCGATCCCTCACTGACCTGATCGTTCAGCGCCCTGGGACGTCCTCCCGACGTGAAAGGGGCTATAATTGGCTATATAAATGTAATTTTGTTGTTGTTGTTCTTGGATGCACTGCAAAAATGTGTAAAATAAATGTATTTTGTGTGTTGGTTTTTGTTGTTACATTACATCAAATGGTGACCTGAAGCAGTGATATCCTCCTGGTAGGGAGGGAGAGAAGGCAGGCAGGCAGGGAGGGAAGGCAAGGAAGGAGGGAGGGAAGGCAAGGAGGGAGGGAGGGCAGGCAGGCAGGAGGGAGGGAGGCAGGGAGGGAGGGAGTGAAGGCAGGCAGGCAAGGAGGGAGGGAGGGCAGGCAGGAAGGGAGGGAGGGAAGGGAAGGGAAGGCAAGGAGGGAGGGAGGGCAGGCAGGAAGGGAGGGAGGGAAGGGAAGGCAAGGAGGGAGGGAGGGCAGGCAAGGAAGGAGGGAGGGAGGGCAGGCAGGAAGGGAGGGAGGGAAGGCAAGGAGGGAGGGAGGGCAGGCAGGAAGGGAGGGAGGGAAGGGAAGGCAAGGAGGGAGGGAGGGCAGGCAGGCAAGGAAGGAGGGAGGGAGGGCAGGCAAGGAGGGAGGGAGGGAGGGAAGGCAAGGAGGGAGGGAAGGGAGTGCAGGCAAGGAGGGAGGGAGGGAGGGAAGGCAAGGACGGAAGGCAGGCAGGGAGGGAGGGAGAGGGGAGGAGGGCAGGGGGAGGGAGGGAGGGGATGGCAGGCAGGGGGAGGGAGGGAGGGGATGGCAGGCAGGCAGGGGGAGGGAGGGAGGGGATGGCAGGCAGGCAGGGGGAGGGAGGGAGAGGGGAGGAGGGCAGGGCTGGGCTGCTCGCTGTTCAGTGGGTGGCCTCTGTCAGTCAGTGCCGCTGTTCTCTCTCAGTCGGGGACAGTCTCGGCTCCTGAGCCATGGGAGCCCCTGAGCCTCAGCCCCTCCAGCCCCGCCAGACAGGGGGACCCTGCCCGCCCCCCCGAGCCTCCCCCCTGCTCTACATCTCACTGGGACTCAGCCTCCTCCAGCTCTCACTCACTGCCGGCTGCTCCTACTACATATGGCAGGTAAACAACACTCCCCCAGCTACACACTGTACTGTACACACTCCCCCAGCTACACACTGTACTGTACACCCCCCCCCCAGCTACACACTGTACTGTACACACTCCCCCAGCTACACACTGTACTGTACACACTCCCCCAGCTACACACTGTACTGTACACACTCCCCCAGCTACACACTGTACTGTACACACTCCCCCAGCTACACACTGTACTGTACACACTCCCCCAGCTACACACTGTACTGTACACACTCCCCCAGCTACACACTGTACTGTACACACTCCCCCAGCTACACACTGTACTGTACACACTCCCCCAGCTACACACTGTACTGTACACACTCCCCCAGCTACACACTGTACTGTACACACTCCCCCAGCTACACACTGTACTGTACACACTCCCCCAGCTACACACTGTACTGTACACACTCCCCCAGCTACACACTGTACTGTACACCCCCCCCCAGCTACACACTGTACTGTACACACTCCCCCAGCTACACACTGTACTGTACACACTCCCCCAGCTACACACTGTACTGTACACACTCCCCCAGCTACACACTGTACTGTACACACTCCCCCAGCTACACACTGTACTGTACACACTCCCCCAGCTACACACTGTACTGTACACACTCCCCCAGCTACACACTGTACTGTACACACTCCCCCAGCTACACACTGTACTGTACACCCCCCCCAGCTACACACTGTACTGTACACACTCCCCCAGCTACACACTGTACTGTACACACTCCCCCAGCTACACACTGTACTGTACACACTCCCCCAGCTACACACTGTACTGTACACCCCCCCCCAGCTACACACTGTACTGTACACCCCCCCCCAGCTACACACTGTACTGTACACCCCCCCCCAGCTACACACTGTACTGTACACACTCCCCCAGCTACACACTGTACTGTATACACTCCCCCAGCTACACACTGTACTGTACACACCCCCCCAGCTACACACTGTACTGTACACACTCCCCCAGCTACACACTGTACTGTACACACTCCCCCAGCTACACACTGTACTGTACACACTCCCCCAGCTACACACTGTACTGTATACACTCCCCCAGCTACACACTGTACTGTACACACTCCCCCAGCTACACACTGTACTGTACACACTCCCCCAGCTACACACTGTACTGTATACACTCCCCCAGCTACACACTGTACTGTACACACTCCCCCAGCTACACACTGTACTGTACACACTCCCCCAGCTACACACTGTACTGTATACACTCCCCCAGCTACACACTGTACTGTACACACTCCCCCAGCTACACACTGTACTGTACACACTCCCCCAGCTACACACTGTACTGTATACACTCCCCCAGCTACACACTGTACCGTACACACTCCCCCAGCTACACACTGTACTGTACACACTCCCCCAGCTACACACTGTACTGTACACACTCCCCCAGCTACACACTGTACTGTATACACTCCCCCAGCTACACACTGTACTGTACACCCCCCCCCAGCTACACACTGTACTGTACACACTCCCCAGCTACACACTGTACTGTACACACTCCCCCAGCTACACACTGTACTGTACACACTCCCCCAGCTACACACTGTACTGTATACACTCCCCCAGCTACACACTGTACTGTACACACTCCCCCAGCTACACACTGTACTGTACACACTCCCCCAGCTACACACTGTACTGTACACACTCCCCCAGCTACACACTGTACTGTACACACTCCCCCAGCTACACACTGTACTGTACACACTCCCCCAGCTACACACTGTACTGTACACACTCCCCCAGCTACACACTGTACTGTACACACTCCCCCAGCTACACACTGTACTGTACACCCCCCCCAGCTACACACTGTACTGTACACACTCCCCCAGCTACACACTGTACTGTACACACTCCCCCAGCTACACACTGTACTGTACACACTCCCCCAGCTACACACTGTACTGTACACCCCCCCCCAGCTACACACTGTACTGTACACCCCCCCCAGCTACACACTGTACTGTACACCCCCCCCCCAGCTACACACTGTACTGTACACACTCCCCCAGCTACACACTGTACTGTATACACTCCCCCAGCTACACACTGTACTGTACACACCCCCCCAGCTACACACTGTACTGTACACACTCCCCCAGCTACACACTGTACTGTACACACTCCCCCAGCTACACACTGTACTGTACACACTCCCCCAGCTACACACTGTACTGTATACACTCCCCCAGCTACACACTGTACTGTACACACTCCCCCAGCTACACACTGTACTGTACACACTCCCCCAGCTACACACTGTACTGTATACACTCCCCCAGCTACACACTGTACTGTACACACTCCCCCAGCTACACACTGTACTGTACACACTCCCCCAGCTACACACTGTACTGTATACACTCCCCCAGCTACACACTGTACTGTATACACTCCCCCAGCTACACACTGTACTGTACACACTCCCCCAGCTACACACTGTACTGTACACACCCCCCCAGCTACACACTGTACTGTACACACTCCCCCAGCTACACACTGTACTGTATACACTCCCCCAGCTACACACTGTACTGTACACACTCCCCCAGCTACACACTGTACTGTACACACTCCCCCAGCTACACACTGTACTGTATACACTCCCCCAGCTACACACTGTACCGTACACACTCCCCCAGCTACACACTGTACTGTACACACTCCCCCAGCTACACACTGTACTGTACACACTCCCCCAGCTACACACTGTACTGTACACACTCCCCCAGCTACACACTGTACTGTACACACTCCCCCAGCTACACACTGTACTGTACACCCCCCCCCAGCTACACACTGTACTGTACACACTCCCCCAGCTACACACTGTACTGTATACACTCCCCCAGCTACACACTGTACTGTACACACTCCCCCAGCTACACACTGTACTGTATACACTCCCCCAGCTACACACTGTACTGTACACACTCCCCCAGCTACACACTGTACTGTACACACTCCCCCAGCTACACACTGTACTGTACACACTCCCCCAGCTACACACTGTACTGTACACACTCCCCCAGCTACACACTGTACTGTATACACTCCCCCAGCTACACACTGTACCGTACACACTCCCCCAGCTACACACTGTACTGTACACACTCCCCCAGCTACACACTGTACTGTACACACTCCCCCAGCTACACACTGTACTGTACACACTCCCCCAGCTACACACTGTACTGTACACACTCCCCCAGCTACACACTGTACTGTACACCCCCCCCAGCTACACACTGTACTGTACACACTCCCCCAGCTACACACTGTACTGTATACACTCCCCCAGCTACACACTGTACTGTACACACTCCCCCAGCTACACACTGTACTGTATACACTCCCCCAGCTACACACTGTACTGTACACACTCCCCCAGCTACACACTGTACTGTACACACTCCCCCAGCTACACACTGTACTGTACACACTCCCCCAGCTACACACTGTACTGTACACACTCCCCCAGCTACACACTGTACTGTACACCCCCCCCCAGCTACACACTGTACTGTACACACTCCCCCAGCTACACACTGTACTGTATACACTCCCCCAGCTACACACTGTACTGTACACACTCCCCCAGCTACACACTGTACTGTATACACTCCCCCAGCTACACACTGTACTGTACACACTCCCCCAGCTACACACTGTACTGTACACACTCCCCCAGCTACACACTGTACCGTACACACTCCCCCAGCTACACACTGTACTGTACACACTCCCCCAGCTACACACTGTACTGTACACACTCCCCCAGCTACACACTGTACTGTACACACTCCCCCAGCTACACACTGTACTGTACACACTCCCCCAGCTACACACTGTACTGTACACCCCCCCCCAGCTACACACTGTACTGTACACACTCCCCCAGCTACACACTGTACTGTATACACTCCCCCAGCTACACACTGTACTGTACACACTCCCCCAGCTACACACTGTACTGTATACACTCCCCCAGCTACACACTGTACTGTACACACTCCCCCAGCTACACACTGTACTGTACACACTCCCCCAGCTACACACTGTACTGTACACACTCCCCCAGCTACACACTGTACTGTACACACTCCCCCAGCTACACACTGTACTGTATACACTCCCCCAGCTACACACTGTACCGTACACACTCCCCCAGCTACACACTGTACTGTACACACTCCCCCAGCTACACACTGTACTGTACACACTCCCCCAGCTACACACTGTACTGTACACACTCCCCCAGCTACACACTGTACTGTACACACTCCCCCAGCTACACACTGTACTGTACACCCCCCCCCAGCTACACACTGTACTGTACACACTCCCCCAGCTACACACTGTACTGTATACACTCCCCCAGCTACACACTGTACTGTACACACTCCCCCAGCTACACACTGTACTGTATACACTCCCCCAGCTACACACTGTACTGTACACACTCCCCCAGCTACACACTGTACTGTACACACTCCCCCAGCTACACACTGTACTGTACACACTCCCCCAGCTACACACTGTACTGTACACACTCCCCCAGCTACACACTGTACTGTACACACTCCCCCAGCTACACACTGTACTGTACACACTCCCCCAGCTACACACTGTACTCACACTACTCACACTCCTCCAGCTGCTCATAACAAGCAGGACTCCAGTGCCTTGGGATATCCTCCCCACGTGAAAGGCGCTCTATAAGTGTAATTTTGTTGTTGTTGTTGTTGTTGTTGTTGCCTTTCGTGTCAGGATTGTCCACCGTCCCAAGGCGGTGGACAATCATTGTTTCAGACCCGAGCTGGGGTCGGGGAGGAGGGGGAATGAGGGGAAGGGGGGCGATTTGGGGGTGATTTGAGAGCCCTGATCGCAGATGTTTAGAATGTCATTGGAGACTTTGACCAGGGCTGTCTCTGTGCTATGGACAGCACGGAAACCGGATTGCGGGGGTTCGAGGAGGGAATGACGAGTGAGAAAGGAGCGAAGCTGGGAAGCAAAGACTCAAAGTTCCAGGGCCTTAGAGAGGAATGGAAGCATATGATTGGTATAAAAAGCTTTGTTTCGTTTTTAATTAGGCTGATTGCATTGATTCATTTCAATCTGTGATTTCCACAATCCCTTATTATTGTAAACTTTTGAGTCAGGCTGTTTTTATAATATTTAAACACATTGGGATTTTGAACTCATGTAATTTAGACACAATGTTGCAGTGCTAGGGATGTTGGAGGTGCCATTTTTCAGGTGACATTTTCAACCAAAGTCCCCTCTGCCTGTTCAGGTGAATGTTAAAGATCCCAAAAGCACAATTTGAAAAGAGAGGGAGTTTCTCTTGGTGTCCTAGCCAACAATTCTCCAAATAAAATTTGTTATTGACTTCAAGGCTGTTTGTAGGACATTCCTGTTTGCAACATAGAAACTTGCCCACAATTTACACAGTCGCTATACTTCACAGAAGTGTTGGCCAACTTTATAGTCGGCCACAAATAAACCTTTTCTTGAATGAATATTTATTGATTTATGCCATACATTGTAAGTATTATTATTAATAATAATATTGCCTGGATATTATCATCATTTCTAAACAATTATGCAAACTAGACTGATGTTTGTAACTTTCAATTTTAACATATCTTCCTGCATCCCTCCCTGTCAGTTGTTAAATTCCTGGTTTTATGGCCCTCCAATTGTCTCCCCACATGAAGGCACACATTCATGCTGGAATAAGATTCAACAGGTGTTGGCTGCCTTCCTGTACTTTGCTCATTCTTCAAGTGTAATGAATATGATTGTGAATAATAGGTTAGGTGTGATTGATATGGGTGTCTGCTGCAAATTCAGTGAGGTAGATAGTCAGTGCACATGGGCGCGTGCATTAACTAGCTGTGATGTATGTGGGTATGAGCAATATGTGTAGTGATTTGGATATGGGTATATAAAATCATAGAACTATACAGCACAGAAGGAAGCCATTCAGCCCATCATGAAAGTGCTGTCCAAATTAATCTCACTCTCTCCCCGTAGCTTTACAAACGTGTCATCCTCAAATATCTATCTATTTCTGTCTTTAAATCTGCTTCCACCACCCTATTAGGAGGTGCATTCCAGATCTGAACAACTCGCTGTTTGAAACCATTTCTTCTCATCTCCCCTCTGGTTCTTTTGACAACTATCTGAAATCTGTGTCCTCAGTTTATTGGGCCATCCGCAAGTGGAAACAGTTTCTCCCTGTTGACTCTATCAAATCCCCTCATAATTTTGAATACCTCTATTAAATCTTTCCCCTAACCTTCTCCGCTTCAAGGAGAATAATGCTAGCTTCTCTAGTCTCTACATAACTCAAGTCCCATATTCCTGCACCATTCTGGTAAATCTCCTGTACACCCTCTCCAATGCTTTGACGTCCTTTAAAGTGTATATAATTTGTGATCTTGACCAGAGCAGTTTCTGTGCTGTGGGAAGCCTGATTGGAGGGGCTTGTGGAGGGAGTGGGAGTGGGATGAGAGGAAAGAGCAAAGCTGGGAGGCAACAACTCTTTCAAGGACCTTTGAGAGAAAAAGGATGTTGGAGATGGACCAGTAGTTGGAGTGCTGTGATGTGTCAAGGGAAGGTTTCTTCAGAGTGGGTGTGATAGTGGCTGTTTTGAGGGGGTTGGGAACGATGTCACATAAAAGGGACAGGTTGATAGTTTTGGAAGTAGTGGGGCAAGGAGATTGAACTGGGAGGTAAGGAGATGGGTGGGGATGGGGTCCAGGGAGCAGGTGGTGAGCTTCATGGGGGATATGGTGGTGATGAGGAGGATGGGGAGACTGGTTCGAAAGTGTGGAAGGAGGGCTGGGTAGGAGTGTGAGAGGGAGGTGGGGAGGGGAGGAAGTTGGAAGGGCGTGATAGCTGAGCGGATTCCTTAGATTTTGGACTCGAGGTAATCCAGCATCTCCTCGCAGTGGGAATTAGAGGAAACAATCTGCGAGTCATGGCGGAGAAGGTGAAAGACCTGGTGGGTGGTGGAGAACAGCAGTCTAGGGTTGCCATTCGCCTCTAGGATTATCCTGGAGCAGAAGGTCGATTCGTCGGAGGCCAGAGCAGAGCAGTAAGTTTTGATGCGGTGGTCAGAGGTGGCCTTGTCGGTGATGGTGACATCCAAGACACTGAGGCCCCGGGTGATCTTCAGGTATGACTGGTGACTTATGGCATGACTAGTTAAACAGCTGTGTTAGGCATATTGGATATGGATGGTTTATCAGATGCACGCATATTGGATAGGAGTGTGAATTGGATTAACTGTTGATAATACACAATAATAATCCTTGCATTTTATATTGAGCCTTGTCACATCTTCAAGACATCTCAAAGCGCTTCACATAATATACTGTAGAATGAATTAACTTGACAATTTTGCGGGCGATTGTGATGCGAGTGTGTTGATTGGGTTAACTGTGTTGAAATGAGTAACTCATGATGTAGGTGCATTGAGTCAGTTTTAACATTTTAAACCTACAATTACACTCAGTTTCATCAGTGATCTAGTTGTTTTTTGTAAACATTTTGTAGGATAATGCTAATCATTATGTCCATATTATTATGTTATTATGTCCATAGATTAGCATAATCCTATGCATTTCAGGTAAATTTTAGGGAAACATTCAAAATAAAAACTTATGATGCACTTCGATGCAGTTTGGAATGACAGAACTTATATTGAAGAAGAATAAATGAAGTTAAAGCCATGAACCACCACCAACAACAACAACAAATTACATTTATAGAGCGCCTTTCACGGTATAAGGTTAGAATTATAATAATTAAATAATAATCCTTGCATTTCCCACAAACAGTCGTGAATTGAAGTGACCAATTTTTTATTGTTTGTTTTTGGTGAGGGATTATTATCAAGCGTGTGTAAGGAAACTTGCCCAAGATTTCTTCCTGACCAGGAATCAAACCCAGGTGTCTCACACGGAAGGCGATTGTTCCAACCACTGAGCTACAGGACTCCATGTTTATGTTACATAATATATTGGGTCAGCAAAAATAAGTTAATGCTTAAAAAAGTTGTAAAAGGAAAATCATTCCTTATGGCTTATCTGAGACACAATAATACGAAAGAAAATATTCTTGTGAGGTGCTGAACTACACAAAACAGTTTTTTTTGCAAGAAACTTGGCACCATGACCTACTTCAAGTGCGTGTAACCTATTCCCCTAAAATTTGGTGTTAGGGGAGGGGAGGAATAATAATAATCCTTGCATTTGATAGCACCTTATCTTCAAGACCTTCAAAACGTCTCAAAGTACTTCAGAGAATAGCTTTAAGTGAATATTTTCTCATTATTTCAGTGGAAAGTGAGCTCTGCTCATGTCACCCCACTCCAAGGAAGATAGCGATTGCTATTATAACTGAATAACATGTTCAAAATTGTATTAAAATATCACATCAGGTGAATATCGTATTTTATCTGAACCTAAAGGTATACCTTAAAGTCAAACTAACGATTCTGTCCCATTTGGCTAAATTGTCCCCTAAATTGAAAATAAATAGCAGTGAACGTTATTTGTAGCACAAATAATATAGATTCCAGCTGTAATTATTTTTACTTTTTTTTGTTAGTTTTCATGGATATTTGCAGTACTGTACGTACTTTTCAAAAATTAGTTTGAATGGAATCCAGAATCTGGAATTAAAGCATTGTTCTTCCAATAATAAAATAATAAAATAATAATATTCCTTATATTTGGTATATAATAATTGTATTTGTATATAATATATAAATATAATATTTCTTGCCTTTGATGTGGTGCTTTCCACGTTTCTAGACGTCTCAAAGTGCTTCACAAAATATACTGTAAAGTGACTATATTTGTGGGCTAAATACGACAGCCAATCGCCACAGCAGTGTCCCACAAACAGTCGTGGATTGAAATGACAAACTTATTATTGATCTTTTGAGGGATTATTATTAGGTGTGTGAAGTAAGGAAACTTGCCCACCCTTTACACCCTGAAATTGAACACAGGGCTCTTGCTTGCACTAACCACTTGATCTGCAGGACTCCACAACAAATGTGTAGTACTGTAACTATGTGTAGTATTTTGTTGGCGAATGTTCAGTTTTGTTTAGACAAAGTGTCGATATTTGGCAAGTTCTGTGCTTGTTATGCAATGCTGTGGTTTGATAGCATTTAACTTCAGCAATGAAGCATTGTGCTACAAAAAATATTGCTGTTTGCTTGCAAGATTTGTGCTGTAGTATATTTCATGGTAGGTCACAATTTTCCCGGTAATATGTTTGATATTTACCGGTGTGTAGTTTCCATTTAGAGATAGATATGTATATGTGATATTTAGCTACTGTGGTATGAGTGGAAGCTGCAGTTACTGTGGTCTGTTTCATTGCTGTTGGGCGATAGCTGGTAGAGCTCCAACACATGTATGGAACACTTTTATATGTAAACTAATCTCGTGGTGCTTTTCCCATTAGCAACCGCCCTAAATGTTAGTACTTTTGTTTGCAGAGTTGAGTGCATGTCTGTACAAACTGTTTGATTTTGCCAGGAATGTCTTCTTGGCATGTCTACTTTCCATCACTTGATATCAAAAGAAAACCAACCCCCTTTACCACTTTCCTTCCTTTTATCAAAGTGCTGATAAGTATTTACGAGGATGATAATAATAATAATCATTTCATTTGATATAGTACTTTTCACATCTTCTAGACGTCTCAAATTACCAATGTATTACTTTTTTTTCTTGTCTTCTAGACGTCTCAAAGTGCTTCCCAGAATCTACTGTAAAGTGAATTGACTGTATAATTTGTGGGAGAAACACGGTTGCCAATTGCGCACAGAAGTGTCCCAATTAATTAAGATAATTAGCAAAAGACCCAGAGGCCAGATGAGAAGAATTATAATCTTCAATGCACTGCCTGAAAGGATGGTGGAAGCAGATTCAATAATATCTTTGGAAAGGGAATTTGATACTTACTTGAAAAAGAAATAATTGCAATGCTATGGGCTAAAGAGCTAGGGAGTGGGATTAATTGGATATCTTTTTCAAAGAACCAGCACAGAAACGATGGGTTGAATGGCCATAGAAATCAACGAGTTTACCCTTCAGAATTTGAACCTAGTATTTTCTTGACTCGAGTTTGGTGCTTAATTGATTAACCTATTTCCCTCAAGAAAAAAAAAGTAATACATTGGTAATTTTTCAATCCACGACTGTTTGTGGGACACTGTTGTGCGCAATTGGCTGCCACGTCTTGCCCACAAATATACAGTCAATTCACTTTAAAGTATATTCTGTGAAGCGCTTTGAGATATCGAGAAGATGTGAAGAGTGCTACTTCAAAGGATTATTATTCTACTTGGGATGGAAGGTGCTTTACTGATCTCTCTTTGCTTCCATAAAAGACATTTCCATCTCTTCAATTAGTACAAATGGAAGACCAGTGCACAATACTAATGATAATAATAAGCATTGCATTTCATATAGCGCTTTTCATATCTCTACATGTTTCAAAGCACTTCACAGAATACAACAACTACAAAATTACACTTGTATAGCGCCTTTCATGTCAGGAGGACGTCCCAAGGCGCTGGATAGTCATTGTTTCAGACCTGAGCTGGGGTCGGGCATGGGGAGGTGGAGGGAAATGGCGGGATTTGGGGTGACCGATGGGACCGTCAAAGAGGACGGTCTTGAGGTGAGACTTGAAGGAAGCCAGGGAGGTGGCAAGGAGAAGGGACTGCGGGATGAAGTTCCAGAGGTTGGGGGCAGAGTGGCTGAAGGCTCGTCTGCTGAAGGTGGGGTGGTTGGGTTGGGGACATAGAGCAGGCTGGAGCCTTCTGAGTGGAGGGGGCAGGCAGGTTGGCCTGGGGTTAGAAGGTTGCAGATGTAGGGTGGGGCGAGGTCATGGAGGGCTTTGAATGTGAGGACCAGGATCTTGAATTGGATCTTCTGGATGATGGGGAGCCAATGGAGTTGGGCGAGGATGGGGGAGATGGGATCACAAAGCTTGGAGCGGTAGAGGACAGGAGCCACAGAGTTCTGGATTATCTGCAACCTAGGTTGCTGACTGGCTTGGTGAGGTTGAGTGTGCAACCATGGAGGTTGATGCTGCCAGCGTTTGGCACGTGAAGGCGATGGCATGAGCCAATCAGGAAGCCCTCTGTCTTGTTGACATTCAACTGTAGAACGTTAGCTCTCATCCTGGACTTGATGTCTGACAGGCAATCTGACAGGACTGGAGTCCTGGAGTCAAGGGTAGAGGCAGAAAGATAGAGTTGGGTATTATCCGCATACATGTGGAAGTTAACCCCATGTCTGCGGATGGTGTCATCAGGCACAGCGTGTAGATGTTAAAAAGTAGGGGACAAGGACAGAGCCCTGGGGGAAGCCACAGGTTACGTGCGGGGGCTGGAAGAGAAGCCGTTGGTGGCGACAAAGTGGAGACAATGTGAAAGGTAGTAGTCAAACCAGGCAAGGGCAAGTGCGTGGAGTTTGAGCTGGGAGGAGAGGCAGTGTAGTAGGATGGGGTGATCGATAGTGTTGAAGGCAGCAGAGAGGTCAAGGAGGCAGAGAGAGCCTGGATTGCAGATGTTTAGTATGTCGTTAGAGATTTTGACCGGGGCTGTCTCTGTACTATGGGAAGCACGGAAGCCACATTACAGGGGTTTGAAGAGGGAATGGTGAGAGAGAAAGGAGCGAAGCTGGGAAGCAACAACTCGTTCCAGGACTATGGAGAGGAATGAGAGGTTGCAGATGGGGCGGTAGCTGGATAGTAGTGGGTCCAGTGAAGGTTTTTTCAGGACTGGGGTGATGACAACAGAACCTTGCTGGTGGATAGGGAAAGGTTGATGATGTCAGTTAGGAGGCGGGGCTAAGAGCTGTAACTGGGAGATGAGGAGAGAGGTGGGGTTGGGGTCAAGGAAGCAGCTGGTGGGTTTCATTTTTCGGATGAGAGCAGATAGAGATAGGGTCCAAAATATATATTGGGAGGACGGAGAGGGGGGTGGATCCTGGGGAGAGGTAATGGGGAGGTAGTGGAGGACAGGGTAGAGGTGGCTGAACGGATCCCCTCGATCTATCAGAATACTATCCTCTATTTTAACTTTACTATAACTTTTTTTTCTTGATATGCTTGTTAATAATAATAATACTTACATTTGACGTCTTCAAGATGTCTCAAGATGTCTCAAAGCGCTTCACAGAATGTACTGTGAAGTGAATTGACTGTATATTTGTGGGCGAAATGTGGCAGCCAAATGCGCACAACAGTGTCCTACAAACAATCGCAGATTGAATTGACCAATTTATCAGTGCTTTTTTTGGGAGGGATTATTATTAGGTGTGTGGAGTAAGGAAACTTGCCCAAGGTTTTGCCCTGCCTGGAATTGAACCCAGGTTTCTAACTTGTAAAGCGAGTTCTCTAACTACTAAGCTACAGGACTCCACACAGATGGAGTTTATTCCAGTGGCATTATGAATGACTGAGGAAGCAATTGTGTATACAGCAGTGGTCAGACTTCATTTACAGATTTGTGTTAAATTTTGCGGGGAACCTGGTCTTAAGAAGGATATATTAGCCATGGAGATAGTCAGGCAATGATTCATTGGATTAATACCCAAAATGAAGGGGGTTAACTATGGTGGAAGATGGATAAACCTGGGTTATATTTGCCTGGAGCTGAGGAGAATAACACTTGATCTAAGGTGTTTAAAATAATGAGGAGAATTCAGAAGCTTGATAGACAATGATTCTTTGGTAGAGGGATCCAAAATGAAGGGACATTGTCTTAAAATGATTTCTCTCAAATAAGTGTGACATACTTTAACATTCCGTCATTAAGAAACCACTTTTGAAATCACTTTGGAATTTATATTTCAAATTACAGTACGTTGACATTTCTGTTTCAACTGGAAATACATGATTTTCAAATGAGCGAATATTACCCAAACTACTGACCCTTTCCACAGTTATTTACTGCATCTGCAAAGCTTTGCTCATTTCATTTTACAATTGGATGTGAAACGGCTGCTGAATTGGACTATAAAGCCTGTCATTACATTTCACAGTACAGTAACTATCTGTGAAGTACTTTGAGACATTTCAACATCATTCAAAATACGATGTGGTGCATTATACAAATGACAGTTCTCTGTTTTACTCACTTGCATTAAATCTTCCCATCTAACAACAATTTTTTTTAATAGCGCTCTTCATAAGGGGATAGTGTCTCACAACATCTAAAACCTGCTGTCAAATCCCTTTGAGTACCTTTGTCAAATGTACTGTATGTATAAATTATTTTCATATTCACAGTCTATTTTTTGATCTGCAGATTTGATGCAGATCAAAATGTAGGTTGCCCACAAAATTTTCAGTTGATTCACTTTACAGTGTATTCTGTGAAGTGCCTTGAGGCATTCCAAAGATGTGATAAGGTGCTATATCAAATGTAAGAATTCTTCTTATTATTATATTATATATTGCAGACAGTTGGAATCTAAGGGCCTATTTGTGAAAATGAAATATTTCTTGTTTGCACCGAAAGTGGAATTCTCAGTGGGTTTGAGGCTATACTATGCAATCAAGTAACATGCATTGAAGTGCTTTGAAACATCTAGGAGATGTGATAAGGCACTATGTCAAATGAAAAGATTAATATTATGCATTCTTTTCTTCACAGAGAGACTTCAATGAAATCTCTGGAGATCACTTGCAGTGTCTGAAGTTGATTTCCACTTTTAATCAGAGCTCCACAAAGTTAACAGAGGTGGAAATGGTAACGGTTTCTGAAGCTTGCTCCCAGTTGCTGCAAGGATTAAAGAACATTGTTGATCAGGTGAAGTACATTTCTTACGTGAAAACATAATCAGAAAATTTGGATCCAAAGTTTATATATGTCCAGAAGTAATGTTAGTTTGGTTCAGTCAGGAGCACACTCGTTTGTATGTGATCATTGTTTATCATTGGCATCCATGATAATAATAATCCTTGCATTTGATTTTGCATTTTATCATGTTTTTGAGACGTCTCAAAGCACATATAAACTCTAAAGTGAATTTACTGCATGTTTTGAAGGCAAAATGTCTCAGCCAATTGAGTACAGAATGTCTCATAATCGTGGATTGAGTGACCAAAATATTTTCATTCATTTTGAAGGAATTATTACCCCCCGAAAAAGTGATCTGTCAATCAACTAATATCCGCGTTCGTACTTACTGCTAGGTATACAGAGGCATTTGGAGTAAAGAAACTTGGCCAATGTTTTACCCTGCCCGGGAATCAGTGTGTACTTTGTATTACAAGTATTTTTGTGCTTCTAATTGAAGAAAGACCTGAAACCAGAGCATGCTAAAATTATACTTGAAATGGAGACAGTCGTGTGAAAACAACAACCACAGCGTGGATTTATATAGCGCCCTCCATACTGAACGGCGTCTCAGAGCGCTTCTGAATAACGGATCCCGAGGCCGAGCCAGGGGGAGGGGAAGAAGGTGATCGAAAGCACGGTCGAAAAGAAAGGTCTTTAGCTGAGAAGGAGGGGACGAGGCGAAGGGAGTGAGGAAGGGAGTTCCAGAGCCTCGGGGCGTAGTAGCTGAAGGCACGGCCACCAGTGGTGGAGCGGAAGATTCAGAAACAAGGAGGAGGCCAGACCCGGTGGAGCGAATGTAACAGGTGCTATTGTGAGGAGAGGGAGGTCAGAGAGGTAGTGGGATGCAGAGGAGTGGAGGGATTTAAATACAAGTGTGAGGATCTTGAAATCGATCCTCTCCAAGACAAGGAGCCAGTGCAGTCTGGCAAGGACTGGGTTAATCGGGGAGCGGAGTTTGGTACGGGTAAGAATGCAGGCGCGGATTTCTGTATGGCTGGATTTTATGAATGGTAGCAGAGGGGAGACTGGCGAAGAGGGCATTTGAATAGTCCAGCTGAGAGGTAACAAACGTAGAAGCAGTTTTTGGGGTGAGATATTGGTGGAGATGGCCGAAGTGTTAGAGATGGAAGAAGGCGGTGCTACTGAGGGACTGGATGTGGGGAGGAAGGATTTTTTGTTAAATTATAAATGGTTTGGTAAATAAAGATTGGAAGTGATTCAGTAACAACAGATAATAAATTGAGGACAAATAAGAAAAAATTAGGTTACATTTTTCAGATGTTTCCGTAGATTATATTACTACAAATGCCTGTTGAAGCCAAGTTCATAACAATATTTAAACGAGTCTTAGATAAATTCTTGAAAAAAATAATAATTGGGGATTTTTGTGCTGGAGCTCAGAATGCTGAGAGGGGATATGATAGAGCTGATTTTCGAACTAATCTATAATAAATAATAGTAGTAATCCTTGCATTTGATATAACGCCTTATCACGTGGTTCAGACCTCTCAAAGTGCTTCTTAGAATATACAGATTTTTCATCTTTGGGGGTGACCAGTCGTTAGGTTAGCATTATATTATTATATTATTAGTATTATAGAAAAGTTGCTAGGAATACTCAGTAGGTCATACAGCATCTATGGAGCAAAGAAATTGATTTAACGTTTCAGGTTGATGACTTTAGTCAGAAATGAAATGACATGTTATCAACCTGAACGTAAAAACATATAAAAGCTGCCCTCAGAATGTTTTTATTTTCTTCAATAAAATGGCAAGTTTCCAAATGTTAATTTCCCCCAACAGAACAGAGATCACATCATAACAAAGGGGCTGAAAACCCATTCTGCTATGCGGGAGGAGTAGTGTTGTATAACAACAACAACAACTTTGATTATATAGCGCCCTTACCGCTGGATGGCATCTCAAAGCGCTTCACAACAACGGATCCCGGGACAGGGGCAGGAGTAGAAAGGTGACAAAAGGCGCGGTCGAAGAGAAAGGTCTTTAGCTGGGAACTGAAACTGGGAAGAGAGGGGGCGAGGCAAACGGAGTGAGGAAGGGAGTTCCAGAGCCTCGGGCCGTAGTGGCTGAAGGCACGGCCGCTGCTGGTGGAGTGGAGGATTCGGGGGATATGGAGGAGGCCAGAGCCGGTGGAGCGAAGGCAACAGGTGCTGGTTTGAGGAGAGAGGTCAGTGAGGTAGGGGGGTGTAGAGGAGTGGAGGGATTTGAAGACAAGGGTAAGAATCTTGAAATTGATCCTCTCTGGGACAGGGAGCCAGTGAAGTCTGCCAAGGACTGGGGTAATGGGGGAGCGAAGTTTGGTGCGGTGAGAATGCGGGCGGCAGAGTTTTGAATGATTTGGATTTTATGGATTGTAGTGGAGGGAAGACCAGCGAGGAGGACATTGGAATAGTCCAGCCAAGAGGTGACTAAGGCACGGACCAGGGTTTCAGCAGCTTTTGGGGTGAGGTATTGCCAGAGACGGGCGATCCATTGGAGATGGAAGAAGGTGGTGCTGATGATGGACCGGATGTGGGGGAGAAAAGACAGTTGGGGGTCGAACCTGACGCCTAGGTTGCACACAGGTTCGGAGAGTTTTAGGGGCAGGCCAGGAAGGTGGAGGAGGTGAGAGCCAAGCGATTTGAGATGTTGACGAGAGGTAAAGAGTATGGCTTCCGTCTTGTCAACATTCAGCTGTAGGAAGTTCGCGCTCATCCAGCTCCTGATGTCTAACCAGCAGGCTGACCGAACATCGGGACTGGGGGTCGCAAAGTGGGGTGAGGAGATGTACTGATGTCCTACCTCACAAACTGCTGGCAGTTTGTGAGGTAGGACTCGAACGAGGCAATTGCGGTCCCAATGAGGTGGATGACGGAAGACAGGCGGTGGAGGAGGATGGCGTGCTCGACTGTGTCGAGCACAGCGGACAGGTCCAGGAGGATAAGGAGGCAGAGGGAGGGAGGCATAAAGGTCACAGATGGAGTCTGAAATAATTTTGTGTTAAGTAATATACAGTGTTTTACACAATGGACTTTACAGGACAATATACAACAGCAACAATTTGCATTTATATATGCAACCTTCAGGCAGGGTGGCATTTCACAGGTCTTAAAATATACAATTCTTTACATAATAGGTTTTACGGGACAATCTACCATATTTTACACAATGAGCTTTGAAGCATGATTTGCTTGCCCTAGTTCTGAAAAGCACAATTTTTCGTGTTATTTTCTGTCACAGGTGTTAGATCACAGGCAGCAGCAGTTAGAACAGTTGGGACATGTGATGAAAATTTGTTCAACAAGTAACTCTTCGATCAGCTCTCAGTGGTGTTGAAGTGTGGACATTTGTGTACAACATACCAAGAAGATATTGCTGCTATGAGTTCCTTTCACTGAGATCTGGTTTGAATATCACAATCCATATAAAATACTGTTCAGTGACACATTTCGGACCGTCACCAAGGACCCTGACTTGGCGATTGCTCAAATCAATACAATTGCTGTATGCAAATTGGTGGCCACACTTGCCTACAAATACACAGTCACTACACTTTACTGAAAATCTTGGGAAGTCTTTTGGGATGTCTCGAACGACATGATAAGTTGCTGTATCAAATGCAAGGATTATGAGATTATATTTTTCTTCAGTGAATCAAATGTTTTAGTGTTTAATTTCCCAATTTACTTCATTATTCTCCTGAGCTCATTCCTTTGGTCACACGTGCCTGTGCATTATATCAACAGCACAACCTCTTTCCCCATTCACGTGAACCCTGCAACTTTGGCTGCCTTTTCCCCATTATTGCCCCAGGGTCTCTTATCCTCACTCTTTTCTTTCTCTGCCTTCACGTCCATTTGCCACCCTTGGGTTCTTCCCTCCTCTGCAAGTCCAGTCTGTCAATTGTGAGATGCTTCATTCAAATTTCATTTGACTTGAACCAGGCAAGAGCAGATGAATTAGTCGATTCAATCTGGGACTGCATCTGAATCCTGCAATACACAAAGAAACACAGGATTCAGGAAGCTGTGCCTCCATTGCTCAATTGACTGCAGTGTTTCACCCACAAAATATACTAGTATTTACAGTACATCCTGTGAAGTGTTTTGAGTTGTTTTGAAGAGGTGATAAGGCGCTATATCAAATGCAAGGATTATTATTACTGCTTGTTTATCTGAATTTTGTGGTCCGGAAATTAATCACAGGCTGTCATTTGGAAACCACTGCTAAGCAAATGCTATAATTCATACCAGAGCAGTTGACATACAATGGCAAACCATGTCTCTTTTCTTTGTTTTGCATTCCTTAGGTAGTGCACAGTGCTTTTAGCAGACAAAGACACTCAGGTAAGCTGTATTAAACTGTAATTTATACATACAAGTAAGGCTGTGTATATTGTGCATATAGATTTATACACAGGAAAGCCATATACAGTATGTTCTTTCTTCTATGGTAGTGGAGCAATCTCTTTATTGTTTTGAGGCCTGTATAAACAGTACAATACAGTTTACATTTATATAACATCTTTCACGTTAGGTTCTAGATCTCAAAGTGCTTGACACTGTTTACCATGGTAGGGGTCTGTGCTAATGTTTATGCCTTGTTTCGCTTATGTTTTGCACATTATATTTGAATATTGTGGCTGTATAAAATTGGGACAATTATATACCGCTGAGAACCTAAAAGTTTTGCATTGGAGCATGCAGGCATCAGAATACTTACTGCAGAGGTAGAAGAGGTCAAAAGGTTGTTTCAGCCTTTTACATATATAAGTAAAATTCAATTTAAGATGTTAGTTCAACAAATAAACTGCTTGGAATCTTAATGAAGTTCATATGTGGGACTAGCTAATTGTTTGTAGGGCAGAGGCTGGAAGATGGCCTCAATTTTCTGCTTTACTTATTATGTTATTTATTGTGTTTCTAAAAATCCATCTTTCTTTGTTTTACCAATGACACAGGTCACACCACGGAGAGTACTGGTAAGCATTGCCTTGACACTCAGTGCATCACTCAAATGTTTTGATCAGCTTCAGAATAGAATTTCCCACCTGACTCACTCAGCGGAGTTGTCTCCAAATGTCTTCTCACAATACCTCAATCCAATTCAAAGCTAGGATATGGTGGTTCCTCTATCGTGATTCTCTCATAGACAGTCCTGGATCTCAACCGATCTGTCAGTGAGATATCTAGTGAAAGAGAGAGGGGGAATCAACTTACTCTAGTGCACATCCAAGTGGTATAGGCAATAGCAAGGCTCAGGGAACAAGAATCGTCCTGTGGCTTAGTGGTTAGAGCACTTGTCTTGCAAGTTGGGGAGATCAAGTTGGGGAGATCTGTGTTCGAATCCAGGCAGTCAGAGCAAAACCTTGGGCAAGTTTCGTTACTCCACACGCCTAATAATAATCCGTCAAAAAAACCACAATAATAAAATTGGTCATTTCAATCCACGACTGTTTGTGGGAACTGCTGTGCGCAATTGGCTGCCGCGATTCGCCCACAAATATACAGTCAAAACACAAAATACTACAGATGCTGGGAATCTGAAACAAAAACAAAAGTTGCTGGGGAAACTCAGCAGGTCAGGCAGCATCCATGGAGAAAGGAAAAAGAGTCTATGTTTTGGGTCTACAACCTTTTGTCAGGACTGCGGCTTGTTTGGAGGGAGAGGTTTCTTAAAGATGTTAAAGGGGGAGAGGCAGGACATGGAAGGCAAAGGAGACAAAGAAGACAAACGAAAAGGGAAAAAAAATGCGTTAACTGATGGGTTGAATATGTGTTAAAGGCTTCAGGGGGAGAAACAGAGGGGGGTGGGTTTCAAAGAAACTGGGGAGAAGAGGTGTTTAGTGGTGATAGAATAAACAAAACACCAGAGAAGCAGGGGGTGTTTAGGGTTGTGATTGTGACGGGGGGTGGGGTGGGGGAGAAACTCCTATGGCCTGAATATACAGTCAATTCACTTTACAATATATTGTGTGAAGTGCTTTGGGACATCGATAAGATGTGAAAAGCGCTATATCAAATGCAAGGATTATTGTTATTATTATATTTTCAAAGGTCCGAGTAAAGTATGATTTATCCTGTTGGGTATCACCCACTGTAGGTTTGGTTCTGTGCATTTGTATCTTTTGCCTGCGCAGAGCGATGGTATTTTTGTCTCACATGTAATCACATAGTCTTCTCATTGATACATCAAACAAGCAACACACTTTACTGTGTGTCTACTGTTTCAAACCGCTTTTGTGTGTCTCCCAGGCTCTACGTTTCTCACTGAAATTCCCGGACTCGGGTGGAATGAATTGGGTGGATGCATTTTAATGGTGCTCTTTTGAGCTGTAAATTGCTATGGATTCATTGTCTCTAGTCTAGTGCCATCCTCAGCAATATGTATCCTCATTTCCAGAATCATTACAGAGTCATCATCCAAGAAACCCATTGAGACCAACACCATGCGCACATCTCACTATGAAACGAGCAAAGGATTCCCCAGGTAAATTAATCTTTTAGTGGACATATTATGGATTACAGGTGCTTGGAAAAACTTTCCACTAAAACCGTTAACTCAACCCTATATACTTTAACAATGTGACACTTTCCATTCTCCTACCAGCCTTCTTGTGGTCTTTCTGAGTGCTTGGAGCTGATTAGGGTGGTTTTATGCTCTGAGTCGTTGCTTGTCAGGAACTGGGTTGCGACTACCCATTTCCTGACAGGCAACTTTATCTCCTCAGTTCTCTTTTGGTCACGGCATGTGTTAAACACATACAGCAACCCCTCAGCATGCATAAGAGTATCCAAGCCAGACAGAATTTCACATGTGAAATGAAATTTCCCAGAGTCTGAAATGGAGTACGCACTCTCTCACTGTAGGCTTCACACTCATTTTATTTAATTCTGTGGAGGCATGAGAAACAGTAGGCTAAATTTAATCTACTAATGCTTTCTCCTGTGTGTCACAAATATAGTCAAGTCACTTTGCAGTATATTCTGTGAAGCGCTTTGAGATATCTAGAAGATGTGAAAAGCACTATATCAAATGCAAGGGTAACTAGATTGAAACAAGCTTTTTGTACTTCAGGTAAATAAAATGAGTAAAATAAAGTATTAAGTACAAAAATGCTTATTCTATTATGAGCAAAGAGGACTCGTCAAAATTAAGATCTGTGTTTTACAAGCATAACTTTCTCTATAAAATGGTGTATTAAATTTGTGTGGAAAATAGAAAACCAATACCTATGTGCATAGAATAATAGAATTATACAGGACACAAGGAGGCCACTTGGCCCATCATGCAAATCATTACTTTAATGCCACTTAAATTGTGTTTTTCTCTTAGGTCTCAAAACCAAATTTATTGGATTAAAAGGGAAGCCAATAACATCCTGGGAGGAAAAAATAGGTTTAGCGCACACAACAGAAATGTCACATAACCAAGGGTTACTGAAAATCAAGCACCACGGCCTGTACTACATCTATGCCCAGATTCTATTTCGATATCATGCAGAAAATCCTATAAGCACAAAAGAGTATCAGTTAGTTCAATATGTCTACTGGAAAACAGCTAACTACCGCACACCAAGCTTGATCCTGAAGGGTGCTGGCACCTGGTGCTCTGGAAACCATAACTTGTACTCTGTTTATCTGGGAGGAGTATTCAATCTGCACCGTGACGATGAAATATTTGTGACTGTCTCGAATATCTCATTGGTGGATGCTGATGAGACATCCAGTTACTTGGGAGCATTCAAACTGAATTAATTTGGGTGATTCTTGTCCATCGTGACACTTTTACCAGATCTTCATAGATGTTATGGTATACAATATAATACAGTAAACTTTACATTGATATAGCATGTCAGGAAGCCATCTTGCTTGACGCTGCAGGTTGAGCATCTATATATATCGTATAAGATCTAGCTTACACTGTCAACCTTTTTTACAGTGGGTACTGTTAAACTGTCTTGTTTTGCTACTTTTGAATACAATACAATACAAAATTACATTTGTATAACGTCTTACACGTGAGGAGGATGTCCCAAGGATATTCCAGAAGTCATTGCAACATATGCACTATCCTGTTAAGGGTGGATAAACCCTTATTGGTGTGGATGAACATTGGCTCATGTCATCTCATCTTTCTAGAAAAATTATAGTATCAAACTGTTTATTAAATATGTCCAATGTTGTGGCCTCAAATCACCCATCCTGGCAACTTGTTTGAGTCATTAATTACCCTTTGGCTAAAGATAAATATGCTGTTGTCTGTTCTGAAGTTTCCTTTATACTAATAATAATCCTTTCATTTGGTATAGCATCTTATGTAGTCGTTGAGCTGTCACAAAGAATATACAGTACTGTAAAGTGAATTGACTGTATTTTGTGGCAAAATGTACACAACAGAGTTGTGGATTGAATGATCAAATTATTATTTTTTCATGGGGGAAGGAGGAGAGAGAGGAATTTTAATTCCGAATTGATTTCAAACACATTAGCAACCCTACCCAAATTGTGCCCATGTTTTATAGTGGGATTCTTTGTCAATCCTATGCAGGCAATGCTACTAATGATGAATATTCGAAAACGTCCTGGGGTGTGACACTTAACTGCCAATGCCACAGAAAATGTTCTGTTTGTCATGCCAAACTTTTGTTTGCCATGCAAGGCAATCAGAAACATTTACTTCACCGTCTTTTGAACAATAATACCCATTCATAACTTGCTGTTAAGCACCGTCATCCAGAGTCTTAACCCTGCTAAGAATGTGAGTTTAGCTTTGTTCAGATTTAGTTTCATCCAGATGTTTTTAACCAAAAATAAACATTCAAATGCCAATAAGAGTTTTATTTTAATTTACCTTTATCACTCCCGAGAGTAATGGAAAGAATGGGCAATGGGTGTGGTAAGTGTTTCTACCATTCCTGGCATTACCTCGATTTCCTGAAGCTGCGTAGAGAGAGTCAGAGTGGTATCATGTTCCTAATGGTTTATCTGGTAGGCAAACAAATGGAACACAATCTAGGTCTGTAAGACTATGTGCTGATGTATTAATGAACTGCACATAGGTTTCTGTGTCACCAGATCGAAAAGTTGAAGGGCTTTGCTTTGCAAACCTAGTTTGCAATACTACAACTGCTTTATTCAAATAAGGTGATAGCTGGTCATTTGAAAGCATAGTTTCGCTAAAAATGGGAGAACATCTCAGTAATTATTCTACATCAAAATCTGTAGTATTGCTGACGCTGATTAAATAAAAATGTGTCATTTCAGCTGTTCTGCTGATCTGTACATTTAAAAAGTACCGGGAAGGGGCTGGTTCTGGTTAGATAGACAAACAAGGGATTTAGAAGTGCAAGTCCTTTTTGTCAAGGAAACCGGAATCCATTAGGGTGGCAGCTAGACCCACTGGGCACCTTCTGTCAATCAAGTTAATGTTTGAATACTACAGGATACCAAAGTTAATGACTTCTGGTTGGCAATGTTTAACTACAGCCAAAGGGCAGCACATTAAAAGATTGTGAAGCGGCTCAGAGGCATGATGACTGGAATACATCAGTGGAACAAAGACTGAAATGTGAGCAATGTACATCTTCGCACAGTATGCAGCATTACAATACAGTAGCATCGGGGTACATTAGGGCAAAAGGAATAATCTAGCATTGACTCTGGGAGAGATGTTTTTTAGTCTAGAAATTTGATCTCCAACTCTGTCGACTAAAACAGCCACCATCACCCCTATCCTGAAGAAACTCTCCCTTGATGCGTCGCAACCATCAAGCTATCGACCCATCTCCAACCTCCTGTTTTTATCCGAGGTCCTTGAAAGAGTGGTTGCCTCCCAGCTCCGCTCTTTCCTTTCAACTCACTCACTTCTTGAACCCCTCCAATCAGGTTTCCGCCCAATTCACAGCACAGAAACTGCCCTGGTTAAGGTTACAAATGATATCCTAACCGCGTGTGACCAGGGCTCCCTTTGCCTCCTCGTCCTCCTTGACCTGTCTGCTGCATTCGACACAGTCGATCACACCATCCTCCTTCAACGTCTTTCCTCCCACCTCAACCTTCAAGGCACAGTCCTTGACTGATTCCATTCCTACCTGACCCACCGTTTACACTTTGTTTCTTCCAACGATTTCTCCTCAAACCCCCGCACAGTTTCTCATGGCGTCCCTCAGGGCTCTGTCCGCGGCCCCCTCCTTTTCACCCTTTAGACATTCCCTCTGGGCGATGTCATCCGCACACATGGGGTAAATTACCACATGTATGCGGACGACACCCAGCTGTACCTTTCTGCCTCATCCCTCAACCCCCAGACGATCGATGTTCTGACAGCATGTCTGTCTGACATTGAATCCTGGACGAGGGACAACTTCCTGCAATTGAACGTGAGTAAGACCGAGGCCCTCCTGATCGGCTCAAGCCAGCGCCTTCACACATCGGGCGCTGCCAGCCTCAACATCCAAGGCTGCACTCTCCACCTCACAAAGCCAATCAGGAACCTCGGCATCATGTTCGATCAAAAACTCTCCTTCCTCCCCCACATCCGTGCTTTGACCGGCACCGCTTATTTCCACCTGCGCAACATTGCCAGGCTCCGCAACTATCTTACCCCCCGCGCTGCTGAAACACTCGTGCACGCATACATCACCTCGAGGCTGGACTATGGAAACTCTCTCCTCGTCGGCCTCCCCAGTTCCTCCATTCACAGGCTGCAGGTCATCCAAAACTCTGCAGCCCGTGTATTATCCCGCACCCGCCTCCGCGACCATATAACCTCCACCCTCGCCCGTCTCCACTGGCTCCCCATCCTCCAGAGGATCGAGTTCAAGATCCTCGTCCTCACCTTCAAGGCCTTACACGGCCTTGCCCCGCCCTATTTAACCAATCTACTTTCCCCCTACAAGCCCACCCGGACCCTCCGTTCAACAGGACTTGGCCTGCTCCAAGCCCCCCGCCCGAACCGCCCCACCATCGGAGGCCGGGCCTTCAGTTTCTCCGCTCCCACCCTATGGAATACCATCGTCCAATCCCTCCATCTCATTTCTTCCCTTTCCTCTTTCAAGGCCGGTTTGAAGACTTTCCTCTTCGACCGTGCCTTTTGTTCCACCCCGAATTTTTCGACCTCAACTTCGTGGCTCACCCCTTCCCAAACACTCCCTTCCCAGCTCGGGTCATACGCCTCCTGTGCAGCGCCTTGGGACGTCCTCCCCACGTGAAAGGCGCTCTATAAGTGTAATTTGTTGTTGTTGACTATGCCTTACCTCTGGTAAGATCATGCAAGCTCTATTTTGAAGCTATCAATAGTTGCTCTACTCACATCCAGATCTCACATCTGATGGGACATATAAAAATCTCCAGCCTTTATTTTGTTTAGATCCTTACCAAACAAAATGGTAAACCTCCTTCCAGCTTTCGAAGGTGGACGTCTGATTTAGTCTATGGATGAGGGAAAATTTTGGAAAGCAGAAGCACCTGCTAATCATGAAGGATTCAGTAATCCCATTCCTGACTAAATTCTGAGTGCCTGAGGGAGCTACATTCTGAGGGCCTGAGTCCTTGCCGGTCTCCCCTCCACCACAATCCATTAAATCCAACTCATTCAAAACTCTGCCGCCTGCATTCTCACCCACACCAAACTTCACTCCTCCATTACCCCAGTCCTTGCCAGACTTCACTGGCTCCCTGTCCCAGAGCAGATCGATTTCAAGATCCTCACCCTTGTTTTCAAATCCCTCCACTCCTCTACACCCCCCTACCTCACTGACCTCTCTCCTCAAACCAGCACCCGTTGCCTTCGCTCCACGGGGTCTGGACTCCTCCCTGTCCCAGGAATCCTCCGCTCCACCATCGGCGGCTGTGCCTTCAGCCACTACGGCCCGAGGCTCTGGAACTCCCTTCTTCACTACCTTTCACTTCGCTCCCCCTCTTCCCAGTTTCAGGTCCCAGTCCTTTCTTTTGACTGCACCTTTGGTCACCTTTCTACCCCTGCCCCGGCTCGGTCCCAGGATCCATTGTTGTGAAGTGCTCTGAGACGCCATCCGGTGTGGAGGGTGCAATATAAATCAAAGTTGTTGTAATTGGTGCAGGAATGGGAATGATCAAAAGGAATGGCCAGCTATATGCTCACTAGCGATCAGATCTGTAGCTACCTAGTATCGGTCAGGTTAACAACAACAACAAATTACATTTGTAGAGCGCCTTTCACGTTAGGAGGACATCCCAAGGCACTGAACAGTCGGCGGTCAGGACCTGAGCATGGGGTGGGGGGTTAACAGTTTAAGATTACTGAGCCTTTTCTGGATAAGCGATTACAACTTTTTTAAATACATTCAGATTTGACCTTTGCTAGTCAATGTAAATGTCAGTTGGATCAGTTGAGAACGCTCTTGCGGCCACGGGTTCAAGTGTCACATTGGGGGCATTGAATGCCATTATCTTCACAGTGTTGCATTAAACCCATTTAAAACACAAGTAATACAGGAGGAGGTTTATTATTAAGATTCTGACTTTGACAATTAAACCCCACGGTAAGGTCCATTTACTCATTGCTTCTGTGCTGTAGATGGCATCGGAAAGTTGTAGCTACTTTCAAATGCATAAAATAGAAAAGTACTTAACCACTGGTGTGGTTTTATTGAGTGTTTCATGGTTTGATCTATATGAAATGACCTAATGAAACCACTTCCTAGCAGTCAAATGACACCCACAATAAATTAAAAATGTATAGAAACTAGGGCTATACATTTGCATTTCAGGCATCTGAATGTTAGTTTTGAAGGTGACTCGTGTTCTGCATAGTGACCTACCTAAATGTTGGAAACATTTCATGCTTACAATGCTTGATTCTGCAAATGGTGGAGATCATTTGTTTCATAGGTGTGCGGTATTCAATTAAACTTCCTTAGAATGTTAACAGCACAGATACAGTGTAGGGGACTGAGCCCACCAATGGAAAAAAAAAACCTTCAGAATGATGTCGGGGTAAATGATAGAGTTTTGAGAGCAACAAAGTGCGTGCATTGAAAAATGCAAAGTTAACTGTCCTTCCGGCAGTGGAGAAAATACAGCTGTATCGTTCATGTGCTAATTAAATCTCATTAATAGTTTATTAATCAACAACAAAATTACACTTGTATAGTGCCTTTCACGTCAGGAGGCTGTCCCAAGGCGCTAGGATATTAATAGTTTATTAATGAGGTAGCAAAGTGAATTGTCAGTGAATTCTGTGGTTTCGGACAGCCCAGAAATTCACCTCTATTTGTAAATTCTGTAAACTGGCACTAAAACAGTACACGATGATGTGAGTTGAACTTCCAAGTTGCAAAAGGCATCTTTTTTTTAAGGGAACACCTCCCTTTAAGAAATAAAGTGTGTCAGCCTCACTCAGTTGGGTTGGTAGGATTCTTGCATCTGCGTCAGTCGATTGTGGGTTCAAGCACCACATTGGGACTTAGAACCCATATAATCTATGCTGACATTCTAACACAGTGCAGGGGGATGTGCTACGTTGTCTAAATTGCCGTACTTCAATGAGAATTAAACCAGTCTCAATCCGCCTGTCCAGATCTGATGTTAGTGGTCCCATGACACTACTTGAAAAGAGAAAGGAGTTTTTCCTACTGTCCTGGCCAACAATCTCCCAAATGAAAAATTGGTCCCCATGGCTATTTGTGGGACATTCCTGTGTGAAAATCGGTTGATATGTTGGTCTACAAAATACATAGACACTTCACTTTACAATATCCTGTGAAGTGCTTTTGTTGTCTCCACATAATAATAATCCTTATATTTAATATGGCACCTTATCCCATCTTTGAGACGTATCAGTGTGCTTCACAGAATATACGTCAGTTTGCTGGCTCCTGGCAACGAATAGAATTGCAGTGTGGAATGGGGATAATGTTTATTTTAAACAAGGCACTCTGATGTATCTTTCATTACGAGCAGCCAGGAAAGACATTGCAATAATGTGACCACATTTCATATTAAAGAGTGATTCATACAATTACCCTATTCGTGACTGATTTGCTCATCAACAATGGTGAAATTAACTAATGGGGCTTCAAATTACAACTTTCATTTAGTTTTTAATATCAAAATGAAACAAAATAAAGTAATTGTTCGCTTTGAAGCTGACAGGTTATTGCTGGCAGGAATGATAATGAAATGTGCCACAGAACCTAAGAGCTCTAACAGCCTCAACCACTAAGTGCACTGACCTTAATTTCAAAACTGCACACCAGTATATCTTCATCAAGTGGCTTTGGCTTAATGCAGGTCGATTGTGGGTGATATTCACTGTGCTTGATGTTTCTCAGAATATTAGGTATTCTTCCTAAATGTTTGAAATCCTTCTTTACACTTTTAGACTCATTTTAATATGACGTTTATTTTGTGTACAATCAATCTTTTTTTCAGTCAACCGGGTGTCTGCAGCTTATGTCCTCTCCCACACCAGGCTCCGCGACCCCATCACTCCCACCCTCGCCTGGCTCCATTGGCTCCCCATCTGCCAGAGATAGAATTCAAGATCCTCGTCCTCGTTTTCAAGGCCATCCATAACCTTGCCCCCTCCTACCTCTCTGACCTGCTGAATCCCTACTAACCTGCCCACTCCCTCCATTTGGCGGGCTCCGGTCTGCTCCATGCCTCCTGCCCAACCCACCCTACCATCGGTGGCCGGGCTTTCAGCTTTTTTCTGCTTTCAGCTACTCTGCTCCTACATTCTGGAACTCAATCCCACAGTCCCGCTGCTTCGCTTCCTCCCTATCTCATTCAAGGCCGGTGTCAAGATCCTCCTTTTCCACCGTGCCTTCAGCTGCCCTCCCACCTCTCTGCTTCTCCTCACCCCTACCCTGCCCCTTTCCCATGCTCACTTCCCGTCCCCTGACTATTCAGTGCCTTGGGACATCCTCCTGACACGAAAGCGCTCTATAAATGTATTTGTTGTTGTATTTTGCTGTTGTTGTTGTCTGGTGTGTGGCAACCTATCGCCTTACTTATGGGTGACCAAACTGAAGGTTTCTCCCCCATCCTTTGCTCCCCAGCGCCTTGGGACGTCCTCCCGACGTGAAAGGCGCTTTATAAGTGTAATTTGTTGTTGTTGTTGTTGTTAAAGTTCAGTATGAACCAAGGTTATTCTAAAAGACAACTTATGTTGCCTATGTTTCTCTCTGTCTATTCTGAAGTGAAGGATGATACCTCTTTACTTTATCAGAATATCGACATACTTGCAGTACAGAAACACCTGGTGACAATGAGAGCCATAGAATTTCATTTTAAACTTTAGCTTTATAACCTGTCTCATTCTAATCGAGGGACATTTCCCAGTCAGTATTTGACAGTCTGCGTTCTAAAGCACAATGGTGTTTACCTTAATGATTAGCCAGTCAACAACAACAATAACAACAAAATCACATGTATAGAGCACCTTTCACGTTGAGAGGATGTCCCAAGGTGCTGGTCAAGTCAAGTGAAATATTCCCAGCAAGTTTACTAGGAAGTAAAAATTATCTAAAAGATAATTTTTATAATTTAAGACAAGAAATATCATTACAATATTTTTGCTGAAAGATTGGATTTAATTTGTAACAGAAGCTTTATTTGAATATATTCAAATAGCTGTTAATGTCCTAACGAGATAAGGCGATACATAGAAGCATGCAATGGAAAAATCCTCATTTTATTCTTCAAGCCAGGCCTTTACAAGTTATATTGTGTAATCCAGGCCTTTGAAGAACATGTTAGACAGTGGAATCTAGGTATAGTGCTATATTTTGCAAATCAATCCTTTCACAGACCATTTTACAGAAATTTTGGTAAACCATACTATAGATCACAAGCCAGGGATTCACGGACCACTGAGTGCCCTATCCAGGGTCGTATCTGTATAATGGCCACTCGTTCTCCCAACACCTGGATACGAATGCTCCAGGCATTAAATTGTGAATAAACATACCAAGAAATAAGATGAACACTAAATAAAATCATCCATTTTCAACTTGTCTGATGTATCTTTCATTACTTGAAGAATAAGTAATGCAATAACTGATGCCATTAGATATTTTAGATATGCATTCTCAGATTTACAGCTTTAAGAAACACTTCATTGATTGATTTATTTATATATTCTGTAAAACTATTTAAAATTGCACAAACCTTGCTTGTGTCTCAATAAACTAACACAGAGAGAGATTTAGGAAGTGTAAAAACAATATTGTGAGGATCAAGATAATTCTATATTTGATAGAAAAAAAGTAAAATACGACAAGACAAACAGGAAGTAGCTTTGGATGAGATCGTAATAATAATCCTTGCATTTGATATAATGCCTTATCACGTTGTTGAGACATTTCAAAGTCCTTTGCAAGATATGCTGTAAAGTGGATTGACTGTGTATTTTGTTGACGAATTGCCGCAGCTGGTTATGGACATCAGTGCCCCACAAACAGCCATGGAGTGAGTGACCAATTTTACTTTGGGGGGGATTGTTGGCCAGGAGATATCCATCAAATTAAAATGGTCTGTTTCGCTTACCACTCTGTATATGAGAAATGCCAAAGGGCAGTTTGCATCTGCACCAAATCTTTGTGCCATTATAAGTTTATAGGCTTTTAAAGGGTAGTGACTGCCTTTTGTATCTTGGATTTATAGAATGGCTTTTCTGTAAATGTCTTAAAGAGTTTGATAAAATGTATTGATTAGAATACATTAGACACTTTCCTTTCTCCATAGATGCTGCCTTGACCTACTGAGTGTTTCTAGCTACTTCTGTTTTTATTACAGGAGACTGGAGTTATGTAGCTCAGTGGTTAGAGCACTCGCAAGAGAGAGACCTGGGTTTGATTCCCGACAGAGCGAAACCTTGGTGAAGTTTCCTTACTCCACACAACCTGATAATAATCTCTCAAGAGAAAAAAAGCAATAATAATTTGGTCCCTCAATGCACAACCTTTTGTGGGACACTGCTGTGCGCAATTGACTGCCATGTTTTGCCCACAAATATACAGTCAATTCATTTCACAGTATATTCTGTGAAGTGCTTTGAGATGTCTGCAAGATGCGAAAAGTGCTATCTATATCATTTGGAAGGATTATTATTATTAGAAAAACTGTTGCCTTAACTAAAAAGTCAGATCAGAATATGAATTATCGCATCAAAGAATCTGAAACACCAAAAATGTGAGCCCAAATAATTCTTCCAGTTCCCTTACAGCAGTAGCTGAATTACGTTTTTATGGTCTCCATTGCATTCTTGCAAAAGCGTTTCCAGCACATCCTTTTCATAGTGAGGGAAGTAGGTCTGCAGCTTCATCAAACTACATTGGTAGTCTTCCTCTATGGCATAGAAACAGAAACATATCATTGTCACAGTTCAAAATTGTCATGGTACACCTTGCAACGTCAAATGGTTTAACGTCAGTTGTTATTGATCACCAAGGAATATGAATATCTGGCTGGCTGGCTGGCTGGTGCTATTAGATTCATGGAATCAAAGAATTATACAGCACAGAAGGAGGTCATTCGGCCCATCGTGCCTGTTGTGTCTGTACCGGCTTCTTAAAAGAGCTATCCAAATTAATTTCCACACTCTGGAACTCCATCCCACAGTCCCTTCATCTCGCTTCCTCCCTTGCCTCCTACAAGGCCAGCCTCAAGACCCTCCTCTTCGATCGAGACTTCTGCCGCCCTCCCAAATCTCTCCCTCCCCCCTACCCTGCCCCCCCCCCCCTTGCTCAGGTCCCAAACCAGCACCTTAGGACGTCCTCCCGATGTGAAGAGCGCTCTATAAATGTAATTTTGTTGCTTGTTGTTGTAATCCCATTCCCCTGCTCTCTCCCCACAACCATGCAAATCTGTCCTCCCCAAATATCTAACAACAGAATTATTATGCTATAGATTATTCTTGATTTTTATTAGAAACTAAGAGCTTTGTCTCCTAATCCAAATTTCCCCCAAAATTTACAAATTAATTCACTGCTCATTGATATTCATGTGGTACAACATGGAAACAGGCCATGCTAGTCGAACACCATATCTAATCAATACATTGATAAAAACTCTTCAAAATATATGTTTTTACATAATGAAGGCTACTATAAAAATCCAAGAAACAAAATGCACAGTAACTACACTTTAAAATCCTGCAAAGCACTTTGAGACGTTTTGACGATGTCTTAAAAGTGCTACATTGAATGCAAAGATTGTTGATTGATTTAATACGACAGTGGAGCACAAACCAATCGCTTTACCCGGCTTCCTGTTTCCAGGGGTGCAGGATTCAACCACGCACAAATCATATTTGCAACGTTGCAGCAAAGCAATTTCCCTCATAGAAATACTCGATGCTCAATGGTTGTTGACCATTATCTTTCGTGTCAATTTTGGCACCATGATTACACAGTGAGTCATATTAAATTTCTATCATCACTCAAAGTAATGGTTTGCAGATTCTGAGTAAAGGGTGAGGGTCGTCTGCTTATTTACAAACCTCTCCTTGTTGCGGCTTGTGCCTCCATGTCAGCAGTTTTAGGCTGTCTGTGCAGGGGCCCTTCTGAAACCTCTGAGACTCAGGAAAACTTGTACAGTATTACATTTACTTGTGCTTCATTCAATTCTCAACGCTGACATTCTCTGTAGTTGTCAATGTCAACAACCTATTACAGATTGACACTGTATCCCAGAAGATACAAGTATCAAAGGCTACACTGCTCTTGTGGGGTGTGTCTAGCTTCAGCAGAGACAAGAATATAATTTTGATTTGTACCTCAAAATGTGACCGAGATAAATTTATAAATAACTGTGGGTGTGAAAACATTTTTTACTCTTTTACGAAAATGCAATCCATTGTTAATTCTTTGCAAGCCAACGTGTTTTGACCTTGTAGAAGAGTTTGAAATGTATTTACTGGAATAAAAAAAAGCTGTAAATGATCTCAAGCTTATAAACTCAAATTTATAATAATAAGTGTATATATTATATATAATATATATACTTATAAAATACAGTATAAGCTATCTGATATAGCACAATTCACATCAGGAAGAGTCTCAAAGAATTTCATAGGATTTACTGTAACATGCAGTGATTTGTGCATTTTGTAGGCAAAACCAGCAGCTAATCCCACAAACAGCCAGGAGTGAATGACCAATTTTATCTGGGGATTATTGCCCAGGACACTGGAGGAAACTCCCTTTCCTTTTCAAATGTCATATACCTAAATAGGTGGATGGGACCATGGTTTAACATCTCATTAAGTGCTCAAACAGGTAACATGGTCCAATTAGTAGTTTTATAAAAGTAACCAGGGATTTTTTTCCCTACAAAAGAACAGCTTCAGTATCTTGGACGAATAAACAAATCTGATTTTTACCCTTTCCCTAAATTTTGTGACATACCTTAGTAAATGTTCCAAATATATACAGAATTTAGAACCACATGTGGACAAAAACATCAGCATCTACATAATTAGCCAAATAGCCTATTTCTGGAATATTGTATCATTTTTCAAGAGCATCATTTTTCTAAGAAAGCAATTTGTTTGGCTCTCTGATGGCTGCATTGGTAAAGTCACTTCAGATGTTGAATTAAGCGTGCAATACAGATAGCAAAACACCAGACTCAATCTCGGTGAAAAATATTACAGCCAGGTGTCTGACACAAGTGGAAATGCATCAATATACTTAAGAGCATCCACACTGGGCTGAGAATTCCACAACTATATAATCACCAAGACAGAAATCTACCTGTGTCTGGTGTGAATTGTGCACTTTCACCCTGGAGGGATACATCCTTTTTAGGTTGGTAGGTTGTCGAAAGCCTGGACACAGGCTGGCGAGAGCCTAGGAGCAGACTGGCTTGTGGTACTTATGAGGTTGAATTAACTAAAACTGCAATAGCTTGCCATTGAATAAGGAAAGACTGCAGGCAGCAAACAAAAGCAAACATAGCGAGGGAGAAACCACAGGATGTGAGATTTTGCACCATTCTTTCCAAGCTGGGACTGGTGCCTTGAATTAAGTGATAACTGGCTTCAACTAATTCTTTTGCAAACTAAACGCAGCTTGAAAGTGACTTACCTTCAGTATTATTAACACAGTATTTCTGATCTTCCTGATCACTGTACAAGTTAGGTAAAACCTCAGCACATCTGGTGTCATGTTGAGACAAATCATTCTTGGCAGGTAATCCGAGTGAGGCGCTGTGGGAATTCTCGTCCAACTGGCTCCTCATTTCCAACTTGTCCAGGAAAGTGTTGTTTGTCCTTCAGAGGAGAAAATAGTTGCACAAAGATAAGGCAAAATGCCGATGTCCTTCATCAGTGCTTCTATAGTTTTGTTTATAAAGCAAGGCTTATCATGGCTTTTTATCATGGCTTCCATAGTTTTATTTATGCAGCATGAAAGGCACAATCTTAATGTGTACAAATAATGGTTACAAATAACACACAAGGTACCCATTAATATTCTCTATTAAAATAGGATTATGCACTGATATATATATCAAATATTTTTCATGGATTCAATTTTTTATCTGTAAAAAGAAATGGAAGTCAGGGAAACACTTGGCATTAACTTCAAGATGAAACAAGATTATTTCAGGAGAAGAAGGCTATTTGCCACATCCATCTGACCTGATCGTTCAAGATTATCTACTCTGATATCTTCCTATCATAGCATCAAGCCACTTTTTAAATTAATACTGTATCCTAGCCTCAAACACTCTGCCTTGCAATCTGCTCCAGTTATTAATTGAATAAAAAAAGAGACAACAACAAAACAACAAAATTGGCTCCGGCCTGCTCCATGTCTCCTGCCCCACCCACCCTTCCATTGGCAGGTGAGCCTCGAGCCATTCTGCCCCCAACCTCTGGAATTCCATCCCGCAGTCCCTCCACCTTGCCCCCTTCGTGGCTTTGTTCAAGTCCCGCCTCAAGACCCTCTTCTTTGATGGTCCCATCAGTTACTACAAATCCGTTACGACACAGAAGGAGGCCATTCGACCCATCGAGTCTGTGCCGGCTCTTTGACCGAGCAAGTCACTTTCATTAACCCCAATCACCAGCTTTCTCCCCATAACCCTGCAAACCCATCTTCCCCAGATACCTATCTAGTTCTCTCTTAAAAGCTGCTATCGAATCGGACCTCACTACCCTTTCAGGCAGATCATTCCAAATTCAAACAACTCGCTGAGTAAAAAAAATTCTTCTAACCTTCCCTCTGCTTTTTTTGGTAGATATCTTAAGACTGTGATCACGGATCACAGACACACCTACCAGCGGAAACAGCTTTTCCCTATCTAGCCTGTCGAAACCTTTCATGATCTTGAAGACCTCTATCAGGTCCCCGCGTAACCTTCTCTGCTCTAATGGGAAAAGTCCTAACTTCTCCAGTCTGTCCTCATAGCTAAGGTTCCCCATTCCTGGTATCATTCTAGTGAATCTCCTCTGCACCCTTTCCAGTGCCTTAATGTCCTTCCTGAAATAAGGTGCCCTGAACTGGACGCAGTGCTCCAGTTGAGGCCTAACCAGTGTTTTGTATAGATTAACCATAACCTCACTACTCTTATACTCTATGCCCCTACTAATAAAGCTCAGTACACCAAATTCCTTTTTTACTGCCTTATCTACTTGCCCTGCTACCTTTAATGATTCGCTTACTTGAACACCCAGATCTCTCTGTATGTTCACCCCCCTTAAGATTGAGCTACCAAGTCTATATTGCCTCCTATCATTTTTCCTACCTAAGTGTATCACCTCACACTTATCCACATTAAAATCCATCTGCCACATGTCAGCCCATTCCACCAATCTGCGTATGTCTGCTTGCAGTTGGTTACAGTCCTCCTCACAATTTACTACCCTACCTAACTTTGTATCATTTGCAAACTTGGAAATAGTGCTCTCTATGCCCAAATCCAGATCATTAATATATATTAGAAGGAGCAGTGGTCCCAATACCGATCCCTGGGGGACACCGCTGCACACCTCCTTCCATTTCGAGAAACACCCATTTACCAGCACCCTCTGCTTTCTGTCACTCAGCCAGTTCTTAATCCAAACTGCCACTGTCCCCTTAACACCGTGGGCCTCTAATTTTTTTAAATTAATCTCTTATGCGGTACTGTGTCAAAAGCCTTTTTGAAATCCATGTAAATAATGTCCACCGCATTTCCCTCATCAACCCTCGCAGTTGCCTCTTCAAAAAATTATATTAGATTTGTTAGGCAAGATTTGCCTTTAACAAATCCATGTTGGCTGTCTCTAATTACCTTGTGTTCCTCTAAGTAGAAATTTATTCTGTCCCGGATTATGGTCTCCAGTAGTTTTCCTATTACCGAAGTAAGGCTGACTGGCCTGTAATTTCCGGGTTTGTCTTTCTGCCCCTTTTTGTAGAGGGGGGTAACATTAGCCACTCTCCAGTCTCTTGGCACCACTCCTGTGTCCAATGAAGATTGAAATATAATGGCCAGAGCCTCCGCTATTTGAATCCGTATTTCCCACAGCAACCTTGGGTGAAACCCATCTGGTCCTGGTGACTTATCAATTTTGAGCCCAGTCAATCTTTTCAGAAGTCAATCTTTTCAGATGATACAAAGTTGGGAAGAGTTGGGAATAGTGAGGAGGATAGTGGCAAACTGCAAGAGGACATAGACAGAATGATAAAGTGGACATGGCAGATGAGTTAAATGTGGAGAAATGTGAATGCTGCATTTTGGGAGGAAGGATGAGGAGAGGCAATATACAACAACAACAACAAAATTACACTTGTATAGCGCCTTTCACGTCAGGAGGATGTCACAAGGTGCTGGACAGTCATTGTTTTAGACCTGAGCTGGGGAAAGGGAGGGTGGAGGGACAGGGAGGAATTTGGAGTGGCCAATGGGGCCATTGAAGAGTAGGGTCTTGAGGCGGTACTTGAAGGAGGCCAGGGAGAGGGCGAGGTGGGGGGACTTTGGGGTGGAGTTCCAGAGGTTGGGGCTATATATATATAGATAGTACACTCTTAAGGGGGGGTGAAGGAAGAGAGGGACCTGGGGGTTCAAGTAAATCTTTGAAGGTGGCAGGATAGGTAGATAAGGCTGTTTAAAACGCGTACAGGATAAGGAGAATTTTTTTCACGCAGCGAGTTGTTCAAATTTGAAATGCATTGCTTGAAAGGGTGGTGAAGGCTGATTCAACAACAACTTTTAAAAGAGAGGTGGATGGTTATTTGGAGAAGACGGGTTTGCGTGGTTATGAGGAGAGAGCCGGGGAGTGGGATTGACTTTGAATAGCTCTTTTCAAGGAGCCGGCACAGACTCGATGGGCCGAATGGCCTCCTTTTGTGCGTAAAATCCTATGATTCTGTGAGGTCTCCTCAGATCTTCCCTACCTTGTCTAATCATTGCTCGTGGCTCATTCCTCTAACACTGGAATCATTGTTGCTGGTCTAATTTCTGCCCCTCCTCTTGAATTTGGGACTGTGGTCACAGTCACCAGAATTGTATGCAGGACTCTAACTGCGGCCTGACCAGAGCTTACAGCTTACAGCTTGACCTTCTACATTTAGGTTAAAACAGCAGGAGAAAGCAGCATAAAAATGTTGCAAGTGTCAGGAAAATAATTACTTGGAATCCAAAATGCATCCCATTGAGAGATGTATGTCACAATGACTTGTGAGAACGCAGCTCGGACCCAAGACTGAATCAGAGCAGAATTCTCACAAGTGGCATGGAATTCTCTGCATGAAATACATTTCACGCCCAACATATTGTTTTTTTTACTGATGGACCGCTTTTCATGCCTCACTACTGCAAATGTTGGGAGACAATTTAATTTTCTCATCATATATGACACCTCACCTCCTGTGGTCTTCTTGAAGTTGTCTTTGTCTGGCTTCGTCCATCTCAGGCTCATTTCCTTCCAGGAGATTATTCTTGGAAATAAAAGTAAATGTAATGTCAATATTGTAAGTGCTGCAATTCGCTCTGAACTGTATTCAGTCAAATCTGTTTTGAACAGGTGATAAAAGGGAATGTAAGATGCCAGAAATATTATTTCATTATTCATTATTCATGTTACTTTATTATCTTGACATGTACAGGAACATCAAGAAAGGGAGAAATATATTGTAACCCTAATATTTCTCAATCTGTTATCTCAAGGTTTTTAATGGGAACTTGCTGGCACAATGGCTGCTGTGCTTCCAGAAAAATCAGTCAATAAACTCAACAACAACAACTTGCATTTATATAGCACCCTCCACACCAGACAGCGTCTCACAGGGCTTTACAATAGCGCAGTCCAGGGCTGAGCCATGGGGAGGGGGAAGGTGACTATAGGGAGAAGCAGGAGGTCAGATCCAGTAGAGCGGAGGCAGCGGGTACTGCTGTGAGGAGAGGTTAGAGAGGTAGGGGAGTGCAGAAGAGTGGAGCGGTTTAAACACAAGAGTGAGGAGCTTGAAGTTGATCCGCTCTGCAACATTTGGTTGGGGGGAGAATGCGGGTGGCGGAGTTCTGTATGAGCTGGATTAGTGACTGGCAATTAGTGACTGGCACTTTACTTTTATTATTTAAACATGCGAAAACAAGGAGAGATACGGGGAAAGTACAAAGTAATGCTTCTCAACAAGAAAGAACAGAATAATAGTGTTTATATGATAGTAGTTTCTCCTCGTGCCCTGGCTAATATTTGTCCCTCATTCAAATTCACTAGAACAGATTAAAACTGTTCATTCTCCTGATTGCCATTTGTGGGATAATAAAATAATAATAATCCTTGCATTTGGACGTCTTCTAGACGTCTCAAAGCGCTTCACGGAATATACTGACATTGAGTCCTGGACGAGGGACAACTTCCTCCAATTGAACGTGAGTAAGACCGAGGCCCTCCTGATCGGCTCAAGCCAGCGCCTCCGCATATCGGGCGCTGCCAGCCTCAACATCCAAGGCTGCACTCTCCACCTCACAAAGCCAATCAGGAACCTCGGCATCATGTTCAACCAAAAACTCTCCTTCCTCCCCCAAATCCGTGCCTTGACTGGCACCGTTTACTTCCACCTGCGCAACATTGCCAGGCTCCGCAATTATCTTACCCTCCACGCTGCCGAAGCACTCGTGCATGCGTACATCACCTCAAGGCTGGACTACGGAAACTCTCTCCTCGTCGGCCTCCCCAGTTCCTCCATTCACAGGCTGCAGGTCATCCAAAACTCTGCAGCCCGTGTATTATCCCGCACCCGCCTTCGCGACCACATAACCCCCACTCTCGCCCGTCTCCACTGGCTCCCCACCCTCCAGAGGATCGAGTTCAAGATCCTCGTCCTCACCTTCAAGGCCTTACATGGCCTTGCCCCGCCCTACTTAACCAATTTACTCTCCCCCTACAAGCCCACCCGGACCCTCCGTTCAGCAGGACTTGGCCTGCTCCAAGCCCCCCGCCCGAACCGCCCCACCATCGGAGGCCGAGCCTTCAGTTTTTCTGCTCCGACCCTATGGAATTCCATCCCCCAATCCCTCCGTCTCGTTTCTTCCCTTTCCTCTTTCAAGGCAAGTTTGAAGACTTTCCTCTTCGACCATGCCTTTTGTTCCACCCCGAATTTTTCGACCTCCCCTACTTGTTTCACCCCTTCCCGAACACTCCCCTCCCAGCTCGGGTCACATGCCTCCTGTGCAGTGCCTTGGGACGTCCTCCCGACGTGAAAGGCGCTTTATAAGTGTAATTTGTTGTTTGTTGTTGTTGTTACTGTAAAGTAAACTGACTGTATATTTGTGGGTCAAACGTGGCAGCCAATTGCGCACAGCAGTGCCCCACAACAGTCTGGATTGAAATGACCAATTTATTATTGTTCTTTATGGAGGGATTATTATTAGGCATGTGTGGAGTAAGGAAACTTGCCCAAGGTTTCGCCCCGACCTGCCTGGATTCGAACACAGGTCTCACACTTGTAAGGCAAGTGCTCTAACCACTGAGCTACAGGACTCCACATGTTATGACAGATGATCAACTACTGTATTTGTTTGCCTGTGTGACAAAAGTCACCACACTTTAAAGTAACTCATATTGTAAGACTATTTGATCTGAAGTGGGGCTATGTCAAATTCTCCCTTCCTTGCTATATTCTGTCGCCCACTAGTGGCTAATTCAAGAATATTACACTACAATACAGTATTGTCAAAACAAAGCTGTACTGGCAGAAATGGTCTGCAAGCTCCATATAGTTAGGGGATGTTTACTCCGTGTACAGTTCCACAGAATAACTATCTGAGAAACAATTTCAGGAACAAAAAACTTAATGCCGCTCGCTTCTCTATAGATGTAGCATCTCAATTTGTGGCCACTGTTTGGTCACTCATTCCATGGCTGCCTGTGGGACATTGCTGTGCGCAACCGGTTGTCACATATCACTCACAAAATGCACAGTCAATCTACTTTGCAATTCATCTGACGTGATAAGGCGCTATATAAAATGCAAGAATGATTATTATTCTGTCTGCAGTTCTTACCCATGAAGCAGGTGGTTGTGGGGAGCTCCAAGTCTGAAATGAATTTGCAGAGTATCTGTTTGATTCCATCCTCTGAAGGAACTGCTGGTTGGTGCTGTGGAAACATTGGACAATGGAGGTGAAAACTATTATTATTATTATTATTACTTCAATAGTCACGTAGAGAAAATACAAACTACTCAGCCATCTGACAAACGGCCATTATGCAGTTGCCTAGAAATGCATAGGACTAGAAATTAGCATTGATCCATCTGGCCACGACCAAAGGAAAATTATATTTAGAAAATAAAATCCTAAACTTTTGCTTTTTTTATTATCCCTCAATCAATTTTTTTTTGTCATATAGCTACTTAATTGTTCAGTAAAACTGATCAAATAGAGCTCTGAACTGCTATCCTGCATAAAGGGCTGTCATTAATTCTTCAAAGCCCCTCACATGAGATCAAGTCCAGTTGGTATTGAATAATATTGAATTAATATGTGGCATTGAATTTGAATCTCTAGGACGTCAAGGTGACTGGCATGTTACAAGCTGTTCTGTAAAAGTCGTCCCAATGCACTGAACACAGATGTCTGTTAAATAACCAATGATGAGAGCCTGAGGCTTGGGATGAAACGTGTTACCTGGAGTCTGGAATCATGAACACACATTCACATTTCTATGTACCTTTACTGCTATACAAAGAGGGCAACAGCTGCTAAGCAAGCCCTGCATCTCTAAGTGGTTCAATCATTGCTCAACATAGGGGAGTTGTGGGCAGGAGCAAGGTGACAATACTCTCTCAATATTCTTGTGGGATACTGTGCACAAAAAACATGAAGAAATGCCGTTAGTTTATAAACTTACTGATAGTGGCCTGTTTGGAGTTGAGCTCTCCTCTGCTCTTCCTGCTGTCTCTTTGTTTCTTCAAGTTTTTCAGCCTTTTCTCTCTGAATCGCTTTCATTTTCTGGAGTTCAGCTTCTTCCTGTTCTCTCCTCTTCCTGTCATATTCTTCTTTCTTAGCCTGGTAAAACAAGTGTAGGAAGTCAAACTGCATCTGGCTGATGTACCCATGTGGTATCTTTACCAAGCTCCCCAAATGTGACTTTGTTTCAGCTCTACTTCTCATTTCTTCCCAGTTCCCATTTCTGACCGAATCAAGGCTTTCTGGAACCAACTGCCTGACTGGAGTATTAGACATACATATTAATTTACAATAAGATTTACATTTATACAGCATCATTTTTGCCCACAAAATATAGTCAATTCACTTTACAATATAATCTGTGAAGAGACGTCTCAAAGCCATGGAAAAATGCTATATCAAATGAAAGGATTATTATTATTTTACATCATGGTTTCTCCCTGCATGTGCAATGAATGAGGAAGTCTTGCCCACAAAGATCCCCTCAGTGGTAGACTGACCAAGCTCGCTTATCTGTGAATGTTGAATTTCAGTTCGTAGAGTCTGTTTTTCTGGCTGAAGTTCTTACCCATGAAGCAGATGGCTGTTGGAAGCTGTAAGCCTGAAATGAATTTGCGGAATATCTGTTTGGGTCCATCCTCTGAAGGAACTGCTGGTTGGTGCTACAGAGATATTAGACAATAGAGATGAAAACTATTACTTCAATAGTAACATATGGATATAAATACAAGCAACTCAGCCATGGACAACCACCTATTAAACAGTAGTCTGGAACTGCACAGGCCTGGAAATGTACATTGCAATCCATCTGGTTAGGACCACAGGAAAATTATATATTTATTAAAATCCTAAACTTTTGCATCTTTCATTAACCCTCAATCAATTTTTGGTCAAATGGCTACTTCATAGTTTGATACAATTTTGGTCAAATGGCACTCTGGGCTACTAGCCTGCCCAAAGAGTGCTATATAAATGCAAGTTGTTAAGTCTGTCTTGAATTTGCTGAAATAATTTGTTCCTTCAAGATTTAGGGCCTTCATTTTCTTTCATTCTTCAAAACCCCTCACAGGAGATCCTAGATTAAGCAGTTAGTGTTGAGTAAACCTGGTACGCGGCATTGGATTTGAATCTTTGGAAGATTCAAGGTGACTGGCATGTTACAAACTGTTCTGTAAAGGTCCTCTCACTGCACTGAACACAGATGTCCATTGAATAGCCTTTGATGAGAGGCTGAGGCTTGGGATGACAGCTACAGAAATGCGTTACTTGGAGTCTGGATTCATGAACACATGTTCATATATCTAGGGCTTGGTATGTACCTTAGCTGCTATACAAAGAGGTACGGCAACAACAAGAAAATTACATTTGTATAGGGCCTTTCATGTTGGGTGGACGTTCCAAAACAACTGCCCTGCATCTTCAAGTGTGGGAGGTATGGGCAGGAGCAAGGTGTCAATGCTCTCAATATTCTTATGGGATACTGTGCACAGAAAACATGAAGAAATGCCATTAGTTTATAAACTTACTGATAGTGGCCTGTTTGGAGTTGAGCTCTCCTCTGCTCTTCCTGCTGTCTCTTCGTTTCTTCAAGTTTTTCAGCCTTTTCTCTCTGAATCGCTTTCATTTTCTGGAGTTCAGCTTCTTCCTGTTCTCTCCTCTTCCTGTCATATTCTTCTTTCTTAGCCTGGTAAAACAAGTGTAGGAAGTCAAACTGCATCTGGCTGATGTACCCATGTGGTATCTTTACCAAGCTCCCCAAATGTGACTTTGTTTCAGCTCTACTTCTCATTTCTTCCCAGTTCCCATTTCTGACCGAATCAAGGCTTTCTAGAACCAACTGCCTGACTGGAGTATTAGACATACATATTAATTTACAATAAGATTTACATTTATACAGCATCATTTTTGCCCACAAAATATAGTCAATTCACTTTACAATATAATCTGTGAAGAGACGTCTCAAAGCCATGGAAAAATGCTATATCAAATGAAAGGATTATTATTATTTTACATCATGGTTTCTCCCTGCATGTGCAATGAATGAGGAAGTCTTGCCCACAAAGATCCCCTCAGTGGTAGACTGACCAAGCTCGCTTATCTGTGAATGTTGAATTTCAGTTCGTAGAGTCTGTTTTTCTGGCTGAAGTTCTTACCCATGAAGCAGATGGCTGTGGGAAGCTGTAAGTCTGAAATGAATTTGCGGAATATCTGTTTGGGTCCATCCTCTGAAGGAACTGCTGGTTGGTGCTACAGAGATATTAGACAATAGAGATGAAAACTATTACTTCAATAGTAACATATGGATATAAATACAAGCAACTCAGCCATGGACAACCACCTATTAAGCAGTAGTCTGGAACTGCACAGGCCTGGAAATGTACATTGCAATCCATCTGGTTAGGACCACAGGAAAATTATATATTTATTAAAATCCTAAACTTTTGCATCTTTCATTAACCCTCAATCAATTTTTGGTCAAATGGCTACTTCATAGTTTGATACAATTTTGGTCAAATGGCACTCTGGGCTACTAGCCTGCCCAAAGAGTGCTATATAAATGCAAGTTGTTAAGTCTGTCTTGAATTTGCTGAAATAATTTGTTCCTTCAAGATTTAGGGCCTTCATTTTCTTTCATTCTTCAAAACCCCTCACAGGAGATCCTAGATTAAGCAGTTAGTGTTGAGTAAACCTGGTACGCGGCATTGGATTTGAATCTTTGGAAGATTCAAGGTGACTGGCATGTTACAAACTGTTCTGTAAAGGTCCTCTCACTGCACTGAACACAGGTGTCCATTGAATAGCCTTTGATGAGAGGCTGAGGCTTGGGATGACAGCTACAGAAATGCGTTACTTGGAGTCTGGATTCATGAACACATGTTCATATATCTAGGGCTTCGTATGTACCTTAGCTGCTATACAAAGAGGTACGGCAACAACAAGAAAATTACATTTGTATAGGGCCTTTCATGTTGGGTGGACGTTCCAAAACAACTGCCCTGCATCTTCAAGTGTGGGAGGTATGGGCAGGAGCAAGGTGTCAATGCTCTCAATATTCTTATGGGATACTGTGCACAGAAAACATGAAGAAATGCCATTAGTTTATAAACTTACTGATAGTGGCCTGTTTGGAGTTGAGCTCTCCTCTGCTCTTCCTGCTGTCTCCTCGTTTCTTCAAGTTTATCGGCCTTTTCCCTCTGAATCGCTTTCATTTTCTGGAGTTCAGCTTCTTCCTGTTCTCTCCTCTTCCTGTCATATTCTTCTTTCTTAGCCTGGTAAAACAAGTGTAGAAAGTCAAAAGGCACAATAGAACAGAAATGTGTTGTTCTTGTTGTTGCTTTGGTAGAAGTACATGTGATAATAAACAAGTAAGTGTCAGTTCCACACCCATGTAAGTAAACTTCGAATATTCTCTATAATGGGATTCTACTGTAATTTCTATTCCAACTCCCTCTTCAGGAGGTACGGGAAGCTTGCAGTGCAATATTTAGTGTTATTTATCAATAATGTCACATTGCTAGTCAGGCGGTTGACTCTAATCTTTTTGAAAGTATCCCCTTAAAGTTCACTGGACCACTCAAGGGATTGTTAAGGGATATGTCAAGCAGAGGGTGAATCAATGTGCCATCTCCAGAATGATTTGCTTTATGATCAAGAGTCTTATGTTGGATTTGTATGGGGAGATGGTTGTCATGGCAATTTTGTCCAAACATGACAACATCATCTGAATATTGATTTTCCCCACCATCCGTGGAACTTAAATTGTTGACAAGAACCAGGAATTTTCCTCATTTAGAATACCTTGATTTATCCGTGGTGACTGCTGGGAGCAGAATCATTTGGAGCATTTAAAAGGGAATCAAATAAGCATATGTGGTAGAGACGTAGAGAGTATGGGAAAGAAAAGGGAACTGGGATTAGGATAGATGGCTTCATTGGAGGAGCAGACATTAGTATGAATATAATGGTTGAATGAACTCCAACTGTGCCATAAATTTCTATGTTTTTTCACCAATCAAGTAATGTGCTTTATTTCATATTAGGTAATATGCCATATGTGTAATGAGGAAAAAATATCCTATCTTGGGTTTTGTTGAGAACATAGCTAAGGGGCAATCACTAAAATATCATTAAGAAGTCGTTAAAGCAGCCATTTAGCATGCAGTCAATCTTTAAGAAAACGTCTGAGAAAAATGTGGCAAGCTGTGAATTCTTGCTGCATGGTGTATATAATAATCCTTGTGCTTGATACAGCACTTTTCACGTCTTCTAGACGTCTTTATACAGTATATAGAAAGCAGATAATGGTGAGGAATCTGAACTAACCAGCAGCGTGAAAGGAGGCGTAATGTTGGAGCAGAATCGATTGGTAGGTATTTAAAAGGGAATTGGAAGGAGGAAAGATTGCTTCATTGAGGGAGCAGACACTGTTATTAATGAACCACTTTCTTCTGTGCTGTTAATTTATTTGGTTCTGTGGTCTCCTTAATATTAAAAAATAGTGCCTTCAAATTTTTGGAGTTTCACTCACTATTAAAGGGATTAATGTTAAGTGAAGGCCAAATTTATATAATAATAACAACAACAAAATTACACTTGTGTAGCGCCTTTCACAATAGGGGGATGATAATAATAATACTCCTTGCATTTGATATAGTGATTTTCACATCTTCTAGATGTCTCAAAGCGCTTCACAGAATATACTATAAAGTGAATTGATTGTATATTTATGGGCGAAAGTACAACATCTGGATACTAACTCTCTGCTGATACTTAGACAATCGTTGGTTCCTTTGCTGTTGAAGCCTTGCTTCAGACTGTGAAATGGATCCACCTTAAAGAAAAAAATAAGATTGAGCATTCGATGTGGGGAGATAAAGAGATTCTACAGCGTTCACCATTTATTCCAGGAGTAAAGAAAATAACATAACCTGAGATGGTGTGCAACTATATAACCGCCGATACCATTACAACCTGATTAAGTGCAGGTCTCCCTCAGATTCCCGTTGGGGTCGGTGGCATACGCGGGACGAAGAGAAAGGGGGCGAGTTCCTTGTGACTTTAGCACAACAATCTAGACATGTCATTGCATGTGGGTATTATAGTGCACCATCCTTCCTCCACCCCTTCAACTCCTCTCTCTATCTGTCTTTGTCCTACCTTAACACCCACATCTTCAACCAGACTTAGAATCATTTTCCCGCTCTTTACTCTTTTCCCTGCTCACTGTCCAACCCTACTATTAGATACAACTCAGTAATTATAAAGCACTCTGAAATGCTATCTTACGTGAAGGGAGCTATATAAATGCAAGCTGTTGTCATTGAACCATACCTAGTTGTATGGGAGTCAAGTTGATTGGCCCACATTTGTTAGCTTCCTTCCATTTCTCCAGATCTTCCAGTTCTTTGTTTGCAGCTATTAAATAAGAACAGTGACTATTAAGTGTAGTGCAGAACATATGTACTAAAAAAAGCAAAAATGTACCCAAGTGCAGACACGGATTACTAGCTGAGTAATGCGGGACAACTGCTGTATTCCCCATTCTCTTTGGTAACAAAAATTCCCTTCTGGCTTCACCCAAGACAAATGTCTATTGTTACTATTGACATAAATCAACTCACATCCTAGGCTGTCATAGTTTGCCTGGAGCTCTACCCAAATTGATATAAATTTTCAGTAATTTAAGGGAAGAAAAGCACACACTGCTTATTGAATGATATATCATTATTGAATATAAAATGGCAGACTGGAAGTCTGCAGGCTGTGACACACTGAACGATTTATTATTCTGTCTTACCTAAGCTGCCAGGGAACTATAGGACAAGCCCAGTGTATTCCACTCCATCTGGAGGAACACATGCCCTCTCCACCTACACCAGTTCGGGTGCCTTCATCATTCTCAGCAACATTTCCAGCTCTTTAAGGTTTTCTTTCAAAGAACTGCTTCATGATAATATAGTACCAAGTTCCCTGACCATGGCTTGTGCTACCTATGCTCTAGTTTCCCCTCAACAGACTTCAAAAGAAGTTAATGGATAACTTGAAATTGTTATGATAAAATTGGCATCTTTGCCAAGCCCATTGATTCTTACATTTCATTGGATGGCAAATGTCTCACCACTGGGGTAAATTAAGCCTTTGCAGAGATGCCACTAACCTTATCAGCTGGGCTGCATTTTTTATGCATAAACAACATACTTGATCAAATTTGGAATACAATCTTGTCAATTACTGTATTTTGGATTTTGGCTTTGTTGAGAACACAACTTTTAAAATGGAATTAAAAAAAAAGCTTGCCCCACTACAGAGGGGACCATGAAAGGTTTAAAAGACACTGTTTAAAAAAAAGAAAAAGTCAAAAATATAAAGTAATATTATATAGTGGATTATGTAGGGAAAGGGTAAAGTTAAATTTAAACCAAAGAGAAACAATAGGAGCAATCAAAATACAGCTGAAAAAACAAACAGTAAATGTTTATAAAAATTGTCTATTTAAAAGTTATTTTCAGATCCGTTTGAAATAATTTTGATTTCATCTTGAAAATGTTGTTACACTAGGCTCTAATTTGTGGCTTTGTTGACAATTTTTTTAATGAGAAATGAATAGTAATAATGAACATGAAAAATGTTGCATGTTTTGAATGTGTGAAACCTTGATTGTGCTGCTTAAGAATTTTTTTTAATTTTTTAAATTTAAAAATCAAAATTAGCATGTCATCCAAATTGAATTTTTTGTCCATAATTTTGCCCACAAAATACTGTACTGTATAACCAATTCATTTTACAGTATATTCAAAGAATTAGAAAAATGCAATTATTATTATTATTCTCTTTGTATGCCATTAACATTTTCCTGCTTAAATGCTTACCTGCTTGCAGTTTAAGTCTCCTGCTCTGATCTGGTGCAGTTATAGAATATCCTCCCATACTGTAATTTGAAAAGACCAAAATAACTAATTTCACTTCCATGAATAGCAGCAACGCTCAATTACAAACATTTGTGTCAATGACTGTCAACTCACCTGGATAAAAACAAACGGTGGATATCTTATTCAATGTTTCTAAATAAAAATAATCCTTTAAAAAACCATCATAACATGTCAACACAGGCCATAGAGCCTGTGCCATGTTAGAAACCTACGTGATCCCATTGCCTCTACTTGATTCCCATGCACTTTTTCCTTTTACGCTTCAACAAGAATACGTTGTAGCTATAAGTTGACTAATGTTCTATTTTATTATGCATTTCGGATATGTTTCATAGCTTCCATAGATGTGCAGTAGAGTAAGTGTGTAGATTATTTTTATGATTTTTATTTATCGAGTAAGAGTGATTTTCATATCGTTATTCTTTTTAAGTACAATTAAGTACACTTTCTAGTCTTATTTTCTTTCCCTCTTGAGATACTATTAACTAGGGTCCGTCGATATGGCAAATATCCGCTATCGATATATCGGTGGGCTCATATCGATATATACCGATATATAGATATTTTTGGGCTTTTTATACTGCGTATGCGCGCGCATTCGGAGGCGCACGCGCATTCGGGGCACTTAACTAAAAGACCTGGAATGCTCATCTCCCCCACAAAGTGTCGCCACCGATTGTCCGAGGTCGCCACTTTGGTTGGTCCTCAACGTGCCGAGAGAGTGTGTGACAGAGGAGAGAGATGGACAGGGGAGAGAGAGACAGAGAGCGGGGAGACTGGGAGAGAGGGACAGAGAGAGAGGGGGACAGGAGAGAGAGGGACAGAGAAAGGGAGGGAGGGGGGGAGGATGTGGATGTGGCTCAGGTGTTGGCCTATCTCCTCAGGAGGTAAATATCTCTCTCTTTCTGTGTGTCTCTCACACTCACTCTCTCCATCTCTCTCTCTGTCTGTGTCCCTGTGTCTCTCTCCTCTCTCACCCCCCCCCCATATCTATCTATCTATCTATCTATCTATCTATCTATCTATCTGTCTGTCTGTCTGTCTGTCTGTCTGTCTGTCTTTACTGTATATTATCACATTCCCTCTCTCTCCCCCCACTTTCCCTCTCTCCCCCTGTCTCTCTCTCTCCGCCCCCTCTCCCTCCCTCTCCTCCTGTCTCTCCCCCCCTCTCCCCATGTCTCTCTCCCCCCCCCCCCCTTTCCCCCCCTTCCACCCTCTCCCCTCCTCCCCCCCTCTCTCCCCCCACCCCTTGTATACCTGTATATTGTATTCGAGGACTGCGCAATATGGCGGCTTGACGGCAACACCTCGGTCTGTGCATTGTGTATAGACTGAGATGAGCATTCTAGGTCTTTTAGTTCAGTGATTCCGGTGTGCGCGCGCATTCCGTGCTCTAGGCCCAGGAGGTTGCAATGCCGGTGACAAGGTAAGCTGGAAAAGTTGGCATTATACCGATAATACCGATAATACCGATATATCCCGAAAACGATATACCGGTATTTACGATTTGCCAATTTTTTTTTATATCGCATTTTTCGATATATCAATATATTTTAAATTCCGATATCGGCATATTGATATGAACAATTATATCGATATATCGCCAGACCCTAACACTACTGTGTTGAAAGCAGGGTGTTGATTTTCTATAAGCCTCCGGCAATGTGGCTCTAAAGAAAAACAGTAAATAGCCAGAAGTGCCGTGCATCCCTCGAAACCTGTTGCTCATGTCACATGTGTCTAGGGAAAGTCTCAACAGCTGTGGTCTGCAATCAGGAAATACAGTTTTTTGTCACGCTTAGTGACTGTATTTTGAAGCATTCTGAGATGCTGTCCGGTGTGGAGGACATCTACATAAATCGAAGTTGTTGTTATATTTGTAAGTGAATGCAGCAGCCAATTTGCTTTTTCTTTCTTTCTCCCAGAGCCTGGGCCTTTCTCTCCCTGAGTCTCTCTAACTTTATCTTTTTTTCTCTACCCGTATAATATCTCTACTTTTAACCCGAAACTATACACTAAAGTATAAAGGCTTGTCTTTGCAATTAGGAAAACAGGTCAGGTTGGTTTGCATAAAACGTACGATGGAAGTTGCCAGTGTACATAGCTAGAGTCAGAGAATATCTTCTCACATACACAATTTTTGCTAGTATCTCAGATAAATGTCCATAATAGACCCTCTTGCGGACAGGCAGACATGTGGATAACTGCTGTTCTACTCTAAAGGTGGCAGTTGAAAATCACAATCAAAACAATTAATAATAATAATAATCCTTGCATTTGGTAGCTGTTGAGACTTTCCCTAGACACATGTGACATGAGCAACAGGTTTGGAGAGATGCACGTCACTCTGGCTATTTACTGTTTTTTTAGAGTCACATTGCCAGAGGCTTATAAGGTAGTGTTAATAGTATCTCAAGAGGGAAGGAAAATAAGACTAGAAAGTTGTTACATTGTATTTAACCAGAACAGTGATACAAAAATCACTCTTACCCGATAAATAAAAATCATAAAAATAATCTGCCCACTTACTTAACTACTGCACATCTATGGAAACTATGAAACTTAACCGAAATGCGTAATAAAATAGCACATTAATCAACCTATAGCTACAACTGATTTTTGTTGAAGAGTAAAGGGAATAAGCGTATGGGAATGAAGCAGAGGCAATGGGATCCTATAGGTTTCTAACATGGCACGGAGTTCCTGTTGCTCAGTGGTTAGAGCTCCAGCCTTACAAGCGTGAGACCTGTGTTCAAATCCAGGCAGAACAGGGTGACACCTTGGGCGAGTTTCCTTACTCCACACACACACACGCCTAATAATATTCCCTCGAAAAAAACCCACAATAATAAAATTGGTCATTTCAATCCACGGCTGTTTGGGGGACACTGTTGTGCGCAATTGGCTGCTGCGTTTTGCACACAAATATACAGTCAATTCACTTTACAGTATATTCTGTGAAGCGCTTTGAGACGTCAATAAAATGTGAAAAGCGCTGTATCAAATGCAAGGATTATTATTATTATAATAGTGCTTTTCACGTCTTCTAGACGTCTCAACCGCTTCACAGAATGTACTGTAAACTGAGATTTTATTTGTACCTCGACCTTAATTGAACTTGTCTCTACCACTTAATATGCTTTCCATATCTGTAACCCTGTTATAACGTGCCACTCTAGATGAGTTTGAGGCAGTGGAACCCCTCTGGCTTTAGCTGGAGTCCTACACATGAGTGCAGATAACAAGAAGCTGGTCAGTCAGTAGCCATGGCTTCTCTGACCAATGTTTCTCTTCTCCACCACCAACCATTTCCTCCGTCCGGCCCGCCTCGCCTCGTAGATCCTCTCGTCCAACTCCCGCTGCGAGGAGATGCTGGATTTCCTCGTGACCAAAATCGGGGGAATCCGCTATGCGGTCACTGTCTCCCCAACTTCGAACCCCTCCACACCTCCCTCCCACACCCCATCTCCTACCCATCCCTCCTTCCACAGCTTCGACCCCGTCTCCCCATTTTCCACCAGTGAGACCATCTCCTCAATGAAGCTCACCACCTGCTGCTCCCTAGATAATATCCCCACCCCTCTCCTCACCACCCAGCTCCACCTTCTAGCCCCTCTAATTACTGACACTATCAACCTGTCCCTCTCATCCGGGACTGTTCCCACTCCCTTCAAAACCGCCACCATCACCCCCATCCTAAAAAAGCCTTCCCTTGATGCGTTGCAGCTATCTAGCTACCGGTCCATCTCCAACACCCCCTTCCTTTCCAAGGTCCTTGAAAGAATGGTTGCCTCCCAGCTCTGCTCTTTCCTCACACAACACTCGCTTCTCGAACCCTTCCAATCAGGTTTCCGTGCCTCCCACAGCACGGAAACTGCTCTGGTCAAGGTCACAAACGACATCCTGACCATCTGTGACCAGACCTCCCTCTGCCTCCTCGACGTATCTGCTGCCTTCGATAACGTGGACCACGCAATCCTCCTCCAGCGCCTCTCCTCCCTCCTCAACCTGCAAGGCTCTGTCCTCAAATGGTTTTGGTCCTATCTATCACCTTCATTTCATCTCTTCCAATGGCTTCTCCGCCAGGCCTGCACAGTCACATGCGGCGTTCCCCAGGGCTCTGTCCTTGGCCCCCTTCTCTTCACCCTCTACACTCTCCCCTGGGCAACAACATCCGCAGACATGGGGTAAATTTCCACATGTATGTGGATGACACCCAACTCTACCTTTCATCTTCTACCCTCAACTCCAGGACCACTGGAGTTCTGACCGACATCGAGTCCTGAACAAGGGCAAATTTCCTACAACTCAATGTCAACAAGGCAGAAGCCCTCCTGATTGGCTCACGTCAGTGCCTCCGCACTTCAGGCGCTGACAACATCAGTGTTCAAGGCGGCTCTCTCTACCTCTCGAAGCCAATCAGGAATCTGGGCGTCTTGTTCGACCCTGAACTATCCTTCCTCCCCCACAACTGCTCCATGACCGGCACAGCCTTCCATCACCTCCGCAATATTGCCAGACTCCGCCACTACCTCACCCCCCATGCCGCCGAAACTCTCATCCATGCCTTTATCACTTCCAGGCTCGACTACGGGAACTCTCTTCTTGTCGGCCTCCCCAGCTCCTCCCTTCATAGGCTGCAGATCATTCAGAATTCTGCAGCTCGTGTATTCTCCCATACCAGGCTTCGCGACATCACCCCGTCTCCACTGGCTCCCCCCGTCACCCAGAGGATCAAATTCAAGATCCTCGTCATCACTTACAAGGCCATTCACGGCCTTGCCCCCGCCTATCTCTCTGACCTAGTATGCCCCTACCAGCCTGCATGCGCCCTCTGTTCAGCAGACTCAGGCCTGCTCCGCGTCCACCGCCCTAACCGCCCAATCATCGGCAGCTGGGCTTTCAGCCGCTCTGCTCCCACACTGTGGAACTCCATCCCGCAGCCTCTCCACCTCGCCTCCTCCCTTTCCTCCTTCAAGGCCGATCTCAAGACCTTCCTCTTCGACTGCGCCTTCAGCCCCCCACTATCTCCTCCCCCTCTCCCACTCTCCTTCCCCTCCCCCCTACTTCGACCCTCCCCCACGGCCTCCCCTCCCCAAGCCCGGGTCCCGACCTGACTATTCAGCGCCTTGGGACGTCCTCCCGACGTGAAAGGCGCTATATAAGTGCAATTTTGTTGTTTTTTTTGTTGTTGTTCTGGCACTGGTGGAGCTCTCGATCAGGACTGAACAGCTGCTGCCTTCCTGCTTCCAAAGCAGAAGTGCTATCAGCAGTAACGTGAAGACCTGAGACATGGGAAGTGAGATCACCGATTATATTTTTCTCAAACGCTTTATAACACTGTGTCTAATTTTATGGACTCAAAACACTGTGTTGTAATGGGTGGTGGGGTGGGCGGGGGGGTGGGGGGGTCAGTTGTAGCTAAACTCAATACGGTATACGAGATAAAGTGGGTCAGTGTACTGCTCACACAAGACCAAAACATGACAAGGCAAGATTAAAAAGAGCTGGTAAGTTTCAATAATACTGCATTAATGTCTGAGTAGGAAATGAAAGCAATTTAAAAGAGAATAAGCGCGGATAATTGAAGATTTTCATCTTCATCCTGACTTAACCATGAAAGGTACAGTCCATTTATCACTTGAAAGCTAAAGGGATTAGCAGCCACTACCAATGGATATGTAGAATGGTGTAAAACACAGGCTTTATTCCATTAGATACACTGACGCACTACAGTATATCGTTATTTAGTGATAATATCCCGACTGTTGACCAACATTATTGGATTACAATAATAGTTGCTCTTGTAAGTCTTCTCATTGCACTTACAGACGTTGTTTGTGTTTAGTTACTTTATAATAATCCTTGCATTTGATATATCGCTTTTCACGTCTTCCAGACGTCTCAAGGTGACTGTAAAGTGAATTGACTATATTTTGCGGGCGAAACACGCACAGTGGTGTCCCACAAACAGTCGTGCATTGAAATGACCTATTTATTATTGGGCTTTTTTGAGGGATTATTATGAGGAGTGTGGAGTAAGGAAACTTCCCTCAAGGTTTCCCCCTGACCTGCCCTGCCCTATCTGGGTAATATTCATCATAGCATTACTGCAACCAATTCTGCCTCTTATTTCTCTATTTATAATTAACTTCCCTTTGGCTTGCTTCTGATCAACAATGTTTATTTAATAAGGCTGTGCTGTTATTGGGGACTCTTCTACTCCTTCAGCTCTTTCTGTCCCACAATCAATAGATTGGGAAAATCCAGAAACATGAGAGTAATTTGTGTTCACACTTGAGATTTTGATATATACAGTATACTGTGTGTATGTATATATATATGTGTGTGTATATATGTGTGTATATATACAGTATTTATATATGTGTGTGTATATACAGTATATATATGTGTGTGTATATACAGTATATATATGTGTGTGTATATATAGTATATACATGTGTGTGTATATACAGTATATGTGTGTGTATATATACAGTATTTATATATATGTGTGTGTATATACAGTATATATGTGTGTGTGTATATATAGTATATACATGTGTGTGTATATACAGTATATGTGTGTGTGTATATATACAGTATATATGTGTGTGTATATACAGTGTATATATATGTGTGTCTATGAGTGTGTATATACAGTATATGTGTGTGTGTATATAGACAGTAAATGTGTGTCTGTATATACAGTATATATGTGTGAGTGTATATATACAGTATATATATGTGTGTATATACAGTATATATGTGTGTGTATATACAGTATATGTGTGTGTGTATATACAGTATATATGTGTGTGTGTATATACAGTATATATGTGTGTCTGAGTGTGTATACAGTATATATGTGTGAGTGTGTGTATATACAGTATATATGTGTGTGTGTATATACAGTATATATACAGTGTGTATATATGTGTGTATATATACAGTATATATATGTGTGTGAGTGTATATATACAACATATGCGTGTGTGTGTGTGTATATACAGTATATATATGAGTGTGTGTGTGTATATACAGTATATATGAGTGTGTATATATACAGTATATACATGTGTGAGTGTGTGTATATACAGTATGTGTGTGTGTGTGTATATACAGTATATATATGTGTGTGTATATATACAGTAAATATGTGTGTGTGTATATATACAGTATATATGTGTGTGTGTGTGTATATATACAACATATGTGTGTGTGTGTGTGTATATACAGTATATATATGAGTGTGTGTGTGTGTATATACAGTATATACATGTGTGAGTGTGTGTATATAGAGTATGTGTGTGTCTGGTACACATACACACCCTTCCCCCTGACGAACGCCTCGTATTCCGGAGAATCGAAACTGATAGTGCAGTGAGTGAGACTGTGTGTGTGGGTGTGTGTGTGTGGGGGGGGGGGGGGGGGGTGTTGGGGGGGGGGTCGTGCAACCCCACGTCCCCGGGGAAAAGCTGCGGGAACCTGCGGCGGGAGAGGCACTCCCGTGCCTCTCCCGCCGCAGGTTCCCGCAGCTTTTCCCCAACCCCGGGGTGGGTGCGTTAAGCCCGGCCGCGCCGCTCCGCTTACTGTCGGGGTCCGGGTGTGGGAGGCGCCCCCGCTCCCTGCTCCCCGGGCTGGTGGCTGAGCTGCTCCGTTGGATGCAGTGGCTGCCCGCGCGGGTACCTCTGGCCGCCCCCCCCGCCGGGGGTCGCGGGGCCGCCCCGGGCTGGTGGGGGTTCTTGCCCGGGATTCATTCCTCTCTCTCTCTCTCCCTCTCTCTCTCTCTCTCTCTCTCCAACCTGCTGCCCCCCCACCCGCCCCCAGGCAACTCTGTGTCTCTCTCCCTGTGTCTCTCTAAGTCTCTCTCTGTATCTCTCCCTCTCTGTGTCTCTCTCTCTCCCTGTGTCTCTCTAAGTCTCTCTCTGTGTCTCTCTCTCTCTCTCTCTCTCCCTGTGTCTCTCTAAGTCTCTCCCTGTGTCTCTCTCTCTCTCTCTCCCTGTGTCTCTCTAAGTCTCTCTCTGTATCTCTCCCTCTCTGTGTGTCTCTCTCTCCCTGTGTCTCTCTAAGTCTCTCTCTGTGTCTCTCTCTCTCTCTCTCTCTCCCTGTGTCTCTCTAAGTCTCTCTCTGTGTCTCTCTCTCTCTCTCTCCCTGTGTCTCTCTAAGTCTCTCTCTGTATCTCTCTCTGTGTCTCTCTCTGTATCTCTCCCTCTCTGTGTCTCTCTCTCTCCCTGTGTGTCTCTCTCCCTCTCCCTCTCTCTCTCTCTCCAACCTGCTGCCCCCCCCACCCCCACCCGTAACGGTGTGTGACTGTCGGCGGCTCCCGCCCACCCCCCGGCTACACCGGGGGACCAGCCTCCCACCCGCCCCCAGGCAACTCTGTGTCTCTCTCTGTGTGTCTCTCTCCCTGTGTCTCTCTAAGTCTCTCTCTGTATCTCTCCCTCTCTGTGTCTCTCTCTCTCCCTGTGTCTCTCTAAGTCTCTCTCTGTATCTCTCCCTCTCTGTGTCTCTCTCTCTCCCTGTGTCTCTCTAAGTCTCTCTCTGTGTCTCTCTCTCTCTCTCTCTCCCTGTGTCTCTCTAAGTCTCTCTCTGTATCTCTCTCTGTGTCTCTCTCTGTATCTCTCCCTCTCTGTGTCTCTCTCTCTCCCTGTGTCTCTCTAAGTCTCTCTCTGTGTGTCTCTCTCTCTCTTCCTGTGTCTCTCTCTGTATCTCTCTCTGTGTCTCTTTCTGTATTTCTCTCTCTCTGTATCTCTCTCTGTGTCTCTCTCTGTATCTCTCTGTGTCTCTCTCTGTATCTCTCTCTGTGTCTCTCTCTGGGTCTCTCTAAGTCTCTCTCTGTATCTCTCTCCCTGTCTCTAAGTCTCTCTCTGTATCTCTCTCCCTGTCTCTAAGTCTCTCTCTGTATCTCTCTCCCTGTCTCTAAGTCTCTCTCTGTATCTCTCTCCCTGTCTCTAAGTCTCTCTCTGTATCTCTCTCCCTATCTCTAAGTCTCTCTCTGTATCTCTCTCCCTGTATCTCTTACTCTCTGTGTCTCTCTCTGTATCTCTCTCTCTCTGTATCTCTCTCCCTGTATCTCTTACTCTCTGTGTCTCTCTCTGTGTCTCTCTCTGTATCTCTCTCTCTCTCTCTTTGTATCTCTCTCCCTGTATCTCTTACTCTCTGTGTCTCTCTAAGTCTCTCTCTGTATCTCCCTCTCTCTCTCTGTATCTCTCTCCCTCTCTCTCTGTGTCTCTCCCCCTCTCTCTCTGTGTCTCTCTCCGAATGTGGGAGCAGATGACTGCAGCCAGATCCTCGCCTGTGAACTTGGGACAGACGCCAAGTGTGAACGCCTCCTACATGTCAGCCTAATAAAACTGGGATCACCAGAAGCCTGGCTTGTGATGTGGTGGCTTCTCTCACGGCTTCCTGACGACGTCTCAAAGCGCCTCCCGCAAACAGCCGTGGATTCAAGTGATCATCAGTTTGTGTTTTTTTTTGAAGGAATTATTACCCCCAGAAAAGCGATGGGCCAATCGTCCTGCTCACTGCCGGGCAAACAGAGAGGCGTGTGGAGCAAAGAAACGTGCCTTCCTGCCGGGAATCAAACCCAGGTCTCTTGCTCGGGAGGCGTGTGCTCTAACCGCTGAGCTATAGGACTCCATATGACACTTGACTACATGGATCCAAACCAGACTCCCACCGAGAGGTGGGAATTCTCCCACCTGGAGTGGAATGGATTGCGCACTCTCTCCCTGCAGGCGCACATCCTGGTTACCTGATTCCAGAGAGTATCGGGTGCAGGCCGGCCAGAGTCCAGGTTCGGAGATCTCATTGTGTGCGTTTGTCTCCGCGCCTCAGGCGCTGGCAACACCAGCTCTCCAGGCGGCTCTCTCTCCACCTCTCGAAGCCTAGTCAGGAATCTGGGCGTCTGGTTCGACCACGAACTGACCTTCCCTCCCCCGAATCCGCACCATGACCGGTATAGCCTTCCACCACCTCCGCAACATTGCCAGACTCTGCCACTACCTCACCCCCCCCCCCCCCCCCCCCCCATGCTGCCGAAACTCTCATCCACGCATTCATCACATCCAGGCTCGACTACGGGAACTCTCTCCTCGTCGGCCTCCCCAGCTCCTCCCTTCACAGGCTGCAGATCATTCAGAATTCTGCATCTCGTGTTCTCTCCCACACTAGGCTTCACGACCACATCACTCCCACCCTCGCCCGTCTCCACTGGTTCCCCATCTCCCAGAGGATCGACTTCAAGATCCTCATCCTCACTTTCAAGGCCATTCACGGCCTTGCCCCCGCCTATCTCTCTGACCTGCTGTCTCCCTACTCTGGCCTGCTCCATGTCTCCCGCCCGAACCGTCCTATCATCGGTGGCCAGGCTTTCAGCCTCTCTACCCCCACCCTCTGGAACTCCATCCCGCAATCCCTTCGCCTCGCTTCCTCCCTTTCCTCCTTCAAGACGGTTGAGGCGAAGGGGCTGATGGAGGGAGGGAGTTTCCAAAGTTTCTGGGCGTAGAGGCTGAAAGCACGGCCGCTGATGGTGGAGTGGAGGGCACGAGGAGGAAGCCGGTCCCGGTAGAGCGGATGCAGTGGGAACCGCTGTGAGGAGCAAGGAGGCTGGAGAGGCTGGAGAGGGGCTGCAGAGGAAGGAGGGAGTCAAACACAAGAGTGAGGGTCTTGGAAGTCGATGATTGACTTGATTCAGATATTCTGTTGCCGAGCACGTCGTGTTAGAACCAGCTTAGTTTCAAGCAGTCTCTGATTACCTCTCCCACCCACCCCACTCCCAGTGGCTTGAGATAACAACTTGAAATAGTTTTCAACCAGAAGTCAATTCTAAATGCTACAAAAAAATAGAAAAAGGAGAGCTTCACACTGAACTTAACCTTGTGGAAGTTTCCTTACTTCGCACACCTGTTAATTAATCCCTCAAACAAAAAAATTGGTCGTTTAAAGTCCTCGACTGTTTGTGGGACACTGCTGTGCACGATTGGCTGCCTCACTTCAACCGCAAATATACAGTCAATTCACTTCACAGGACATTCTGTGAGCCGCTCTGGGACATCTTGAAGACGTGAAAAGCGCTGTAGCAAATGCAAGGATTATTATTAAGCATATCAAGAAAAAAAGTTATAGTAAAGTTAAAATTGAGGATAGTATTCTGATATGTGAAAGATCAAGAATGAAGTGTTTGGAAAAAAATCATTTTTGTTTGAAATATTTATTTTGTGTCCTGAGATGAATAATAATTATTAATAATTAATAATACTAAATGTGTAAGTAGCTTAACTGTAACAATAGACACATGTTATATCAGCAATTAAACAACTACGGTCTGAATGTTATTAATTTTAGTTGATTATTATCTTGGGAGTGCACTTAACTATACAGGTTGAGGTCATAGTCTGTATAAAGAAATGTGAAGCACGTAACGTTAGCGAGCGTTAGTATGTTCTGTTGCCAAGTGACACTAAAAATATTGTGGAGATTGCTTTGACACAAGTACACTTTTGTACCTACACCTATGTCATAACATTTTCTGATAGTGCTTGTTACATTGACTCATCCCCACCTTTTAGAGGGTGTTTAGTTATGATTACTTTCTTATAACCCAACTTCAATCAATTCAAGCTGGCACATAAATGGATTTATTGATATTGTAATTTCACATGGATTTGATTTTAGTTCTTACCTCTATTGATAAACACATTGTTGTGTATACTTAATGCGCTGCCTGTATCAAAGTACTTTTTTGTACAGTGTATTATTTTATCTGTAATACAATCACTATTTGTGTGAGATAATAATAATAATCCTTGCGTTTGATATAGAGCTTGATCAAGTATTTGAGAAGTCTCGAAGTGCTTCACAGAATATACTATGAAGTGAATTGACTATATTTTGTGGGCGAAACGCAGCAGTCAATTGTGCACAGCGGTATCCCACAAACAGAATTAGTACCCCCAGAAAAGCAATCCTGGAAAAATGATTAACTAACAGCCAGATTCTTACTTACTGCTAGGTAAACAGAAGTGTGTGGAGTAAGGAACCTTGCCCAACGTTTTGCCCTGATCAAAATCAAACCCAGGACTCATGTTTGGGGAGGCAAGTGCTTTAACCATTAAGCTACAAGACTCCATAATTGGGAGTTTGGTGGGCAAGCAGTTTATATTCTCCTTTAATGTATTGTAGCTTTGATATATTAATTATTGGTTCTATTGATAGAACTTGGTTCTATTATATTTCTTCTGCCTATGTCATTGGATGAAAATTGCTGCCTTCTGGCTTACATTAATATTTAAATATTAGCAACAGCTTGATCATAGGTTAGAATAAGTTTGAATGGGTTTGGATTAAATGCACAATCCCATCCTGCTGAGTTTGAGAAAGGGAGGTGCAATACAACTTTATATTTACTGTATATGACATTGAGAGTCCTCTAGCTGATTGATAGGATGCACTCGCCTTGTAAGTAAGACCCGGGTTCGATTCCTGAACGTCAAAACCTAAGGCAAGTTTCCTCAATCCACTCGTTCTTGTTTTACCTTTGCAGTAAGTAGGAACACAGTTGTTAGTCGATTGGCAGATCGAATTCTGGGAGTAATAAGCCCTCCCCCAAAAATTATAATAATTTGGTCACTCAATCCTCAACTGTTTGTGAGACACTTCTGTGCACAATTGGCTGCTGCGTTTCGTCCACAAGATACACAAATCACTACACTTTACAGTATACAGTAAAACCTTGTTTATCCGGTATCCAACCAACCGGCATGCTCAACTAACCGGTATCTCCCAATACAATTCACCATTCCAGCAACCGGATCTCATTCCACAGCCATCTGAGACACTCGCGGTATGCTCACTTTGCGCATTTATTAAATTTACCGAACGCTGGAATGCTTTTTTACCAATCATTGTACCGAGTGTGCTGGAATGCTTTATTGGTAAGTATCCATATAATATTCTGTTATTATTTAGTCTATTATTAATATGGTATGTTTTAAAATAAGTTAATTTTTTGTGTAGGATTTTCGGCTACTTGCCGCTCGAATATCCATTTATATTTAATAAATGACACCAGTCAGTTCCCGAGGGTGTCAGATAACAAAGTTTTTACTGTATTTTGTCAACCACATTGAGACATCTAGAAGACGTGATAAGATGCTATAATAAATGCCAAGATTGTTATCATTACTGCACAGAGTGTCTCTTCAGATTATTTGATCAAGGTCGTCTGTAGGATATTCTAACCAAGAGCCCATTACCTCTGGCTTTTAAATTGTTGAGTTTAAATTCAGTTTTAAATATTCTGAAAATGACCAACCAAACCAAAAACAACCAAAACTTTATATAGCGCCTTTCACGTCAAGAGGACGTCCCAAGGCGCTGTAGTTAGGTAGGGACAAGAGCAGTGAGTGAGGGATTGGGGCAGGATGAAGAAGAGTAGGAAAATTGACTGTATATTTATGGGCGAAATGCGGCAGCCAAATTGCACACAGCAGTGTCCCACAAACAGTCATGGAAGTGGGATTAGTGGGGAAAGAGGGCAAGGGGAGGAGTCGAGTTAGGGGGAAGTGGAGCAGGAAAGCCGACTATAATTGCCAAGAAAAAGCCAAGTGCCTCGTCAAGTGTTGGACACGACAGTATGGGAAGCTTCCTCTCATTCTGCCAACCAGAGAAACAAGTGATGTGCACATGAAACGGTGACGTGGATTGAGATAGCCCAGTCATGTGAACTGCAAGGTTCAGCTCCTAATATTCAATGATTCCACCTGTAAACCACTGGAAATTTTCCCATAATTTCCTGCAAAGAGGGAATAGTAGGTGCTGGTGGCTGCACGTGGCGGAATTCAGCAGCCAAAGTATCACAGTTGTACCAAAACCAGCCTTTCACTTGCACTCTGGATTACTGTAACCTCAGCTTCCGTCCTACATTGCAATAATGTCACGTTGTGAGATTCTCTTGCAAAGTGAGGCTGCTGTGATTATAATAAATAATAATAATCCTTGCATTTGATATAGAGCTTTCCACATCTTATCGACGTCCCAAAGCGCTTCACAGAATATACTGTAAAGTGAATTGACTGTATATTTGTGGGCGAATCATGGCAGCCAATTGCGCACAACAGTGTCCCCCACAAACTTTGGTGGATTGAAATGACCAATTTTATTATTGTGGTTTTGTTTGGAGGGATTATTATTAGGCATGTGTGTGTGTGTGTGTGTGTGGAGTACGGAAACTTGCCCAAGGTTTCGCCCTGACCTGCCTGGATTCGAACACAGGTCTCCCCCAGCTTGCAAGACAAGTACTCTAACCACTGAGCCACAGGAGCTCCACTTGATTAAGACCAGGTCACAGGGACACACTGACGGTAAGTGACTGTTCCATATGCTGTATCTAGATGTGACATCTGGGGATCTGAACTCAACTCACTGAGGGACACTGGCAGGGTCCTGTTTGCCTGGTGTTGTGCCACAGGGAGTGAGCTTTTGGTGTTGGGAGCAAACGTGTCTCAGTGAATCTCGCCACTAACTGAGCGGCCGGTGAGGGAACGGCCGGTGAGGGAGGGGGTGGTGAGGGAGGGGGCGGTGAGGGAGCGGCCGGTGAGGGAGGGGGTGGTGAGGGAACGGTCGGTGAGGGAGGGGGCGGTGAGGGAGGGGGCGGTGAGGGAGGGGGCGGTGAGGGAGGGGGTGGTGAGGGAGGGGGCGGTGAGGGAGCGGCCGGTGAGGGAGCGGCCGGTGAGGGAGCGGCCGGTGAGGGAGGGGGCGGTGAGGGAGGGGGCGGTGAGGGAGGGGCCGGTGAGGGAGCGGCCGGTGAGGGAGGGGGCGGTGAGGGAGGGGGCGGTGAGGGAGGGGCCGGTGAGGGAGCGGCCGGTGAGGGAGGGGGCGGTGAGGGAGGGGGTGGTGAGGGAGGGGACGGTGAGGGAGCGGCCGGTGAGGGAGGGGGCGGTGAGGGAGGGGGCGGTGAGGGAGGGGGCGGTGAGGGAGGGGGCGGTGAGGGAGGGGGTGGTGAGGGAGGGGACGGTGAGGGAGGGGGCGGTGAGGGAGCGGCCGGTGAGGGAGCGGCCGGTGAGGGAGCGGCCGGTGAGGGAGGGGGCGGTGAGGGAGGGGCCGGTGAGGGAGGGGGTGGTGAGGGAGGGGGCGGTGAGGGAGGGGGTGGTGAGGGAGGGGGTGGTGAGGGAGCGGCCGGTGAGGGAGGGGGCGGTGAGGGAGGGGGCGGTGAGGGAGGGGGCGGTGAGGGAGGGGGCGGTGAGGGAGGGGGCGGTGAGGGAGGGGGCGGTGAGGGAGGGGGCGGTGAGGGAGCCGGAGTGAGGACGTGCCAGGGGGCGGTCACGTGCAGCTCTGATGGAATGTGGAATGGTCACAGCCGGTCACCGGTAACATTCTATACACCCGGTTACCATGGATACTGTGTATCAATTAGTTACACTGACTGACTGACTGACTGACTGACTCCCTCACTGACTGACAGACAGACACTCTCACTGACTGACAGATAGACACCCTCACTGACTGACAGACAGATAAACACCCTCACTGACTGACAGACAGACACTCTCACTGACAGACAGATAGACACCCTCACTGACTGACTGACAGATAAACACCCTCACTGACTGACAGACAGACACTCTCACTGACTGACAGATAGACACCCTCACTGACTGACAGACAGATAAACACCCTCACTGACAGACAGATAGACACCCTCACTGACTGACAGACAGATAAACACCCTCACTGACTGACAGACAGACACTCTCACTGACAGACAGATAGACACGCTCACTGACTGACTGACAGATAAACACCCTCACTGACAGACAGATAGACACCCTCACTGACTGACTGACTGACTCCCTCACTGACTGACAGACAGATAAACACCCTCACTGACTGACAGACAGATAAACACCCTCACTGACTGACAGACAGACACTCTCACGGACTGACTGACAGACACCCTCACTGACTGACAGACACCCTCACTGACTGACTGACATGCTCACAAATTTAAGTCTGTGGTTAGTGGAAGAAAAGAAGAGATGCAGAAAAACATCTCTCAGAGAATATTTGATGTAATTAATTTACAGGTTAGCTGTTAGAGCAGAGTTGACTGGGGAACATTTAAAAGAAAATTGGATTTGTGGAGTTCTGTAGCTCAGTGGTTAAAGTACTCGCCTTGCAAGCGAGAGACCTGAGTTTGATTCCTGGCAGGGTGAAACCTTGGACAAGTTTCCTTACTCCACACTCCTAATAAAAATCCTTCAAACTTAAAAAAAAAATTGGTCACTTCAATCCATGACTGTTTGAGGGACACTGCTGTGCGCGATTGGCTGCTGCGTTTCACCCACAAATATACAGTACAACAGCAACAAACAAAATTACATTTATAGAGCGTCTTTCACGTCGGGAGGACGTCCAAAGCGCTAAACAGTTCGGTCGGGACTGACAGTACAGTCAATTCACTTTACAATATATATTACGAAGCACGTTGCGACGACTAGATGATGTGAAAAGCTCTATCAACATGAGGAGAAAAAGTATCAGAGGCCACAGGAAAAAAAGACATGGAATTAGGATTAGGATGGATGGACTCCTGCAATAGCAAACACTACCACAGCAAAAGAGGGCCAAATGGCCTCCTAAATTGTTATACATTTTCACAGTTCTATGGCACTGATCAATAATTAGAACACATTCTATAAGGTGCAGAGTAAGTGAAGACAATAACGAGAAAGTTACAATGCAATTACTTTGAGCCTGTTGTTGACAAGCCAATAGAGATTTCAGTGGCTTTCTGAAGCATATCAGGCCCAACATACTTCATTCTTCTTTGTAAAATTCAAATGCTTGGTGATGTTTAAATCCACTGAACACCTGGTTTTCATTTTCTTCCTCAGCGCAGCACTTTATTAGCAGTCGGACTTGGTGTCGCTGCTGTTGCATTTACAGGTAGGCAAAGGTTATACTGTTTGTTCTCTACAGGTCTTCATAAAGCAGGATGCTGCCTTCAGATAATAATGATCTTTCCATTTCACACAGTGACTTCCATGATATCACATAATTTCAAAGTACTTCACTTGGGACTTGTAACTTAAGTCTGACACACCAATGCAGTCCTTGGAGTATATTGCATCGATGGAGGTGCCATCCTTTGGATGAGACATAAAACAGAGGCCGTTTCTGCCTGTTCGGGTGGATGCTAAAGATCCCATGGCACTGTTCAAAATGAGAAGGAAGTAATTCCCATTGTCAGTAATTCCTCAGAGAATATTATTCACTTTGTGGCCTTTTGCGAGGCATTGCTGTGCACACATTTGCTGCTGTGTTCAACTACAAAATCCATAGCCACTACATTTTACAGTATATTCTGCAAAGTGCTCTGGGGCATTGTCCTGATGTGAAAAGCGATAAACAAAATGCAAGAATTATTATTATTATTATAAGCAAATGCAGCAGCAAATTTGTGCAGCAACAACAACAACTTGCATTTATATTGTGCCCTCCACGCCCGACGGCATCTCAGAATGCTTCACAATAGTGGAGCCCTGGGCCGAGCCAGAGGGAGGGTGAAGGTGACCGTAAGCGTGGTCGAACAGAAAGGTCTTCATGTATGACCTGAAAATGGAAAAGGAGGGGATGAGGCGAAGGGATTGAGGGAGAGAATACCAGAGTTTGGGGGGCTTAGTGGCTGAAGGTATGGCCATAGATGGTGGAGTGGAGGATTCAGGGGACTAGGAGGAGGCTAGATCCAGTAGAGTGAAGGCAGCTGGTACTGCCGTGAGGACATAGGAGGTTGGAGAGGTAGTGGGGTGCAGAGGAGTGGAGCGATTTAAATACAAGAGTGAGGATCTTGAAGTCGATCCACTCTGTGACAGGGAGCCAGTGAAGTCTGGTGAGGACTGGGGTAATCGGGGAGCGAAGTTTGGTTCGGGTGAGATTGCAGGCAATGGAGTTCTGTATGATTTTATGAATGGTGGTGGAGGGGAGTCCGGCGAGGAGGGCGTTAGAATAGTCCAGCCAAGAGGTGACGAAGGCATGGATTAGGGTTTTGGTGGCTTTTGGGGCGAGATATTGGTGAAGACGGACAATGTGGCGGAGATGGAAGAAGGCAGTGTTGGTGAGGGACCAGATGTGGGGGAGGAAGGATAAAGTTATTACGAGTTCAGACGGTTTTAGGGGCAGGTGGGTAGGTGGAGGAGGTGAGAGCTGTGGAACTGAAAGGCTCGACGAGAGCCAAAGTGTATGGTTTCCATCTTGTCAACATTTAGCTGCAAGAAGTTTGCACTCATCCAGCTCTTGATATCTGACAGACAGGCTGACAGAACATTAGGGGACTGAGGGTCGCAATTTGAAGTGGAAAAGTAGAGTTGGGTGTCATCTGCCTACATGTGGAAGTTTACCCCATGTCTGCGGATGACATCACCAAGAGAGAATATGTAGATAAAGATGGACCCAGCAGGCAACCTGGTGAGAGGAAAAGCTATTTGCAGCGATGTACTGCTGGCGGTTTGTGAATTAGGACTCGAACCAAGCGAGTGCGGTCCCACTGAGGTGAAACAGCAGTATCCGCAAAACAACTACAAAGGGAATTACCATTTTTTTTGTCTGTGGAATTGTTGAAACTCCTTGACATCTTTAATATCCACCTGAATCCCCAGAGGATCGAATTCAAAATCCTCATCCTTACTTTCAAGGCCATTCATATCCCTGCTCCCGCCTATCTCTCTGACCTACTGTCTCCCTATCAGCTTGCTCGCACCCTCCGTTCAGCAGACTCAGGCCTGCTCCGCATCCACCGCCCTAACCGCCCAACCATCGGCGGCCAGGCTTTCAGCCTCTCTGCTCCCCACTGTGGAACTCCATCCTGCAGCCCCTCCGCCTCGCTTCCTCGCTTTCCTCCTTCAAGGCCGGTCTCAAGACCTTTCTCTTTGACCTCGTCTTCGGCTCCCCCAATAACTCTTCCCCCTCTCCCACTCTCCTTCCCCTTACCCCGACCCTCCCCCACCACCCCCCCGCTCGGGTCCCGACCTGACTGTTCAGTGCTTTGGGACGTCCTCTCGACGTGAAAGGGGCTATATAAATGTAAGTTTTGATTGATTGATTGACGTGAAAGGCGCTATATAAGTGCAGTTTTGTTGTTGTTGAATAGATAGGACCTCAGTTTAACATCTCATCCAAAGCTTGGCATCTGCAACAATGCATCACAGCCACAGTACTGTATTGGAGTGTCAGCCTAGATGGTGAGTTCAACTTTCCAATGTGGGGCTTGAACCCACAACCACCTGATTCAAACACAGAATTCTATCAACTGTGCTCTGACATGTGAATGTATTTTGTCAACTTATCTATAATTGCAGTTCACTCCTATAGGTATTAAGGTATCGAGTGTATGTCCAGCACCTTGGGACGTCCTCACGATGTGAAAGGCGCTACACAAATATAATTTTGTTATTGCTGTATGTTGTGTAACTGTTCATAGCTGGTCATTGAATTTGGTGTTTCTAAGTGAGCAAGTTGAACAAAGACCATAAATTACTGCTTCGACTTCAGGTATCTGTATTGTGGACATGTTAAATCTACTGAATCATTTTTTTGTAACTTGTCTAGTGAGCAGAATACATTTTAGCACAGGACATCTAAAATAAAATGTTTTACCTTAAAGTAATGCTATTAGAAATTCAATGTTTGGATTTACAGGTCGCTATGCACTTCGTCTCCGGAAGCTTCTTGAGCAACTGATCACAGAAACGGTCAAAAACATCCCAAATCCTGTAAGTTTGCTTATTGGCAGTCATGAGTAAAGGTGAAGAACTATCCCATAACAGACCAGCCTACAGAAGTGGTGCAGGTTCTGCTAAGTTAGCTGTTCTCATTTGTCGAGTACAAAATGACCTCAGTACTTCAGGATTATGAATGGGATAAAACTAACCTGGGTTCCCTTTCTTCAGTTGTGTATGTGAGAGGACAGTCTCAGAATTTACCATGGTCAAAACACTTGCCAACACTCACTGTTGAGCATCACGCCTCAGTAATGGCCACTGGGGATGTCTCCCATCACCTGTAGAACAATAACAATACCCGATAAATTTACATTCATATAGAGCCCTTCACATCGGGAAGATGTCCCAAAGTGCTTAACAATCCTGACTTGGCTACCAATCTAGACGTGGAAGCTGAAGGGGAAAAATGATCAAAGCTGCGGGTGAAGAAATAGGTCATCAGATGGAACTTAAATGAGGTGAGGGAGCGAGTCGGAGGAATTCCAAAATGGAGTTCGAAAGATTGGGGGCTGAAAGCCCACCCTCCGATTGTGGGTCGAATAGAGCAGGGACATAAAACAAGTCAGTGGCCACTGAGGAAGGGAATAACCGAGCTGTGGAACATTAATAGAAAAAGCTGAGAGAGGATTAGGGTGATGCCTGCAGTGATTTTTATTACATTTGAATCTACAGAGTTCAGTAGCATATTACAAAGGAGGATTTGAAACAAAAATGGATAAACGAGAAGCCAGTCTTATTTTAGGTATCAGGTAAGTAGCTTCACTCTCTTTTTCAATTACTTTTCCAGGAGCATCAGAAATGTGAATGTAAGCAATTTGGGGTGGACGGCTTCTGGTTAATTTTGGATTGTTGGTAACCTCAACATGTGTGAGTGTGTTCATTCACAATTAAAACTCTCTGATAGAAGGGAGAGGAGTTAAAAGATCGTAGAAAGGAAGGAGGAACAATTAGCCAAATTGTATAACGATGGGGGGAAAATTCCTCAAGTGTGTTTTGTCAAAGTAACTATGTTTTGAAACAGAATATAAGATTTGAATACCTTTAGAATTCATTACTGTCTCCGTGTGGGTGTCATGCTGGGGGACAGCTGAGAACTATTAGCATGTTGTGAAAGCCGATTAAAGCCTTAAGAAAAACAAAAATGAATGAGATAGCAACAGGAAAGAGTTACATTCTTTGGTGAGCTGTAGGATAGTTGTTAAAACTGATACAATTGATTAATGTGAATAGCAAATAATAATAAAAATAATAATCCTTGCATTTGATACAGCACTTTTCACGTCTTCTAGACATCTCAAAGTGTTTCACAGAATATACTGTAAAGTGAATTGACTGTATATTTGTGGGCAACTCGTGGCAACCAATTGCGCAAAGCAGTGTCCTACAAACAGTCGTAAACTCAGTGACCAAATTTTTTTTTTTTTTTCTTCAGGGATTATTATTAGGTGTGTGGAGTAAGGAAACTTGCCCAAGGTTTTACCCTGCCAGGAATTGAATCAGTACGGTGTCTATCACTGTTATTTTTGCAATGGCTTGTTTTCTCCACTTGGGGGAATTCTTGTATTGCAACTCTATTCCTCAGTGTGAGAACAGGTTGTTTTGACATGAAATCTTTCCAGAATTTAGACATTGACAGAATATGTTATTTGTCATCTTTACTCCTGCAATGTATACTCATGGCAAGGTGCTAATAAGCTGAGCAAAGGCAGTGTACAGTCAGTGGGCTATAGAGTAGCAGCTTTGAGGGGAGATGTAGTGATATCCAGTTTCTCATAACAAACAAAACTTTTATGAAGCAAAGTTATTACACCACATGCTGGGAGAGTCACTATAACCGATGTGCATGCTCTCTAAAATCCCTTACCAGACATCTTTTAAGTTGGTTGTGTTGTAAGCCATGTGGTTGGGGCTGTCTCTTTACTCCCGATGCTTCCAATAGAGGTGAGCTTCGATCAATATTGTTTTGACCCTCTCGCTCTCTCTCTCTCTAGCCCATCAGCTGGCAGAATAAAAATTAGAGATGCTCACAGAAGAATCATGGTTCTGAATCATCCTGACAAAGGTAAGAATTTAAAAGGTAAATCAGAACTTTTTTTAACAATAAGTCTGACTTCTTTCAAGGGTTGAGTAACTCCTTATTACCGATCCAACTGGAGTGGAATGTTACGTACAGGTTGTTCATTCTTTGTGTGGTTCTCACCTATTTGGAACAAGTACCGTTCTAGAAACTGCAATTTGATTTTTACCGATCAGTCTTGTGTCTACAGAACGTTTAGAACGCAGGAAACAACTCGGTCAAAAATGATGCTTGTGTGATGAGCTTTCCACCTTAATCTCACCCCCTTCTTTTACCCAAACTACTGAGAATGTGCGTGGAAATCTACCTTTGTCTGGAATGATGCTGGAGGGGGAGGGTGTGGGGTGTGTTGCTGTGGGGGGTGCATGTGGGCAGGTGTGGTGCTGCGGGGGGGTTTGGGGAGGTGTGGTGCTGTGGGTGGGGAGGCAGGTGTAGACCTAGGGGTAGGCAGATGTGGCACTGGTGGTGTTCACAGGTGTGGTGCTAGGGCAGGCGGGAGCAGTGTTGGGGATGTGCTGGTGTGGTATTGGGTTGGGCACGCTTTTTGAATTGTAATAATTGTAAGGTCAGGCCTGCTGGCAGTGTAGCTGGTCTTGGGCACTGGCCGTCACTGTATAATTTCTGTGTTGAACGCCAACAATCGATAAATATCATAGTTTATATATTTGAATTTTTGATGAAAATTTTACAATTCTGCTTCCAAACAGTGCGAGAATTGTTCCACTGCCTCCACCCCCCCCCCCCCCCCCCACCCCACCCCCTACGCACACCTGTCTGTTTGTGATATTTTTTCAGCGTCCCTTTGAAAAGCAGATATGATCTCCACTATAGAAGTGTTCTCTGCAGACAGCTACAGTGCTTGTGCATTTGTGGGTTGATTGAAATTTGCATGAAAATTGATTTAAAAGCAGTTTGAGAATCCATTAAATTTCAACACTGATGAGCTCACATGTTATCCATCTTCCTAATTCTCTTTTGATGGCTGCCCAAGTGCAGCACATACTCAAGTAAGGAAGATTAGAGTACAGAGAGGAGGCAGTGGGAAAGTCTGTGATGAGATTATTGATGTTCACTAAACCTCTGTCACGGATGATTACTATTTCTCAAGCAATATTTTGGTGCATGTGTGTCAATTGCCATTTTGAGAACAAATGTAGATTCTCACAGCTTCTGCACATTGACTGTGACATCTCCTCTGAATCACTGTTTGATGTACTTAATTTATCCAAAATGTACATTTTTGGGTGGAAAACTAAAAGTATCGCATCTTTCAAAATGCATCTTTATGAAAGACACATTGTGAAACAACCAATTGGTAAAATAAGATGTTTAATAATATATTATTACATTATCCACATGTCATCCTTCTTCTGATATTCTGATTGTGTGAACATTAATTATGATAACAATCAGGAGGTAAGTTCAAAGTCTTCAGCAAGTTAAAATCTCTGATATTAAACTCTTGGGCCTTTGTAGCACTTTAACACAGCAAACCACCTTAAAAGTATTTTTCAATAAATTACCGTGAGGTGTTGTTGTAAGCACACAACAGCCAGCAGGATTGCATAAATGGCTATGAGTTGAATGGATGACAAGGTGGGGAGAGAAGTGGATAGACATACATAAAGTGATGCCTGGTGTCCACAGTGTGAAGGTACTGAGAGATAATTGAAGAAAACAGTGTATTCTGAAGACAAAAACAGAGAGCTGGGAAAACTCAGCAGGTCAGGCAGCATCTATGGAGAAAGGAAAGTGAGTCAATGCTTTGGGTCCACGGCCCTTCATTAGAAGTCTCTGTTAGTAATACAATTAGGGTAATAAAATTGGAGGTAAAAATAACATAACAATAATACAGTAAAAGCCTGTTTATCCGGCACCCTTGGGACCTGGCCAATGCCGGTTAAACTCTGACCAGCTGCTGAAAACCCAACACCAAAACATTTACTTTGAAAAATCTAAAATTTTTAAAACATACCATATTAATAATAAACTAAATAATAACAGAATATTGTATGGATACTTACCAGTAAATCAATAAATATCAATTACAGTCTGTAAACACAGCACCCAATTACAAAGCAAACTTCTACAATGGCGGACTGTAGTATCTTAAAAGGGGTACTGCCGTTTTTACCTCTTTTTTTTCTTTCTCTCCCTCCTTTCCTCTCTCTCTCTTTCACACACACACTCAATCAGTCTGGGATCTCAAACCCAACTCAAACCCAACCCCCCTCCACTCCTCTCATTTTCCATCTAAATTAATCAACTCACCCCCTCTCTTTCTCTTCCCTCCTCTCCCCCACCTCTCTCGCCCCCTTCCACTCCTCTCTCTTTCTCCCTCCCCTCTTTCCCTCTATTTTTCCCCCTTCCCTCTTTCCCTCTCTTCCCCACCACCCTCTCTCTCACCCTGTCTCTCTCTCCTTCTCCCACCCCACCCCCCCACCAAAACAATTCATGTAATTTGTGTATAAACCCATGATACCGTCAGGCTACACAGGCGATGTAGTATCCATCAGAGAGAGGGAAGGAAAGAAAGGGGAAGAGATAGAAACAGAGGGAGAGATAGAGAGGAAGGAAGGAGAGAGAGAAAAAGAAAAAGAGGGAGAGAGAGAAACAGGAGAGGAAAAACATTGCCCCTTTAAGACCCAAACCCGGAAGTGCCACTACCGGCAGCATTTAGAGCTAATTGTACTGTACTCTCCTGCGACAATCGACTCATTAACTGCGCCACAGCGAGTGTGCCGGATAAGATCCGGTTAATCGAATAGGGACCTTTTTTTGAGGTGCCGGTTATACGGAAGTTACGGTTGATCGGGTCACAGATAAACAGGCTTTTACTGACCTATTAATAATCCTCACATTTCAAGATTGCTCAAAGATATACTGTAAAGTGGATTTTTTTTTGCAGCTGAGCATCTTTTGAAAGTAGTTTAAACAAAAAATAAATTATCTTTGGAGTAATTTCATAAAAACTAAGTATTCCTGAGTACAGTGTTTTGGTAGACTATGACTCAAAACTGAAACCGTATGAAATATTTACCTCGAGCAGGATTTGTGGAACAATTGCTTGCTTTAGTTGGTCAGTCAGTTTATTCTAATTGAATGAAAACTGGAGGCGAATCCAGGTTAAAAATAATTGAATTCTCAAATTAATTCTAATATTTAGTGTGCCCCATTTTTGGGAGGACGTCTATTTTGTGACTAGTAAATAGATACAGTATTGGGTAAATTGGGACTTAGCAAGCATTATGCTTTTATGTATGGGAATGCAAAGAGTTTTACAGTATTTGAGTTTGTTAGAGAAACTTGCTTAAATCAAGGATGTGCATCTTGTGAGAAGTAAACCAATGATAAATTGATCTACACTTTTGATCTGAGTGCAGATGAAACATGGCTCTGGAGGTTGTCATGATAAACCTTAGTGATTTTATTGCAGATGAAGAATGAGTAAAGCTCAGTTGATGATCTGAATTTAAAATGTTGCATCTTTTCAGAAGGATCTCCATATCTGGCTACCAAGATCAACGAGGCAAAATATATGATGGATGCTGCCATCAAGAAATGATTCCTCAGGCTTACGGAGCACAGACATGGCTTTATATACAGTATTGTGTTTAATTTAGTTGTGAAATGCTGTGCATTTATTCAATTTGTTAAAGAAATTTTAAAATATGTATTAAAAGTAACCATGACTACTACAAACTGTTTGTAAAATGTAACGTATAACAACAACAAAATTACATTTTAATAGCGCCTTTCATGTCAGGAGGATGTCCCAAGGACGACAGTTGCTGCTTCAGACCGAAGCTGACATGGGTGGAGGGGGAGATAAAGGGTTGTTGATGGGTCCATCAAAGAGGAGAGTCTTGAGGCGAAACTTGAAGGACGCCAGGGAGGGGGCAAAGCAGGGGGACTTCGGGATGAAGTTCCAGAGGTTGGGGGCAGAGTGGCTGAAGGCTCGCCTGCCAATGATTGGGCGGGTGGGTCGTGGGATGTGGAGCAGGTCAGAGCCTGCTGAGCGGAGCGGGCAGGCAAGTTGGTAAGGGGATAGGAGCTCACGGAGGTAGGATGGGGTGAGGTTGTGGAGGGCTTTGATTGTGAGGACCAGGATCTTGAATTGGATCCTCTGGATGATGGGGAGCTAGTGGAGTCGGGCAAGGATGGGGGAGATGGGGTCACGGAGTTTGGAACGGTAGAGGACAATAATATTCAATTAAGATGGATATGTAATAAAATGGGTTTCTGAACACTACCTACTTTGATTTAGTTGGTCGCCAAAGGTTCCGCGTCAAGTCAGAAGTCAAGATTTGTAGTTTGACTGCCACTTACCACAGTGAAGGAGGGATGTATTGCACAGTCAGTATCGGCACTTTTTGAATTAAGTATTAAAGTCACGTCCTTACTGTCTATTCAGACGGATGTTAAATACCCCATAAAGTTGTTCCAAAAAGTAGCAGGCAGTTTACCTGGCAAACGATTCTCTTCTAGATAATTGGTCATTCACCTTGGGATTGTTTCTAGGTCGTATTGGTGTAAATGGCTCCTGCATTTGCCTATGAGAACAATCCCTGCAGTGACGGTAATTACTCGCAAAACACAGATGTTTAACTGTGCTTAAGGTGCTATTTCAAGAGAGCTTCTTTAGCTGAACTACAAGGCACATGCAGTGTCACTTTCTTCTGTGGTCCTCACAATTAAAGCCCTCCACAACCTTGCCCCAACCTACATCCGTAACCTCCTATCCCCTTACCAACCTGCCTGCCCTCCCCTCCACTCAGCAAGCTCTAGCCTGCTCCATGTCCCCGACCCACCTGCCCCACCATTGGTGTGCAAGTCTTTAGCCACTCTGCCCCCAACCTCTGGAACTCCATTCCGCAGTCTCTCTGCCTCGCCCCATCCCTGGCCTCCTTCAATTCTCGTCTCACGACTCCTCTTTGATGGACCCATTGGCAACTCCTAATCCCCCACTTCCGTTCCCCCCCGTCCTCAGCTCAGGTCTGAAGCAGTGACTGTCCAATGCCTTGGGTCGTCCTCCTGATGTGAAAGGCGCTATACAAGTGCAATTTTGTTGTTTTGTATAAAAACTTGAAACAGATTCTGTAAAGGTCAGTTTTTCAAGTTCATTTGGACGAGTGAAAGTACAGTTTGAAAAGGGAACTATAAATTGAATAGACATGCTGACCTACCTATATGTTTGGGGATAATTATGCAAACCAGATAATGATGAATTTATATAATCCTTTATATAAATTTGCACATATTTTGTACAGAAAGTCTTGTAAATTTTTAATTATTATTATGTTATGCGCAGGAATAGAGAAATTAGACTAGAACCTTTAAAAAAAAAGGCAAAAATGTGCTTGAAAAAAAGGCAAAAAGTGCAGTTAAATGTACAATGTTCACATCAATACTATACACATAAGAGGTCTCTTAACAAGAAACACAGATCAAATAATTGACATAATTTAAAGGGGTCAGTGTGCTTCGCGCCTCCCCACCCCTCCCCCTTCGAGAGGGGAGGGGTGGGGAGGGGGAGGGAATGAATGCTAGAAAGATTGTTACGATGGTTATAATTTAAATCTCCACAAGGGAATCTAAAAGGAAACGTGGGAGTTAAATATTATGAATACGTTTGTGGAGAGGTTGAAGAGTTGAGAGGTTCTTGATTTGTGGTTCAACCTGGTTGCTACTACCACACATATGCTTTTATCTCAACCTTTACATAAATCCATGGATTTAGCTCACAAGTCAGCTAGCTGCTGCTAGAAAGCAAGATAGCAACTGGTCTTTGCATTTTCCCATGAGTTTTATGAAGATATATCTCAAGATACGATTTTGACTTCAGAAAATGTTGGCTTGTAGTGTCAACAGGAACATAGTCTAGGCTGACACTACAATGCAGTGTGCTGCATTGTCAGAGGTACTGTTCTTCAGATAAGATGTTAAACTGAGGTTGTCTGCTTGTTCAGATGGCCATTTAAGATGCCATGGCACATTTTGAAAAATGAAAGGAGTTTCTCCCAGTGTGCTGATCCACAATCCCCCACATAAAAAAATGCTCATTCACTTCATGGATGTCAGTGCACATGTATGTGCAAATTGGCTGCCGAGTTCACATACAAAATCCACAATCAATGCAGTATACCGTAAGGGATTTGGTACATTGGTAGTTTGGGACACATGTTCATACAGCCGCCAGGAAGGTGGAAGGTGAACTTGATGGACCTTCCAGTCTTTTTTCATCTTGCATTTCGTATGTTTCTTATTTCTTATTGTGGACAATTGTGTCACCCTCGTCTCTTTGTATCTCCCCCTTGGTGAGTTCTGCAAAGACCAGAGGATCGAAAACAGAGACTTGGGCTCAGTTTTATTCCTTAGAAATACCTTATACTAAGCAAGAATTTAAGGAGCTTTTAGCGATGTACTTTTAAATAAGTGCACTTTGTCTGTTTGCAATCCTCCTTCACCATTACATAACTGCACTAATTCGTGGAGCTCATGTAGCTCAGTGGTTAGAGCACTCGCCTTACAAGCGTGAGACCTGTGTTCGAATCCAGGCAGATCAGGGCGAAACCTTGGGCAAGTTTCCTTTCACATGCCTAACAATAATCCCTCCACCCCAAAAACCACAATAATAAAAATTGGTCATTTTCAATCCACGGCTGTTTGTGGGACACTATTGTGTGCAATTAGCTGCCACGTTTCGCCCACAAATATACAGTCAATTCACTTTACAGTATATTCTTGATTAAAAACATATATTTCCATTTGTTCCATTGTTTGTGACTTTCACAAGCGTACTGTGGGCAGGGCAGAAACTGGACTGGAGGGGTTCGAAAAGGGAGTGGGAGGAGAGGTGGGCGCGGAGTTGGTTGGCAACAACACGTTCGAGTGCTTTGGCGGAAGGGCAGGTTTGAAATAGGGCAGTAGTGGCTAGGGTTTGAGAGAACATAAAAACATAATGATGTTGACAAAAGGCATGTTTGATGTTGTTAAAGATCCCATGCCACTATCCAAACAGTGAAGGGAATTTACCCCCAAATAAAGTTGGCCATTCATTTCATGGCTGTTTGTCGGACCTTACCATGCAAAAGTTGGCTGTTGTATTTGCCTACAGTCATTACATTTTACAGTGAATCCAGTGAATTGTTTACAGACGTTCTCCCTACGTGAAAGGCACTTGGGTTCATGTCTGCTAGTTTTTGAATCAATCTGTCTTAACAACTCCCTCAGTTTTCTACATAAAGAAATCAATCCACTTTAGAAATGAGGCACCGACTGAAGCTTTGTTAATGGCTGTTAGTGGCTGACTTGGAATTAATCTAATTTCGGAGAGCTCCATTTGAATTGCTACTGTGAGCATAAGATCGTTAATGGATAGCAAAAAGGCTATTTAGCTGAACAATTCTGTTCTTTTTTGATGTATCAGGGCCACTTACTTTCCTTCTCACCAAGTCCCACAATCTATTCTCTTTCATGTACTGTATGTTGCTCTAATATTCCCTGTTTAATTGTAATGAGTAATAGTAGAAATGTTTTTGTTGTGGTTGTGAATAATTCAGTGGAGAATGCTGGCAAAAGTTTTATTCCTTAAAGATGGATGATCATTTTCCAAATGTGCCTAATCTCTAATAGACCTCCAGAGGCATATTTGATGAACTGCAGAATAATCTATCTTGTGTATTTGGATGTAATCCAGTCCTGAAACTATAAAAGGGAATAGATGGGACATTGGAAGCACATTTTGGAAGATAATCTATCCTGTCATCATAGGGATTAATTATAATACAGCAGAAAATGAGCCACCAATTTTCTGTACTATTATAATTAGAGCAACTCTGTGAGTGGCTGTCTTTAAGTCAGGCTTTCATGCCAAGTGATATCTACACTACCAGTTGCACATCTGGACTGAGAATCATAATATCTGCACTGAAGAGCATTTCATCTGCAATGACTAATAGCAACAACATTTCATGACATGACTTCCCAGATGTGGAATTCTCTCCCAGATAGTGTTGTTACTTGGAACTCTGCATCTTTTACATGAATGTTAAACGTCAAAAACTCGATCCTTACCTGAATCAGGAGTGAGTGCACACTCATCCATGTTAATCGAAGCTGGCTATGAATATTCTTAAATTTGAGTTCCATTCTCTAATATTCAACCATCTTTCCATTCAGGTCATATTTTTCACTTCCGTTTAGATCAATGGTTCCCAACCTCAGGTCCCAACCAAAATCAGGGTCGCGGGGGTCCTCAGTTGGGTCGCGATGGATCATCAGAATTTTTTTTTTTTTTTAATGTTCAAAATCCTTTTTTAATGATTAAAAAAAAGCACCTGAGGCGACATCGCCAACCAATTTGTAGGAAAAAGCGTACTTACGAGTTGCGCCGAGTCCAAAAAGAGACAGAGATAACGTTTTGGCTGAGCTGTGCTTCAGTTGCAATGTCGCCCCCTAGTGGTGGGAGGACTGGTAGGAGGCTAATTTTGGTCACAGGAAAAAAGGGTTGGGAACCACTGGTTTAGATCCACAGTCAAACAACCTCCGGATGTGCAAATTGCTAGATCAAATGACTGTGGTCAATGGCCCACGGTGGAAAGCATTTCTTCACTTAAAGCAGAATTGTTACACAAACAATGAAGGGAGAGACGAGATAGTGTTAGCATTCAAAGATACTATACTTGGGTGTCCTTGTACACCAGTTACAAAAAGTTAGTTTGCAGATACAGCAAGCAACTAGGAAGGCTAACAGCATGTTGGTGTTTGTGACAAATGGGTTAGAATATATGAGTAAGGAAGTCTTGCTGCAACTGTATAGGACCTTGATGAGACCACACCTAGAATATTGCAGTTTTGGTCTCATTTGAGAAACGACTTTGACAGTGGGTACAGCGTAGATTCACTAGGTTCGTACCTGGGATGAGGGGGATGAGCTATGAGGATAGATTGAGCAATCTAGACCTATATTCTCTAGAATATAGAAGAATTAGAGGGGATTTTATAGAAATCTATAAGATTATTAAGGGGCACGATGGAGTAGATAGTGGGAGACTGTTTCCCATGGTTGGAGAAATTATAACCAGGGGTCACAGTCTTAAAATAAGGGGTCAGCCCTTTTGCACTGAGTTGAGGAAAAACTTCTTCATTCAGAGAGTAGTGAATTTATGGGATTCTTTCCCCAAGGGGCTGTAGATGCTCAGTGCTTGAACATATTCAAGACTGAGATTGATAGATTTCTTGAGGATTAAGGGTTATGGGGATAAGGTGGGTAGGTGGAGTTAGACGAGATCAGCCATGATCTTATTGAATGGTGGGGCAGGCTCGAGGGGCCAAAAGGCCTACTCCTGCTCCTAATTCTTATGTTCTTATGTTCTTATTTGGTCTGCACAATTCCTCTAAATGAGATGGTCAGGATTTGGATAGAGATGTCCCAGTGATCTAATAAGGAGTGACTTTTTTTGCTTTCTTGCAAGCTGAATTGTAGAAGATCTCAACAATAACTTTCCTTTATCTAGTTTTGTTTGTAGGATAGCATCCTGGAGTGCTGGCCAAAGACTAAATTGTGATAATATAAATTCATGACAAAATAATTATTTTCTCTCACCTCTGATAGCTCGAGATAACAAGGTTTGAATAATTATGGAAATTTGAAAAGGCATTAATCTCTTTGTTTGATGTGGTTTGGTATCTCTCAGTTGAAATTCACCCAGAAGCATGTCCAGCAGTCAATTTGACTGAACTACCAAGCAGTCATTATAGGCAGCTTTGATTAATTTTTGGTCTATTTTATGCTGTACGCACAATGTAACATTAAATACTGCTTGGTAGAGATCATTACAGCATTGCATCTCTTTTGTTCAGGATGGGAAATAACTCTTTCTTTAACACAATCAGTGGAATGCACAAAGTGATAATTGTAAAGGGTAAGTTAATTTACAGCCTGCCAGCCAAGCCCAAGCTAAAACTGTCTCCAATTATGTGTGTTGATAGGGACAGAAAGGTAGATTAATGAAGCAGCTTTATCGGGCAAGAAGCTCCCACGTGAGAACTGATTGATGGAGAAGAAGGGTCGGTCTGGAAACCAAGCACGGCAAGGCAGAGATATTGTCTGGCAGCTTGCATCTGTCTGCTGTCATTTTTTACTGCTTCTGCATTTAGCTGCAGGTCACAGAGTCACTGCACTTACTGGTTTACAAGCTTCCACAGAATATCTAGGAAGCTATCACAGGCCTTACCTGCTGTGCTCCCTTTCTAATGCAATATTAGCTGCGCTTCAGCAACTATGACTGTAATTGTGAGACTGCCTAGGGCTGGAGTATATGCATCTAATGGCATGGGCAATGATACCAGTGTCAGAGTTAGCATGTTTTTGAGATGTTTTATCAGCCATTATTTTTCTGTAGGTGATTGCGTTGGCACTAGTTTTGAATTTGTGCCATCATTACATGGTGCATGGAGTTCTGTATTTAACCCAGAAGGGAAAGCGGTAGTGCTGTAATTGTTATAACGTCTCAGTAGTTCTTCTGTGCTTGGTTGTATCATTGTGGAGTCCTGTAGCTCAGTGGTTAGAGTGCTCACCTCACAAGCGTGAGACCTGGGTTTAATTCAAGGCAGGGTGAAACCTTGGGCAAGTTTCCTTACTCCACATGCTTGATAACAATCTCTGAAGAAAAAAAATAATAAATTGGGGATTTTAATCTATGACTGTTTCTAGGACAATGCTGCGTGCAACTGGCTGTTGCATTTCGTCCACAAATATACAGTCAATTCACTTTACAGTGTATTCTGTGAAGTGCATTTGAGAAGCACATTTGAGATCTAGATGCTTCTAGATTCTAGAAGACATGAAAAACGCCATGTCAAATGCAAGCATTATTATTATTGTTAACGTTAGAACATATCTGTGGGGAAAACGTGGCAGCTAATTGCGCACAGCAATGTTCTAAGAAACAAACATTTGTGTAAGATAGCCAAGCTTATTGGCATGGTTTAATTACCAAGTGAACAATGTACTAGAATAGGCTGTCAGATTTTCTTTTGCTATATAGCCTACAATAGGAGAAACAGGCGATACCCTAGTTTTGTCAAAAGTTTAATCCATAGGACAAAACGCCAGTGAGACAGGTGATGTGTGAAACTCCAAAAATCTGATGTTTTTTCTTATTACAGTGTAATTAAAGATGCATATGAAATGTATATTTTGATTGTGAAATCATGCTGATTGTGAGATCGGCTCTTAAGAATCTTAAAGGCTTAACAATCTTGAGGTTTGAAAGGAAATCTTCGGAGGGAGGCCAGTATGATTTGTACCAAATGCATTCATACTGAATGGCTCAAATCACATTGTTCCTGGAAGCACACCTCAGTTTGGTTTGCTCTATCTTATTTATATTTCACAAATTGCTGCCGAAATCACTTTGATACCCACCAGCCATGCAGTGTTGAATGCCTTGAAGCATTTGCAGATATCTCTCATCACAAAGTGTAAAGTTTACACTCAGGCACATTTCAGGAGAAGCTCTCTCAAATATATCACCGTGAACAAAACTCAACATATCTCAAACTTGCCTCAGTAGTATGGAGTGCTCAGAACAGGGACACCAGAAAGCTTTGCATTTTAGACAATAAAAATCAGACATTACCCCTGAGCAAAAAGTTATAATTTAAACTTTCATAAAAATAATTTATTTCTAAATTACACAATAATAACAGTGTGTGTGGCGCGATACGTTTCCATTCACTTCCTGCCACAGACATTAAGGTCACATATTACTGTAGGTAAAGAGAGATATTTCCATGTTTTCTTGGCTTATCACAGATCTCCACTGTGAACAAATCTGAGATGAATTCTGAATAACTGATAAATAAGCCGCAAGAGACCTGTTGTTTGGCATGGGGAGATTTACTAACAGTCCAACCCTAAATTGCTACTTGAAATTCATGTTCAGCTTTTGCCTTGTGCTCCGTTGGGAGTTCAGTGCCAAGTGCCAACCTTGCAATGACAGTGATATTGAATTCACGTAGTCTTAAATCAATGGCATACAACCTTTCTCTGACATAACCTCAAAACACTTCTGTTCATTTTAACTATTACTTTAGGTGCTGACCAGACAAGCCTTGAATTCCCAACCTCCGGCTCCAATAAAAAAACTCCGTAAAATTCTTGATAAGGGGAAATAAGTTTGGATTTTTGCAGCACTAAGACTTTTTTTACTGCATTCTGACAGTTTTCAGGAGCTATTGAATGGATACATTTTTCCACTTCAGCTGAAGAAACAACAGATTCAATCAGTGATTTTGAAACTGAAGCTCGGACAGGTTTCGGACTGTAATTCCCTGCACAACGATCAAATTTCAAGTGACGGCTGTCATTCTGAAGTTCACTTCAGTCTCATTGACTAATTGTTTTGATCCCTTCGAACCCGCAGAATTTCCATCTCTTCTCCAGGGTTGCTCCCACACCTGTGAACTCTTGCTTGAACATGTGTGGCAGTTGTAACATAAGTATCTCAATTTCTCCTCCAGATATCTGCAAAGGAACATTTGTAAAATACGTCAAAATAGAATTCAGAACAGGCTTTTGCAGATTGTGCTGAATTTATGCCACCACGCACTTTTAACTCCAGTATACGATCCATCCAAATAATTGTTCCCAGTGACTGATTGTATCTACTTTTATCTGCTTCCCAGAGGGCTCAAGATCCACTGATACAGCTAGATCATGATTTACAATGTACAGTCTTCAATTTAGTTTTTAACAGTGAGCTGTGGCAACCCAAAAATCTTTTTAACTCCTTGTCTGAAAGATAATTGAAATCTATAAGTGTTGTTTGATGTTTGCATTGTGGATCAGTATGTGGCCATTGGGATATCAACATTGCATACACTACAACTTCACCTCTAGTATTGTGAATACAGAGATGCAGAATTACAAGAATTATGAGTAAGCTGTGAGGTCGCTGTGTGTGAGGAGGGTCTGTTGGTTAGCAACAGTGACTCTGAGGTGTGTGGAGGATTGGCACAGGTTTCTGACATCAGCCCCCCTGACTGCCCCACCCTCTGTTTCTACCACACGATCATCAGGCCCAGCCCCTCAGAGCGAATATATCTGCTCTCATCTACGTTTCCACTCTTTTGGTCACTACTCCTCCTCCTCCTCCTCTGACCCTTCTCCTGCAAACCACTCTGCTACCTGTCCCTTCCATATTGTCCTGCAAGATGTCTGCTCTCTCTTCAACAACGCCCTCATAATCATTGACTGCGCCTTCATTCATCTTCCCACCCCTTTACCCATACCAACCCTCACTCTTGCCTGTCCAATGCCTTGGGATATCCTCCCGACATGAAACCCGCTATAGAAATACGATTAGTTGTTTTCGGCGGGGTGGGGGTGTTGATGAAGGAATTAATGAACTACCTATAAGTATTCTGTTCATCTATTTATTTAGCAAATCAGAATAAATAATTACATAATAAATAATCCTTGCATTTGATGTAGCATGTTTTCACGTCTTCTAGCCGTCTCAAAGCGCTTCACAGAATTTACTGAAAAGTGAATCGACTGTACAGCATATCTAGGGGTGAAACGCAGTAGCCAATTATTCACAACAGTGTCCCTCAAACACAACAACAGCAACAAAATTACACTTACATAGTGCCTTTCACGTCAGGAGGACGTCCCAAGGCGCTGGATCAGTCATTGTTTCAGACCTGAGCTGGATCCATGAAAACAGTCATGGATTGAAGTGAACAATTTATTATTGCATTTTTTGAGGGATTATTATCAGGCATATTGAATGTACAGTAAAAGCCTGTTTATGCGGCACCTTTGGGATCTGGCCAATGCCGGTTAAAGCGCGTGCCGGATATTCAGCCGAAAACACTAAAATAAATAAATAAATGCATTTTTCTGGATAAATTCCGGTTAATTGAATGCGGACTTTTTTTTTTGAGGTGCCGGTTGTACGGAAGTTACGGTTGATAGGGTCACGGATAAACGGGCTTTTACTGTAATATGTATGGAAAATGAAAAGGAAATGAATCAAAACTAGATCTCTTACTTGATAGCGAGTGATTTAACCACTGAGATACAGGATTCCTTAGATGTAAACTTGTGGTGTGAACAAAGAGTGCTGAATGGCCACTATAAGACTTTTAATCATGAAGTCTTTGAACCATAATTGGGATGTCCATCCCTCCTCCTTGGTATGTGATTGTCTCCCTATCAGCCTGCCCATCCCCTCCGCTCAGCAGGCTCTGGCCTGCTCCATGTCCACCGCCCTAACCGCCCTACCATCAGTGGCCGGGCTTTCAGCCTCTCTGCTCCCACACTGTGGAACTCCATCCTGCAATCCCTTCGCCTCACTTCCTCTCTTTCCTCCTTCAAGGCCGGTCTCAAGACCTTCCTCTTCGACTGTGCCTTCTGCTCCCCTCCTCCTTCCTCCTCTCCTACTCTCCTTCCCCTTCCCCCTATCCCGACCCTTCCCATCCTGCTTGGCTCCCACCCTGCTCGGGTCCCGACCTGACTGTTCAGCGCTTTGGGATGTCCTCCCGACATGAAAGGCGCTCTATAAATGTAATTTTGTTGTTGTTATTTTGTTGTTGTTGTTGATTGGCACAGTATTCTCTAGGAGATCTAGAGCCATCCTTCCTATGTTAACAGCTTATTCTGCTGAAGCCTGTTTCACTATCACTCTCTCACAATCGATTAGGAATAAATCAAACACAAAGTGAAATGAATACTCTCTGTGTTTATTATTGTGAGTGTAAAAAAAAGCTTTGTGTGAGGTAAATTTACAAAATAGAATCCTCAGGAAATCGCACTGAGTATAAATCAAGTCTGACATACAGAAAAGCACCATCTACAAGCTCTCACCTACACGATCCTCACTTTACCATGAACATACTCCAGAAGTGCACTGTGCAGTAGAATGCCTTGACACTTCCTGGAATGGGGATCACAGAAAACACTTTACACTATTTGTTATATGTCACTTGTGATGAATGGGATTAGACCAAAATACTAAAGCTGTATTTATACTGCTGGAAGCAAAGCATTATCGCCTCTAGCAATGGAGCTATGTGATTTATAGCTTCCTACTTCTAATCACATTGTCCAAGCACTCGGCAGCAGAACTCAATGTCAGGTGATTCCTAATAATGTAATTAAAGAGGTAGTGTTATGACTGATTTCTTAATAGTGATAACAATTATCTCTTGAATGTTTTTATTCTCTGTTGGATGGCCCAACAGCTCAGAAGGGGCTAGTTTGCAGTAGCGTTTGAATTAAAATATAGTTTAGGCATCTGGGACTAGCCAACTCCCTCCCATTCCTGTTGTGGTGGTGCTGCCCAAGCAGGATTGATACCACACAATATAACCAGGGAATTAACACACACAAGAACTTTGACTGAGGAGGTAAGTGGGGTCTCCTTGGAGCTGAACTGGCTCTAAGGTGATTTGGCAATGGAATGTCAGAACGAATCAACCCTCTGAAGTGGTCTCAGTGTCTGGTTCTGAGCCTGGTTAGTCTGCAGTATTCCAGGGCACTGCTGGTGTCAGTCCTAGCTACCCTACCTCCAGTACCTGGTCTGCCGCTCCTAGTGAGCAGCAGACTAGTCACTGAGGTTGGGGATTCTTTCCTCTTATTTCCTGTTAATACTGGAAAGTAAGGCCCTATCAGGTTTTGTGGTTATAGATGAACAAGGAACAACAGGAAGCGACAGTGCTTTTAATTACAAGCTACGGGCTTTAGCTGGTTAAATTTGAGCAGTAATCCAACACACACCTCCCCCCCACCCCCCTTTTTAGTGCAGTTGATGTAGTTTATATGCACTTTCAAAAGGCATCTGACAAAGTGCCACATGAAAGGCTTGTAAAGAAAATAGAGGCCCACGGCGTAAAACGGACAGTGGCACCATGGATCTAGAACTGGCTGGGAGACAGAAAGCAGAGAGTTGTGGTGAACGGCTGTTTTTCTGACTAGAGGAAAGTGTACAGTGGAATCTCTCAGGGATTGGTATTGAGACCACTGATCTTTTTAATTTATTTTAATGATCTGCACTTGGGTATAGGGAGCACCATTTCCAAGTTTGCAGATGATACAAAGTTAGGAAAAATAGTAAATAGTGAGGACTAGGATAGTAGTCATCTGCAAGAAGATATAGACCGAATGGTAAAATGGGCAGACACGTGGCAGATGAAGTTTAATGTAGAGAAATGTGAGGTGATGCATTTTGGGAGGAGAAATGAAGGGAGGCAAAATAGCTTAGGTAGTACAATTTTAAGATGTGTGAAGGAACAGAGAACCCCCCAAGTCGTGAAGGAACACAAATTGGGGGTTGTGTGAGTGATTCTTTGAAGGTGGGCAGGACAGGTAGACAAGGCTATCAACAAAGCATATGGAATACTAGGCTTTATAAACAGGGGACTAGAGTATAAAAGTCAGGAAGTTCTGACTAAACTCTATAAAACTTTGGTTAGGCCTCAGCTAGACTACTGTGTACAATTCTGCTCACCACAATTTAGGAAGGATGTTAAGGCATTAGGACGGGTGCAAAGGAGATTTATTAGGATGGTACCAGGAATTAGGGACTTCAACTAATAGGAAAGGCTAGAGAGGCTAGGTTTAGTCTCCTTGGAACAAAGAAGGTTGAGAGGAGACCTAATAAATGTTTTTTAGATCATGAGGGGATTCGACAGAGTAGATAGGGAAAAAGTGTTTCCACTGGTGGTCATAACAGTGACTCGTGGTCACAGATTTAAAATAGTTTCAAAAAGAAGCAGAGGGGAGGTGCGGAGAAATTTTTTCACCCAGCAAGTTGTTTGAATCTGGAATGCATTGCCTGAAAAGGTGGTGGAGCCAATTCGATAACAACTTTTAAAAGAGAGGTAGACATTTATTTGGGGAGGACGGGTTTGCGAGGTTATGGGGAGAGAGCTGGGGAGTGCGATTAAATTGCTCTTTTTAAAGAGCCGGCACAGATTTGATGGGCCAAAGGGCCTCATTTTGTGCCAGAAGATTCTACGATTCTATGATCTCCAAGCATTCTACAATAATTGTCGTTATAGGTAGTGACTGTGGGCTTGGAGACAAACACTGCAGCCAATTTGGGCACCGCATTGTTCCATGAACTAGCCAGGAAATTAATTTAATAAACTAGCGAAATCCAACTTCAGGGTTAAGTCTGAATTCAGCAATTTGCCAAATTTCGTGCACTCTTAAAATGTTGCGTAAATCAAGCAGATCTAGACTGAGATGATATTTCACCTCTTGTGTGTTCAGCACAAAAACGCGATGCAACCCTTGCAGTGCTCCGAATGATATTCTTTTTGCAATGCCTATTTACATTCCGTTTTTAGGACTATATTTTTTAAAACCATTTTAAAGTAAGCTGAACTTTACATACTCTCACTCCGTTTTCTGAACTTGACGTAAGACAGGCATGAGAGGAAGTGACTTAAGGTTGTGTTGTTGTCAATCAGTCCACATTGTTACTGAGAGCAGATGATTCACGTATTATTAGAAAAGCTGCAGCCAACCACAGCTTACTGTCCTGACATTATTGGAATTAAATTTCATGCTGCAGAGAGCAGAAACAAGTGTTGCTACAGCAACAGATCCTTTCACCCATAGCAAATGACAAAAATCCAAGACAAGATAAAAAATAAACAGTAAAATGAGGTTGAAAAGATTTGTTCTTAACACCTGAAACTATACTGATTTTTAAAAAGGAAGAAATGAAATGTTAAGCTGGCTTGGTTGGTAACATTCTCTCTGAGTCAAAAGGCTGTGGTTTCAAGCCCTACGTCAAGACTTTGAACTCACATGGTCTAGGCTGATACTTCAATGCAGTACTGGGGTTGTCTGAACTGGTTTGAGATATCTCAATGATGTGATGAAAGGTTTAACAAATGCAAGGATTATTAATAATTAAAAATCCAATCTGATCACTCATTATTAGCCACCGCATTTAGGTTTTGAAGATGAGTGAGTGCATGAACCAGATAAGATCTATCTCAATGTACCCACTTCAATCTTTGAATAATGTTGACAACACTGTATACAGGTTACCTTTGTGTCCAGTCGCTGGAGATAAGACCACAGGTATTCTATGTTGGCTCCAAATGGATGGACGTGAAGGAACGTTGCAATAATACCTGTTTTAAAGAAAAACATTGACTCAGAGCTTTTCCTGATGATTCAACTGATCTTACAATAAGAAAGTGAAAAGTCAGGTCCACTTTTGACATTCCTTAAAGTGGACAAGTCACATGAGCTGGATCGATTTCATCCCAAAGTGCTGAGGAAGGGGAAGGACAAGGAGTGTTGTGTGGACCTGCAGTTATTGGAAGTGTGGCACATTTTAAGCTTCCACATGGACTTGTTGGCTTCCTACAGAAACATAGGAATCCGAGCAGTTTGTGTTAAGAAGTGGTCTCAGCAGTCACCGGAAACCCCCATCCCCATTATAAAGCGCAATTTCATTTAATGGACTCAAAATGCCTTGTTATAAGAGTATCTTGTTACAGTGTGAGATGTAACTGAAATTCGTCAGAAGGTTGATGAAAACAAAGCATCAGAGGAGGGGTAATGTCCTGACATTGTTCAAAAGGGGGCAATGTATTTTGCTTCATATCCCTAGACCAATCTGTTCTACTGAATGCTGGTAGGCTGTTCACCTGCCATGTGTGTGATGCTGTGCAAGATATTGATAGGAAGGCAATAGATATCTGTCTCATGGCTGTGCATAGGAATTCTTACTTTCTTTTTAAACTCAATATTTCTGCATTTATTCTTTTACGTTGTGTTCTTTCTTATTCTCTTTTATTTCCTTTGGCATTTTAGATGAATTTCAGAAGATCGGAAGTGAGGGCATCCCAAGTGTATTAAATCAGGTTTAATGTCATCAGCCTTAAGAGTATAAAGACCTGGGAAGGAGAAAGACCTCTCAGCTTGTCAAATTCATTAAATCCAATAGGTTGATACTTCATTTAAAAAAGTGTCCTTTTGTCCTGCCATTAACAAAATTACTATTTTCCACTTGATGTACTCCTTTGTCATGTATGGTCTTAAATCATCTCTCCTCTCACTCTGCATTTTACTGAAGAAGAAAATCTTACTTTCCTTAGTTAGCTCTGTGATAAGCCAATTGCGCACAGCATTGTCCCCACGACAGTTGTGGATCGTGACCAAATTATCATGTTACAAAAATGATGGAGGTGACTAAAAGTAACAGCCATCTTTAGTCAGGCCGTTCAACCTATACAGGAGAGAAACTCAATGGAATAAAACAAACGTCACAAAAATTCACTGAAAAATAAAATGTTATTTGATTTTTAATTTTTTTAAATTGTATCCAATATTTTCTCAAATTTTCTCCCTATTGACCTTTGCTTCCATCATTGTTCATGTTCCATTGCGTGAGTCTTAGCATAGAGTATTGGCAGGCCTCTCGACAGTAGAAGGTGTCATTCACAAGCCAAGATTGACGTCTCCCCTTCTGGCTGCCACACACTAACAATAAGTAGAGAGTGTAGGCGCCAGGGACACACTTTGTTTTTTTCCTCGCTAACCCTGGGTAGCACAGAGACAATTTGGTCTCACCATGTAGCCCTGGCTGAGATCAGCAGACTCAGGACGGGTCAGGATTTGAACTAGCAATTTTAGGTTGGTAAGCTGCAGCTCTATCCACAGCACCATTGTGACTGCTACAATTGTTTATGATAAATTTAATAATTCATGGTGGGGTCATTCCTCCGCAATCCTTTTATAGTAAATTTGAAGAGGATTAAGCACTGTTCCATACAATGTGTTTTGCCAATTTGTCCCTGTGCACTTATAATTTTAAAATCACATTATGCATATTTGTAATTTAATTTACATTTATAGCATTTGTATTCATAATTGAAAATATTATTGCATTTACTTATATGCACATAGGACAAATTCACCAAATGTAGCAAATACAGCAGCATTGTGTTCAACCTACACCAACAAATTTGCTACATGGAGCATACACAGTATGATCATTTCCCCCAAGACATACCTTTGCAGTGTAAACAATAAAAACTATTTCTAAGTCATTATATCCACTGCCGATTTGAGTTTCTCCTGGTGGTTTTAAATAATTTCAGCCTCCGCAACCCATATTTGCAGCATGGAATTTAGTGTCACGTGGAAATATAGAAACCTTGCGTTAAATCCCTTGATGTAGTTTATTCGTACAGCAACTGAGAAAGAAAAGCTCCAAGAATTGAACACTGGGATCGTCACTGCTCCGTTTGTGACATTATATTCATACATTCTGTGACGTTACTATGTAACATACAGTCTGTGACATTGCTGCAAATTTTGTGATACCGTCATGACACTGAAGCTGTGTTGTGACACCAGGCTGTGTGCCTGGGGTATTTATGTTCAGGTGTTCTTGAAAAGTGAGACTTCAAGCGAAACCACGTTAAGCAAACATATTTTTCCCATAAGAATTAATGTATAAATTGGAGTTAGCTTCTTTTGGACATTTTTCATTAACATTTTCTAAAAGAAAACATTATACTCGCTCCTTGACATCCTTGACATCCTTGACTGCCTGCCCGGCTCACTCACTCATTCACTCACTCGCTGCTGGTCTCATTCACTGCTGGTCTCACTCGCTGCCAACCCGCCTCGCTTTCTCGTTGCTGGCCTGGCTCACTCCCAGCCTGCCCGTCACGGTGCCCCCTTTCCACACCCCCTGGCAAATGATGGAATCTCGACGATAGATGGATATGTTCCCTATGTATCAGCAACGTAATAATGAAACAATGTTGTGAAACAATGAAACAAAGCAACGTTAAGCGGGGTCTACCTGCATTAGGTTCAATGTCACACCCGCCCCACCTCCACCAACAGAAAGTATGTGCATCAATGTTACACGCTTTGCTTATTCCAATATTATTCTTTGTTAGATAATAAATAATGTTATTATTCACAGATTAAACCTCTATAATTAAATAGAAAAAGTCATAATTCCAGCCTTTGGTACACACAGGATACTGGAGTAAAATGAAATTTGGAGCACTGATGTGGAAGCCATCAGAGAGTATTCTGGTGAGGGTATGTTAATAACCTTGTGGAATACCAATGTTCTTTTATGCTTCTTCAATCATTTATAGGATCGATTTAGTATTCCTTGCTGGCTGTGCACAGTTTCAAGAACTTTAATGTGGCCTCTTAAAATATTTTAGTAACTGTTACCTTCATGTCACTTTTAAAAGAAATCAAATGGCTCAATGTTTTATACATGTCATTTTCCAGCAGAGCAGCTCATCTAAAGACAGATGATAAAGTACTGAAGCAAAGAGACAACAGTTACCGTCTGAAATAGCTGCACTGTCCAGATAAGAAATAAAGTAGACAATTGAACGGTTTAACAAATAAGTGTGTGTGGGGCGGGGTAATGGTAATAGGTAGTAAAGTGGTGCATTTCCTTGTGAAACATTCTACAGTATTTTCAGCTTCCTTGCCGTGAAATCCTGGTGGAAATCATCCTATTACACATCAATAATCTGATGAATAAAACAGAAAATAAGTGCCAAGCCATCAGCCAACTGAGCAGCTAGAAGACAAGAGGGTGCAAAATTCACACCGTGAGAACAGTCACACTTTTTCCTTTTCGGCTGACTCTGAGCAGTGAAGCTCACCTGATTCAATGTGACAACATTGAATTCAATCTCCATACTTCACTTTCTAAACTGTGATCTGTCACACAAACCTCAGGTGTACCTCAGGGCAGAAGCTGAACAGGCAATTTGAAAGCGTCTGATATGAATCCATTTGTTTCACAGCTGCAATTAATCCAACTTTAGGAGTTTGAATCAAGGAAGGGCAGAGTCAGTTTCCACAGGGCAGTACCCTGGCATTACATTAATTCACCAAAGGATCATTCTGAATCAAACGTTTTTGGTGCTATTAGCTTTTACTTAGCAATACTGACTACAACAGTTTCTCGAATTTAAAATTATTTACAATCGTAGCCTATAAGGCCATTTTGTCACAACATTTTAAAGATTGCGCAGAATTGTGCAAAATTCTTAAGTTCAATCTTATTAGGAAAGGATTAAGGCAATATTTTTTTGAAGGACTGCGGAAAAACAGCTTCGCAAATAAGAAGGAATTTAAGAATTCTCAACAATTTTTACGCGATCCTAAATATTAAGAAAAAATGGGTCACAGGCTAGATGAGCAGAATTTGGGGATTTAAAATATTTTTTCCGGATTGGCCATTTGGTTTCTTTTTTCTTTCCCCCCCCCTCCTAGTTGGTGACTTTAAGCCAGGAAAGATATGTAGGCGTATATTGTGTTGGAGATGGTGGGGATTTAATTCCACACATCATTATGCTGTGTCATAAACGTCTTATGTGGTGCCTTATCAAATGCTCACTGAAAATCCATTTAACCCACATCCACTCCATTCCTCTTATCTACCTTTTCTGTTACTTCTTCAAAGGATTTGAGAAGGTTGGTCAAGCATGATATTTAGAAACCCTCGCCCTGAAAAATTTGGGTTTCTCTAAGTGCTTGGTAAATTTTGCTATACCTTAGGTTTGTGACATTTGTGACGAGTAAGTATGGTGATTGGTACAGAGATGTCAGCTGGGAGAACACGGCTTTGCAAGATGGCAAGATAGGAGATCCACAATAAATCTTGGAACTGTTTGTTTGGGCCTTTACTAACAAGCCTATGAATAATCTGCATGTATTTAAGAAACGTAAAATAGGAAAAGCGCTCTGAGACGCCGTCCGGCGTGGAGGGCACTATATAAATCGAGTTGTTGTTGTTGTTGTTGAAACAAAGGTAGAATTCCACAAACCTTCTGTGTTATGCTCATCTACAACAGCTAGGTTGTATTCATATACAGTAGTTCTCTTCATGTAGGGTAATACCTGCAAAGCACTTTACAAACACAGGGGCTCAAACTAGGGAGGAGGCAAGTTACCCACAGGCATTTTAGAAGAGGGTGGTTTTAAGGTGAGATTTAAAGACAGATAGAGGAATACAAAGGTAACACATAATTATCTGATTTAAGATGGAAAATGTGAATTTACAGAATTGAAGGTTTGGATTACTTCAACAACAAGAACAACTTGCATTTATCAAACACCTTCCATGCAGGACGGCGTCCCAGAGCACTTAACAATGGTCGAGCCCGATAGCGAGCCAGGGGGAGAGGGAAGGTGACCATAGGTACGGTCGAAGAGGAAGGTCTTCAGGCACAACCTGTAAATGGGGAAAGGGTGGATAAGGCAAAGGGACTGAGGGAGTGAGTACCATAGCTTCGGGGTGTAGTGGCTGAAGGCATGACCACCAAGGTGGAGAGGAGGATTCAGGAACAAGGAGGAGGTCTGAGCCAGTAGAACGATGGCACTGGGGTGTTGCTGTGAGGAGGAGGTTGGAGAAATAGGTGGATGCCAAGGCGTGGAGAGATTTAAACACTAGAGTGAGGATCCTGAAGTCAATCCTCTCTGAGATAAGGAGCCAGTGGAGTTTGGCAAGGTAATCGGGGTACGAAGTTTAGTGCGGGAGGGAATCTGAGCGGTGGAGTTTTCGATGAGTTGAATTTGACCAGCGAGGAGAGTGTTTGAGGGTGTTGATCCATAACAAATTTTTTTAAAAAGATGCGCACTCTTACCCTTTGCAAGGAAAGGGATTTGTGATACAGGTATCCCCCAATTTATGACGGTTCTATTTACACAATTTTGATTTAACAAACATAATTTTTTAATACTTTTTTTATCGATATACAACATTTAGTTTCGTTTTAACGACAAAAAATGTTGCGCATTTTTTTGCTCTTGCGCAGTGTGTAGTGTATTTTGTGGTAAAATCGCAGCCACATACTGAATCCAAGCATTTTAACTGGCCAATAGCATGTCGCTATGTCAATGGTTCCCAACCTTTTTTTGCTGCGACCCAAATTAGCCTCCCACCACTAGAGGATGTTATCGCGATTGCCGCTCAGCCAAAACGTTATCTCTTTTGTGGAGTCTGTTTTGTGGACTCAGCTCTTTTGTAAGTGTACGCTCTTTATACAAATTGGTCGGCAGTGTCACAGTTTTTGGGGGTTAAAACCTTTTTGTTAGTGGTAAAAGCTTTTTCTACCGTTTTAAAAGCCAGCTTCTTTTGAAGCGACACCAAGCAATTTCAAGCGATTTACAACCTCTACCGCATTTCTACAATGTCAGAAAAGAGACCGGTAAGTGAAATGAGCAGCAGTAATACCGCTAGCGGTAAAAAACCCTGCAAAGTCATTACTTTAGATACTAAATCTTGCCTATGTGTGTTATTTTGTGTGTTTTGTGTGTTATTTTAGTGGGTTTAAGGTCCCAAAATTTTGTCAAAAGAATGCACCTCGGGTTATATAATGGGACAGCATGGGAAACCCCATTCCGATTTATGACATTTTGACTTGCGTGACGTTTTTCAGGAACGCAACCCTGCCGTAAATCGGGGGATGCCTGTATTTTAATTTGTTAACAGAAGCCAGTTTGACAGGTGTCTGAGCAGCAGCGAAAAAAACTCAGTATTTGTTTCATGCTAAAAAGAACATATTAGAAGTAACCTGTGCTTTTGGACAAGTTAGACAGTGAACGAAAATGCCACGATGAACGAGAAAGCCACACAACATGACTTGACAATTAGTAGCTACATGTAACTTCAGTCATGTGTATAAAGAGATAAAATCATAACTGATCTTGAGATGCATCTCTTTCTCCCTGAGACATCAGCCATCGAGGGACTGGAGCGTGACTGTGAAAGACTTGCTGGATGTAGATGAAACGTTAAAAAAAACACAATTCCATGCCTCAGGCAGGAAACAAACACAACATCACAGTGAGTGCATCACACTCAGAAACAGCAAACTCCACAACAATCCCAGCTCAAAGGCATGAATAGAGAGGGGTGAGTGTTACAATCTGAAGGGAGTTACATTCACAATCGAGCGAATGGGGAGTGTTCTGTCCTATATCGATTGTACATTAAGCAAAGCCCAATAAGCAGTTGTATTAAACTGCTGAATCCTGCAAAGGTGAAAGGCAACATTCACTATCTTAACTGCTTTTTTTTCCACATTGTGCTTATGAGTGATAGAGGAGTACATAAAAATAATATATGGGAACCATTAGATATGCCGCAAATGTTTTTTTTACAGTCCTGTATATTGCTATGTCTTGATCCATTCTTTGTTTTATTTGAAATATTACATTACTTTTCTTAATAGAAATTTATTTTCAATCAAACCACCTACTTTGAGAGGAATCCTTTGGGTCAAAGGGAATAATAAAATGAACTAGCTATAATAATAATAATAGTGAATAATAATAATAATCCTTGCATTTGCTATGCAATTAGTCCTAGCTTAACGTCGTAGTTGTGTTCTTGAAAGGTACGACTTTAAGCTAAACGACATTAAGCGCACCCATTTTTCCTATAAGAATGAATGTATAAACTGGAGTTAGTTTTTTTTGAACATTTTTCATCAAAATGTCATAACACTCACCTGAGATGGTTGTGGAGCTTGTTTATAGAGGTGGGTTGGGGTGGAGGGGAGAGTGGTGGGGCACACTACTTATATCAACTGCCCGTTTCCGGCATCAAAACGGGTTAAAACATCTAATATCATTTCGAGATAATTACTTTTCCTGTGTTTTTTTTACTACCAGACTCACAACTGTCACTTCCTGGATGTTTTTGACTCATGTTTATAGAGGATTTCACAAATAAATCACAATAAAAAATTACCAATATCGTTACAGAGTACAAACTTAAAATGGCGACTTTAAGACTAAGAATACCAGACGTAGCCTATGCTAGCCAGAGAACAGTAGTGTTTCCACCCGCTGGCGAACTAAGTAATAACGAATGTCGCAAAATTAAATTGATATATATTCCCTATGTATCAGCAACATAATAACGTTGACCGAAGCAACATTAAGCGAGGTCTCCCTGTAGTTCCTTATCATGTTGTGGAGACGTCTCAAAGCACTTCATAGAATATACTATAAAATATAGTGACTGTATTTTGTGAGTAGCTTCATGTGATCCTCTGCATCAAGTATCCAAAGCTTTAAATTCAATGACTTTCAATTCTCAGTATGAATACCCCAGTCACTTTAAACATTGAAACTCCAACCATGGAACTTGTAACAATATGTAGCTTAGTTAGAGCTTAGTTAGAGCACTCGCCTTGCAAGCGAGAGCTTCAATTCCTGGCAGGGTGAAAGGTAGGGCATGTTTGCTTACTCTACATGCTTCTGTTTACCTAGCAGAAAGTAGGAACCCAGTTGTTAGTCAATTGGTGGATCTCTTCCGTGGGCAATAATCCCTTAAAAAAAACACTCAATCCACGACCATTTTTGGGACACTGATGTGCGCAATTGGCTGCCACTTTTCGCCCATAGAATATACAGTCAATTCATTTTACAGCATATTCTGTGAAGCGCTTTGGGATGTCTCAAATGTGGTATTGTGCTATATCAAATGCAATATTTTATATGAAGTGATTGTCAGTCACAACTTCTTCACATGTTGAAATAGTACAAGTTGTGAATATTGAGTATTAATAATACTAATCCTTGCATTTGTAATAGCGTTGACAGCATTGAAATGTTTCAGTGATTCACAGATAATTGCTGTAAGGTTTACTGACTGTAGGAGTAAAATTCTATTTGGGTGTAGATTTACACTGTAAACAAACCATTTCAGAGTGTACAAAATTGGCAGACTGTATATTTTATGAGCAAAACACAGTTTGTAAGTTCTTTTAATAAACTACAAAAAATTGGTTTCAAATTGAAGACTGAATACCACAATTTGCCAAATTCTGACCTCCTAAAATGTTACATAAATTCAGTAAATCTGAATTTATGGTGGATCCTGGTGGAATTTTACCCCATATATTTGTAGTTGAATATGACAGTTATGAAATTTGTAGAGAAAGTTTGCTAAGTATATAATAATAATAATCCTTGCATTTGGTACAGCTCCTTATTAAATCGGATGGACATCTCAAAGTGTTTCACAGGATTTCATAGAATCATAGAATCATAGAATCATAGAATTTTACGGCACAAAAGGAGGCCATTCGGCCCATCTAGTCTGTGCCGGCTCTTTGAAAAGAGCGATTCAATCCCACTGCCCTGCCCGCTCCCCATAGCCTAATAGACCCATTCTCCCTAAATAAAGATTTCATTTGAAATGGGAGTGATTGTATATTTGCAGGCAAACATGGCAGCACAATTGGACACAGCAATGTCCCACAAATCATGGAGTGAATGACCAAATTTATTTGGGGGATTGTTGACCAGAACACTGGGAGAAACCCCCTTCTCCTTTTGAATAGAGCTGTCCACCTGAATAATCCTGTTCCTATTCATCTAGCTCCCTTTTGATGTGTAAGGGGGTGGATGGAAAGACAACTGAGCCTATATTCATCTATTCCATGCACAGTCAAATCATTTTCTAATACACTTCACTCTGGCTCAACCCGATTATTTCATATTATCCTTTGTCTATAAGTTCCTTTACGTGAGCAACTAATAGCGTGCTATTAAACATTTCCCTTTGCCCTTGCAAGATAACAATTCAATGTTAGTTCAATGATAATTATGAAATCATTATTGCTAGTAAGAGAAATACATGATACTTTACCTACTAATAAGGCTTCTTTCTCTGTTTTAAGCGATATGATAGAATTTCTTCCCTCATTGGTATGTTTGTCTTGAGCACACACAGACAAGCTGAACCCATTTGTATCCTGTACAGAAAGTGAAAACAAATGAACATGGTTAGTAGCTGTGAAGAATAAATTTCAAGGTTCAAAATCAAAATCAGACTTAGAATTCATTTGTTACCCTAAAAGGAAAGTAATACAAATCCTAAATGCCTTAGAAAATATATCAGAATTTCCCCATTGTTATTATTTTATATTTACAATATTTGGATATCGAGGGTTTGGTAGGGGTACATTTTATGCTAGCAACACAATTGGATTAGATGCTGTTACAGAAGTGACCTATAGAGGTCAGTGCAGTAACAAGATTCTCTCCATAAGATCTGTAAGAAAAGTGGACAAACCAATTTATTTTGCCTTTTCACAGATGTACGTACAATAGTTTTGACATCATGAGTATCACAAAAGCGACACAGGAATATACTACTGATCAGCAATATAACTTGTAGATACAAAATACAAAAACATGTAGACTCAAGAAACCAAAAATTATATTATCCTCATTGATATATTTGCTGTCTCTTTGCACTTGACATTGGATTTGCTATTTGGCACAAATTGTCAAAGATCATCTTTATGCACAACTAAGAATATGCTCTTGCTTGCCCCCACATAACCATAGAGCAGTGATCCAGAGGCTCAGTGGGGACCTTTTGTTGTGTTGTGCTAAGTGTTTGCAATACAATTCAATACAAATTTACATTTATATAGACATTGGGAGGACACCCCAAGGCACTTCACAATTCTGGCTTGGCATCATGCATTGACTAACTTTAGTTACTTAATGTCAAACAGCAATCAAAGCAGACTCTGGGATCCCAAAGCCTTGGTTGTTGCCAAGAGGCACTTAAATTCTCCGGGATTTGGTAAGCAGGGTGTGCCCTTCTGGGAAGAGTTGTAGTAGTTTGCTAAGGATCTCTTAAATATGTTGAGCTAATTGGACTGACTTTAAAAAAGTGCGGTTTTTCCCCCAAAAATTACCACCGAATTCAGTAACTGCAATAAATCTTACACAGTAATAATAATCCTTTGCATTTGACATACCTGGAAGATCTCTTAAAGGGCTTCACAGACATTTTATGTGAAGTGTAATGACTGTCTTTTGCAGATGAACATTTCAGATAATTTATGCACAACAATGTCCCAAAAGCCCTTCATCAACAACAGTATAGTTTTGATGTAAAGCTGCCTAGAACTGAATCACCAGACCAGTCCCTGGTTTGAGTGGCTGGTCTGGTCAGGGGTAGTAGAAGATGGAGGTGAGTTGGGTGGTGGTGGGGAGAGGGATTGAGGAGTTAAGGGAGCTGAAACAACAATCTGAAGTAATAATCTCTTAATAACAATAAACTATAAAAGATAGTTGCACTGATAATAATAATCCTTGCATTCGATAAAGTGCTTTTCACATCTTCTAGACTTCTCAAAACGTTTCACAGAATATAGTGTAAAGTGAATTGGCTCCATAGTTTGTGGGTGAAACGTGGCAGACAATTGGGCCCAGCAGTGTCCCACAAATAGTCATAGATTGAGTGACCAAATTATTATTGGGAGGAGAGTAGGAGAGGGGGGAGAGTTAGGAGGGGAGCAGAAGACGCAGTCGAAGAGGAAGGTCTTGAGACAGGCCTTAAAAGAAGAAAGGGAGGAAGTGAGGCGAAGGGATTGTGGGATGGAGTTCCAGAGTGTGGGGGCAGAGAGGCTGAAAGCCCGGCCACCCGATTGTAGGGCAGTTTGGGCGGAAGAGATGGAGCAGGCCAGAGCCTGCTGAACGAAGGGGATAGGGAGACAGTAGGTTGGAAAGATAGGGTGGGGCAAGGCTGTGAATGGCCTTGAAAGTGAGGACGAGGATCTTGAATTCGACGCCGTGGGAGATGGGGAGCCAGTGGAGACAGAGTGTAATGGACACTCAAAAGACTGTTATTTCTATGGGCCAAATCAAATCATAATTGGAAAAGAAATAATTGGAACACAAACTGCCTATTGCAGCCAAAAGCTTCATAACTTACTTGTGGAATACACTAAGCATTCCAGTATTCTCCAATGGTTATTTCCCCCCATTTCAGCCCTTCTTTGGATTCTGAGCTACTGTTACCCAGTGAGGGCCTGGCTGCTAACCCCTCCACAGCTCATCCTAGCAGGAGTGTAATATGGGAAGTTGCACCTAGCTTTTCTATCAACAGATCAGCAACTGAGGATTCTTGGAAAAGTTGTCTTGTTTATGATATAATTTAGTTTCACACCATATTGTATAGGCTTGTAAATAGGAACGTTTCCATTACACTGCTAAATTCTATGTGGTTTGGCCCTTCACTTGGTTCGTCAATGAATTTTAAACAAAATCATATTATTATGGAGATTTTACTTGCTTGAAAATGAGTACAAACATCAGTAGAATTTGTAGAGAAAAGCAACGATTGCCACAATAATTGCACAATAGCTTTCTATTAGATTGTGTAAAGGGCTTTCAAAAGTCTGTCATCTCTTGTGGTCCAAATTTTTCTATAAATGCTGATGCTATAAAAATAATGACAGCACTAGAGTTTTCTTTTTTAATCAAGATGGCAGCTGGAAATAATACGATGCATTACGATGGCAGCTGGAATAAAAATTATGCATTAAAGATTCCTAACCCAACAGTCAACCCAGCCAAAAATGTATCCAAACCCACATTTCTATGAGTGTCAGTGCCATTGGTCTCATTGTTCCGGTAGTTCAGCTGTGCAAAAGAAAACGAGACAAATATTTAGCAGAAGGGTTGAGAAGGCAATTTATTGCAATACATCAACAAGTTTGGGGATGCACTTAGTCAACATATTTTACTCAACACAATGATACAAATCAACACTAAATAGCATCTAAGATGCTAAACCTCATATCATATGAACCAGGAAAGAATAGGATCTAATTTGCGACATGTGTGAATTAATGCACTAATTGTGACTTTGGTTTTTAGAGCGTCTCATTTTGAACTTCAATATTCCAGAGATTGTAGAAAATGAATGGAGGCAGAAAAATTACAAAATAATATAAAATTCTCTCTAAAAAATACATTTACAATACTTATGAGATATTATTATATACGTATTATTATGATGAGATGATTGATTCACAATCTGTAACAAATCAAATATGATTAGTTTACAAACCAATGTGAGATTTTTTAGAATCTGACACATGTTTACCACCCATGTATGCCACCTACACATGGAAATTTCCTCGTGCCTGGAATGTGACGTGCACTATCTCCCGGCAGGGACACATTCTGCGTACCGTATATCTCCGCGTATAAGGCGCACCCCCCACTTTTGACCTTTTCTTGGTGAAAAAAACCGGAAGCATTTTCAATGTGGAGCTCCTGTGGCTCAGTGGTTAGAGCACTTGTCTTGCAAGCTGGGAAAACCAAGCTGGGGAGACCTGTGTTCGAATCCAGACAGGTCAGGGCGAAACCTTGGGCAAGTTTCCTTACTCCACACTCCTAATAATAATCCCTCAAAAAACAACACAATAATAAAATCGGTCATTTCAATCCATGACTGTGTGTGGGACACTGATGTGCGCAATTGGCTGCCGCGATTCGCCCACAAATATATACAGTCAATTCACTTTACAGTATATTCTGTGAAGCGCTTTGGGACGTTGGTAAGATGTGGAAAGCGCTATATCAAATGCAAGGATTATTATTGCCGGCAGAAGGGAGGAGAGACAGGAGAGACAGGTAGGTAGGGAGAGAGAGAGAGGCAGGCAGCCAGGCAGCCAGGGAGGGAGAGAGGGAGACAGGCAGGCAGGAAGAAAGGCAGGCAGGCAGGGAGGGAGGGAGAGAGAGAGAGAGGGAGGGAGGGAGGCAGGCAGGCAGGCAGCCAGGGAGGGAGGGAGGGAAGCAGGCAGGCAGCCAGGGAGAGAGAGAGGGAGAGAGGCAGACAGGCACCCAGGCAGGGAGGGAGGGAGGCAAGCCGGCACGCAGGCAGGGAGGGAGAGAGAGCGGCAGGGAGTGAGGAAGGCAGGCTGGGTTTGGCAGAAGGCAGGCAGCAGGCACAGCACTGAAGTCCGCTGCTGCTGCCGCTGCCCGGGCGGCTGAGGCCGAAGCCCCATCACCCACTCCTCCCAACCCCCGCCGGACACTGACCAAACCCCGGCTGACAGCGTGCCGGCCGCCCCTCCTGTTTACTGTATTTCCAAGGCTCAAAATTTCTTGTATCTGCGTATAGGGCGCACCCCCAACTTTCGAGATCTTCCGACGTGCAAAACAGTGCGCCTTATACGCAGAGATATACGGTACCTAATTCCAGAAAGTATTAGATCTCAGCTGTAGACAGCTAAGGCTTGGGTACCCAGAGTGTGTGTTGGGATACTGCTAGAGTTTTGTCAGCTAAAATCTCACAGCTTGCCATTTTTGGCACTGTCTGGCAAGCTTCCAGTTGCTTGTCCAGCTAGTACCAACCTACTTGTTAGAATTAACAGGAGTCTCTTTGGAAGAATCCTTTCTCTCAGTGACTGATCTGTCGCTCCAACTCCTCCCACCAAATTGAATTGTCTGGTCTGCCATCAGCAATACCATGCAGTATTTGGACCATTGTTTTGACAGTTTGTTTTACAATTTACCACGAGTTTTTTCTTTTAAAAATCTTTAACTTCACAGTAGGGTCCGGCGATATATCGATATATCGCTAAAACCCGATATAATTTTCATATCGATACGCCGATATAGGCATTTCAAAAATATTGATATATCGAAAAATCAATATATCGAGGGAAAAAATCGGAATTCGCGCACACTGAACTACAAGACCCAGAATGCTCATCTCTATACACAATGCACAGACCGAGGTGCAAAGCCGCCATATTGTATTCATAGTCCTCGAATACAATATACAGGTATGCAAGGGGTGGGGGGTGAGAGAGATGGCTGGGGGGATGTGGTGAGGGAGAGAGAGACGGCTGGGGGAGGAGGGGGAGAGAGACGGCTGGGGGGGGGAGGGAGAGAGAGACGGCGGGCGGGGGGAGGGGAAAAAGACGGCTGGGGGGGGTGGGGGGGGGAGAGAGAGTCGACAGGGGGGGTGGGAGAGAGGGACGGCGGCGGGGGGGGGGGGGGGAGGAGAGAGGGATGGCAGCGGGGGTGGGGGGAGAGACGGGGTGGATGTGATAATATACAGATAGATAGAGATGGGGGGGATGTGAGAGAGGAGAGAGACACAGAGACACAGACAGAAAAACACAGAGATGGAGAGAGTGAGAGACACAGAGAGAGAAAGATATTTACCTCCTGAGGAGATAGGCCCTGAATGCGCGCGCACCCGGAATGTGTGCGCACCCGGAACGCGCGTGCACCCGAATGCACGCGCCGCGCGCGCATGTGTAGTACAAAAAACCCGAAATATCGATATTTCAGTATATCTTGATATGAGCCCATTGATATATCTAAATCGGAAAATTTCCATATCGACAGACTCTATTTCACATCGCCTGCTTCAGATGAGAACACTGAATGATTGGGGTTGTTGATTTTTCCATTGCTGCTAGTTTGCCACTGGGAGGAAGTTCATTTGATTGAACTTGACAATGGTTGTGAATTTGTGATGGATAGTGTAGTGGCACCTCAAGCCCCGTTCTATTCCTGTAGGTCTTTAGGTATTTAAAAGAGATTATTTAATGAATTAAGGGAAACTTAGAGGCAAAAACGAGCAATAGCTCAGACTCAATGGGACAATGGCCTCAATCTATACAAAAACTCAGAGGGCTACAACCCAGCCAGACGCAGTTGGTAGCATTGTCATCTCTGATTCAAAATGTTGTGGGTGAAAGCCCAATGAGACTTTGATCTCATTTGATCTCCAAGCCGATCGTTACTGTGTGGGGCGTTGCACACACTTAATAAAAATAAGAGGAGGGAGGGATATTTAGCGCAATTGAAACAATATAAAGAAATTGATATTTTTATTTCCAGATGAATGAATTACTTTGTATACCTGGCTTCATTTTCAATTTGACTCAAAAACGACGCAGTTCTATCATTCCCACCTCTTCCCTTTTTAATCATACGCGACAGCCATACTACCTAGTGGTGATCGACTGGCTGGGAACCCCTGGTCGAGGCTGATATTCCAACAGTGTTGGGGCAGTCCTGCATTGTTGGAGATGCCACCCTGTGGATGAGATTTTAAACCAAGGTTCCATCAAAGATCCCATGGCAATATTTGGAAAGGAAATGGAGATTTTTCCAGTGGCTTGGCCAACAATCCCCCAGACATTCATTTCAAGGATGTTTGTGAAACACTGCTGTGTGCAAATTGGTGGCTGGGTTTGCTGACAAAGTAGATGATCACTACACTATAAATCCTGTGAAGTGCAATCTCCTTATGTGAAAGGCACTACATCAAAGCCAAGGATCATTATTATAAAATGTCTCTGATATATATCTACTTGACACCTAGATGGGAGATGGAGTAGGAAGCAGACATACAAGAATGCACTGTTTTGATTTCAATAAAATATTACAAAGGAAACCGACAGAATAAAATTCCAGATTAGCACATCTAGCTATTACAATCAAGGTTTCATCCCTACTTCCAATTGCACTCAAAAACAATTTTCTACAGTAATTAAGATTAAAATATGAATTCCTAAGGCCAACTCCTTGATCAATTTGTTTTAATTATAAAACTGAAAGTCAGATAAAAAACAATTCATTTTACATCTTAACGAACTCTACAGTCCATGAAATGGCCTCTTTACATCTTCAGGTTGTGTGTAATATAACAGCTGGAATTTCCCATAGCCAGTAGCCATAGATTTCCTGTAGGCAGGAAATACAGTACCAAATCTGCAAGCAGCCAAATATATTCTTTCACATCAGCAGACAGGACATGAGAATATGTTAATATCTTCCAAATACACTTTCAGAGCCTTGGGAGATGTCTTACTCAGTGCAGTACACATGGGTGAGTATTTCATAGAATCATAGAATCTTACGGCACAAAAGGAGACCATTCGGTCCATCGAGTCTGTGCCGGCTCTTTGAAAAGAGCAATTCAATCCCACTCTCCAGCTCTCTCCCCATAACCGCGCAAACCCATCCCCCCAAAATAAATGTCTACCTCTCTTTTAAAAGTTGTTAGCGAATCGGCCTCCACCACCTTTTCAGGCAATGCATTCCAGATTCGAGTTAAAAAATTTCTCCTCACCTTCCCTCTGCTTCTTTTTGAAACTATTTTAAATCTGTGACCATGAGTCACTGATACACCCACCAGTGGAAACAGTTTTTCCCTGTTTATTCTGTCAAATCCCCTCAGGATCTTGAAAACTTCTCTTAGGTCTCCTCGTAACATTCTCTGCTCCAATGAGAATAAACCTAGCCTCTCTAGCCTTTCTTCATAACTGAAGTCCCTCATTTCTGGTACCACGCTGGTAAATCTCCTCTGCACCCTTTCCAATGCCTTAACATCCTTCCTAAAGTGTGGTGATCAGATTTATATGAAATAGTTTTCCAGGAGAAAATATTCTGCTCTGAGACTTCAGATGTGAAGGGCACTATATGAATGCAAGTTGTTGTTTTATAACAAGCAAACTGGGTAAGGCTAGTGTCCACTGTTAGAACAACAACAACAGCAAAAATTACATTTGTTTAGCACCTTTCACATAGACTAGGAAAAGCAGGACATCTCAGGTAGTAAGGGCAATGGATTTCTGGAATGCATTCAGGACAGTTTTTTGGAACAATATGTGTTAGAACCAACAAGGGAATAAGCCATACTGGATTTGATGTTGAGTAATGAGCCAGATTTAGTTAACAATCTGACAGTAAGGGAGCACCTTACAAATAGTAATCATAATATGATTGAATTTGACATTAGATTTGAGAGGGAGAAAGGAAGAGACCCAAACCAAGCTGTTAAATTTAAGTAAGGCAAACGTCAATGGGATGAGGAATGGTCAATAAGAGAGTGTCTATGGATGTCATTTACATGGACTTTGAGAAGGCATTTGATATGATACAAAAGATTATTAGCGAAAATAGAAGCGCACGGAATCAGAGGTAACCTTGTGACATGACTTGGCAATTGATTGGGAGGCAGGAAACAGAGAGCAGGGATAAAGGGAATGTTCTCTGATTGGCGGGACGTGACAAGTGGTGTCACCCAGGAGTCTGTACTGGGACCTCAGCTATTTGCCATATATATAAATGACTTGGATGAAAGTTTTATATCCGAATTTGCAGACGGCACTAAAGAAGGAGGAGTAGTGTCGAAAGTTACACAGGGACTTAGACTGATTAAATGAGTGGGCAAAGCTGTGGCAGATGGAGTTCAATGTATGGAAGTATGAGATGATCCATTATGGACAAAAAAAAGGCAAAATATTTTCTTAATGCGGAGAAATTAAGAAGTATGTAGGAGTAAGGGGATTTCGGTGTCTATATCCACAAATCACTAAAAATTAGTTCCCTGGCACAAAACATAATCAAAAAGGCAAATGGAATGTTGGCCTTCATCTCGAGAGGCCTGGAATACAAAGGGGGAAGAAATTATGCTTCAGCTGTACAGAACGTTAATCAGACCCCACCTGGAGTACAGCGTTCAGTTTTGGGAACTATGCCTCAGGAAATATATATTGGCCCTGGAGTGAGTGCAGCACAGGTTCACCAGAATGTTACCAGGCCTAAAAGGGTTAAGTTACGAGGAAAGGCTGCATAAACTTGGATTGTATTCCCTTGAGTTTAGAAGATTGAGGGATGATTTGATAGAGGTTTTTAGGATGATAACAGGATTTGATAGGGTAGATGCAGAGAAGCTATTTCCTCTGGTGGGAGAAATGCAAAACCAGGGGGCGTAGTCTTAAAATTAGAACCAGGCCAGTTAAGAGTGAAATCAGGACACATTTTTTCACTCCAAGGGTGGTAGAAATCTTGAATTCTCTCCCCCAAAAGGTCGTGGATGATGCATCCATCCATACTTTCAAGAATGAGGTTGATAAGATTTTTAGGAGGTCGGGGTAATAAGGGATATGGGATGAAAGCAGGAAATTGGAATTTAAAGGATTTGTAGAGATACAGATCAGCCATGATCTAATTAATTTGTGGAACAGGCTCGACGGGCTGAATGGCCTACTCCTGTTCCTATGTTTCTATGTTCGTATGAGAGCTTACCATATCCATTCCTGTTCCCAAGTCCCAATGTGTAGTTTTCTATCTTTAATTGCTCTAATCTGCTAGTGAAGGGTGTTATTGTTGTTCAATAACTGTTGTTGATTTAGATTTCCCAAGGGCTTTTGGAATTCAGTGCCACAATTGGCTATGAGGATGGATGAACAGAATACTCAAAAAATTGATAACGGGTAAAAATATTATCAAACCTGGAAAAGAAATGGAAAGTGTAATTACAGTAAGACATGGGTGGCACAGCTTTGATAAATTGATTGGCCTGCTTATGTGCTGACATTTTCTGTTCCTCTATACTGGGTTACATTGCCCAAATGTGTGTGAATTTTTAGGAAGAAGCGCTCAGCAGGAGTGGGATTCAGAAGATGCCAAGTAATTTCACATTGGATTGTTCCAGACAGAGAAGACCTTCATCCCATCTGTCTAGGTTGGTTTCAAATTCAACAAGCTAATGCAATTGTGCCAACCAAATTATTATGTTTATCAAATATATGTGCCAAACCATGAAAAGACATTTATCAGTCACCAAACACAAGCTCCTAACATAAGATCCATTGTTCCCTATAGCGTCAACGAAAGGTTTTCCACTTCCCATTCTTAAGGCTTCTTAAGCCTTAAGATCTCTTAATGAGATTTTATTTGGTCATAATCTAGAAATTTAATGTATATACAGTACTTAATTTTACATTTAATATGAATTGATTGTGTTTGTGTTTTTGAACTGTAGCTGCATAATGTTACACCAGAAGAAAATTAGCAGCTGTGTCTATACGTAATGTGGAACAATGACTACAGCATTTGAAGGAACATATGGTTCACTAAGAATCTGTAGTTAAAAATTGCTGGTATATCATGGAAGCAGATCAGGACATTTGGGCTGACTTCATTAAAATGTTATATTCCCCTAAAAAGCACCCCCCACCCCACCCCCAACTCCACCCCACATCCCACATCCCACACTAGGTGTAAGGGTTAGTTATATCAGACTTGATATTAACAACTCAAATCTTTTAAAGGTATTATGAACTATTACATTGAAAAAAAGAAATTAAGTTGCAACTCTGAGAAAAGGATCCAGCATTCTGAGAGGGTATAAATGCAGGTAGTTGTTGCTATTAAATCTACATACTGAGTTTACTTCGGGACCAAAAAGATCCAAACATCATAAGTTTGGTTCAGATGAAGAAGGTCCTTTGGCTCGTCTGACCTTATGCTTCCAAAATAATTATGCTACCTTCTTTCCATCACAGTATTAAACTGTTTGAGTTCAGTGTCCTGGCCACAGCCAACCTTCCTGGTAACCTGTTTCATTGATTAATTATGCTCTGGAAATACTTCCTGAAATTGCCATTTGCAACCCTGAATCTACATCCTCTACTTCTGTCATTGTGCATTCAACTGTTTTGATATAGGTTTACTTATTCAATCACATTGAAAATATTATATATCTCTGTGATAGATAGAAGGGTTAATTATTTCAGACATTAGAACTCAAATCTTTTGTAGGGTTTTACAAATGTTATATTCAAAAAGGAAATTAAGTTGCAACTGCAAGTAAACGTTGTGTTTGCTACAATTAATCCCTTCTTTTCGAACAAGAGTAAGCTAGGAAATTAGAATTCATTGCATTCACAATTAAAATCAGGATTGAAAGTGTTTAAAATTATTCAGGAAGATGCTACTGCAACAAAGAATGAAATGAGTTACTTGCTTACTGACAAAAACATAATTATGCTTTCATACTGAGGCTCTGCCTCCATCAATAACCCTGGCATTCATTTATGTTTGATATGGAAAAATTGTATAAAAATAAACAGCAAAATGACATTTGTATATGCCCTTCCATGTTGGAAAGAAGTCCCATGCCAAAGAGGAGGGGCTTGAGGTGAGTCTTGGAGGAGGTACGGGAGGGACTGCGGGATGGAATTCCAGAGGGTGGGGGCAGAGCGGCAGAAGCCCGCTTGCAATGAAGGGATGGATGACGCGTGGAGAGTGAAACAGGTTGGAGGTGGCTGAGCAGAGGGAGTGGGCAGGATGGGGTTAGGAGGTCACAGTGGCAAGGCCATGGAGGGCTTTGAAAGTAAGCACTAGGATCTTGAACGGTATCCTCTGTGAAATGGGAAGCCATTGGAATCAGGCGAGGATGAGATTGATAGGGCACGGAGCCTTGTGCGGGAGAGGACCCGGGCTGCAGAGTTGTGCCCGAGGTGTGGAGGCAATTTTACTGAATTGTATGCACCAAATAAAATAAAAAGAAAGATTAGATAATCTACTCCAAGAAAGAAGGATAAGAGGGCACTAGTTAATGGTTAAGGAAAAAGTTAGGACAGATAAATGGAATTATTTATTATCAACAGCTATAGCAGGTTACAGAAAGCATGATTATCTTGTAACCTTATATCCATTCTAGCTATCTATTTAAATTGAGTAACTACATATCACAACAGCCCAGCGGGCTAACCATGCCTCGCTGACCCCCGCCATCTACTCCGTCACAGCGAATGCGTTTTGGTTGCCGCCCTGACCCGAGCCTCCCCCACAACCCTAAATGTCTTTCCTCCCACCCCCGCTACTCTCACTCTGTCCTTCTCTCCCACCGCCCACACCCTACTCTCTCTCCTGGATCCTGTCACTATTTCCCTCTGCTCCAGTCTGGGCATCCTCCGTCGGGCCCATCGTGGCACCAGGTGCTGGGTGTCCCGGAGCAGCCACCCCAACTGTCCAATCATCACTCTCTCCGCTCAAACCACCTCAAGGCAAACACTACGTCCCCCTCTCTCATATATACCCTCCCCACTTCCCCTCCCACCTCCCACTCCATACCCATCTCTTCTACACACCCTCAAATCCTCTCCGCACCACTCTCCTCCCTCTCCCCCCTCCAGCAAACCCATCCGCATTTCCCTTCCAAATGTCCATTCCCTCTCCAACAAAGCCCTCAGTATCCATGACCTCATCCTGGATGAGCTCATTGACATTCTTGGGCTTACAGAAACCTGGCTCTCCCCGAATGACCCCTTCCCTCTAGTCGATGTCTCCCCTCCAGGCTACACCCACCACACCTCTCGCCCCAACCAACATGGCGGCGGGGTGGCCATCATCTCCAAAGCTTCCCCCTATTCCTCTGGCTATTTCCCCTCCTTTGGGCACCTCATCCTCTACCATCCTTTCTCATTAAAAAAAATTCTGCTCTACCGTCCTCCTAAATCCCCTGGCTCCTTCCTCCCTGATATCTCCACTCTCCTCTCCTCCCTGTCCCTCAGCTCTGAATGTCTGCTCATCATGGGCGACTTGAAACTTCACCTAAACTCCCCCTGCACCACATCCTCCGATTTCTCTGCCCTCCTCTCCTCCCTAAACCTCACCCTCCACATCGACTCACTGACCCACAACCATGTCCATGCTCTCGACCTTGTCCTCACCCATGGCCTTGACATTTCCGACCTCAGCATTATGGACAAGTCCATCTCGGACCACTTCCTCATCTCTTTCTCCTCTCGCAGCCCTCTCTGCTCCACTAAGCCCTCAACTGTACTCTCCTCCCATGCAAAAATATCCCCCCTGAGACCCTCGCAGAGGCCCTCACATCCTCTGACCTCCTACCCCTCTTCTACCTACAGTGATCCTGAAGCAGCTGTCAGCTGCTCCATGATCTCCTCTCCTCTTCCTTCAACTCTCTTGTCCCCCTGAAATCCAGGTCTATCTCCAAACCTACCCATTCCCCCTGGTACAACACTCATCTCCGCTCCATAAAAACCCAAACCTGGCTGCTCTAGTGCAGGTGGCAGAAAACCGGTCTGACAGTTCACCATCAACAGTGGCTCGAGCATCTCCACAGTTACCGCCGTTCTTTGTCGCATGCGAAAATGGCCTACCACTCAAACATCATCCTGGAGGCTATGAACAATCTGAAAGTCGTTTTCTCTACCACCCACCACCTTCTCCATGCGCCCCCTCAGGCATCCCCAATCTTCACTTCAAATGCGAAGCGCGAGAAGGTCATGGACTTCTTCTCCTCCAAAATCCACAATATCCGCCAGGCAGCCTCATCCTCCTGCCTCTTGTTGCCTTCCACCACCACTCCCATTCCGTCCTCCTCACTCTCACCATCAACAATTCCCACCACGATCCCCTTCCAACATTCCTTCTCCCCCGTCTCTCCTTCCTCCCTCTCACACACCATCACCTCAATGAAGCCCACCACCTGCTGCCTCAACCCACTTCCCACCGACTTACTGGTCACCCAGCTCCCCCTCCTCTGCCCACTGCTGGCTGATATCATCAACCAGTCCCTCTCCAAAGGATCAATCCCTACCACCCTCAAAACTGCCGCCATCACCCCCCCCCCCCCCCCTCCTCAAAAAACCTTCCCTAGATCCCTCAAACCCTAGCCACTACCACTCTATTTCAAACTTGCCCTTCCTTGCCAAAGCACTCGAACGCATTGTTGCCAACCAATTCCGCGCCCACCTCTCCTCCCACTCCCTTTGCGAACCCCTCCAGTCCGGTTTCCAACTTGCCCACAGTACAGTGACCGCGCTTGTGAAAGTCACAAATAAATGTCCTCTCTATCTGTGACCAGGGCTCCCTCTGCCTCCTTATCCTACTGGACCTGTCCGCTGTGTTCGACACAGTCAACCATGCCATCCTCTCCACTGCCTGTCCTCCGTCATCCACCTCAGTGGGACTCCACTTGCATAGTTTGAGTCCTACCTCACAAACCGCACAGTACATCTCAATAAACAGCTTTTCTTCCCGCTCTCACCCGGTTACCTGCCTGGTACCCCAAGGATCCATTCATGGCCCCCTCCTCTTCCTCATCTATATGATTCCTCTTGGGGACATCATCTGCAGACATCGAGTACACTTCCACATGTATGCGGATGATACCCAACTCTATTTCTCCACCTCACTTTGTGACCTCAGTCCCCTGATGTTCTGTCAGCCTGCCTGTCAGACATCAGGAGCTGGATGAGCGCGAACTTCCTGCAGCTGAATGTTGACAAGAGCGAAGCCATACTCTTTGGCTCTCGGCAACGTCTTCAATTATATGGATCTCACTTCCTCCACCTTCCCGGCCTGCCCCTTAAACTTTCCAAACCTGTGCGCAACCTAGGCGTCAGGTTCGACCCCCAACTGTCCTTCCTCCTCCACATCCTATCCCTTACCAGCAAAGCTTTTTTCCACCTCCATTGGATTGTCCGCCTCCGGCAATATCTCGCCCCAAAAGCCGTTGAAACCCTGGTTGATGCCTGTGTCACCTCTCGGCTGGACTATTCCAATGCCCTCCTCACTGGTCTCCACCCCACCACAATCCATAAAATCCAACTCATTCAAAACTCTGCCGCCTGCATTCTCACCAAGCTTCGCTCCCTCATTACCCCAGTCCTTGCCAGACTTCACTGGCTCCCTGTCTCAGAGAGGATCGATTTCAAGATGCTCACCCTTGTTTTCAAATCCCTCCACTCCTCTACCCACCTACCTCTCCGGCCTTCTCTCTCCTCAAACCAGCACCCATTTCTTTCACTCCATCGAATCTGGCATCCCGAATCCTCCGCTTCACCATCAGCAACAGTGCCTTCAGTCACTATGCCCCAACGCTCTGTAACTCCCTTCCTCACTCCCTTCGCCTCACCCCCTCTCTTCCCAGTTTCAAGTCTCAGCTAAAGACCTTTCTCTTTGACCGCGCCTTCGGTCAACTTTCTAACCTTGCCCCTGGCTCAGTCCCAGGATCCATTGTTGTGAAGTGCTCTGAGACGTCATCCGGCATGGAGGGTGCAATATAAATCGAAGTTGTTGTTATTATTGCTATTTATGAACCTCGACATCCTCCTGGTCCATCAAAATAAATGCAATTTGTTGTTGTTGGTGTTGTTGGTTGAGTGCAGGGCATTTAAGTATGATAAACTACAATGGGAAGACAGTACAATGGGTATTCTGGAATGATGAGATCCGATGGAGCATTGGGCCTGTACTTCTCCTGTGATGATTTATGACTCAATTCTCATTCTGTTCATTTTTATAGAAGTATGAGTTTAGGTTGTCTCATTCTTTTACTTACCTTGTCATTAAAGCCTTTGGTGAAACTTTCCACCAGTCATCTAGTAACCACTTAGTCTCATTCCCCACCATTTCCACCCTCCAGGGTTATATTGAAAAGCTAGGAATGATTTGACGTTTGCAGGTTCAGAGTCATGAAGTACAGTATGTGACTTTCAGTCACTTGGCGGAAAGGTATTATAATCATCCTTCAGGTTACTTTGCTTATAATTTGACATTGAAACTGATGTAGTTTTTTAAATGTCTTCTGCTGACTGAAGCATAGAATGAACTGAAATATTTCTAGAACAAAATTGAAGAAATTGAGAATATTGCTCCATTTAATTAAATGTTCTCTGCTTCCTTCAAAAATAAATAGATAGATGTCATAGTTTCTCCTTCCCACAACAGCATAGATGAGAATGGAAACAAGCAGGTGTAATATAAAGTCTGAGATTACATGGAGCTTTTCACCATTCTGGTAAAGGTTGCAATCAATATTTAATAATCCTTGCACTTGATATAACACCTTACCATGTCGTTGAGGCATCTCAAAATACTTCATAGAATATATTCTAAAGTGGATTGACTGTGTATTTTGTTTGGCGAAATGCATCAGCCAAGTGTACACAGCAGTGCTCCACAAACAGTCATGGAATGACTAAATTTCTTTTATTGAGGGTTTGTTTCCCCCGGAAAGCGATCCTCCAATCGACTAACAACCAGGTATCTACTTACTGTACTTATGTTGTGGGTACTTACCAACCCACAAATATATACAGTCAATTCACTTTACAGTATATTCTGTGAAGCGCTTTGTAAAAAAGCACAATCAAATGCAAGGATTATTAAATTATATATCATATTATTTACTGCTAGATTAACAGAAAGGTGTGCAGTAAGGAAATTTGCCTAATGTTTTGCCCCACCTGGGAAGCAAACCCAGTCCTATTGCTTGCGAGGCAAGCATGCTACTCACTATTCTACGGAATTCTACAATTTAAACAGATAACTAGATTGGAAATAAGATTATAGGACCTGACATATGACCATGCATTAAAATGGATAAATTATATGGCCATAAATCTCACGAAGGATTGAAATATTAAATCTATCTTGATAATGATATGGCTTAGCCAGCACTTCAGTTTAGATATTGAATTAATGCCATTATACATCTGCATGGGAAATTGGAGGAATTCATAATTTTGCCTCAAATATTGAGCCACTTTTGAATCTGTGGTTTACTGCACAATGTTGAAACCAATTACATTTTTGAAGAAAAACAGTGGTTTATTTTGAATTTAGTAAAATAAATAAATACTGAGACAGTTGTTAAGATTGGCTGGAGTTGGTTATGGTTGACTCATAAATGAAAATTGGAAGGGAGTTTAATGGAAAAAAATGTTGGAAGAATAATGGATGTTATTAACTGACCTTGACCCTGGGAGTGCATTGATAATAATAATAATTCTTGCTTTGAAGAGGGTAATAATTCCTAAAAAAACAAATTGGTCATTCAATCCACCACTGTTTGTGGGACACTGTTGTACGGAATTAGTAGCCGCATTTAAACCACAAATTATACATTCAATTATCTTTTCAATATATGTGAAGAGCATTGAGACATCTGAAAGACACGATAAGACACTATATCAAATGCAAGAATTACAATTATTATTATTAGGTTGTTGGAACAACTTGATAATAATGTGATGGGATTTCTCCATCCCAAGAAAATGCCAATAAGGTCAATGTATTTATCAACATGAGAACTCCCCAAATTCTACTTTTTCTGTAAGATTGTTTCAGTCTAGAAATATAATTTACGTCTCCACATAAATAGAGCAAACTTGGATTGCATTTGTTGTTTGACAATATATTTTTCATTTTGCTTAACATATTTGGTGTAATTACTTGATACTCAGAAAGTAACACCTAAAATTTGCCTAACACTTTAAATCAAAATATTTGCAAAATACAGACACATTTAAACGCAGTTGAATGATAAAAACAATCATAGAATCCGATGGCACAAAAGGAGGCCATTCGGCCCATCGAGTCTGTGCCAGCTCTTTGAAAAGAGCAATTCAATCCCATTCCCCAGCTCTCTTCCCGTAACCGCGCAAACCCGTCCTCCCAAAATAAATGTCTACTTCTCTTTTAAAAATTGTTGTCGAATCGGCCTCCACCACCTTTTCAGGCAATGCATTCCAGATTCGAATAATTCGCTGAGTGAAAAAATTTCTCCTCACCTCCCCTCTGCTTCTTTTTGAAACTATTTTAAATCTGTGACCACTAGTCACTGATACACCCACCAGTGTAAACAGTTTTTCCCGTTTACTCTGTCGAATCCTCTCATGATCTTGAAAATCTCTATTAGGTCTCCTCGTAACCTTCTCTGTTCCAATGAGAATAAACCTAGCCTCTCTAGCCTTTCCTCATAAGTGAAGACCTTCATTCCTGGTATCATCCTGGTAAATCTCCTCTGCACCCTTTCCAATGCCTTAACATCCTTCCTAAAGTGTGGTGACCAGAATTGAACACAGTACTCTAGCTAAGACCTATCCAAAGTTTTATAGAGGTTAGTCAGAACTTCCTGACGTTCGTACTCTATGCCCCTATTTATAAAGCCTAGTATCCCATATGCTTTTTTAAGTTGTCTACCTGTCCTGCCACCTTCAAAGAATCACTTATACAAACCCCCAAGTCTCTCTGATCCTTCACACCCCTACAAACGTGGAAATGGTACTCCCTATACCCAAGTTCAGATCACTAATATAAATTAGAAAGAGCAGTGGTCCCAATACCAATCTCTAGGGGACGTACTGTACACTGCCCCCCAGTCAGAAAAACAACCGTTCACCACAACTTTCTGCTTTCTGTCTCCCAGCCAGTACTGGATCCATGCTGCCACTGTCCTTTTAACATTGTGGGCTTCTATTTTCCTTATAAGCCTTTTATGTGGCACTTTGTCAAATGCCTTTTGAAAGTCCATATAAACTACATCAACTGCACTACCCTCATCCACCCATTCCATTACCTCATCAAAAAATTCTATCAAATTTGTTTATTTTAATATGACACCCTACAATGTCTTCGAGACATCTCAAAACGCTTCTCAGAATATACTGTAAAGTAAATTGAATGCATATTTATATATATTGAGCAATTGGACCTGGGAGTTAATATATACATATATGTAAAGATGGAATATATACATATATATAAAGGTGGGATTTGACAAAGCTATATAAAAGAGCTAATGGTTTTATAGAGGTAGAATGTGAAAGCAAATGGGTGAAGCTGAACCTACAGAAACCATTGGGTGACAGCTGGAGTGTTATGCTGTTTTAAGTAGCCCTCGATTGGAAGAATGTTAAGACTGTAGAAGAAATTCATTAGGTTTATACCAGAGACGATAAATTTTACTTAATAAGGAATACCAAACAAAACAGTTTTCCCTGGAGCAGACTGGTTAGAGACCTGATTTTTAATATTCCGGGAGGTTTTCAGAATGTAATCTGGAAGCAAATTATTTTTTTACCAGTTGTGAGTCAGTAACTAGGGATAACTTTAAGGGAATTACCAAAAGATCAAACAGACAGGTTAGGATATTTTTTTTTAACTAAGACGACTGTTAAGAGAGCCATGTCCTGCTGAGACTGGAGGTTGAAGTCAAATTCATATTTGCTTTTAAGAGGGAACTCTACAAATAATAGAAAATGACACATCTAAAAGAGTATGGGAAAAGGGGAAGAGAATGGGATTACATAGATAGCCCTTTCAAATAGGCAGTACAGTTACAATGGGTTGAAAATGGTCTCCTTTTGTGCTGTAAATTCCTATGGCTCTATTTAATTCTGCTGTTAGGGATTATGTTCATTATGATTAAATGATAGTTTGTCCCAGGTTCACTTGCTCTAAATTTTAGGAGAAAAGGAAAGTGAGTAGTTTTGTTCAATTGGAAAGATAAGGGCAAGTTATCTATTGCAGTGTGGTGGTAATCCTGGTAGAATTGATGAGAGTTGAATGGCTCAGTTATAATATGAGCAGAACATTGATTTAGAATTTGTCTATGACACAGGTTTGAGATAACTGCTACATAAGGAGGATTACTGAACACCACAGAATGAAGTGGAATGTGCAAGTAAGAATGGAGATACAGCACAAAATGCTTAACCCTTCTAGATCATGCCACAATGCCCAATGATATCAATGGAGCGCGCATGATTGGATAAGCAAGGGATGGTTGGCCATGTCAAACAAGAAGCAGATCAAATGGTGGTCTAATGGATTGTAAATATCAATTCTGTATTTTCAAAATGCTCTATAATGTCTTTCCTTATTTGGATCTGAAGCAACTTCTCTACAATGAAGGTGTGATTTCTTGTTCTATAGTACCCTGTCTCTTCTTCTTACCCTTTCTCAAATATTTATCTTCTACCTGCAAGACTGAAAAGGATATTAGTATTGTTACTGTATGTTAAGGGTATATGGCAATATTTCAACATTGGTCTCAAACGCCACTTTACAGCACCGTTTCTACTATCCTACTATATGCGGAGTCTTGGAGCTCAGTGGTTAGAGCACTCATCTTGCAAGCAAGAGTCCTGAGTTCAATTCCAGGGAGCGCGAAACCCTGTGCAAGTTTCCTTACTCCACATACCTGATAATAATCCCTCAAGAAATAAAACAATAATAAATTGGTCATTTCAATCCACAACTGTTTGTGGGACATTGCTGTGTGCCAAATTGCCAAGTTTTGCCCACAAATATACAGTCAACGGACCTTACAGTATATTTTGTGAAGCGCTTTGAGATGTCTTGAAGATGTGAAAAATGCTATATCAAATGTTGATTTTTATTATTACCCCAAAGTCACTCAACTACCCTGAATCATTCTGCAACACAATATCAAACAATATTTTTTCCCAGTCAGTATTGAACTAATTGAACTAATATTGAACTAATAAAACATTAGCATTGAATTAGTAAACAATCTTCAATGTGTTTGAAAATATTTTTCCCATCTGCTCACACTCATTTGTCTTTTCCCATTCTATCCTTGGATAACTAAAGTCAACCAATATTATGACCCTGATACTCATTGGCGAGGAAGTAGAATTGTTCCCAACAATTTGACAGGTATAGCGTTTTAGTTTTATGGAGTATGAGTGTGTGCTTCTTTGGAGGGAGATATCAAGGTAACTGTTGAACAATCGGTAGTCGCGTCTGCTAACATGAAAGGATATTGGTCAGAGTTACTCACCAACCTTTTGTCAATGCAACCAGATGTTTGACTTATAGACACACATGTACACAGAGCATGGGGGGCCTAAGCACATGAATAGGAAGTCTCCAGACGGCCACAGATGAGGAGAATGTAAGTAGGGCTGAATGATGAGTAGCACTTTACTAGTGTTGGGGTCCTGTACAAATTAACATCTTTATGGGTTGCAGGCTAGATTGACACATCAAGACTATTTTTTTAAGTGAAACAAATATCAAATATAAGTGTATTTTATGTAATGGATCAACATTAGTATGATCTTACACACCTGTGTATATTAAATAAAACTACAGATGGAAGTGGGATAATATGAGAATTTTGCTCAAGTGCACAAAAACAAAGGCTTTGTTTGTGTTGTGTTGCTTATGGCAACTGGGCCCTTATCTATTGAGGGGGAAAAAAAACCTAATCTTGAAATACTACAGAAAGACAAGGTTCACATTAAGCATAACTCCAGTGCAGGCATGTCCGGTTCAAAGTATAGGGTGCACAAACTGGAAAATAATAAATATATAATTATCAGCACTGTATTGAACAAAAATTCCTCAAACAAGTGTTTATATTTTTTGTGTGAAGGCCCTGCTTTGCCACTTGCAGGCACAATACACCTGAGCAACAAGCATCAATAATATATGAGACTGACTGTACCAAAGACGTTCATACAATGGGCAGTGAAATTCAAAAAGCGTTTGTTTCTTACATCCACAGAAGTACATGAAATCCTTGTTTCATACAAAGAGATAAAACACAATGAGTGTTAAATTTTTAGTTACTGGTTTTAAGGCTAAGCACAAGAAAATCGTTAGGCTTGCAGTGACGAGTGGGGTTTCCTTGTGCATTTATGATATCATTTATCATTTATGATAATTGCAACACAAGCATTTCCAACCACCTTCTCCTTTTCCACCACCCAGCTTGGGTGTAAACCTGATATGAAAGGCACTATATGAATGCAAATTTGCATTGTATTGTATTGGTTTAGCATTCCTTACGGAGCATGTGTAATTCACCTTATTACAGTACAGGTACCCCGCCCCAACCGTGGTTTTTTCTGTCGCTAATTTCACTTATCCACGGTTGGCTCGCTGTGACAACCCTTGCTAACCACGCCAATGATTATTGCTTAATCCTTGCTTATCCATGGGTTTTAACATTAACACTAGCGTTTGGCGCTAGGACCCAGTTGCATCAACCAGCCACGATGTCGCTTCGCGCTAGCGTTTAGCACCAGGACCCAGTTGCGATGTCTCAATCAACCAGTGACGATGTCGCTTCTCTCATAGGATTAATGCAAATAACATGAATTTATTGCTGCTTCTCCGCATCCACCCCCCTCGGTGTCATCCACCACACCACCTTCTCCACGCCCCCACACACCCACCCACCCACCCCCGTGACACCCACACCACTTTCTCCATTATGTCTGTGTTTAGATCAACAACAACAACAACAACAACAACAAAATTGCACTTATATAGCGCCTTTCACATCGGGAGGACGTCCTAAAGATCAGTCAGTCAGACAGCCTAGCGGATTGCTGCAGATCCTGGTAGCCATTGCTCCCAAACTTACTCCCCCTATCCCCATGTTTCTCATAGGGCCTTGCATTTTCCAACTGCGACAAAGCAAACATACTCCTCCATCCCCATTTTTCCTATAGGGCCTTGTATTTTCCAACCGCGGTTTTACTAACCGCGGAGGTTTTCAGGAATGTATCCCCTGGGGAGGGGTACCTGTACTATAAACTGGGAGTCCTGTTAGTTTTGTGGAAGCATTTTGTTAACATTCCTCAGTTTATAAATCACCATGTATTAATTCCAAATCAGACTGATGTGTGCCAATTCCACCAGTTGGAAATCTATAACTTCAGTCCAATGTAAATCCAAACAGTTACACTCTTATTAATACTTTCCCCCACTACCAAATTAAAAACAGAGCTTTACAACACATTGTTTTTAGATTATTGTAGACACACTGTTACAGACACATTGTATTAGATTATTATTATAATGAACAATTATTATAATTAATAATAATCTTTGCATGTAATAAAGCATGTTATCACATTGTTCGATTGTCTCAAACCACTTCAAAGGACTTTACTGTGAAGCTAAACTCCAGTAGTACCCAACACACACTCTGTGGTCCCCAAGCCTGGGCTCTTGCCAGTTGTGTCTGATACTCTCTGAATTAAATAAGCAGAACAAGGAGAGAGTGTGCATTTCTTTCCAATACACAAGTAAATCCGATGCATGGAACTCTGTTTGGTTTAGATGTTCATTACCATGGTAAGTGAGTTTCTTCATGTGCCAGATACCCCAACCCCAATACCCCCAACACCTCCCCACCCCACCAAAATACTGTGAAATGTAGCAACAGTGTATTTGTATGTCAACAACATCATTCCCTGATGCTAATTTACCAAAAAGCTAATTTTAAGCTCTGTGATAATTACTGGATCTTATTACCTTTTCTTTGAGGACTGTAAGCAATGATTGTACTTGAGATTTTTCCTCCTTCACTCTCTCAAGTTCCAATTCCTTCTTTCTGCACTCTTCCTGAAGTGATAGCAATTGCTGTTTAGAAACAAAAATATTTCTTATTAGGAAATAAAAGCTGTTAGTTTTACATTATAATTGTTTAACATTTGATTATTTTATTACCTTCAGAAACAATTATACAATCCTTACCATTTGATATTTTGATATAGTGCTTTATGCATCAAGTAGGACATCTCAAAGTCATTCACAGGAATTACTATAAACTCTCGTGACTGTGTATTTTTGTAGCAAACACAAAGGACAATTTTGTGCACCTTCAATGTCCTACAAACAGCCATGAAGTAAATGGAGAATTTTATCCAAAAGACTGTCAGTAAGAACATCGGAAAAAACTCCTTTTATTTTTTAAATGGTGCCACGGGATCTTTAACGACCGCCTGAACAGGCAGACAGGAACTTGGTTTTATGTGTCAGCCAATGGATGGCACTTCCACTGCAGTGCAGCTTTGACAAAGATCTCACCGACCCGAGACATGAGACTCACCACAGGCTTCTGACTCAGTCACAAGATTAGTTTACACAGACTTTGTGATATTATAGTTTGACGTAAAACATAAATATTCCTACAAAACTTACTCTATTAAAATTCATAGCCTTGACATCCAAATGGTAGATGCTGAGCAACACCTGCATATTTGGGGGTAGGAACTTAATTATATCCTTCTGCACACATTGCATGCTTTCCATTAGTGGAAATGCCACATTATCACTCAATAGAATATTACTCAAACCCTACGGCTGTAATTATAATTTTGAACATGCTGTACTATCAACCCAGCTAAGACATTACCATAGACATAGTGAAAATAATTTGGCAATGAATTGTTTTGGCTGACCAGACATAAAAGCCATGAAATAAATGATTACTCATCAAAAAAATTCCACAAATTCAGACATGATCAGACCATTCAATCAATCATCAGATCTGTGTACATTCATTTTGGGGGTTTGTTTATAAAGAAAACATCTGGCCATGTTTGGCTTTGATTCAACACTGCAGTCTGTCATACTCTAAATAGCAATCTGTTTGCTATGTTATAAAACACGTTCCTATTATAAAGCTGGGATGACAGATTCATAGTTTTAGCGATCAGCCCAAGGTGCCCAATGATTTCTAATGACTCTGATTTGGGAGTATCCCAAATCAGCTGTGAGCCATGATAGTTTAATACTAGTTTTGCAGCGTTCTTGCATGCTATCTTCTGTGATGGGCATTATATAAACGGCAATGAGTGCATAGTTTTGTCAAACAATATATAAAATGCTCTGGGATCTTCCAGAAAAAAAATTATAGTACTGTAAAGGCAATAATTCACTCTTTGCTTTCCTGGCTAAGATTAATATCTGACTCTGGTTTAGAAGTTGTCTTTGGACCCTCACCATGGGGCAATCACAGTTAACATTTATCGAATACATGCAGAAGCCCTGAAATGCCTCACTGTCTAAAGAGAACTAGATAAATACTTTGATAAATTTTAAACAAGAACAGGGAAAGTTCTACTGGACCAAGGAAGACACCTGTTTTCCTTGTTAAGTTACATGTTAAAAATCTCATGGTATAATTCAAAAGAAGAAGTAAAATTCTCCTGGAATCCTGATAAAAATGGTCATTTAATTTATGACTGCTTGTAGGATGCTGCTGAGTGCAATTCAGCAAATATATGTTCATGGGGTAAAGTCTCAGAGCCTCAATAATGGTTGTGATTGATGGTGAGCTGGAGAGAAAGGGGAGGTGACCGTAGACAAGGTCAAAGAGGAAAAACACCTCCCTGTGATCCTGTGATCTGAAGACAAACAAAGAGGAGGCAAGTTGGAGTGAATGGGGCAGAGAATTCCAGAGTTTTGTGGCATAGTGGCTGAAAGCAAGGCTGCCAACAGTGGAGCAGAAGGATTGAGGGATGGAAAGAAGGCTGCAGCTAAATGAGCAAAGGGGGTGAGTTGAGGAGTGGGGTGTGAGTAGGTTGAAGAGGTATTCACTTACTTGCTGCATGCCTTGCATTGCCTGCTGCAGAAAGCGCAGTTGCTGATCCTTGGTGTGGTCTTCCTCAGTGCGGTAGAGCTTTCCCTGCTCTTGTTTGAGTAGCTCCACCTCGTTTCTGTACGCATCAAGCTGCCACCTCAGACTGTCATTTTCCTCTTTCAGTGCATGAGCTTGAGCAGCCAGAGCTGGTCAACATGGAAATGGAAATTAGTAACAATTTCAAAACTCCTGGGATGTGACCAGAAAAATGCGTCTGCAGATTCCCGTGACCAATACTGAACTGCTACAACAAGTATAATAATAACAATCTGTGCATTTGATATAGCACCTCATCACATCTCAAAGTGCTTCACAGAAAATACTGTAGAGTGAATTTATTTTGTGAGCTAAACATGGCAGTGAATTGCACACAGCGATGTCCCACCAACAGTTGTGGATTGAGTGACAGATTTTTTTTAAAAAAAAAGAGATTATTACCCCTGGAAAAAGCAATCTGCCAATCGAATAAACAACCAGGTTTCTGCTTACTGCTAGGTAAACAGATGCCCAATGTTTCGCCCTACCGGGAATAGAACCCAGGTATCTTTGCTTATGAGGTAAATGCTCTAACCGTTGAGCTACTGAAAAGTTGCATTAATAACTATCTTTAGCGTTTGTATCAAAATATGATAATGTATTTGCTAAGCATATTATTTTAATAGCAATATTTATTTGGACAGATGAACAAATGTAACAATCATCCAGAGTGACTGCTTTCTGCAAGTATTGTATTCTATAACAGGACGAGTCCCTAAAATATGCCTCTGGGACACACCACTTAATGTCTCTCCCTCTGTTTCAATCTAACTTCCCTAACAACTACTTTCTTCTATCTTTGCTTTAGCAAATGAATAATCTCCATCCACATTTTACCCCTGATACTTAATTACTGAGATGGCTTCGAGGAGGAGTAATACACTGGCCTGTGGCCTGCGACATGCTGAGTGAAGATAATCTACTCTCCTGTGGCCAATTCTTTGGTTTTGTTCCAGCTAACGGCGTCTGGCAGTTCATCCAAACCTAGTAATGGAAAGAGGTCAGGATCTGACTTGTGAGAGCTGAGCTGAGACCAGAGGCTTTCTTATATGAACACACCAGGACGTACTCTTATGCATTGCTGCATATTAAAAATTAGATGCAGTTTGAAAAATGTTCCCCGAAAGACAAACACTTTTGATTAATTTCAGGCGGATATATAAATGTCCTTTGATGCGTAAGATACTGAGCTGGTGATAATAGCTCTTTCTTATTCAGCCATGGGAAGCATTTCAAAAGCTCCCATTGAATTGGTTATAACATTAATGTTTAATGCAAGGAGGTTTTGTAACATCTGAAAATAAAGTTCAGAATACACAGCTGAGGAAAACATGATCCTTAGTAGTGTTTCAAATGATTAAAAACAAATTTAAAATCTTCCAGTTTCACACCATTGTTTGAGAGCGACAGAACCCATTACCGTCCTCCAATACAATGATGTGGTGGAGAAAGCATTCTATTAGGAAAAGGCCAAGGTAATCCTTAAAAGAACATATCCATCTGCTCTGAAGCGCTGTTGACACAAAGCTTGCATATGACGCCAGCACTTTCTGGGAAATTGAATGACAATCACAGTAAATATATCAATTGACAACCTAAGGCAACAATAAAAAGCTGTAGTGGGCGTTCAAAGGGGCTACAGTACAGTGCATCAAAGCTGTTTCTGGCAAGAGGTGAAATAAAAGCTTGCTTGTAAATTTCATTAGAGCTTGCAATTCTACTACAGTACAGTATTTGTATTTTTATTGTTGATTACATTTTTGATACAATTCAAGTTACTGTCTGATATGCTCAACATCACAACAGCAGATTTGACACTGCACATTAGGAAACTATATTTGTTGCTCTAAATTCACTCCCACCCACCCCCGCATGAAGATTGATGGCTGATCCAATTCAATGGTTGCTTGCGCACCCCCCTGGTACCAGCAAGATTGTTGCTTTGGAAAGAAAAAACTTTCCTTTACTCTCAATCTAAACTAACATGTGCTTCAGAATCACAGCAAAACCGTATAAAGGGTCATCTCAAAGTAGAATTCAAAATGGAATAATCCCTTATTAACCCAAAAATCTAACTTTTAGCATTTGGATTGAATCACATTTAGTTTGTTATTTCAGCTTTTCTAACCAATTAAATATCCCAGTGATTAGTAACAACATAAGTAATTACCGTGAGGCCAGATGTTAGCCAATTTAATGAGATCCTACAATTTGTACAACAGGCTGTTAGTACAGATGTTAGTTCATCTAAAACCATTGGGTAAACAAATTAATACGCAGACAGATCCTCAGGAACAAAAAAAATGTCTGCCAATAAAGGAATATGCTCAAATCAGTTAGTTGGTCGAACTGTTACTCTGACCTGAGCAACTTGTCAATGCTAATGCTCTAGACAGTACTGGAGAATTGTGCAGTGACCTGACGACCTGGAGTTTGGATGTTTTGTAGCATGTGATCTGGTAATCGCTTCTAGAAGTTGTGTAACTCAATGGTTTAGATCTCTTGCCTCGCAAGCGAGAGACCTGTGTTCGAATCCAGGCAGGTCAGGGCAAAACCTTGGGCAAGTTTCCTTCCTTCACACGCTTGATAATAATCTCTCCAAAGAAAACCACATTAATAAAATTGATCATTTCAATCCATGACTGTTTATGGGACACTGCTGTGCGCAATTGGCTGCCGCGTTTCGCCCACAAATACAGTCAATTCCGTGAAGCACTTTGAGACGTCTAGAAGATGTCTCAAAGCGCTATATTGAATGCAAGGATGATGATGATGATTATTATTATTATTATTATTATTACTACCTGGGTTCGATTCCTGGTAGGGGGAAATATTAGGCATGTTTCCTTACACCACATGCCTTTGTTTACCAGGCAGTAATTAGGAATCCGGTTGTTAGTCGATTGGCGGAATGTTTTTCTAGGGGTAATAATTCCTTACATTTAAAAAAAATTGGTTACTCAATCCACAACTGTTTGTGGGACACTGCTGTGCGCAATTGGCTGCCGCTTTTAGCCCACAAATATACAGTCAATTCACTTTACAGTATATTTTGTGAATTATTTGTCTATTCTTACACTGGAACTTTACACTGACATCCTGACTGTCTGTCCTCTGGTGGATGTTAAATATTAAAGACTCCAACTATTCAAAAAGCAAATGTATGTCACCAAACAATCCTCCAGATCAATTTGCCATTCATCTCATGGCTACTTGTAGGACTTTGCCTACGAGCAAAATAGAACAATTTTCCTGAAAAAAATGGTTACTACATTTGACAGTAATTATTGAATGTATTTTAACAACAGCAACAACAAATTACAATTCCCTTTGTATAGTGCCTTTCACGTCGGGAGGACGTCCATGTTTCAGCATGGTAAAGCGCTATAAAAGTGCAAGCTCTAACTTTCGAGCGCCTTGGGACGTCCTCCTGACGTGAAAGGCGCTATACAAATGTAATTTGGTTATTGTTGTTCCTAGCCATTTTCATTCTCTTTCCCACTCTTGGTTATAAGAATCATAAATGTTTCTCAGATAACAATAACAAAATTACACTTGTATAGATAAGACTTACATCTGTGCTAGCCATGAAAGTCATGAAAGTCATGCAATTTGTGCCACATACATTTTAAAAAAATCTAATTTATTGTACACACATAACTAGAATTTTACCTCTAGTTTTTAATTCAATTCAAAACTGATAGCGATTGGTGCTGGCAGCCCTGGCTTTTCACTGTATATAGTAACATAGGAAATGCCTGATGACAGAAAACTGGGAGGTGTAGATAAATTGCGAAGAGAAAAGACATCAGAAACTTGCAGGGAAACAAAGATAAAGCAATTATGCAGAACTACAGTAGGTGAAATTTAACACAAAAAAAGCTAAATACATTTCAATGTGGGAATTACAGGTGATTATGATTTCTCAATGGGGAACCAGTAACAAGTATAGCTGAGTAACAGGAACTAGGACTCCAAGTCCCAAACTATTATAATCTAGTTTACAAAAGCAGAAAACAATCTACAAGGCTAGATGGGACAATGGGGTTTATAAGAAAGGGTCTGAAATATCGAAGTTAGAAATTACATATAGTGTTAGTCAGACCTCATATGGTGTAATGCGTTCAGGTTTGGACACTCAACCTTAAGAAGCATGCACCATCCTTAAAGGGTGTCCTGTAACCAGTTAGAAGGTTTGTAATAGGATTGAAAGTCTTAGCTCAGAGGAGAGGCTGGATAAGCCTGGGTTGTATACTTCGCAGATGAAAATGTTGAGAGGTTATCTGACAAGTATTTCAATTAATTAAGAAGATAAGAGGCCTACCAACTGAGGCAGGCTGACCCACAGGTATTGCACACAAAATGGAATGGGAAACAGAATTAAAATGTCAGCCATAATCCAAACTAATAAACACAAAATATCTGTCTGTGTGTCCATCGGTCCGTCAATAATACAATGACCGATTGATGTATAGATATGATTTATATCTCATTGTAAAGGTCTTGCATAGGGAATGTCATATACATATTTTGGGAGTGGGGGGAGGGGGGGGCATCTCCCATCATTGATGAGCTATAACCTAAACAAGTTCATCACACATGTATAGACTCCAACAAGGAGTCCTTCCAACAGGAGTCCTCCTACAGGAATCCTCCCAATAGCACATTTTCTTCATCTTCAGGGATAAAGATGCCTAAGGAGCAAAGATCAAGTGTTTTAGGGACAATTAAAATACCAGGCAAAAGAGAGAAGGCTGATTAAATGAAAATGAAGAACAAAGAACAGCACGGTTGGACTTTCATGCAGAAAGGCTTGCAAAAACATGGTAAAATGAATTGTGCACTCAAAGAACAGCGTAACTGGTCTTGAATGCTGGAAGGACTGCAAGACTTGATGGGCTGGATGGCCTCTTCATACACTTAACACAACTTTGTTAGGTTTTGGGGGACATGCGTAGTTATTGTGAGAGAGCAGGGGAGTGGGATTGACTTTGAATTGCTCTTTTCAAAGTGTCCGGACAGACTCGATGGGCCAAATGGCCTCCCTTATGTGCTATACAATCCTATGATTCTATGATGTCAGCTGCAAAATAAAATTTACAATGGTGAAACAAATCAGCAATTTTAAGTAAAGTTGAATGAAGTGAGAGCGAAAATGACAATGTATTGCACTGCACAACATCTGGCAGTCTTCAAAGAGCAGCTGGAATGAATGATGAAGTAAAACTATGACATTGGACTGAAAGGTATTCTGGTCTGGCTCTGCACAACATGTCAACAGATAAACAATGTGAAAGACGCAGTCATGAAAACCCATTAGTCATACAACATACTCTTCCGGAACATTCAGTACTTGGTTACCATTTCTATGTATCTACAGCACATTTGGTAGGTTGTTGAGATTATTGTGGCAGTGATTCGCCGCCAAGTGTGTGGAATAAATAGGATGTTGGACTGTCCATATTGCTCGGGAACCTAGGCGGAAGATGTGACTTTAGTAGTGGTGTTAGTCACACAAGTGAAGTACAAATATGACGGGAATCAACCAGGCTCTCTCATGGTCTGTTCAGACTGCATCGGAATGCCAAAAAGTTTTAGTCAAGCCTTTGTAAAACTGTTAACAAATTAATCATATTTCTAACTGAAATTGGATGTTTTTTCTTCTGGCCAAACTCGACTGGGGGGGAGTAGAAACAACAACAACAAATTACACTTGTATAGTGCCTTCAATGTTAGGAGGACGTCCCAAGGCGCTGGACAGTCATTGTTTCAGACCCAAGCTTGGGGGGGGGGGGGTGGGGGTGGGGGGAAGGGAGGGGATTAGGGGTTGCTGATGGGAGTATCGAAGAGGAGATTCTTGAGGTGGACTTGAAGGAGGCTAGGGAGGGGGCAAAGTAGAGGGAGTTCCTGAGTTAGGGGCAAAGCGGCTAAAGGCTCGCCAGCCAATGGTGGAGCAGGTGGGTTGGGGGACATGGAGCAGGCCTGAGCCTGCTGAGCAGAGGGTGTGGGCAGGTTGATAGGGGTTTAGTAAGGCAGAGTCATTGATTGTGATAACTTGACTACAATGGAGTCCATTTAAATTGTACCCACCAACAAACATTTTTTAAAAATAGGAGCAATTAAAACTGGGGAACCTTATAACAATTGTCAAATTTTCAGATTATGTGATTAATTGGAATGTCCTGCCAACGTGAAAGGAGCTCTAAAAATGTCATTTTGTATTGTATTGTATTGTAATAATACTGAAGGAAATGGTGGAAATATATCGAGAGAATAACAACAACAACAACAAAATTACATTTATAGAGCGCCTTTCATGTCGGGAGGACATCCCAAAGCGCTGAATATCACAATACACTATATACATAAAGCGATTTGTATGACTGTGGTTGCAAAGGTTCTCGGTTTAATTTGTTTTCAAAGATTTGCAGATATTCTGCCTCTTAAAACTTCTTTGGATTTAGTACAAAGCCCCCTCAGCGATCTTCATTTAATTTGAGTTCTCTAGGTCCAAATCCTTCCTGTAGGCAACAACTGTCCCACATACGGGTGGTCCAGGAGATATCATTTATTTCTCTTAGCAATGGGAAGATGTATTTTGTGTCAGTTAAGACATGCAGGCTTTAGATGCACTAATTGCTTGCCTTTTGTGAGAATGTCACTCAAAGCAGGAATACCTCCAACACAAATTGCAATTCTACTCTTGATTGATTCATAGCTCTGCATTTCATATTTTAGCACAATATAGATTATATGCACAAAACCTAAGGAGGTTATATATGCAGGTCAATATACTAATCAGTTGTTTAATTATGAAAAAGAATCACCTATCACGGTTGCCTTTAGGCTTCTGAGCTTTGGCTAATCCCTGAATCATTAGCAGCAAAAGACGGGGCCCAGCTAGCAAAGTATTTATCAACTAACAAGGTATTTATCCGTGTTCTATCCTTTAAGACTTAGTGTTGAGGCCACCTTCATCTCTTTTAATAATAATCCTTGCATTTGATATGGTGCCTTATCACATGTTTGAGAGATTTCAAAGAGCTTCGCAGAATATTGTGTCAAGTGAATTAACTGTATATTTTGTGTACTCTGTCTTGGATTGCTGCAAATCTTTCTGTTCATTAACCAGGCATATCTCCTCAAAGCCATCTCAACTCGAGGAAAACCACTATTTACCTTCCCTCCTGTAGGAGCAGCTTTTAGACATACGGCACTGAAATTGTAATGTAAAATTCCCGTTGCCCTGAGGTGATAGTTTATGACTTTGGCTTGCCCTCAGACATCATCTATTATCCTCTGGGTTAAGAAAGCATATTTTTGTGCTCCTTCAGGTCATAAAGTGAATCAATCTAAACCACTGTCTACCCTATTGTTGGGCTGGATTGGAGGACATAGAAGAATCACGGAGAAATCCAGTACCACTATACAGCAACAAAATTATATTTATATACAATAAAAGCCAGTTGATCTGGCACTCTTGGGACCTGGCCAATGCTGGTTAAAGCGCATGCCGGATATTCGGCCGAAAACATACACAAAAAAAATACATTGTGCTGGATAAATTCTGGTTAATCGAATGGGGACCTTTTTTTTGCGGTGCCAGTTATACAGAAGTTACGGTTGATCGGGTCACGGAAAAACAGGCTTTTATTGTAGTGCCTTTCACGTTAGGAGGATATCCCAAGGCGCTGGACAGTCAGTGTTTCAGACCCGAGCTGGGGTTGGCATCAGGGAGGGTAGAGGGAGGTGGGGGGTGGGGGTGACCAATGTTTAAAGTGACAGGTTGACTGAATTTGAATAGCATTTTTCTTTGTTCTCTGAGCTGCTTAAGGATCCTGGGCAGCACAGCAACCCTCAGTGCACATACTTGACACCAAAAGAGTTGAAGCAGTTAACTGGCAATTATTGAAGCTGTGAGGTCAAGGGCTGTTGTGTCACCTTTTCCAGCAGATTCCCTTTATCTGGTTCTCTGAACAACAGAAACCCCTGCCTGTGTGTTGTGCTCTGGTCATAAATTCTCATTTTTTTCAGCTTGAGGTGATTTCTTATAAATTCAGACAATTCTACTCTCCATGACAGATAAATCTCAGACCGGATTCTCACCATTTCTAAACATGAATACAGCTTCTAATATTGATCTTCTAATTTATGACCGTAGATCCAGTGGTACTGGTATCTCAGGCTTTGGAATTAATTTTTTAAAACCACTAAAAGCTCTTTTTCTCCCTGCCACTGAAATCTGCCTGGAAGATTAGACAACACAAAGTGAAGGCAATGGAGAGACAATGGAGGGAACATCTTTGCTTTGATACTATTCATTTTGTGGTCCTTGCTGAGATGCTCCTAAATCCAGAAAAACAAGTTCAGTTTTGTTGTAAGATTTGTCATTTCTTTTTATCAAAATGTGTAATTTTAATATCAATTTCTACAGATGAGGAAGACAAATGATGTTTGGGATTACAGTTAATAAATAAATAATAATCCTCACATTTGATACAGCACCTTATCGTATCATTGAAATGTCTCAAATCACTAGATTGCACTGAAAAGCATAGTAACTGCATTTATAAGTAAATGCTAGGGTCCGGCGATATATCGATATATCGCTAAAACCCGATATAATTTTCATATCGATACGCCGATATAGACATTTAAAAAATATCGATATATCGAAAAACGATATATCGAGGTAAAAAATCGGGATGCGAGCACACTGAACTACAAGACCCATAATGCTCATCTCTATACACAATGCACAGACTGAGGTGCAAAGCCGCCATATTGTATTCACAGTACTCGAATACAATATACAGGTATGCAAGGGCTGGGGGGTGAGAGAGACGGCTGGGGGTGGGGGAGAGGGTGAGGGGGAGAGAGACTGCTGGGGGGTTTGAGGGGGAGAGAGACGGCTGGGGGGAGGGGGAGAGATACGGCTGGGGGGAGGGGGAGAGATACGGCTGGGGGGGGAGAGGGGGAGAGAGACGGCTGGGTGGGGGGAGAGGTGGAGAGAGACGGCTGGGGGGAGGGGGAGAGAGACGGCTGGGGTGAGAGGGGGAGAGAGACGGCAGGGGGAGGGGGAGAGATACGGCTGGGGGGAGGCGGAGAGAGACGGCTGGGGTGGGGAGAGAGATGGTTGAGGGGGGAGGAGAGGGGGAGAGAGACGGCTGGGGGAAGGGAAAGAGAGACGGCTGGGGGGAGAGAGATGGCTGGGGGGGTGGACAGAGACGGCTGGGTGGGGGAGGAGAGGGGGAGAGAGACGGCTGGAGGGAGGGGGAGAGAGACGGCGGGGGGGGGGGGGGAGGGAGAAAGAGACGGCTGGGGGGGCGGGGAGAGACGGGGTGGATGCGATAATATACAGATAGATAGAGATGATGGGGATGTGAAAGAGGAGAGAGGGAGAGAGACACAGAGACACACAGACAGAAAAACACAGAGATGGAGAGAGTGAGAGACACAGAGAGAGAAAGATATTTACCTCCTGAGAAGATAGGCCCCGAATGCGCGCGCACCCGGAATGCGCGCGCACTCCGAATGTGCGCGCACTACGAATGCGCGCGTGCATGTGCAGTACGAAAAACCTGAAAATATCGATATTTCGGTAAATCTCGATATGAGCCCATCGATATATTTAATCGGAAAATTTTCCATATCGACGGACCCCAGTAAATGCTACAGGCAATTTGCGCACAGCAATTGTTCATATATATAAAAGCCTTAGGTATGTTTCCGCAATTGTAACAATGAATTCTAAAAGGAAAACAAAAATCAATACAGTTTAAAAAACAACAACAAAGAAAAACAACCCAGTGATTAAAGCTCACCTTTTTTTTGTAAACAACAAATACATTATTTTTAAAAAGTTTCAAAATATATGAATAAACGTGTTCAAAAACACGAGGCCGCGTAAGTTATGCGGGGGTATAGCTAGTGTAACCATAAAAAGCTATGTGAAACACCTAGTGGACCAAAAAAATCTGTGTCGAGTCCCCACCTCCATTCAAATCAGATTGCTCATTAGAAATCCCATTAGAAATATAAAAATCCAGAGTGTGAAAAGTTCTGACGGAGCATGATGTAGACTCTGTGCTGCTTTGTCATTTTGGGACACAATCATAGCTTCTTGTTACTTGAGATCTTCATCTCCCATATTTTAGACCTGCTCTTCAATTAGTACTGGTGATGATTTGATTTGTAATGTAACACAGACTGACTTACAATGCAGCAATGCCACCAATTTCAGGCAACGTTCTACCGGTCTCCCACGGCAATTGTTCTCCCACATAAGCATACAATTATTTCTCCTCTTCTGTCACACCTTTCTGTCATATATTCAATAAATCCTGACAGCGTGTATATAGGTAATCACTTTACCCCCTTTACTTTCTGTTAATGGACGTATGAAGGTTGACTGTCAACACATTGTCAAAATCAGATGTCAAGGCTGTCAATGAGTTATACCACAATAAAATGTAAATTTAGAATGTTGTCACAAATCATTGCATGGTTTGGTGGAAATGTTAGGTTGCCATAGTGTTTTCCATAGCAACGTAACATTTGATGCACAGATAAACTCCTCTTATGACCTCCATAATGGTTACATTAAGTATTAAAATAAATACAAGTTAAATGTTCTTTCGGGAAAGAAGAGAAAAACCAAAACATCTTATATAAGTAATGAAATGAGTTATAAAGCTTCAATTCTATCTAATTTGGAGCTTTGGGTGCATCTCTAAGTATCTAAAATGGCTTTGATGAATATTTGATGCTTACAAAGAAAATACAGAACGTAACAATATACAGTATTGTATTTACATAAGTAATGAAAACAAGGCATGTGAATTTTCCAGCTAGACCCACTCTTTATATGATCATTTAGTTCTGAATTTTGATCTGATACTAATCCTGTATCGACTGGTTCACAGAAAAGGATGTGTGAATCATTGACAATGCTCTAAAAATGAAGAATTAATTGAAGTTTAAAAGGAAGTTAGGTAGGTACTTGAGAGTTTGTGTAACAAGGGCTATGGAGAAGAGGTAGACAATGGGATGAGAAAGATACAGTGCTTCTATAAACTAATAACATGGAGACAATTCCCGGGCAGGGCAGAAATGTTTAAATATGGTGATGGATTTCCGTGTGTATAAGACTGTTTCAATCTGGGGGATAAATCAAAGTGTACTAACTCGAACTAACTCTTTATCCTCCATGGAGCATTTTGCACATTTAGCATCAGTATTTTTCATAAAATATTTATTATGAATAATACATTGAATGTTTGGAATATACTAACTTAATTAAGAACATACAGAATTCCACAAAGGGGCTAAATCCTTTCTGAGCGATCCAAAAATAGGCCTTAACCCATTATAACATTCAGTCCTCCAATATCAGTATGGATCATAACAGCTTATATAGTAGTATTGGTGAAGTATTTTCTGGAGAGATTACATTAAGCATAATAATGGGGAGTCCTGTAGCTCAGTGGTTAGAGCACTCGCCTTACCACAATCCCTCCGATCTTGCTTCCTCCCTTTCCTCCTTCAAGGCCAGTCTCAAGACCATCCTCTTCGACCGTGCCTTTGGCTGCCCCACTCTCTTCCCCTCTCCCACTGTCCTTCCCCTTTCCCCTACCCCGACCCTCCCCACCCCGACTCGGGTCCCGACCTGGCTGTTCAATGCTTTGGGATATCCTCCCGACGTGAAAGGCACTTTATAAGTACAATTTTGTTGTTGTTGTTACAAGCATGAGACCTGTGTTCGAATCCAGGCAGGTCAGGGCGAAACGGTCAAGTTTCCTTACTCCACACGCCTACAAATAAACCCTCCAAAAATCCACGTCATTTAAATCCACGACTGTTTGTGGGACACTGCTGTGTGCGATTGGCTGCTGCGTTTCACCCACAAATATACAGTCAATTCATTTTACAGTATATTCTGTGATGCGCTGTATCAAATGCAAGGATTATTCTTATTATTGTTGTAATGCTCAGGGTGTTGTGTCCTATTAGAATGGATTATTTTTCGTTGATTAGAAGTGCTCACTGAGTAGCAGTAAGCAGTGTTTACAAGTATTTATCCCCAAGACTGCCATTTTTTATGCTGGAATTGAAGTTCGATTTATGTTCTGAGGATTTGGAGCATGAAAACATACTTCAACACAATGGCTAATGAAATGAGTTGAAGGAATTTGACCCGCAGGAAACTTTTTGGAGAGGGTGGGGTGAATTCTTTTTGGTCTAGACATTTAGCTTCTCAGAGATTGTCAGAAGGTTTTGGTTTTGAAGCTGATTTTCTGTTTATTTTGTAAGAACAGAAATTAAGGCTGAATTTAAGAATTGTCCAATTATTGCCTCACAGTGATATATCAGGGAAAAAAGTATATTTCTACAACCTGTGATTTGAGGTAAAATCATCTTATCATGAGAAACCTTGAAGGTGAACCAAACCCCCAAATTTAATAAGCCACCAATTGTGAGAATGGCAGGAATGATCCTGAGAAAAATAAAGTAATGGTCAGGCAAAATACTAATGAAACTACTGTAAGTACTTACTGTTGATTTAGAAGTAACATTTGTGGTAGCTTTAAAGTTCTCCTTGTGCTATTTAAAGGACATTCAATAATTACAAGCACACCCTCTTGGATAAGTAAAATTATTTCTTCCAGATCACCAGTGCAATTTTACTTTGGAATTGCATATTTTTAAATAGAATTTTTAACCACAAGGGTATTTTATCTGTTGTAAATGGATGTTTTTGTTTAATATGTACCGTATTATATCTGGGCTCGATCAGCCTGAGAGAGAAAAAAAATCAGCTTCTCCTGGACCGAGTAAAAACATTTCAGCAATTTTCAAACAGAAAACATAAGCATGACATGAAAACATAATTCTGTACTAATAATAATATTTGCATCAAATATTTCATCTTTCTCATTGGGAGGGTGCCTGAAAGTGCTTCACAAGATGTACTGTTAAGTGCAGTGCACCAAGCTAGTCAGGAACCTAGGTATCTTGTTCGATTCTCAACTGTCTTTCCTCCCCCACATCCAAGCAATGACTCTGCCTTCCCACACCTCCGCAATATTGCCTGACTCTGCCATTAGCTTACCCCCAAGGCCGCTGAACCCTCATTCATGCCTTCATTACACCCCGGCCTGACTACTCAAACACCCTGCTTGTCGTCCTTCCCAATTCCTCCCTCCACAGGTTGCAGATAATCCAGAACTCTGTGGGCCGTGTCATCTACTGCTCCAAGCTCCATGACCCCATCTCCCCCATCCTCACCCGACTCCACTGGCTCTCCATCACCCAGTGGATTCAAGATCCTGGTCCTCACATTCAAAGCCCTCCACGGTCTCGCCTCTCCCTACATCTGTGACCTCCTAACCCCTTACCAATCCGCTCGCCCCCTCCGCTCAGCAGGCTCCGGCCTGCTCCACGTTCCCCGACTCACCCACCCCACCATTGGCGGGCGAGCCTTTAGCACTCTGCCCCCAAACTCTGGAACTCCATCCCGCAGTCCCTCCACCTCGTCCCCTCCCTGGCCCCCTTCAAGTCCCACCTCATGACCCTCCTCTTCGACGGTCCCATCGGTCACCCTAAATCCCCCCCCTTTCCCTCCACCCTCCGCGTCCCTGACCCCAGCTCAGGTCTGAAACAATGATTGTCCAGCACATTGGGACATACTCCTGACATGAAAGACACTATACAAGTGTAATTTAGTTGTTGTTGTTGCATATTTTCTTGGCCAATGCGGCACAAAGATGTCCCATAAATAGCCATGAAGCTGACTAGGACACCAGGAATAACTCCCTTCTCTTTTTGAGCAGTGCATGGAATCTTTTAATATACACCTGAACGAGCAGATGGAACTATAGTTTAACATCTTAACTGAAGAACAGATCCTTCAACAATGCAGAGCACACTGGCAGCAGTGTGTTGGCATGTCAGCCTGTATTACATGATTTCAAAGACTCCAAATGGGACTTAATCTCACAATCGTCTCACTCAGCTCAAAGTCGAGAGTGCTATCAACTGAGACAGGTTAAACCATAATACGTCCCAGAGCGTCTGGGCTGGGTCACTGCAGATGTGATTATTTGCAATTGTTGTTGACAAGGATACTGGGAGACACATTACTTCTCTGCTTTTTTTTCTCTCTTGCTCTTTGAGAAAACAATATTATGAAAATTCCTTGTTGTGGGTAGAAACACTGTGTGATTTTAATGGCATCTGTCATTCTTCTTTAATAGTGACAAAACTGTTACCAGAAGCAATATGATGTGTTCCATCACAGGTTCACCTTTGAGTCAATGGACTTTGCTGCTGTCAGAACAAAGGGGCTCTAAAGTTACTATAGCTCTTTCAGGCAATGTTTTTCTCCTCCAATTGTCTTCCCTAAATAAACACCAGGAAGTAGTTCTTCATGTAAAGTTTAATTAACCACTGTAATGGATTACTTGGAAGAGAGTTTGAGGTTGGGATACTGGATTCATTTAAGAAATAGCTTGATGTTATAACTGGCAGGTCACAGAAATAGATAGTATTCCAGCATTGAAATCGATCATTCAGCCTTACAAGTCCAAGCCAGCGTTTATAACGTACATGAGCTACTTGAATGTCTCAAAAAGCTTTAGAGAGATGCAGTAACTTTAGTAGGGTGGGAGTTGATTACACTAGATAAAGGTACAATCAAAGACGTGCTTTTTTTAAAGAAAGGTTCAGAGATGGATCATGGAAATCAGAGGTATATAAGGAGAGAATTCCAGAGAAACAGGCAAGGTGGCTGAAGTTTTGCTCATCGATGGTGGACTGGGGAAGGAGATAGGGGTCGAGGACCAGTCTTTAGATGATGGAGTGGAAAGACCAGGTGAGAAGACTGCAGGAAGTCACAGATGTGGGGTGAGATTAAACGTGTGGATACATTTGAAAATCATAACTTCGGGGTGGGGGGCACAGGAGCTAACAATATGTAGCCAAGGAAGTCGTGTTCCTTACCCAGGTGAATCCAAACTCTGAAACTAATCAGTAGCCTTGGGAAATCAGGCAGAAACTCAATGATATCAAACAAAGTGCCAAGATAACGCAGTATCTAATTATTGCTGGGTGAAATCATTATGTGTATTTTCAGCAAAACTTGTACTGTAGCTAAAGCATGAATTTTTCATGGGGAGTGATTCTTGAAGTGTTATTTCCATTGCTGTTTCCTCACAATTTAGAAACTGTTGCATAATGCTTCCTCTGTGTTCACTGTACTGCCATGGGAGAGATTTTGTGAATCCCATTAACACCTGCTGCAATATTGATGAGTGAATATTTTGCTGCACACAAAACTGAACTGGAATTGGAAGCTTGTAGGAAAACACTGGTGTGGGAAAGGGAAGTGGAACACTACTGATGTAGGACGTGTGGTATTGGCTTCTGAAAGAGCAAAGATATCTATTAGCACCTTTAAGGTAGGAAAATATTACAATGCACTCCATAGCGACAGACTAGGCAAGCGGTGAGGGTGATAATGGAAGGGTGGGAGGGAAGTGACCAAAGGCGCAATACAAGAGAAGGGTTTGGAAAATAGTAAGAGATGGAGAGAGAGTGTACATAGCAATATGCAGGATAGCATCCCCAGTTTCAAACTATCCCCTTCACCCTGGGTAGTATCTCAGAGCATTGAAAATGGGCTAGTTTGACATTTAGGCAAGGAGAAGGGAGATAACGTAAGCCCAGTCGAAAACAAAAGACTTCAGGTGCAATCTGAAGATGGGCAAAGAAAGGGGTGGAGGGACAGAGGCAGGGAGTTCCAGATTTTCACAGACATGATGGACCAATTGCCCTTCTTCTATGCCATAAATTTCTGCAGTTCTATCGGTTGCAGTGGCTGAAATCACAGCTGGCAATGGTGGAGAAAAGGGAACAATGGACATGTAGAAGTCCTGAGCCAGCTAAGCAAAGCTCATGGGAAGGACAACAACCTTCCAAATAAAATTGTTCATTCAGGTCATGGTTGTTCATGGGACATTGCTGTGCACAAATTGGCCTCTGCGTTTGCGAACATTTTATATGCAATGTGTAGTCAATTCTGTGAATTGCTTTTGAGATATTGTGACAATGTGATAAGACACTACATCAAATGCAAGGATTATTATATTTATGATGAGTAATGGACAATGGCTGATATAGTCCAATGCACTAATCCCCTTATGCTTTATCGTAAAAAAAAACTTTTGATAAAAAGCTACAATTTAAAACTATCTGAAGACTTTATACTGAAATATGCAAAGTTATGTCTGGTAAGAACTTTTATGCTCATTCCCAATTCTCTACTTTGCTTTATGCCTCCTGCCATCAAACGATATACAGATGACAAAGATATTGAAAAGTTTATTGAAAGGATGAAATGAAACGCTCCATTCATTTCATGTGATTTCTGCCAAGTGGAGAATAAATCTTCTACCCACCCCCAATCTTACTGAAGTGGGGTACTTCAAGTTATTAGTTTTAATGCTTACATGGCTAAATACAAGACATCAACCTTCCTTCCGAAAATAATAATAATCCTGGCATTTGATATAGATCTTTATCACGTCTTCGAGACATCTCAAAGCACTTCACAGAATCACAATGAATTGACTGTATATTTTGTGGGCAAAACGCGGCCACAATTGCACTCATCAGTGTCCCATAAATAGTTGTGGATTGAAGTCACCAATTTATCATTACTATATTTTTGAAGGAATTATTACCTCTGAAAAAGAGATCCTAACAACAAGTCTAATAAAAATGAATTACCAGTCAGCAATATTTTCATTTCAGTCAGTGACGCTTAAAGTACATAAGTCTGTCTCATTTAGTTCCACTGTTTCATAGATGGAACATATTATTGAATAATACTAATGCCTTGAGCTAGATTTTATAAGAAAGTGAAAACAAACTGCTTTGTTTTTTTATTGGTGCATTCTACTGAATTAGTTTGTTATGGGCTCTTATGTAATGCTAACAAAAGGACTATGATCCATTTTACAGATACAGGTGAGCCATCATTTATAAATGTAAAACAATCACTAGCATTTTTAACTGTTTTTTAAATTGCCTCTAATCATTTCCACTGATGATTTGATGCTTACCGTGTACAGCAATTCTGTAAAAGTTATAACTATTTTAGATGTGTTTTGAACGTGAAAGCTTTCTCAGATACAAAATGTAGAACACTTATTTTGTAAAGGTTTACTTTCTGTCTGCCCAGGTAATAAACTGAGGATTGTTGAAGTTGGAAGGATATGGGATAGTCAAGGAACTACCCAACACAGTGTTCCTATTGAAGTAACTAGGCATATTTTCAGTATAAAGTCTTCAGGGAGACTTAGGGCACAGCAGCTTGCGAATAAAGCAAACAAACATTAGGGGATCATTACCAGGAAAATAAGAGTCACTATCCATTATTTTTGTGTCAGTCACAGTTCCACTAGTGTTCTGCAATCTATGGGCATGTTATGCACTAGTATTCAGTGAGCTTGCTGCACTATATCTCATTATGTTTTCTATTACCTTGTGGGAAATGGGAATAGAGCAAACTTGGACAAAATAATATACAGAAATAAATTAGATGTTAAAAATGCAGAGGTGAACATGACTAACATTTAGAATCATTAAGGATACAGTATGCAGATGAAGCCTGTTTCACAACTAAATTTCATATGATAAATTATTGCGATAAAAAACTGTCAGTAAGTAGAGCTGAAATAAATGTAACCCTATTCAACGCACCAAAACAGGAACTGATTATGTGAAATACGTTTATTGGAGTCAAATTTATCAAAAAGAATAGCAGCTTTAATCATAAGATGGCACTAAATTAGTTAATAAAATATTTGTCATAGTCCTGTTAGAAAAGACTGCTCACAGAAAGAGGTTGAAAAGTGGTTGAAAAGTACAGTACTTTAATTTCCTTTAGATATCGGTTTTGATCAGCCACATGTCTGACACATGCGGAAACCCATCACAATGCCAAGAGCAATATGAATGTGCACCCTCTCCCTGGAGGGATACATCCTTCTTATTTAATTAATAATAAAAATAATAATACTTGCATTTATTATAGCGCTTTTCACATCTTATCGACATCTCCAAGAGCTTCACAGAATATACTGCCAGAGCCACTGGCCACACAGAATCTCAATGGAGAGTTAATCAAGCCATTGAAGTCACTGGCTGTATAGGAGATGGGATGGCTCAGATCAAAGCAGGAGGAAATAAGACATTCTTATCGAAATAAATGAACATATAGTAATAATCCTTGCATTTGGTACACAAAGTTTCATAGTGAAAAGATAATATACTAAAAACCCGTTTATCCGTGACCCAATCAAACGTAGCTTCCGTATAACCGGCATCTCCAAAAAAGGTCCCCATTCGATTAACCAGATCTTATCCAGCACAATCGCGGTGGCGCATTTAATGAGTCGATTGTTGCACTAGAGTACAGTACGATTAGTTCTGAATGCTGCCAGTAGTGGCACTTCCGGTTTTTCTTCTTAAAGGGGCACTGTTTATCTTCTACCTTTTCTCTCTCTCCCTCTTTTTTGTTTTCTTTCTCTGTCTCCCCTTCCTTCCTTCCTTCCTTCCTTCCTTCCTTCCTTCCTTCCTTCCTTCCTTCCTTCCTTCCTTCCTTCCTTCCTTCCTTCCTTCCTTCCTTCCTTCCTTCCTTCCTTCCTTCCTTCCTTCCTTCCTTCCCCCCCTCCCCCCCCCCCCCTCCCTCCCTCCCTCCCTCCCTCCCTCTCTCTCGCTCTCTCTCTCTGACAGATACTATATATTGCCACTGTAGCCTGAATGTATCGTGGGTTGATACACTGTTTTGGTGAGGTGGGAGGCAGGGAGAGAGAGGGTGTGGAGGAAAGAGAGGGAAAGAGGGGGGGGGGGGGGGGGGGGGAAAGAGAGAGGAGTGGGAGAGAGAGGTGGGGGCGAGGAGGGAAGAGAGAGAGGGGGTGAATTGATTGATTTAGATGGAAAATGAGAGGAGTGGAGGGGTGTTGGGTTTGGAGCCATTGAGATGCCAGACTGACTGAGTGTGTGTGAAAGCGAGAGGGAAGGAAGGAGAGAAAGAAAAAAAGAGGAAAAATTGACAGTATCTCTTTAAGAAGAAAAAAACTCTTCCGTCCGCCATTGTAGAAGTTTGCTTTGTGATTGTGTGCTGTGTTTATAGACTGTAATCAATATTTATTACTTTATTGGTAAGTATCCATGCAATATTCTGTTATTATTTAGTCTATTATTAATGATATGTTTAAAAAATTTGAATTTTTTTAAGTCCCAACTTACTGCCCGAATATCCGGCATGCCGTTTAACCGGCATTGGCCAGGTCCTGAGGGTGCTGGATAAATGGGCTTTTATTGTAATAATATATTATTATAAGGCTATATAATATATATTAAGCACAACAACAAAATTACATTGATAAGAAAGCCTTTCACACCAGGAGGACGTCCTAAGGTACTGAACAGCCAAGTTGGGACCCTAGCATATCATAAAATGTACATTATAATATAAATATAATGTATCTATATAAATAGAATGTATATTATAGATATAATATGCATTACACATTACATGTTCAATCAGATATCTCAAAGCACTTAATAGAATATTAAGCGCAGGTTGGCAAGAGGCAAGTTTTGGGGGTCCCAGAATGAGCTTTGGGGTACTGCTGGAGTATATCCAGCTAGACAGCAACAACAAAATTACACTTATATAGTGCCTTTCAAGGCGGGAGGACATTGCAAGGCACTGGACAGTCAGTGTTTTAGACCCAAGCTGGGGTTGGGATTGGGGAAGGTGGAGGGAAGGGAAGGGGGGGTAACCAATGGCATGGTCGAAGAGGAGGCTCTTGAGGTGGGACTTCAATGAGGCTAGAGATGGGGTGAGGCGGAGGGATAGTGCAATGGAATTCCAGAGGTTAGGGGCAGAGTGGCTGAAGGCTCACCCACCAATGATGGGGCAGGTGGGTCGGGGGACGTGGAGTAATCGGCGACAGCCAAGCAGTTCTGGGTTAGGGAGGAGGCCCTCCTGACCGGTGTCGTGCAAGAAAGAGATGATACACATCTGCTTGTCGCGCTCTCTATCAGATAATTTCTACTGTCAGATCTCCAAGGAAAGGTTCTCTTGGGAATGGGAAATTCCAAGCACTCTTCAGCTGACAAGTGAATGTTGTGTTCTAAGTGAGATAACATTGATTAGTGTGGGCATGGTGAAGGTTTGGTAGGAAGAACAAGCAGGCAGATTAAAATCCTTGCTGCTTATGTTAGCGAAGATTGTTTGTTTTGTGCAGTAGAATAAAAACTGTTTGTTATACAGTTGCCTCACTTTAGTTGTTGTGTCCCCGAGCCCCTTTACAGTTTATTATGCACCAATCTGTTCCTTATCTTTTATTAATACAAGGGAATCTGCAAAGAGGTATTGTGATCAAACCCTGTTTGAAGCGAAACAATAGATTTATGAAGCAATAATTCTTCGTATCATACAAAGACAACATGGTATCATTGTCAACGTCAAGAAACTATGAACAAAAGCTGCCAGTATGTTTCAGTACATGCAAGTCAATACCTTTCACTGAGATATAATGAGCTGCAAGAACTGCTTACTTGGAAGTTTAATGCAATTTTCTTTTTAACAACATTTTGGATTTACAATTCCTGGCCTTCAACAGCAGAACAATTGGTTTTGGTCCATAAGGTGTGAAGGTTTTTTTTATCACCACATTGTTCCTAGATATCATCTTTCTTACATCAGTCAATCCGTTACTGTCTAAAACCTCTCGAAATCCGATAATAATATTAATAATAATAATCTTTGCATTTGATATAGCGCTTCTCATGTCTTCTAGATGTCTCAAAGCGCTTCTCAAAGAAACATAAAAATCCACGGCTGGGAAAGGGATTGAAATCCAAGACAGGGATTTCCCAGGCAGGGCGAAACATTGGACGAGTTTCCTTATTCCACACACTTCTGTTTACCCAGCAGAAAGTAGCAACCCGGTTGTTAGTCAATTGGCAGATTGCTTTCCAAGGGGTAATAAATAATAATCATAATAATTTGGTCACTCAATCCATGGCTGTTTGTGGGCCACTGCTGTGCTCGATTGGCTGCCGCTTATCGTCCACAAAACATACAGTCCAATCGCTTTACAGTATATTCTGTGAAGGGCTTTGAGACGTTTGGAAGATGTCATAAGGTGATATGTCAAATTCATGGATAATTATTATTATTAAGATTACAAATCCAGAATGAAACATTGGCCAAAGCCTCTGTGTTTCAATTCACATAAAATCAGGACAGAAATGGAAGAAAATGTATGATTGCTATCATTATAATAATCATTGCATTTGATATAACAGCTCCAAACATTAATTGAAACATCTTAAAGCGTTTCACAGGAGTTACTGTAACTGTATAGATGTTGCAGGGAAACCACACAGAATCGGAGAAATGTGTAGGCAGAAGGAGGTCATTCGGCCCATCGAGTCTGCACCAGCTCTCAGAGCGAGCTGCTCATTAAATCCTTTTTTTTCCAATTCAACAACAAAAGTACACTTGTATAGCGCCTTTCACGTCAGGAGGATGTCCCAAAGCGCTGGACAGTCACTGCTTCAGACCCGAGCTAAGGATGGGTGGGGTGGGGGGAGAGAAGGGGGGGATTAGGAGTTGCCGATGGTTCCATCGAAGAGGAGAGTCTTGAGGCAAGACTTGAAAAAGGCCAAGGAGGGGGCGAGGTGGAGGGACTGCGGAATGGAGTTCCAGAAGTTAGGGGCAGAGTATATGAGGGCTCGCCCGCCAATGGCAGGGTGACACTTTCAGCACGTTTCCTTACTCCGTGCCCAGAGGTGGGTAGGAACCCAGTTTTTGGTTGATTGTCAAATTGGTTTCCAAACGTTAATGGTTCCTTCAAAAAAAATGGTCACTCAATCCACAATCGTTTGTGCGCAATTGGCTGCTGCGTTTCGCCCACAAAATACAAGGTCAATCCACTTTACAGTGTATTGTGAAGCGCTTTGAGAATCTCAGCAACATGATTATATCAAATGCAAGGATTATTATTATAATAATCTCGCTGCCCTGTCCTATTCCTATCCTCTTCACCTATCAAACCTATACTAATAGATATATATAACATGTTCCTTTAAAAAAAATACAATGATAAAAATTGGTCATTTCAATCCACGACTGTTTGTGGGACACTGCTGTGCGCAATTGGCTGCTGCCTTTCACCCACAAATATACAATCAATTCACTTTACAGTAGTTTCTGTGAAGCGTTTGAGATGTCGATAAGATGTGAAAAGTGCTATATCAAATGCAAGGATTATTATTATTATTATTACATACATTTACCTTCAGAAAAACCCCTACTCCACAATATTGCCTGGCCAGGCATGTGGCTTGGCTTCAGGCCTCTTTGTTCCCTGTCTTCTTGGGACAGCCTCCTTCCTTTAGCTACAAAGAGAGAGAACTCTGGGGTCTCAGTCTTTAGGCATTACCTCTCTTCAGTACAACCCAAAGGTCCACCATCGCTGTCATCGCTTAAGCGTTACTTTATCACCGCAATATCTTTTGATTAACCATCATAGTATGGATTGGAAAGCTCAAAAAATTGCTGACCTAGGGAGCCTGAAATTTCCGAGGATTTAAACCTTAATGACCAGCGTTAAATTATTCACTTTGACCTTCAGTTAGGCATACATAGTAATAATGCCAGTAATGAAGAGGCACAATTTTGATGGCTATTGCATTGTTTTGGCCAGCAGGTTTCTGTCACATGTGGAAACCCATCACCGTGCTTAAGAGTATCCAAACCAAGGAGAAAGAACATTGGCATGGACCAGTTGGGCTGAATGGCCTGTTTCCGTGCTGTAAAATGCATTTGAACAGCTGGAATGGCCACGCTATTTTCACTGTAATAACATCGCCCACATGGGATGTGGTGGTGCAGCTGAACTCTATGATGCATTGTAACATAAACCACATCAGTGTTACAGTGTTTGGCACAAACATGGAAAAAACAATTTACCAAGTAGTGATCAACAAAGACACTGCCTCTTTGATGTTTTTCCAATCCACTCTGACCAAACAAGCATGAGCTGATTTTACAACCCAGCCCTATTAATTGCTGAGAATTGCTAATTAAAATTACATTTAAGCATCTTGATAACCATAACGCCAGCAGCAATCATCAAAATTCCATTGGATTTGCCATGACAGCTGGTAGCTAGCTACACTGGTGGTCCTTGCGACAAGGTGGCAAGCATAAAGTTTTCAGCATTTCTCCTGATCGTTGAACACAGAAGTGATGTTAACCCCTCCACTGTTGGGAACTCTTGGAAAAAACATCCATGGGAGTTTCTTATAATAGACAAAAAGATGAAATTGCATATATTTCCCATATCAATTCATGTAGTCTATTTCAAGTGAACATGAATTTGTGTTCAAAATATTGCACCTTTATAAAGCTATCATAATAGCTGTAAATTTCAGAAACAGATTTGTTTTGTCCATGTTGAAATTACAAGCCATTTATTTTTGTTTGTTGTAAGGAAATGGAAAATGGAAATTGTACATTATGCATCACTGCCTCTGGTGCGTTATGGAGTGGTACATTTATTTCAGTGCCTGTTTGCTCTATTGAACCTAGAATTGCTCCTCTTCATAAAAATAAATCTCAATTTAAATAAAAATCTTTAAAGCCATTAAAAACAAACTCTGCTCTTAAAGTAGGTCATAAAACAATTGAAATGTGTAAGTGTAAGGTATGTACTACAGATCAGCAATTGATAGAATGTGACAAAAGAAATAACTAGCATTTTAGCATGTTAAATATCTCAAAGCACTTTACCCTAGTTGCTATCAACAGCATTCTAAGATAAATCGGACGTCAGTTTCTGGAAAGCTATGTCCTACAAACAGCTACAAGGTGAATGACCAATTTTACCCAGAGGATTGTTGGCCAGGAACCAGGGAGAAACTCACACTTTTTTTGAATAGTGCCTTGAATATCCACTTCAGGAACGGGCAGATGGGATTTCTGTTTAACATTTCATCCGAGGGAGACACAGTCGACAAGGACTGCTTTAGAGTGTCTGTATGGACTGACTATGAGCACAAGTACCCAGCTACCAACTGAGCCAAAATTTTGTATCAAAACACTAAACCCCTGTTTTTCACAAGGGCCTACTGAAAAATATTTAGTACCGTTGCTTCTAGACCTATTATCATTCTCAAGAGCCTCAAAGGCAAACTACTGAAGTTCCACATTTGTCTTATTTTTGATTGTCCGCATGGAGTGTCCGTATTGAAGCGCCCCGAGATGCCACCTGCCGTGAAAGGCGATATATAAATGCAAGTTGTTAATGTTGAGTGTGCATTCTCACCCAGAGGATGCTTACCTAATCTGGGAGTTGTTGAGGTACTGCTGAAGTTCAACCAGCTAAAACTGCCTCGGCTGTCATAGCAAACAGTAGTAAGCTGATAAGCTTCCCATTGCTTTTCCAGCTAGAACCAATCTATACATTAGGGCTTTGGTTTGCAAGGTAACAGGAGCATGTTAGGAGAATTTTAAAGGGCTTAATATCCCAGGAGAAAATGTCTTGATATGTTATTAAATTCCAACAGTTATGAAATGAAGTTTGTCACAAATTTAATGTTTCGTTTCACCTTGTCGAATGCCCCTGAGAGTGCTTACCTTTCAAGCAGACTACCCTTTACAGCTGCACCCAAAAATAGCTTCTCTTAAGCCCATTCAAATCAATATCCTGGCCAACAGTCTTCCACGTAAACAATAATAAAATTCCTTGCATTTGATGTGCCATATTATCACATAGTTGAATTATCTAAAAGTGCTTCACACTAAAGTAACTTGAATGTATTTGTCAAGTGAATGTAATTTTAGCTAAATATAGTTTCTAAATTGTGCACAGCATTGTCCTGCAAATGGTCATAAAGTGAATGAGCTCTTTTTTTAAGTGGAAGATTGCTGGCCAGGACGCTTGGAGAACTATTTATACATGAGGAAAATGGAAGAGAGGGGTATGGGAGAGATCAGGAGAGGTGGAAGCTCAAATCAAGTATAATCATTGCCACAGACTAATTGGCCCGAATATCCTATTTAATGCTGCAATGTTCTCTATGCAGACAACTCACTTTACAGTGTATTCTGTGAAGCGCTTTGAGATGTCGATAAGATATGAAAAGCTCTCTATCAAAATACTGGATTATTAATATTACTGGATTGTTAATATTACTTCTATGCAGTCAATCTCATTCACTTTAGGGTTGTTGTACTGAAATTGGCTACAAATACATAGTCACTACATACTAGGTAATTGGCTACAAATACATAGTCACTACATACTAGGTAATTACTTGTCAAGCACTTGGGGACATTGTAATGTTATAGATGCTTTATCAAAAATGCAAGGTTTAAATTGTGTTATGCTCAACACAAAAATCATGTTATTGAAATGTCTGAAAGCGTCTCACAGGATTATTAATTGTAATATGCAGTGACTGTGTAGAAATTATGTAAGTATATAGGCACACATGCACATTGAATGCCCTCCCACTAACCAAAACAGCAGAGTTCTTTAATGAGGAAGATAATCAGCGGGAAGGGCAGACAGGAGAGTAATTTTTGTTCAAAGTTTTATTATGATTACAGGTAGACCCCGCTTAACGAAGGGGTTAGGGATTTTGAAACTCCTCATAAAGCGAGAATTTCGTTAAGCGGGTGGGAGGTCCCTACTGTGTCTCCGTATGTGAAAATAATCAGTTTCGTTCCCAGCGGTGCCTAGCGCTAACATTTGCGGTGTACCAGCAAAGGCACAAGGTAGATAGAACTGCTATTGAGGCTGCAATACTTTAATTACAAGATGAAAGATGAAAGAACACAAGATGAAAATGTTTGTTTTGTTTACCTGAACAGTATTTTATTTAGTAAATTTTTAACACAATACAATAATGAAACAAAAGTTCCCGTATTTCCCGTAATAAGATGAGGTTAGGAGTAGGGAGAAGGTCTTCGTTTTAATTGTTGCTGGAGGAGGAGGAGGGGGAGGAGGAGGAGGAGGCTGGAGAATCGGGAGAATCTGGTGAGAAAGCAATAAGTTCTGTACAGTCAGCGGACGTACTTGGTACTGGTTCTTTGGACAATGTCGGCTTAAAGAAACTGTCGATAGAAGACTGTCCACAGTTTTTCTTCTTTTCTTCACACAATTCTTGGTAGCAACGAATAGTTTGCTCGATGCCACGGGCAACCTTAATGCTACGATCCACTTCAGGATCGTTGTCTTTGCAAATATTAATTGCTTTGTCTATTTTTGAAAGAAAAGCTTTCAAAACGTTCAAACTAAGAATCTTAGGCTCCTCACATAAATCAGCAGCCTCAGCTGTCTGTTCCTTCATTAAATCCTGAATTTCTTCAGTAGTAAGCTTTCCAGGGGCCGATTTCTCATTTATGGAGATGTAGGTCTTCTCAGGTAACGTCTTCCAATCAAGCCCTGTTTCATCAAAGTTGAAACTTTGTTGCAGTGTATAACCTCCCTCCTTAATGATTTTTCTAAGTTCATCTGGATAATGTTCCGCAGCAGCAACATCCGCACTAGCAGCCTCCCCGCACATCTTGATAGAATGTAGCTTGTATCGCTTTCGAAAATGATCAAGCCACCCGTTGCTAGCAGCACAAGTCTCCGCTGGCTTTTTCCAAGTAGCGTCATGTGGTTGCCGAGCATCCTGCCGCTTAAACTCCTCCCATACTGTACAGGCCTTCCCTTGGATTATACTAGCGGAGAGGGGGCAATGGCGTTCGTTCTGGTCTTCCATCCATCTTCATTTCCAACGTGATGGACTTCCTTTTCTTTGATGGGGTTGGCGATGTTGCTAATGGGCGTTTAGGTGGCATACTGAAGTAAGTGTATGTAGCTTCATCAACTGAGACTGAACGTGTGTTGTGGGGGTGGCCGGGAGACGAGAAGCGCGAGAGATTTAAACTTTCGCTATAAGCGAACGCAGTCTTCGTTAAGCGCATAGGAGGTACAAATACAAATCCTCATTATAATGAAGTTTCGGTAACCGGGCATTCGGTAAGCGGGGTCTACCTGTATATTTATTACCGCTGGTGAAATATTCTTGTGGTCCTGTTAAGTGCAGTGAAGTGAATGATATCCTCACTAATTAGGACCACCCCATGGTGAACAGGAGAACAGTGCATTGTGTGACATTATTTCTCACAAAAGATACAATGTGCACTATTCACTCATTCCCAGATCATACCACATGTTTTTAGAGGTAAGAAATTCTACCGAGCCTTATGCTATAAGACAAATTCTTAAAATCAATCTCAATTTGGAAGCTGGTTCTATTTAAAGAAATGCTCAGAAATGTATCCAAATTAAGACTGAAGTTAAGAATTCTTTTGCAATATCTTGCTTGAGGTTTTACATTTTAAATCAAAATGATCTTTAAAAGGATGGTGCCTCCATTAGTTCAGCCCCCACCACCCACCCAGTTCATTTGGCCTAACTTGCCCCGAGTTAGAAGGTTATAATAATAATAATCCTTATATTTCATATAGCAGAAGTTGTGACTGACAGTCACTTCATATGCAATACTTGTTGCATTTGATATAGCACCATTTCACACTTGAGACATCTCAATGTGCTTCACAAAATATACTATAAAATCAACTGACTGTAAATCTTTGGGCGAAATACAGCAGCCAAATCCGCACAGCAGTGTTCCAGAAACAGTCGTGGATTGAAATGACCAATATACTATTGTTTTTTTGAGGGATTATTATTAGGCGTGCAGAGTGAGGAAACTTGTCCAAGGTTTCATCCTGCCAGGGATTGAACTCTGGTCTCTCACTTGTAAAACGAGTGCTCTAACCACTGAGCTACAAGACTCCACACATTGGGATTTTGAACTCATATAATCTAAGATGACGTTCCGGTGTAATTCTGAGGGAGTGCTGCATTGTTCAAGGTGCTGTCCTTAAGATGAGACATTAAACTGAGGCCTCATCTTTTTATCCAAGTGCACGTTAAAGATCTCGAAAAGAAAAGAGAGTTTATCCTGTTGTACTGGCCAGCAATTCCTCAACAATAAAATTGATCATTCATTTCCCAGATATTTCTGGGACATTAGCTGCCGTGTTTCGCCTACAAAATAGTCATTGCACTTTACACTATATGCTGTGAATAACTTTGAGACATTGACTCAAACAATGCTGACATGAGAGGTATGGCACCAAATGTAAGGATTATTATTATCAATATCATTATTTTGCAGCAGATTAAAACAATGCCTCAGTGGTGCTTTCTCTGACCACGTTGTGCATGAGGACACTGCTAGAGCCACATTGCACGTTCAGTCCAATCTAATAGACCTTGTGAATACATAGAATGGAGGAGATGCATTATTGGACCATAGGAACAGAAGTAGGCAATTCAGCCGGTCAAGCTTGTTCTGCCATTTAATTAGATCATGGCTGATCTAAGTACCTCAATTAATCCTTTCAATTCCAATTTCACGCTTTCTCCCCGTGTTCCTTTAATACCCTTGATCCCAACACCCTGACCTATCAAAAAATTATCAACCTCACTCTTGAAGGTGTGAATGGATCCAGTATCCACAACCTTTCGGGGGTAGAGAATTCCAGATTTCTACCACCCTTGGAGTGAAAAAATGCTTCCTGATTTCACTCTTAAATGGCCTGGTTCTAATTTTAAGACTATGTCCCCTTGTTTTGCATTCCCCCACCAGTGGAAATAGCTTATCTGTATCTATCCTATCAAATCCCTTTATCATCCTAAAAACCTCTATCAAGTCACCACTCAATCTTCTAAACTCATTCCTTGGTAGCAAACCCAACATGACACAAGAGAAAGAATGACAAATCTACAAAATGTTACTAAAAAATCATAATAGAGAAGATTACGAATGAGCACAGCAAAACAACCTCTCTACAGCAATGAAAGGATTGCAAACATTTAATTACTTTCAGTGAGACCATGACATATCCTTGAACGCCTCAATTCTAGTATGTCCAATTGGTGTTATTATCAAGATAAGAAGTGCTACCATGAAAAGCTCTAAAGAGTTTTCCATAATATGCCTGCCAATAACATTTAGTTAAGGTTACAAATCTTCTTGTAGAATGGATTGTACCCACAACTGATTGTTGTGCTTGGAGTAATAATTTTAGCTCTTTGATGTCCGAAACAATCTCATATAAGAGCCTAGAATTTACACGCAGTTCAGAACCATTCAGTGAAAATATTTATTCATATCTCCACAGATGTTTCTTCAACACCTATCCTGTAGCTCAGTGGTTAGAGAACTCGCCTTACAAGCGTGAGACCTATATTCAAATCCAGGCAGGTCAGGGCAAATCTTTGGGCAAGTTTCCTAAGTCCACATTAATAATAATCCCTCCAAAAATACCACAATAACAAAAATTGGTCATTTCAATCCACGACTGTTTGTGAAACACTGTTGTGCACAATTGGCTGCTGCGTTTCGCCCACAAATGTGCACTTCAATTCAATTGATAACTGAAGGCCGGGCCTTCAGTTTCTCCGCTCCCACCTTATGGAATGCCATCCCTCAATCCCTCCGTTTCGTCTCTTCCCTTTCCTCTTTCAAGGCCGGTTTGAAGACTTTCCTCTTCGATCGTGCCTTTTGTTCCACCCCGAACTCTTTTACCTCCCCTTCGTGTTTCACCCCTTCCCAAACACTCCCCTCCCAGCTCGGGTCACACGCCTCCTGTTCAGCGCCTTGGGACGTCCTCCCGACGTGAAAGGCGCTCTATAAATGTAAATTGTTGTTGTTGTTGTTGTTGTTTGTAGTATATTCTGTGAAGCGCTTTAAGATATCTAGAGGACATGAAAAGCGCAATATCAATTTCAAGGATTATTACTATTATTATTATCTGCTTCCTTGGAACTGTGAGACATCTCAATATCTGCAAGAAATGCAAATGAAGCAAGGACGGAGGTGAGGGCAAAATGAGTTTTCTTTTATGTTGATCATCAAAAATAAAGAAAAGGATAATTGGAAGCATAAATACATAGAATTTTACAGCACAAAAGGAGGCCAGTTAGCCCATGCTCTGAGAGCATTTGACCTAGTTAAAAAGGTGGGCCTTATTAGTAATGAGCATAAGTTAGACTCCTAATGATGGGATCTTTTAGGAGGTTTTGCCAGTTGTAGTTTGAGAAAACCTTACATTGTGCTGCCAAGGTATGTGCCAGTATGTGGAGTCCTGTAGCTCAGTAATTAGAGCACTTGCAAGCAAAAAACCTTGGGCAAGTTTCCTTACTCCACATGACAGGATAATAATCCTTTGAAAAAAAAGAAAAAAATTGCCATTTCAATCCACAACTGTTTGTGGGACATTGCTGTGCACAATTGGCTGCCACATTTTGCCCACAAATATGCAGCAAATTCACTTTACAGTATATTCTGAGAAGTGCTTTGAGATGTCTAGAAGTGAAAAGCGCTATATCAAATGCAAGTATTCTCATTAAGATATAGATAACTTCATACAATGCTCCAGGTCCTAATATTTGGATCAAATATAACTGGAGAGTCTCACACATTAACAGTTCACGTATATCAGTTGCACAGAATGAGGCCATTCGCTAGGAATATCAAAATATTTAAAATGACTATGTGCAATTTAAATAAAATTTCACTGTAGCTGTACAAAGAATTTCTATAAAATCACAGGTGCCAGTAATATTTAATTGTATAATTTTCCTATGGAATATACCTACAAATACACATTAGCAGCCCCTAAAACTCTCCAAACCTGTCCGCAACCTAGGTGTCAGGTTCGACCCCCAACTGTCCTTCCTCCCCCACATCCGGTTTGTCACCAGCACTGCCTTCTATCACCTCTGACGGATCGCCCGTCTCCGGCAATCTCACCCCAAAACCCTGGTCCACGCCTTTGTCACCTCTCGGCTGGACTATTGCAACGCCCTCCTCGCCGGTCTCCCCTCCACCACAATCCACAAAATCCAGCTAATCCAAAACTCTGCCACCTGCTCTAAACTTCGCTCCCCCATCACCCCAGTCCTTGCCAGACTTCACTGGCTCCCTATCCCAGAGAGGATCGACTTCAAGATCCTCACCCTTGTTTTCAAATCCCTCCACTCCTCTGCACCCCCCTATCTCTCTGATCTCCTCTCCCCCCAACCCAGCACCCGCTGCCTTCGCTCCTCAGGGTCTGGCCTCCTCCATGTTCCCCGATTCCTCCGCTCCACCCTCGGCAGCCGTGCCTTCAGCCACTATGCCCTGAGGCTCTGGAACTCCCTTCCTCACTCCCTTTGCCTCGCCCCCTCTCTTCCCAGTATCAGATCACAGATAAAGACCTTTCTCTTCAACTGCGCTTTTGGTCACCTGTCTGCCCCTGCCCCTGGCTCGGTCCCGGGATCCGCTATTGTGAAGCGCTCTGAGACACCGTCTGGCGTGGAGGGCGCTATATAAATCAAAGTTGTTGTTGTTGTTGTAAAGTGTTCAGCTCACTTCATCACATGAGCTTCAGATGTCCTAGATCCTTTGCACCATGAAAGTAAGTCATTTAAATTGTGCCTTGCTTGCATTATATCGAGGAGGCAGCTGCTTGGATCTTTTCCAAGCAGGTCTGGCAAGTGTTGTTGCTGCAGCTACAAAGGTGCCACTTACAACAAGGATAAACGAAAAATCAGGACTATTCTACTCTGACAACAGATAGTATGCTTCTTTACCACTCTAATCAGTCCAGAGATTTAGCTGTCAATCCTAAAGGTTGTTTTCCAATTTGATGCAGAAGTTCAGAAGTTCTAGTAATTTAACAAACACAGTTAAGTGGTATAATATTTTGTCTCCAGAAGCTCTACCACTATTCTCAGTGCTGATACAGCACAAAGGTTCTGAAAAAATCTTACAGGTTGGTATACAATTTGGACTCAACTATTGGCGGACGGAAAATGAACGTTGAGCAGAAAACTGAATTTCTGCTTGTCCCAAATCAATCACCAAGGAGATAATACTCTGATCCTTACTAAATTCACCCCTGTGGCAGTGTGATCTTACAATGGCCTTGTCCGAGGATATAATTGAATGTATTATAAATAAAATATAACTTATTTATAATAATATAAATTATTTATTTATTTATTTAATTAATTAATTTAATTAATATTTACTTAATAATTTAATTAAATTAAATTAATACAATTAATTTAATTTCATGTGATTTGATGACTGATTGTGGGACACTGCTGTGTGCTGCCGCATTTTGTTCACAAAATATACAGTCACTACACTTTATCCTATGAAGTGCTTTGAGAATCCTCTCAAAGACATGATAAGGCGCTATATCAAATGCAAGGATTATTATCATATTTATTATATTACTCACCTGCCAGGGTTAGTAACTTTCCCAATAACCAGTGGATATTTATTTGGGGGATTTTTTTTATCATGTTGAAATCATAAACCACAAATTTACTCAATCATTAAGGAACAAATCTAGTCTGTTCAAGAATAGACCAGGATATCTACCATAACCATAACTTCAAATGTACGTGTGCAGCTTAGACTTTTTCAGACCAGGTTTAAAAACTATATTGAAGTCTAAAAAGCAAAAGAGTTCCCACGGAATTCCATAATAAATGGTTCTCAAGTAATGAATGGGAATTTGCTCCACTACCTAAAAGTAAATCATTGTGGAATCCTGCAGCTCAGTGTTTAGAGCACTCGACTCGCAAATGGATATGCAGAGAGACCTGGGTTCGATTCCCAGCAGGGTGAAACCTTGGGTGAATCTCCTTAGTCCACCTGCCTGATAATAATTATCCAAGAGAAAAAAACAATATTAAATTGATCAATTCAATTCACAACTGTTTCGGGGACACTACTGTGTGCAATTGGCTTTCCCGTTTTGCTTGCATAAATATACAGTCAATTCACTTTATGGTACATTCTGTGAAACGCTTTGAGACAATAACAACAACAAAATTATACTTGTATAGTGCCTTTCACATCAGGAGGACGTCCCAGAAGACATCTAGAAGATGTGAAAAGCGCTATAACAAATGCAAGGATTATTATTATTATACCAACCAGTTGGAACTCTGTTCTACAAGTAGACATTGTCAGATTAGAGTTTGGCAGAAGACCCAATTTGAAAGTCAGAGTTTTTAAATTAAATAATCAATTAAAAAAAAACACATTCATTTTAGACCCCATGGTCTACAAAACCAAACAGAGGAATACAATTGAATTGTTAACATCTTTGTCATTCTCTTTCTCTGACTCCTTTGAGAACAACTTGATTGACATGATCAGAGATATAATCTACCCTCCCCTGTTTGTTCTTGTCTTGGCCCCAAATACCCCAGATACAATTGCTCATTCACTTCATGGCTGTTTGTGGGAGATTGTGATGCATAAATAACAATATAATAATAATCCTTGCATTTGATATAGCGCTTTTCACATCTTATCGACGTCTCAAAGTACTTCACATAATATACTGTAAAGTGAATTGACTATATATTTGTGGGTGAAAATTGACTGCTGCATTCACCCACACATAAGTACAGTCATTAAATACCCTATACAATGAAGTCAATTGAGGTGCTCTCCTGATGTGAAAGGTGGTGTGTCAAATGCAAGGATTATTTATTATTTCTTTGTATCTGTTTCCACTGGTCTTACACATTATTTTCTGACAATCAGTCCGTTATTTTACACTGCTTGCTAAAATGTGTTTGATCTGGAATTTTCCTAGTCTTTCTTTTTCTCTTCCTATGTTTCTATCCCTTCTTACATTATCTCCTCTCTCTCCTGTCTCTGCTCTTGACTGTGCGTCTGTTTGTATAGGCAAATCAAAGGACTTGAGTCAAACTGGAGCTCCCAGATCTACGAAGATTGTTGTTCATGTTGACAATATTGGAGCAAGATGGCTCTCAGAATATTCAAGACCTCTTCAGTTGGACTTATTTACGGGTCTATTGTGCTTGTTTCTGCATTAATGCTGGAGTTGTGCAGCTCAGTGGTCCTTGCTTGCGAGATACCTGGGTTTGATTCCTGGAAGGATGAAACATTGCACAAGTTTCCTTACTCCATATGCCTAATAATAATCCCTCAAAAAAAATCAATAATAATTTGGTCACTAAATCCACTACTGTTTGTGGAGCACTGCTGTGTGCAATTGGCTGCCACGTTTTGCCTACAAATATACAATCGATTCACTTTACAGTATATTATGTGAAGCATTTTGGAGACGTCTCAAAGACAGACGTGATAAGGCACTATATAAAATGCAAGAATTATTATTATTATTCACCTTCTAGAAAAAGGCAAAATGCTGAATGCTGACTGATGAAACACACTGCCCATAGCCCATGGATGATGTACTGTTAATACAGTAAAAGCCTATTTATCCAGCACACTCAGGACCTGGCCAATGCCGGTTAAAGCGCGTGCCGGATATTCGGCCGAAAACTCAACACAATTTTTTTTAATTATAATTTTTCTAAATAATTTTTAAAAACATACCGTATTAATAATAGACTAAATAATTACAGAGTATTGTATAGATACTTACCAATCAAGCAATAAATATCGATTACAGTCTATAAACACAGCACACAATCAGAAGGGTACTCTCGTTCCCTCTCTCTCTCTCTCTCACACAACACACACACACACAGAGTCAGTCTGACTCTGAACCCAACCCCCCTCCACTCCTTTCATTTTCCATCTAAATTAATCAACTCCCCCACCCCCTCTCTCCCCAACCTCTCTCTGCTGCCCCTCTTTCCCTCTCTTTCTCCCACCCTACCGCAGCATTCAAAAGTAATCGTATTATACTTGTTGTGAGGGTAAAAAATGGCAGCACCACCTTCAGACACTAATAGCAGCATACCAAAATATTGACAGAGAGAAAAAAATGTGATTGTGCTGGACAAGACCCAATTAATTGAATGGGGAATTTTTTTTTTGAGGTGTCGATTATATGGAACTTACGGTTGATCGGGTCACGGATAAATGAGCTTTTACTGTACTTGAGCTGAAGGAACAATGTTTTGGGACCAAAAGCACTGCAGCAGGAAGAAATTACTGTCTTGAGGAGCAGCTGGTGCACTAGAGTTGGACTTCACATTGGTGAAGCAGAGGCTGACCTGACAGAATACTTTATTGCCTTGTAGTTTCATGCCTGATGTTCTGTTATCCATGTTCAGTTTCAGATTCCATGTACAAGCCAATTTAAATTTCAATTTGTTTCCCAGGCGAAGCAAAATTTTAGGCAAATTTCCTTAATCCGCTCATCTGCGTTTATCTAGCAGTAAGCAGGGCCCGGTTGTTAATCAACTGGCGGATCACTTTCTGGGGTAATAATCCCCCTAAAGAATTTAGTCACTCCATCCACAACTGTTTCTGGGACACTGCTGAGTGCAACTGGCTGCTGCACTTCACCCACAAAAAACACTGTCAATCTGCTTCACAATGTGGAGTCCTGCAGTTCAGCGGTTAGAAAACTCGCCTTACAAACATGAGACCTGTGTCTGAATCTAGGCAGGTCAGGGCGAAACTTTGGGCAAGTTTCCTTACTCCACACGCCTAATAATAAGCCCTCAAAAACAATAATAAATTGGTCATTTCAAACTATGACTGTTTGTGGGACACTGCTGTGCACAATTGACTGCCGCGTTTAATCCACAAATACACCGTCAATTAACTTTACAGTATATTCTGTGAAGTGCTTTAAGATGTCTAGAAGACGTGAAAAGCACTACATCAAAGCAAGGATTATTATTATTATAATATACTGCAAAGTGCTTTGAGATGTCTCAGAGATGTGATAAAGTGCTACATCAAATGATAATAGTAATGAGGTGCATAAAGCATGAGTTAGTGTTGTCATGTTGTGAGCTAAATTGTGCACTGATAATCCTAAATGTGGAACTCGAAATTTGCAACTGTAAAGGATCATAAATATAGAATCCTTGTCATGTCAATGTGGGAGTGACACTGACCCACAGTTTCTCAATCCCGACTCACCCAGAAAATGGAGTTGCTTTGGAGTTCAGTTTACTTTGCAAATCCTGGATACAAATGTGACATTTTCAACCCCATGCATATCAACTGAGCAACATAGCTCGTCTGGAAGCCTTTCTCTTTGGCAGGAGCTCTGACCAAAATTCAGTACGGCAATGAGAAAGCTCACTCAGCTTTCTCATTGCACCCAGTTTAACCCTGAATTTCAATTTTAACTTGGATATTTATGCATTCCTCTTGTTGACTACAACAACTTTGTCAGATGTCGATTTGTTGACTACAACAACTTTGTCAGATGTCGATTTGTTGACTGATGCTATGATTTTGGGCCTCACATCCAGAAGTGGGATAAAAATTGTGTCTTGCTTCAAATTATCTCATTCTAAATCGGAAGGGAATGGGTTCAACGCTCACATCTGGAATTTAAACTCAAGCAAGTTTAACATGAATACAATGTTGAGGGTATGTTGCAGAGATGTTGAACCAAGGTCCTGTTGTCTACTTGTTCAGGTAGATGTTAAAGATCCATTGGCAGTATTCAAAAGATATGCAAACTTTTCCTTCTGTCAAGACCAACATTTCCAAAATAACTGGTCAGTCACTTCATGCTGTACACAAATTGGCTTTTTGCATTTGTCTACGAAAATACCCAGTCACTATACTTCACAGTGAGTCTTGCAAAGCTCTTTCAGACGTCCTCAAAATGGGAACAATATAAAATGCAAGGGTAATTTTTGTTCTAATAGTGGTTATGCTTTAATTTAGCATGCTCTTAAATAAACTTGCTAATGACTACCAAGAATGATTCATTGCTCAAGGGCAACAGAAACTTGCATGACTTTTTAAAAATAAGAATAATCTTTGCAATTCAAATAACACCTTATCAAAGCACTTCATAAGTTGTATTGTAAAGTGGAGCAACTGTATCTTGTTGGTGAACGTAGCATTTACATACAACAATGCCCCGAATCATCATGAAATTAAAATGGCCAATTTTATTTTATTAGAGGGTGTTGATGGACAGGGCACCGAGAGAAACCTCTTTCTCTTTTTGAATACAGTATTATACAAAATATTCATCCATTTCCATTTCAGATTTGCAGAAAAAAAGAGGGACAGTTATTTACAGTTTGTGTGCAGTGACTGAGAATCACTGCTTGACTGACAGAAAAGTTCAGGATGTGGGTGATAGCCAATTGCTATTTCCGGACATCAATGATTTGAGAGTTTGAGAGTCTGTTTTCGAGCCAGCATGTGGGTCCCAGCTGCTCACTTGCTGTGGAGTGTCTAGGATGCTCTGCCTGTAAAGCGGATGCAATGCGCACAGCTGTGGCTTCCAGGTAGCTTTTCTAGTAGTGGGAATACAGACATTGTTACCCCCTCCCCACCCCCTCCCAAATCTTGTTGGATTCATGAAAATACAAAATACAAAAAACTGAACAACAAATAAAAAGTAAAAAGACACTGGATAGCCATTTGTTCCAGCAGGTTTCAAAGGATCAATTAATCTGAAGGGATGTTGGCAAGGATATTAGCTCATACACATAACAGAATTCATTAAAAAAATCTAGATCCTGAATAAAAATAATGATTTCAGACCATTTCTCTTATGAAGTAGCTGCATTGAAATGGAAAGTGGGAAGTTAAAAAGGCTGGTTTATTTCTGTTACTCATACATCCTATCTTGTTAGTTTGGGCATCTCAGCACAACATGCCTGAGATCAGAAACCAGCTTCTGGTTACAGAAAGTACGAACAATGCACAGCACATCAATCCGCATGCAGAAGGAAGCGGTACGTCAACACTATGATGAAGTGCCAGGCATGAAACCCATCTTACTCTTTCAAATACTTTACTGTGGATTTCCAGCTTTTCCTCGTTATTTCAGATCTTCAGAATTTTCTTTTCAACCCTACTTCAATTTATTTGGGGAACTGATTGAAGTATCTGTTTCAATATTCCTTTGGGGGTATTTCTGACCATGCCTCAGTCTTTAGTGTCAGAAATATAGGTTCACAAAATAAACAGTACTGCTTGGAGGTATACCAACAAATAAAATGTTTTCTTTAAAGTAAACTCGGAAAATACTTCAGTCTGGTATTCGGTTAACTTTTCTTTAAACTGTTTAAACGTGATTTAGCTTAAATAATGGAGTCTGAATAGAGACGCAGCTGTTTGGTGTTGGTATCAGCTGATATTGTATTTAAGAGTATGAGTAACGTACAATTTTTTAATGTTAAAGTGGTTGGTTGGAGCTGTGGGGAATTGACTGTTGGTACTGATTGTTGGCAGTATTTATTGGAAACTCCTTTCATATTGATTGTAAATGACTAGCTGTATTGATTGAAAATGTTCATCGGTACTGATCAGAAATTTGCAAGGCCATATTAATTGGAAACTCCTGGTGGTATTGGTTTAAAACGGCTGGCAACACTGATCAGAAATCCAGCTAGCCACACTGATTGGCAATGCCCAACACTTTGATTGGCAATGCCCAACAGTATTGATTTCTCCAATGTCTCTTGAATCTATAAGCCCATCACCTCCATCTTCACCGGGTTACACATGTTCCCTATTCCACAGTTGATTCATTTTATGATCTTCATTCGTACCATTTTTGTTTTTATGCCCTCACTCCAGCTCATTGATTTTCTGTAGTCCTGATTTCTTGCCCACGCTGTGCAATCTGCAACTCAGGTCTGCTTCATGTCCCCCGTTCCCTCCACCTCACGCTTGCTAGCTGAGCTTTCTGTCATTGGATCCCATTCACTACAACACTTCCTCAATCCCACCAAAATAGACAACCATCTAAATCCACTCTCTCTGCTTTCACATCTAACATAATTTTATTTGCGTCTTCTGCCACCACCATCTCTGCAAAGTACTTTGAAACATTTGTGCTACGTAAATAGTAGTTCTTGTTTTCAATGTACTCCAATACGGACCAAGGTATTTCTAACGTAATTACAATTTTAGAATTACTCGTTGGAAAGTTAAGTATTTTCTGCTCCAAATCAATGACTGGCATCATTGTCTGAAATGGCCCATGAAAACCTAAGCAGGAAATCAATGGCCAACAAAAGCCTATCAGAGTTTCCTAATTATGTTTCAGTCATTATCGATTTCCCTCTTGCTATTCTAAGAATACCGAGGATGATTTTCCTTCTGCTGGTGGCTTTTGGAATACAGGAGTTTCAACAGCATAGACAGTTCATCGGTTGAGAACACAAGTCGCTATTTTCTTCCTTGCTGTTCAAGCAGCAAATAGTGATTAGTGACATTGGTGATAAGCCAAGCAATCCATTAAACTAATTGCAGCTGGAAGACAATTGAAAGGAGTAATGTGCACATCGTGTTAACCATGTATGAACACATGTGTAAAGAGGGTAATGCAAATGCCCTTAATTATGTTTTTAACCATTATTCTGGAATTCTGGAATCCTATTAATTACATAATGGACATCTGGAATTCTTTCTTCACACATGAGTTAGTGAGCAAGAGAGGAAGCTCTTTTGTTGTACTGTATATAAATTTCTTTTTTGTAGCACAACCCATAAATTACATCTCAAACCACAAATTCCATTGTTCCAATACCGCTAAATTTACGTATATAGTAAAAGCTGGTTTATCTATGAATTCTATGAATCTATGAATCCGGCACCCTCCAGGAGGGTCGACTAATTGACTGTGTCAGATAATCGGGCAGCAAGTTGCCGAAAACCCAACACATAAAATGTACTTATTTTAAAACATACCATATTAATAATATTAGTAATATACTAAATAGTAACAGAATATTGTATGGATACTAGGGTCCGTCGATATGGAAAATTTTCCGATTAGATATATCGATGGGCTCATATCGAGATATACCGAAATATCGATATTTTCAGTTTTCTCGTACTGCGCATGCACGCGCGCATTCAGAGTGCGCGCGCATTCCGGGTGCGTGCGCATTCGGGGCCTATCTTCTCAGGAGGTAAATATCTTTCTCTCTCTGTGTCTCTCACTCTCTCCATCTCTGTGTTTTTCTGTCTGTGTGTCTCTGTGTCTCTCTCCCTCTCTCCTCTCTCACATTCCCCCCATCTCTATCGATCTGTATATTATCACATCCACCCCATCTCTCCCCCCCACCCCCCGCCGTCCCTCTCTCACACCCCCCACCCCCGTCATCTCTCTCCCCCACCACCCCCCCAGCCGTCTATTTCTCCCTCCCTCCCCCCCCGCTGTCTCTCTCTTCCTCCCGCCCCAGCCGTCTCTCTCACACCCCCAGCCGTCTTTCTCCCCCCAGCTGTCTCTCTCCCCCTCCCCCCAGCCGTCTCTCTCCCCCTCTCCCCCCCCCCCCCGCAGCCGTCTCTCTCCCCCTCCCCTCAGCCGTCTCTCTCCCCCTCCCCCCAGCCATCTCTCTCCCCCTCACCCCCCCCCAGCAGTCTCTCTCCCCCTCACCCCCCCACCCCCAGCCTTCTCTCCCCCCCCACCCCTTGCATACCTGTATATTGTATTCGAGGACTGTGAATACAATATGGCGGCTTTGCACCTCGGTCTGTGCATTGTGTATAGAGATGAGCATTCTGGGTCTTGTAGTTCAGTGTGCGCGCATCCTGATTTTTCACCTCGATATATCGTTTTTCGATATATCGATATTTTTTAAATGTCTATACCGGCGTATCGATATGAAAATTATATCGGGTTGTAGCGATATATCGATATATCGCTGGACCCTAATGGATACTTACCAATAAAGATTCCAGCACACTCGGAAAAATTATTGGTAAAAACCCAGAGTTCATAAGTTTAATACGAAAACTTATGAATTGCATGTGCACACATTGCACGTCAGTGCAAAGTGAGCATACTCACGATTGCTGGAATGGGGCAATGCCCTGGGAGGGGGGTCACGCAATTCGGTTGATCAGGTCACGGATAAACAGGCTTTACAGTAAAAGCCCGGTTATCCGGCACCCGTGGGACCTGGCCAATGCCGGTTAAATCACCTGCCAGATATTCGGGCGGTCCGCAGCCAAAAACCCACCACAAATAAAATTAAAGTTCTTTTAACACACACCATACACACCAGACTACGTAATAACAGATAATAACAGAATATTATATTGGTACTTATTGTTAAAACTACTCTTGCGCTTCTCACCTTTACTGATTGAGGTTTACAGTCCAGCGATTCCTTTTTAAATGGAGGACGCCAAGTGGGTGAAAAAAATGGCAGCGTGATTTTAAAGTCGCGCGACTTTACTAGCGGCATGCCAAAGCCCTAGACTCTATAGAGGCAAACCGAAATACTGCACCTGCGCAACAATGTGGGTTATCGGCTTGCCGCTAGTATGACTTTAAAGTCGCGCTCCATTTTCTTCACCCGCTTGGCGTGCTTCATTTTAAAAAGAATAGCTGGACTATAAACCTCAACCGCAGCATCATGGCTTGAAGCGCAGCATCTACCAGTAAAGGTGAGAAGCGCAAGAGAGTAGTTTTAACAATAAGTACCAAGACAATATTCTGTTATTATCTGTTATTAATTACGTATTTACAAATGCTCCACTGCTATTGTTCCGGATAAGTTCCGGTTTATCGAATGAGGACTTTTTTTTTGGCGTGCCAGTTATACGGAAGTGCCGGTGCATCGAGTCATGGATAAACGGGCTTCTACAATACTAATAAAATGACAACATCTTCTTTGCTTCAAGAAGGATCTCAATAACTGATATAGAGACATGATTAATACCTCATTGTAAATTTCTTGCATCTGGGAGTAACATAGGCATATTTGTTTTTCCTATCATTCACAAGTGGCTACCGAGTCAAAGTGGCGCTGTGGCATTGTGCGGCACAGAGCAGCTATGTATCTACCCACACACTGCAGATGCACCTGGTGGGCATGCCAGCTGACCATGGCGCTGTGCTATCATGTGTCACAGAGCATATACATATGTATGCGCACGCTACAGTTACACCTGGTGGCTGCGCTGGCTGAGTAGCATCATCCTGTATCACAGAGCACACATGTAGCCAAGTGGCAGGAACAAAATAAAGAAACAGACTAAGCTAAGTCATGATGGCAACAACAACAAAATTGCATTTTTAAAGTACGGCGTCCTCCCACTGTGTCCTCCCAAAACGACTTCTCCCACAGGAGTCCTCCCATAGATAAAGACGAAATGTCTGCCTGTGTGTTTGTCAATCTACATTCCATATTGGATCCTTTGGTTGCAAGCAACCTGAAATTGGTACAGCTAGTACTGTATATATATCTACGTATATATTTTGAAAATTATGTGAATGACGTGTATGATGGAAATATTTGCTCTCAGAATATTCTATATGTTCATCTCATGAAATCTATAACCATGTGTGAGAAAGTGTTTGAGAACCTTGTCCCAGTGTAATGGAGGGCCAGCCTCTGCTTGATGTCTTTCACACAGTTCAGTTGCAATGAGGATCTTGCACTGAGACAGAGATAACAATAATCATCATTGTATGATTAATACCCTATCGGAATAATATTTATAGAATCAGAGAATTATACGACACAGAAGGAGGCTATTTGGCCCATTGTGTCCATGTTGGTTCTTTGAAAAGACCTGTACAAATTATACTTCAAAGATTTCAAAAAGCTTCACAAATAGATGCAGTAAGATGAATTCATTGTATATCTGTAGGTGGCTACAGCAGTCAATGTCCCATAAGCAACCACAGAATGTCAAAATTCCCCAGCAGAACATTGCAGTCTCAGCATAAACTATAACTAAATGTCACAACAAATTCTGATCTAGAGCCGAGGGGGCTGCCAACTGAGGCAGTTACCTTTCAAGATAACCGTGAGCAAATAATACATTTACCACTGCAAGTTCATCTATTCTCTGTTGATTGGTAAATTTGTTGACTTTTCACTGTGATCTAGAGGCTCACGCTGCTCAATGGATACATTTTCTAAACTAACAAACAATCAATCAAACTGGACCCACTTACCAATGTTCCTATACACATAGTAATAAATATAATAATAATCTTTACAATTGATATAATACCAATAATCCTTGCATTTCATATAACGCCTTGTCACGTTTGTGAAAGATTTCAAAGCGCTTCACAAAATATAGTGCAAACGGTCATGGATTGAGTGACTAAATTATTCTTTGAAGTGATTATTACCCCCAGAAAGTAATCCACCAATCGATTAACAACCGAGTTCCTAATTACTGCTAGGTAAACAGAGACATGTGTAGTAAGGAAACCTGCCGAATCTTTCGCCTTGCCCGGGAATCAGATCGTATCAGCTTGCTAGGCCTGTGCTCCAACTGCTAAGCGACACAACTCCAAATATAATCCCTTTCACACTAGGGATGTCTCAAAGCACTTAACAGAATTTACTATAAAGCAAAGTGTCCTACTGGAATCTCTTCCATTTTTAATTAAGCAATCAAACTTCAATCCTAAACTGCATTTAGGTTTGGTTGGTGATCTATTGTGACTCCTGCCCTCAATAAGAGGACAGGCTAAACAAACAAAACCCTGTTTAGTATCTTAAACCATTCTGAAGTTAGCCTCTGAAGTTGTCTTTTTTTTGGAGTCTCTCCAGCATTCTCTTTCTTGCCTTCTCTATGTCAAATCTACTGCCCTCTCTGACTAACTCAACAGGGTCCAAAAATATCACCACTTGTCATGCTGCCCGACAAAAAACAAATTGCTTATTCGCATGTATGTATTTGCTCACATGTGTACAAGGTTACTAAGGATACGATTTAGCTGCACAGTGTGAGCAAATGGTGTAACTTAGCAACTTTACGTGGGCACACAACTGGATTTTTTTGGAGGGATGAGATTTGATTGTGATAGATAATAGAAACAGAGAGGGCGAGAGGCTTAGCTTTTACGGCCGTTAAAGGCATTTCATTGAAAATAACAACATCAGCTTAGCTGATTCCTCTTCCTCCCTCTGCCACTCCATGTCCTCTAGAATCTTTCATTCCTCTTCTAGAACTGCTGATCACTCCTTTGCCTTGTTAATTGATCATTATAAAATCACGAAGTACTTCACCCTGTCCACTCTGATTGTCTATGTATTTATATGAGTCTCGAGCAGTAAAAAAAAAGGGGCACACCTTTGTTTCAGAGGAATTTTGTAATTTATTCTCGTTTGCCTAACCCGATTGAGTTATCAGCCAGTTTCTCTCTCGATGACAGAGAGGGTTTAATTCACTCTGACTGTAACCAGTTGAAGCACTAGTTCACAGATAGTAGCAGTAAACTTTAGATTAGGTTGGGGCAGCTGGAGATGCACTGTGAACAACAGTAAAGCATTGATTTCTATGCAGAAGTTTTTTCTATAAAGTTGGTGAATGATGTGAACAGAAAGCGAGTCACCTGGCTACATTTTGTACCATCTGTTCTACAAATTAGGAACTCTAACCTTAATGTCTCCTTTGAACACTATTTGTTTAAGGTTAGAAACATTCAGAAGATCTAATATGATTCAAAGACCCACAATGAAAATGAGCAGTAGGACTCAGCTTTGACTGCCAGTGCAAACAACAAGTTGACAGCTCAATTAAACATCCTGACATTATTCAGTATTACGCTCTCGCAAAGAGATGCAGATTTAAGGATTGCTCATTGAACATCATCAAAGATGCCTCACCAAATTCATCCACTTTGCCTTTTTTATTTGGGCTTTCTTCATAGTCTTCGTCAGACATTTCCATTTCCTCTTCACGTCGAATTCCCATGAGTTCCTCACTATGTGCATTGCGGATTTCCTGTTGTCAAAAGACAAACAATTATTTTACAAGAAATTCAAACATGAACACAACATTCAAATGACAACCCTGACAGTTACCTTGGCATGAATTCATACAAGATATCTTCATGGTATTAAAGCTTTTGTTCGATGGGAGGAAAAGTAAAAACTGGAAGTGGTCATTTGCTGTCAAATGAATCTTGCTATACAGTGTCTAGTAAAATTTGCTGTGTATTGTCAAGTGTATTGTCAGGTATTGTCAAGTGAAAACAAAAGCTTCTATTTATATAACGCTTTTCATGTCAGGAGGATGCACTTCATTCACTTGACTGGAGTAGGGGGGAGTAGAGGGGAGGATGACCAAAAGATAGATCTTAAGGCTGCCTTCAAAACTGAGGAGAAAGAGTGTGTGTGGAGTTCCAGAGAGTGGAGCCAGAATGGATGAACACACAATCACCAAATATGGGGCAGGGCATACGAAGCTGGCTTGTGTTTGCTGAGTAGAGAATGCAGCAATAAGTCACAGAGGTAGGCAAGGGTGAGACGGTGGAGGGATGTTAAAGTGAAGATTAGAAGCTTGCCACTGATCGATTAGAGTAATGGAGCTAGTAGAGTTGACTAAGGATATGGTGATGGACTCAGGATATGGGACAGGATATAGCTACAGAGTCCTGGATGGTCTGCAGCTGGTGTAAGAAGAGTTGAGTCTAATACAAAGGGCTATAATCAATTAAATAATTAATCCTGGACATGTTGAATACAATGAGGGTTTTAAAGACCTAGAGAGGTGGTAGAACAGATATTGCAGAGATAAGGGAAAACTGAGTGAGATTGTAAATATTGTTCCGTGCATTTAATATAGCATCTTTTCATGTCATCAACACTTCCCAAGGTGCTTCACAGGATATACTGTAAAGTGATGGGATTGTGTCTTGTAGGTAATTTGTGGAAATATATTTGTGGGAGTATGTAGGGTTTAAAGGACAGTTATGGGTAGGGGGTTAAACAAAACACAGAGGTTCTGTGAGATGGAGTGAGAATCCATGCAGGGTGATGCTATCAGCATCTGGAGTGAGAAAGAGCTGACGGGAGCCATGCAGGACAGTCTCAGTCCTGTTGACATTTAACTGATGAAAAAGAGCAGGGATTGGGTAGATGAGGATGGAATGGTTGACAGTGTTGAAGGCAGCAGAAAGGTCAAGGATAACTAGGAGGCAGAGAGAGCCTAGGTCATAGATGGAGAGAACCTGGTTGGTGTCATTGATGGTGACAAAGGTCTTCTCGATGCTCAGGGCGGGGTAGAAAATAGATTGGAGGGGTTCAAGCAGGGGCCTAGAGAGGAAAGAGTGAATCTGGAAGGCAACATCTCATTTCAACATCTTGGAAAAGAAGGACAAGTTGGAGATATGCCAATCACTAGGGAACACACAAGGGTTGAGTGAGAGTTTCTTGAGAAGGAGATCAAGGTTGATATTGCAGAAATGAGGAAAAGCTGAGTGATGTAGTAACAATAATAATAATTCTTGCGTTTGAGAAAGCAATTTGTCAAGTCATCAAAAGCATCTTATAGTTCTGTGGAAGCATTTGGGGGAAATGTAGGACTTAAAAGATACTGGAGGGGGTGGTCAAACAAAACAGAAATGACAACTGGAAGTCGCCACGTAATGATACTTCTTCCCAGTTTCGATCATTTCGATTTTGACAACAAAACCTGTGTAACAAAATTGTCTAAGGAGGATTTCTTACAATATTTTATGAAAATATTAAATATTGTATGCTGATTCTCACAGCATTTTTGAAGAAAAAATTCCCAAATCCTCCTTCAGATGGGTCGCATTCCCAATTTTCTCATACTTAGAACAAAATACACTGCAACAGAGGGACTTGAAATTTTACGAAATGTACACCTAGCTAATCTATGATGAAAACTTACCAGAGGTTGCTCTACAATCTAAATCTTGGGAAATAACCACTTTCTCACTGTGAGCCATTGTAAGAGATCAAGAGTAAGGGCCATGGAATAGTGCCAATTTAAATGACAATCTCATGTCACTTACCTTCATTGCTGCCCTAATGAGGTATAAATCCCATTAAATATAATTTCTGAAGAAATGTATAGCAACACGATCAATATGAGTCTTTATACACCTTATTTATCAACCTTATTAAGCAACCGCCTGTGGCTTCAGGCAATATATTAATGCGCCTTAGAACACACAGTATACATTTGTCATTAATTAGAAAGTAGATTTCATACCAGTTCACCAAATTCTTTTTGTCCCAGTTTAGTCACGAGCTTTTCTTAAATAGGGTAAAGAATTAAAACAACTTACCTTGTCAAATAACTTATATTTTGCAGTGGCTAAAAATGTACCCGCCACGGTGTTTCTAGGTGCAACTGTGCATTAATGAACATTGAGGGACAATGGCAGAACACATAAGGTAGGCTTGGCATGGACTGCGGAAAGAACACAAATGATGAACCCAATGGTTCTTTCTTGTTCCATGCTTTCATAAGTTATTGTGAATTTATGAATGAGCAAATTGGTGCCTCTTTAATGCAATGCTGATTCACGATTTAATACAATGATGTTAACATTTTGCTGTGTTAACATTCGGATCCCCTGCGGGGAATGCTTCAGTGAAATTGACTGTTGCAGTACTGAGGTATAAAAGATAATGTTGCTACGAAAGCAGCACTTTGTCCCAGACAAGGTTTGGCTTCAGAGCAATTTATAGGAAACAGCAAGAAGGAAAGAGAGAAGACTCTACTTGGCTCATGGGAAAATTTTGAGAAATCATTCAGTCACAAGCTATGTTTTACAAAGGAAAAACTTGAGAACTGCAACTTGAAATGTAAGCAACGTTTAAGTCCCAAAAAGGCTAAAAATAGAACACAAAGAGATCAGCAAGGCTGCTGACAGATTTCCTATTCCAGGAAATATCATGATGAGTAGAAGAAGATTCTCTTTCTTACGGTTGTTACTCTGCCTAATATCTGAAAGAAGTTCTTCCTTGGAACTTGGCAGCATTATATCCGACATACATGTGCGGTAGGGAATCTTATGTTAGAATGGTGATAGTAAACACAGCATACAGTAAAACTAATTACAAATCAGTGAGATAAAGGACCAATGTGGCTCGGCAGTACACTGATAAGAAAATATTACTCATTTGTAAATTAGAGATAAACACAATTCATCTTACGATGCAATTCTAAATGGTGTTAGGTTTAGATGAGAGAGGTCCCATTTTAATATGAATGTGATGGATTTTTTTTGTAGAATGGATTCTATCAGATTACATTTGGAGAATGTAATGATGCTTGTAACCAAAGCACATATAATTGCACCTCTGTCTGAACTTGGGAGGCTTCAACTACAACTATCAAGAGTCAGGTCCTGAGGATGGTATTAGATGCAATTGCACAGAGTTGGTCTGAAATACTCGTGAAGAGGATCTCTGTAAATAAGTATCCCCAACAGAAAGTAATAAAGTTCTAAGGAATAATTAATGAGAGTGGGATTATTTCCAGTGTACTAAAAATAACATATAGCAGTGAATAAAGACTATTTAGAATTTTGTTTTCAACATTCAATTTGTTTAGGAAACATGAGGGTATAATAGTAATCTGTAATTTGCAGATTGCAATGTGGCCCAGGCTATATAATAGGGAACGGCGATATGGGAATTTTCCGGATATGGATATATCGGTTGGCTCATATCGAGATATAAAGAAATACCGATATTTTCAGTTTTTCGTACTGCACATGCGCGCGCGCATCGGAGTGCGCGCGCATTCCGGGTGCGCGCGCATTCGGGGCCTATCTTCTCAGGAGGTAAATATCTTTCTCTCTCTATGTCTCTCTCCCTCTCTCCTCTCTCACATGCCCCCTCATCTCTATCTATCTGTATATTATCACATCCACCCCGTCTCTCCCCCCCCCCCCCCCCCCCACCGTCCCTCTCTTGCACCCCCCATCCCCGTCGTCTCTCTCCCCCACCAACCCCCCAGCCGTCTCTTTCTCCCTCCCCCCCCCTGCCGTCTCTCTCTCCCTCCCCCCCCCCAGCCGTCTCTCTCTCCCTCCCCCCCCAGCCGTCTCTCTCCCCCTCCCCGCAGCCGTCTCTCTCCCCCTCTCCCCAGCCGTCTCTCTCCCCCTCTCCCCCTCTCCTCCCCCCCCTCGCCGTCTCTCTCTCCCTCTCCCCCCCAGCCATCTCCCCCTCCCCCCAGCCGTCTCTCTCCCCCTCTCCTCCCCCCCCCCCCGCCGTCTCTCTCTCCCTCCCCCCCCAGCCGTCTCTCTCCCCCTCTCCTCCCCCCCTCGCCGTCTCTCTCCCCCTCTCCCCCCCCCAGCCGTCTCTCTCCCCTCTCCCCCCCCCCCCCAGCCGTCTATCTCCCCCTCCCCCCAGCCGTCTCTCTCCCCCTCTTCTCCCCCCCCCCCAGCCGTCTCTCCCCCTCTCCACCCCCCCCCCCCCAGCCGTCTCTCTCCCCCTCGCCCCCCCCCCCAGCCGTCTCTCTCCCCATCACCCCCCACCCTCCAGCAGTCTCTCTCCCCCTCACCCCCCCCACCCACAGCCGTCTCTCTCCCCCCACCCCTTGCATACCTGTATATTGTATTCGAGGACTATGAATACAAGATGGCGGCTTTGCATCTCGGTCTGTGCATTGTGTATAGAGATGAGCATTCTGGGTCTTGTAGTTGATTGTGTTCGCATCCCGATTTTTTACCTCGATATATCGTTTTTCGATATATCGGTATTTTTAAAATGTCTATATCGGCATACCGATATGAAAATTATATCGGGTTTTAGCGATATACCGATATATCGCCGTTCCCTACTATATAGTAATATTGTTCAAAACATCTGCTACTGGTTCTATTTTTAGTTATGTGAGTAAGAGGACAGTATCTTGTGAAAGTCTTGATTAAGCAAGATGATTCAATAAGATAAATAATGGAACCAACAGCTAAGAAGCAGAAATTAAGATTTCTTGTGGTTTGGTGTGCTTTTACAATTGCGTAATCTCACTCAATTGATCTTCCTCCAAATGGAGGTAACACCTATTCAGGGCGAGCAGCAATAATAGTAATAACCCTTGCATTTGATATAGCTCCTTATCACGTCTTCAAGATGTCTCAAAGCGCTTCACAGAATATACTATAAAGTGAATTGACTGTGTATTTTTGTGCACAAAACATAGCAGCCAATTGCACACATTAAGCAGTGTTCCACAAACGGTCGTGGATTGAAGTGACCAATTTATTATGTATTTATTTTTGGAAGGAATTATTATCCCCAGAAAAGTGATCTGCCAATTGATTAATAAACAGGTTCTTACTTACTGCTAGGTAAACAGAGGTGTGTGGAGTAAGGACACTTGACAAACATTTTGCCCTGCCGGGAATCAAACCCAGGTCTCTCGCTTGCGAGACTGCTCTAACCACTGAGCTACAGGGCACTAGATTTATCTAATCTCCAAACAGAACACCCAGAGAATCAACTGATTTTTTTGACCACTATTTGGCATACATCCAAGCAGTCTTATATTGGCATGTTAAAATGATGTTAGCAAAAAGTTTGCTAGGACACAGCAATTATTCATTGGTTAGCAGCAGACTGCTGTTTTTGTTTTCTTTGACTGGCATTCAATCTGCCATTCAAACGGTCCAATCTCTAGCAAACAAAGCAGAGGGTGTCTGGATTTCCATGGTGACACATTTGAATCAAAGTCATTGCAAACTGACATTGGCACACAGTCTCGCTGAAGACCATTTCTAATGAAACATCATCTGGAATCAGAGGTCAGCTATCCAAAGTTCCATCGAAGAGCAGTGACCAATTCAGCAGAATCAATATCAGATACAAGAAACGAAAGCATCATCCCAAAACTCTTAATGAGCCAGACAGCAGAACACTTACATTTGCAAAACCCTGATTATGTGCTAGTTGTTGCCTTAGTATTTTAACTGACTCTCCTGTCTCATGTCACCCAAACCGTATGTATCAATCAATCAATCAATCAATCAATCAATCAACCAACATTTATATAGCACCTTTCACGTCGAGAGGACGTCCCAAGGAGCTGTACAGTCAGGTAGGGACAAGAGTGGAGGGGGGGGGGGGGAGGGGAGAGGAGAGGGGAAAGGTCAGGGGAAGGGTCAGGGCAAATATGTCAAGTCCAAAGAAGGGATTGAAATCACAGGTCCTTAGCTATTAGTTTTGGCGAGAGGCATTTGATTCTGACAGGAAATGGTAATACAGATTGTGAGAAGGTCAAAATCGAGATTAAATCTAATCAGAGATCTTAGATTGGTCCACAGTAGTCCAAAGAATAATTTTCCACTGACCAGCAAATTTATTGACCTTGCTAGTCTGAGGATTTACCTTCTGAAATTTCACTTAACACTTCTTCCAGTCTGATATTATCTGTCTCCCAACTGTTCTGTTTCCTACTTTGTAAATCAAAACCATTTTCTGCCGATTCAGGGTCAATCTTTAATAATGTGGGTCTCATAATGTCTGTGGAACCGTGTAGTCAGATGGAGGCAGAAGATTAAAGTGACTCAATTTTTTTTAACTGGAAATTGCTATAAAATTAGGAATAAAGAAATACAATATTAAAAATAGTTGAAAATAGTGTAACAGATGGGGAGGTCAGCAGAAGTGAAAATTGTAACTAAACCATTGAAGTCTTTATGGCATCACCCATAAAACACAATCACTTCAATATATCCTGTGGAGTCCTTTAGGATGTCCTCCTAACAAGAAAGGTACTATACCAAATACAGTACAGGATTATTATTATCATTTTTAATAGCAAAGTAGAATAGTCGAAAATATGTTTTTGTTTATTAACTGTGACTTCCAAATTGTGACTCACATTCTGTTTTTCTAACACATTCAATAACAAATTTGCTTTAAACCTTGTTATCCCGAAAGCTGTCAAAGTCTGTTTTACAGATAGCATTTTGTTACTAACCATTTGTCTGATTTTTTCAGAATTTTTCTTGGCTGAGAAACAAGAAAAGCAAGCAGATACCTGGATGTGATCTACAGTTTTAGTGCTAAATGAATATGTATGATTTTGTAATAAGAAAAAATGTACTTCTTTTTAATTGTTCTCCCAAATTATGTTTTCCAACTAATGTTTTTTCAGATGGGGATTGGCATAATGGGTTTGAATACAAATCCAGTAAAGTCTAATGGGTGAAAGCCTTTCTCTCTTTTCTGCAGACTGAATACCAAATTGTGGGATACATTTGACCAATTTCAATCTAATCTCTAGGTTCACTGAACAAAATTATTAGCATTCAGCAAATATTGGACTTGGATTATGAGACAAAGAAGATCAGTCACCAAAATTATACATAAACAAGCCCACACGTTTTCCAGAATGATACATAGATGTTTGTGTGCAAAAAAAATACACCGTGGATGATATTTGTTAAAGAGTAGTGTAGTCACAAACTCACCATTAGTAATGAAGTAATATCTGAGCATCAAATAGACTGGAACTGCGATAGCAAAGATCAGAACAAATAAGCAGTGATGGATAATAGAAGAGTTAACGGCCATGAATAAAATATACTTGAATGAGTCCTAATACACTCTCGAAGCACCAAATCCTACTGGACTTAAGTGGAACAAGATTAATTTACCAACCTCTGCTTGTTTTCGCCAAATATCAATGTTCTTGCGCTGAGCTTTTGAGAAATGGTCCCAAGCCTTTTGCTTCGAAGCAGCCTTGAATACCGCCACAATCTGCTCAACTTTGGTGAACAAGGAAGTCAAACAAAACAACCAGTTTATGTTTTGATTAAAATTGAAAAACAAGTCAGAGACTCACAGGAGCTAGCAATAATTCTGATTCAAACCACTGATAAAGGAAATATTCATCCTTCAGGGGAAGAAATTGGAATTAAATGAAAACAGCCTTCAATAGTCTTAAATATTGGAGATTCCTTATGACGTAATCATGCTCGCTAATGTCTCTGTTGTACTTACTGTATGTCAAGTGATGCTGTGCTCTCCTCATAACTGAATAATCATCCTTGCATTTGATAATAGCACCTTCTAGACATCTCAAAACGCTTCACAGAATATACTGTAAAGTGAATTGACTGTATATTTGTGGGTGAAACGCAGCAACAAATTGCGCACAGAAGTGTCCCACAACAGTCGTGGATTGAAGTGACCAATTTTTTTGGAGGGATTATTATCAGGCATGTGGAGTAATGAAATTTGGCCATATTTTCACCCTGCCGGGAATCAAACCCAGGTCTCTCGCTTGCACGGTGAGTGCTCTAACAACTGAGCTACAGGTCTCAACTGAATGTCTCCATAATATTTCTAGTGAGGTAACATTTTATCCTTGACATGTTTGCATATTTTCTAAAGTTGTAAAGAGATTATAATTGCTATTTTACCAAATAATCTATTCTTAAGAGTCTTATAATTTAATTTCTCTCTTGCTCTGCTTGTTTGTTTGTTGAAAAAATTATATTAAATTAAATGTTTCAAGTGAACTTTTTCTCTCCAAAATAGTTTGAGTCATTGCTTCTAGGAAATAGCTGGTAAACTGTAAAATATTACTTATAGCTGATAAATAATAATAATCATAGTATTCCTTACATTTAATGTAGCATCTTTCACATCAGGATGACATTTCAAAGTGCTTCACGTGATATATTTTAAAGTGGATTTACTGTATATTTTGTAGGCAAAAGCAACAGAGTAACATCCCACAGACAGCCACAAAGTGAATGATCAATTTTAATTGGGGGATTGTTGGTCAGGACATTGGGAGAAACACCCTTCTCTTTTCAAATAGTCCAATTGGATTTTTGGTGACGAATAAATGGGACTTGGTTTAAAGTCTCCTCCAAAGGTTGACATTGCCAACTCAATGTTACAGAATTATAGTATGTTCAAAGTTTCGAAATAAGGCCAGACCCAAATATTTGACTTAGATTTGCTACCAACTGAGCCAAGCTGATTTAGCTAAAAGAATCGCGCCCTATTATTTTATTCTTATTTGTCAGGTACAAGTAACATTCCTGAACCAGCTATAAATCGTTCCATTCTAAAACAGTATTTTCAGGTTGAATCACATTTATACCTAGCTGGTATTTTCTCATCATATTAAGAATTCAGTCTTTCATGAGATACAATGCATCTTAACAGCTCTCTGTTTAAGCTCTTAATAAACTGAGCATGATTAGTTATAATAAATGCAAGTTACAAATCATTATCTTGATAAGCAATTAGAATTGCCTGTAGACAGATTGAATGACTTTTCCTTTTAGGACCATTTTCAAAATAAATATATTCAGTTAATTTCTTTTATACATTTCCATGTTTCCCATACATTTATCAATCCTCCCCTGCCCACCCCCCCAACCATTAATTCTAACTTGCTTTGAATGTACTCTATGCAACCGAACGGATATTCCATTTAAACTCATCAGCTTGTCACAAAGATTTTGTTTGCGTTTTGAGTTAATTTCCATTCATTAATAGTTCTGATGAACAAAAAACTAAAATCTGATGGAGAAAAACAAAAAGTGCACCCGCAATTGGTATAAGGACTGCAGTAATAGTCTTGGTCTGTCAATTGACATACACCATGGTTTAATCACTTGATCTGCCTTGCAATATATATTACAAATAATATTCATGCCTTTTTCTTAAGGCTCTTCCTTTTCTTATAATTACTCCATGGGAAAAAGCACTATAAAATAATAAAATGACCATATCATAGTTTGGTCTATTAAAATAAGGTGTCTTTACTGGAGTTATATGTTGTGACTTTAACAATGTTTATATAGATGCTCCCGATCTTCCTCAGTTGTGCTGTCTCTGACATGTGCAAATTCCATAAGCATCCACATTTCTTACAAGATGCAATATGCCTTCTGACTGAAGAGGTAAACAGACAAAAAATCCTACCTGAATATCTAGTCCTGTACGTTGGGTCCATGTGCCTAGAGGTGATGCAGTTTGACTTTCCAAAACTAGCACTACATAGTTATACAAAACTGAGAATCTAAGCACGGAAATGTCACTTACACTCACTGAGGATTCCTGATAAAGCAATTTTAAATTGTTCCTTGGCCTGTTCCATTGCTTCTTCATGTGCTACCTTCTCACCCATCAGTCTGCGGGTGTGGCTGTTAGTTGACTGGATCATGGAATAAAAATTATTTGCAGAGCGCCTGGTCACCTCTCCACGTTCAAACCAGGTAAGCAACACCACAATGGCTTCATCAAACTTAGTCTCATCTGCAAGAAAACAAATAGGTACAAACTACTGTGTTATGAAATTTAAAGTAAGCACCTAGCATCTAAATATGTTTCATTTGGAATAGAAAGAAGCATAGACAATTCATAAAGTTTCATGTTAGATAAGAAACTCAAAGGAAACCATCACAGATGGGAAAAGTTTTCTCCTGTTATTTGGGAATTATTCATGTTGGGTGAGCAAATCTGTGCTCAGCGATATCCCACAAATATCATGAAGTCAATAAATAATTTATCTGCGGGATTTCTGGCCAGGACACCGGGGACTAAACGAATGGAACAGATGGAACACCTTTCCCCTCTCCCCAGATAACAGCAGAATGCCAAGGAATGAGAATTTTACGTGTTTTACAGGCTGTCTATGATTTCACAAGCTGCAAACTTGTGAGTTAACAAGTTTAAATGTAATTAAAACAACTTTTACTTTCAATCAATCATCTGCAAAGTTACTTCATGTTAACGCAGAGAACATATCTCCTTTTGACTTTGATATAGGTTCCCTTCACCAATAATTGTTTTCAAATTACCTGGTGTCATTCAAATATCTGTCAAAAATATCTTTGCAATCCAGCCAAAAGAAGGAACAAACATAAATATCTTTCTACCTAATTTTCAGAGCATTTGGAATGCTCTGAGTGTAGAAATTCCTGTGTGCAGTCCAAAAAAATGTTTTACAGTAACATCTTACACCCAAATAAACTCTGAGAGAAAACAGTAATAAACTTTGTTCTACAAATCCCAGGGAATATACAATAGGTTATGACTGTGCCGTAACAAATTACAGTAACTTCCAACTTATGCACGGTATACTGGGTTACTTTATGGTTACTACACTGAACCTTAAAACATTACATTAAATTCAATTCTGGGTGGGTTTCTTTCTTTGCATAAATGTATTTTTCTTTAGCAATGCTTTATCCTGGCATAACAAAACACAAACTATTGGCAATGAGTGAAAGAACTGCTGCTCATTCAAAATAATTACCATCTCCCTGAATAACAAGGACTGCGTGATCTTATGCAGACATTGATAAGATGGTTTGAAAGTGTTTTAGGCTCTTTCATTAACAAAACCAGATGATGAGACCAAAGGCGGTCAAGTAATTTATGTGATCAACAGGCTGGCTCTATTTTAGGTCATAATCATTCCACAGGTGATGTATTGCTTTCCAGCTGGTCTGTATGAAAACATTTGGCAAGACCATCTTCTGCTTTAATTTTAGTTCTACTATTATTGCTGTGTGTATACAAAAGCATAAAGTTTCACTGGACTCAGTATCTAAGGATATTTCATTTTGAGGAAATGCATCAGTCAAGGTTCAATCTGTCTCATCATATTGGGCAAACGTAATTATAAAAGCAGCAACAGCCCTCAAAGATATATCCCTAACCAAGACAAGTTAGTCACTTTAATTAACAGACAAATTCTTAAATCCAACTGGAAATCCCAAATTCAAATAGACACTGCCCAACTTTCACAAGTTGTCCTTTATCTCATTTACGTGCATCAATCTTGGTGATATCATTCACAGATATGGGGTAAACTTCCACATGTATGCAGATGACACGCAAATCTATTTTTTCTCCTTTATTCGTGACTCATGGACCACCATTGTTCCATCTTGTAAGACATCAAGGTATCAGTTCAATCGCCAGCTGTCCTTCCTACTCCACATCCAGTGACGTGCGGTGGGTAAAATGATAGGGTAGGCACTTCCCTCAGTCCATACTAACTTTTTGAGGCGTGACTTAAAGCCACACTCCCAAAGGCAGCAGCAGACTCTGCCTTTTTCTTAGTCATTTTTTCCGCAAATACGCATGTGCAGAGATGGCATTTCAATGTGATCTGATTGCAATTGATAGAAAGAGAAAAGGCAGTGGTAGCTTGTGCCTATTTCACCTGTTACTGAGACAATGAGAAAGGAATGCGCATGCGCATCAGAACTACATTGAACTTTATTCCCCCATGGAATTGGGGGAAATATATTAACATGGATTGAAGAATATTTAACGGGAAGGAAACAAAGAATAGGGATAAACGGGTCCTTCTCAGGTTGGCGGGATTTGACTAGTGGAGTGCCACAGGGATCAGTGCTTGGGCCTCAACTATTTACAACCTACATCAACGATCTAGATGAGGACATAGAACTTAAAATATCCAAATCCGCGAATGACACTAAATTAGGAGGGAGACACCAAGGATGACAGGAGGGAGACACCAAGGATGACATTTAAAAAATGCAGCGTGATATAGATAGGCTAGGTGAATGGGCAGGTAGGTGACAGATTAAATATAATGCAGGAAAGTGTGAAGTCATCCACCTAGGGGGTAAAAGCAGTAGAGCAGATTATTCTTTAGAAGGGGAGAGACTAAATAGTGTTAGCGTTCAGAGAGACTTGGGTGTCCTTCTACACCAGTCACAAAAAGTTAGTTTGCAGGTACAGTAAACAGTTAGGAAGACTAACGGTATGTTGGCGTTCATTATAAAAGGGTTACAATATAAGAGTGGGGAAGTCTTGCTGCAGCTATATAGGGCCCTGGTGAGACTACACCTAGAGTACTGTGTCCAGTTTTGGTCTCCTTATTTAAGAAAGGATGTATTCGCCTTGGAGGGGGTACAGCGTAGATTCATTAGGTTGGTACCTGGGATGAGGGGGATGAGTTATGAGGATAGGTTGAGCAATCTAGGCCTATATTCTCTAGAATATAGAAGAATTAAAGCTGATTTTATAGAAACCTATAAGATTATTAAGGGGCAAGATATAGTGGGATAGTGGGAGACTGTTTCCCCTGGTTGGAGAAACTGTAACCAGGGATCACTCTGAAGATTGGGGGCCGGTCCTTTGGCACTGAGTGGAGCAAAAATTTCTTCACTCAGAGGGTAGAGAATTTATGGAATTCTCTACCCCAAAGGGCTGTGGATGCTCAGTCCTTGAACATATTCAAGACTGAGATTGATTGATTTCTTATGGATAAAGAAATTAAGGGATATCGTGATAAGGCGGGTAGGTGGAGTTAGAATAGATCAGCCATGATCTCATTGAATGGCGATGTAGGCTCGAGGGGCTGAATGGCCTATTCCTCCTCCTAATTCTTATGCTCTTATGTTCAACTCAATGCATTAAAAAAAACGGAGTCTCGCTGTCTTTCTGTTGCTTTTAAGATAGGCAACCTTAAAATCTCTCAACTCGCAGGTAAATAAGTTTGGTAGTTTCTACAAAAAATTGTTTGCGTTATGTAAAATGTGCATTGCAAAAATATAAACCATTAAATAATCATCTACAATTTAAAGTTTTTATTTTCATAAGGTAGGCACTTCCTACCTTGCCTGCGCATCCATGTCCACATCTGATCCCTGACCCAGGGCCACTGTTTTTGCACCTCCACCACATGACTTGCCTCTGACCAAACCTCACATCAAATACTGCACATCTTGCTACCTTAGTTGATTTACCTTAGTGTGAAGTTGATTTCACATCAGACAGATGCAAGGCAAGTAGGATAAGTGTAGCATGACACTGCCAAACCTGCATTGATTCATTGCTTTTCTAACATTGCTGAAGCATTTCTTCATTGCTTGTGCTGCCCATAGACTACACTTGAGCTCAAACTGGTAAAAGGCCAAACAGTTATCATCACAAGTTTAAAAAGAGCTGAACTGTCACTGCATTAACATTTCAAATGATAGAAAGCACTGGATTTCCAGCTAGCTATTTTCTAACTTTAAAACTGTCATGGTCAGTTTGAAGTTCAATATAATTACAGTGTCAGCAACCAATAATAATATCACTTTATTACAGTGCTGCACACAACAGTGATGCAAATATAACAACTTGCATTTATATAGTGCCTTTCATGTGGGGTAGCGTCCTGGAGAGCTTAAAATATAGCGCTGGTATTAACTGATATCAACCATATAACCAAGAAAATAAAAATATTTTGGGTCAGCAAGGTGCCAGTAATATGCGTAAACCCATTGATAGCCACATCTACCTGTTCATGTGGACATTAAAGATTCCATTACACTATTTGAAAAGAGAAGGGCGTTACTCCTAGTGTCCTGGCCAACAATCCCCCAAAATAAAATTGGTCATTCCACTCCAAGGCTGTTTGTGAGACATTGCTGTATGCAAATTGGCTGCTGCATTCGCCAAAAAAACACAAATATTCGTTCTCACTAACTTGTGCCAAAAACTTTGCCAAATGTAATCAGGACGATTTCCTCTAAGGATAGAATGCAGTTCCATTCCAGGCACAGGGAAATTTCCATATGTAGGTAATGTACATATATGGAACCCTCAGCATAGTTTGGGGACTTTTAAAAACAACAACAACAAAATTACATTTATAGAGCGCCTTTCACGTCGGGAGGACGTCCCAAAGTGCTGAACAGTCGGGACAGGACCTGAGCAAAGGAGAGGGGCGGGGAAGGGGAGAGGGGCAGAAGAGAGTTAGGAGGAGAGGGAGAGAGTTGAGAGGGCAGCAGCAATACGATTGAAGAGGAGGGTCTTGAGATTGGCATTGAAGGAGAGGGAGGGAGTGAGGCGAAGGGACTGTGGGATGGAGTTCCACAGCATGGGAGCAGAGAGCCTGAAAGCCCATCCGCCGATGGTAAGGTGGGGAACAAGGAGCATGCCAGAGCCCACTGAAAGGAGGGGGCGGGGAGGTTCATTGGGGGACAGCAGTTTGATGAGGTAGGATGGGGTGGAGGGGGGCGAGGCTGTGAATGGCCTTGAAGGTGAAGACAAGGATCTTGAATTTGATCCTCTGGGGGATGGGGAGCCAGTGGAGCCGGGCGAGGGTGGGAGTGATATGGTCACGGAGCTTGGTGCGGGTGAGGACATGAACTGCAGGTTCTGGATGATCTGCAACTTGTGAAGGGAAGAACTAGAAAGGCCGACAAGGAGGGAATTTCCGTAACTATGGGAATTTTAAGCATGGTAATGGGTTGCTGAACCTATCAGACAACCAGTGATCCCCAAAAAAAACCTCATCATCCAGTGTTAAGACAATAACTTGATTGAAATCCAAAGGTATGTCATCTAGGTAAGCATTGCCAGAAAACTAATTGGGGATGATAGATTAGACCAGAATTTTCAACATGAATAATTTGAGAGTTGTTAAAAGTTTCATAACCTCAGGTTCTACAGATGTATGGGCAATGAGGTAATAGTTAGAAGAATCATCTTTCTTAAGAACAGAATCAACAAGAGTAAAGAGAGAGGGTCTTGGCAACATCCTCCCAATTAGAGATAAGTAAAGCAAGCCAAATGGGCCAACTTTCTTGATAAGATAGCTGATACTGACTAACGTGCGTGCTTACAACAACAACAACAAAATTCCATTTATAGAGCGCCTTTCATGTTGGGATGATGTTCCAAAGCACTGTCGGGACCTGAGCAAGGGAGAGGAGCATGATAGGGGGAAGGGGCCAGAGAGAGTTAGGAGGGGAGAGAGAGAGTTTGGGGGCAGCAGAAGGCACGATCAAAGAGGAGGGTCTTGAGACCGGCTGTGAAGGAGGCAAGGGAGGGAGCAAGGCGAAGGGACTGTGGGATGGAGTTCCAGAGTGTGGGGGCAGAGAGGCCCGATGGTAGGACGGGTTAGGCCGGAGACATGTCTGGAGCCCGCTGAATATGGGGAGGGGGAGGGCGGGTGGGAGGGGGTGGGGGGGGGGGGGCGCGGACAGGTTAATAGGGGAGCAGTAGTTCAATGAGATTGGGTGGGGGGGTGGGGGGGTTGAATGGCCTTAAAAATGAGGAAGAAGATCTTGAATTCAATCCTCAGTGGGGTAGGGAGCCAATGGGGAGGCTTAGTGTTTTTAAACATTTTAAGGTGCTAAAGTTCAATGTCAAATGTAACTTTTAATAATAATCCTTATATTTGATGGTGCACCTTTCACATCTGGAGGATGGCTCAAACTATTTCATTGGATTTTACTATGAAATGCAGGATTATGTATTTTGAAAACAAATATGACAGCAAATTTGTGGACTTACAGTCAAGAAGTGAAAGAACAATATTATTTGGGGAATTGTTTATCAGAACACTGGGAGTAATTTCCTTCTTAGAACTTTAATGTCCAATAATAACAATAGCAATTTGCTATTACCTGCGGGGTAGTGGCTAAGACTATCTGAACATGTAGAAGGGGTTTAGATTTAATGTCTTATCTGAAGAACGGCACCTCCAACAGTGCAAGACTCTCTAGCACTACTTTGGAGTATTAGCCGTGACTTTGAAGTCCTAATGTGAGTTTTGAACCCGCAAACTTCTGACTCGGAGGGAAGAATACTACCAGCTGAGCCAGGCTAACATTACTTAGCAGCATGGAACAGTGGTAGAAAGGAGGAACTTAGTTGCTGAAAGGAATCATAATTCGATGGTTATTCTGTTGCCACACAACAACAAAATTGCATTAAGTTTTTAATAAAACCCTCCTAATTGGGTTAGGTGGTCGCAGAGCCTAGTGCGGGAGAGGTCACGGGCTGCAGCGCTCTGGATGATCTGCAGCCTGTGGAGGGAGGAGTTGGGGGGGTCGGCAAGCAAGCAGTAAAAGGGCAAGGAGGTGGAGCTAGAAGGTAAGGAGAGGAGTATGGATGGGATCAAGAGAGCAATAACAACAACAAAATTACATATACCGGTAAATAGCACTTTTCACATCGGGAGGGTGTCCTGAGGAGCAGGTGGTACGTTTCATGTAGGTTATAGTGGTGATGAGAGAGGAGTGGGAGACAGGTTCGAAGGTGTGAAGGAAGCGATGGGTAGGTACCGGAGTGGGAAGGGGAGATAGGGAGGGGGTAATAGATTCATATTGAGCTGCTACTTGTGAAGCAGCATTTGCTAATTTTCTGATCACACTGACCATACATACTGTATAGAACATGCCCATAATACACCTCCAACAACCTATTGTATTTAATAGATGAGTGGTTCCCAACCTCGGGGTGGGGTTGTCCACAAATATGAGCAGCTAAAACAAGGGAAATTACTAACGTTTCTGGAGAGGCTTACAACCGTTTTCTTCAGCCATCCTAACTCCATAGATTGCTATGTGTGATATAAACCAAAATGAATCAAAACAAATGTTACTGATCTGAAACCACTATTTCAAACATTGTACATGTGTCAAAGGCCAGTGCCAGAGGCAGGTGGATATTCCTGACCAAGAAAGAATTTGTGCTTTCGTTTGAAACGCCTGCCTTTGTGCGCATCTTCAGGTTTCCATTCATTATTGATGAAAATGTTTCATACCTATTTGTCTCAGATAGCAGCACATTAACATTGCTTGTTACTATTAAACCCGTGGGTTTCAATCTCAACATATGGCCACATATTTTGATGAGCTATCTGACTGACATTGATTTTAACACAGTTGACCAGAGTGTTAACACGCTTCCTGCATCAAATTTCTATTCATCACCCACAGGACCCAATTAGCTCAGTCAAGGGTTGTACAACTAAGTTGCTCAGCATGAGAATATGAACAATCAATTGCTAGCTTCTTTCTCATTTTTAGAAGAAAGGCAGCCACTCGCGCAGCTTTTTTTTCCAGAACAAAATAAACATAGATTTCTGAGTGTTTTTTTCATTTTCGTAGCTTTATCCCCATCTTCTTGTAAGTGCCTTGGATAGCACCCACAACCAAGTGCATGGGCTCTCAGATTGCCATCAGAGTCCCCGATAGCCAATCACAAAGAGACATGGGAAGCCACCAAGGGATGATCCTCCTCTCTGATTCCCCTGCCTCCGGCTGGAAGTTGTTGCGGGATTTAATCACTGACACTCAGCTCAGCAATGGAGAGACAGACACACTTGTTCAAACCTGTATCCATCATATGCCAACAGTCTCCTATTTTTGTGCACGCAGCTTCTTCTTTTCAAAAGCAATGAGCACCACATTAATGCTTATTCTGCAACTGGAGATTGCCCACAATTTAATTATATCCAACATGCAAGTAAACAATACCCTCCAGTTCAACATCGAGCAGAATATTGCGTTAGCATTGAAATTCAAGATACAGGTATGGTATATTTTGGGTCCAAATATAAAACTTGTTGCCAGGAGTTACAAATGCATCACACCAAACAGCAAGAACTGAGATCACGGAGCCTGGTGTGGGAGAGGACCCGGACTGCAGTGTTCTGGATGATCTGTAACCTATGGAGGGAGGAATTGGGAAGGCTGACAAGCAGGGCATTTGCATGGCCAACCCTGCATGTTATGAATGAGTATATGAAAACAGCAAAATCTCACCAATTACATGGGGTGAATGACCACTTTATGGTTCTCTTGCCAGGACACAAGGCAAAACTTCTCCAACACAACAACTTGCATTTATGCAGCCCCCCACAGGCAGGGCAACGTCCCATTGTGCTTGAGGATGGTGGCCGTGGTGCCTGGTGAGGGAGAGGACACGGGTTGCGGAGTTCTAGATGATCTGCAGTCTATGGAGGGAGGAGTTGGGGAGGCTTTGTTGACATTCAACTGCAGGATGTTAGCTCTCATCTACGACTTGATGTCCGACAGGCAGTCTGTGAGGACTGCAGTAGTCCTGGAATCGATGGTGGAGGTAGAGAGGTAGAGTTGCGAGTCATCCGCATACATATGGAAGTTGACCCTATGTCTGCGGATGATGTTCCCAATGGGGAGCATTGTAGATATTAAAAAGGAGGGGAGCCCTGAGGGATGCCACAGGTGACAGTGCAGTGGCTGGAGGAGAAGACATTATTGGCTTTAGTTCATATTATTTAGTATTAGATTCTCGTGAGTTGAGAAGAAAGGAATTCCTTAATACATCAGTGTTGAAGATTGAGAATCGTTGCAAGCATGAAGACTTTACCAGATTCTATTATATGAGCCTCAAAGCATATTATTGATATGGATTCTATCTTGAGAGTTCCAAGTCCGTGACTCTGAAAGTAAGCAAGCGATACAGTGTAATCATCTGACAATGAATACCTGATTACAAAAACAAAATTTCGAATCTGGAATGCATTGCCTGAAAAGGTGGTGGAGGCTGATTCGATAACAACTTTTAAAAGGCAATTAGATCTTTATTTAGGGAGAACGGGTCTATTAGGCTATGGGGAGCGGGCAGGGCAGTGGGATTGAATCGCTCTTTTCAAAGAGCCGGCACAGACTAGATGGGCCGAATGGCCTCCTTTTGTGCCGTAAAATTCTATGATTCTATGATTCTATGATTCTATGATTCTATGATTCTATGACACTTGAACATCATTCCACTTCATGCATAGCACGCAATAACGTCTCTGAAGTGGCTGGAATATAATGCAATACAATTTATATTTTTATAGCACGTTTTATGTCGGGAGGATGTCTTAAAAGGCCATCAGTGCTGGCCGGGCATCTGAGCTAGGGGTGGGAGGATGTCACAAGATACTGAATATGTTAGAAATAATTATAACTATTATAAATAAGTTTTAAAATTATAATGAATTTATTGCTAAGTGCACAGTGAAAAATTCCCTAATTGTATTTAACAGGGCAGAGGAGTGTTCAATGCACCAGAATCCAAGATATGCATGAAAACAATATCCCTTTATAGAGACCTTATTCTCCCAACCTTGGGATCAATTTGCTATTTATCATATCCAAGTAGCCAAAAGCAGTCTCTCTCCCCCTCCCACGTACATATTATTTATTGTGATAACCAATATCTGGCTAACCAGAAGCTTTGAAGCTGAAAAAACAGAATATTTCAATGTTCCCATTAAAAACGGTGACAGACAATCTGCCTACAATACAATCTCAGGTTTAAATGCAAATTAAATTCAGGATTAAGATTTGCCTACAAACACTGTCACTGCACTTAACATTAAAATTCTTTGAAGTACTTTGGAAACATCCTCCTCATGTTGTAGGCACTTTACCAAATGGAAAAATTATTATTATAATAATTCTTGCATTTGATACAGGTAGGGAGCCTTGGCACTATTGAACTGGAAGTTTCAGATATCAGCCAACGCTCTGCCCCCCCACCCCACCCACCCAATTTAAGAAATTTCCAAAATGATCTGAAATTGTCAGCCCACGCTCTTAAAGTTAAGAACATATTGTTCTTAAATCTCCTGTTGAACATATTGAACTGTGGAGTCCTGTAGCTCGGTGATCAATGCACTCGCCTCGCAAGCGAGACAGCCTAGGTCGATTTCCGGCAGGGTGAAGTGTGGGACAAGTTTCCCTACTCCACATGCTTCTATTTCTCTAGCTCTAAGTAGAAGCCTGGTTGTTAGTCAATTGGTAGATCACTTGGGCTAATAATACCTTAAAAATAAAAATAATAATTTGGTCACTCAATCCACAAATGTTTGTGGGATATTGGTGTGTGCACTTGGCTGCCGCGTTTCACCCACAAAATATGCAGTTGATTCACTTTACAATATATTATGTAAAGCGCTTTGAGACGTCTCCACATAAGGCGCTATATCAAATGCAAGAATTATTATTATTGACATCTAGGTAAGTCAGTTAGCTGAGCACTGGATTTGAGACCAGAGAGTTTTGCCATCCTACTGGATCCCTGGCTTTGGGTTACTGGCATCATGTCATTCAGCACTTGTGCTAAGCTCCAATTAAATGCTGCTCTTGGAATTGGCTGTCTGCCAAATAGTTGTCCAGTGGAATTGATGCAGTGCAGAGGTAGGATTTCTCTATGGATGAACCGTTTTAAAAAACCTCCCTTAATGAGGCAGGTCTGGGAATATATGTGAAAAAAAACAGTGGTGTTCTATTCCATCAGATTAATCAAACAAGAGCTGGAAGTTATCTTTCATCAAGAAGATATGCGAAAAAATGAAATCCAAAGACTTGGCTCAATTTATGAATTAAAAAAAATCATGAAGGCATTTTACAGAAAGCCTCAAGCCCCTAAAGCAGTGCTGGCCAACCTTTTGGTCGGCCAACCAAATAAATGTTTCTTTATTTAATATTTCTTCATTGATGGCTGTGCGATGGGTATTGCAATTGTAGGTGATGATTAATTGTTTTAAACTAGATTTTCATTACGTGATTCAGAAAACACACTCAGCTTTGTGACAATAATGATTGCAAGTTGAACTAACTTCCCACCAAATGTACAAAGGAAAGAGAGAATTGCAAGTGAACACATTGTCTCCTTGAACAATGACATTTAACACTGCTTAAGTACCTTTGAGTTTCTCAGCCATCAGACTGGCCTCGTGTTCTGAATAGTGGACAATAGGTGCAGGGGAGGGCGGACGGAATTGCTCCTCTTCTATCTTTCGCCTGTGGCGCTCTTCTCGTGCGAGCGTGCGCTGCTTGCACTCCCACTCGTAGAAATCGTCTCTGGCCTGAGCAAAGTCCACGTGAAGGCGGCCAGTGTCCTTCTTGTCCGTGCTTGACCCTAACCGCATGCGATAACCTGAATGTGAGCAGATAGTCGTGCAAGATCAATTGAATAACTAGTGCCATTTTAAGGTTTAACAATATACACTGCATTTTAAGGTTGAACAATCAAATAAGCAGAACCGTATAACTTCTTTTTCTGTGTATTTAAATTATTGCTATGACATTAACGGATGTACATTTAAATAAACTGTTTATATATAAGTGAATATTATGCTTTCTTTTGTACAGTTCTTAAAATCAGATTATGTTGTGCCCTTGTACTTGCAGATATTTTTATGCTTGAATTTTAATAGCTTCCCCCCCTCCCAACCTAGTTGATGCCACTTCCTTGCAGATCATCTGGCATGACAGATGCCACAGTGAGCGGCTACATCTGTTGCAGTCCAATGCATGGCCCACAGAACAAGGTCAGGCACTGGTGGGTAGCAATCCACAGCTGCAGTTGCTCATCTTGCCTGCATTGAAGCCCATGGCCCAGGCATGAAGCTGAGCTCACAGTCAATACATATTACATATTAAAGGCTACATATAAACATTCTGTGGGGATGTTATTTGTTGGTTGGTGTTGAAACCACAATATTATCAGTTCAATGAATATCAATTGCTCAATTACTTTATTCGCCTGAACAAACCCCTAAGTATTCAATTTTATTTGCTCAAAGAAAGCCATTTATAGTAAACTCAATGTCAAATCACTTGCCTTTCCTTCTCTGCCCTGGCTACAACCTGTTAATTCTCATTCATTAACAGGTACAATGGCTCTCTCCAGTTAGAAAGAGAGGATCAATTAAATTACGGTCATTCTTAAAAGATAAAGCTTGCTTCCCACATGTTACAACTTGGATTTATATAGTGCGCTCTACACCGAACGCAGTTTCCAATAATGGATCCCGGGGCCGAGCCAGGGGAAGGGAGAAGAAGGTGATCAAAAGTGCGGCCGAAAAGAAAGGTTTTCAGCCGAGACCTGAAGGTAGGAAGAGAGGGGACAAGGCAAAGGGAGGGAGGAAGGGAGTTCCAGAGCCTCATGTTAATGGGTTTACTGCACCCATTCACTTATCCTGGATCTAAATACTACTCAGATCATTTTCTTTCTATTGACAACTCTGGATCTTTATTACAGAATAAATTAAGGCCCCAGCACTACACTTCATATCTCCTCTATAGCTGGCATATTTCTAACAGCAATTATTTGTGTCTATGCACAAATGTTTGCTGATGTGGCCAAGAGCCAACTTAATTAGCAGCTTCCCTTTTAGGATTTACATACGTTTCCAGTATGCTGACATATCACAAGTTTTGGGGTTTAGAAATTAAAAAGGAAATACTCTACCAATCAATGTAAAGGAACATGTCTGATCATTTCTCCACTGAATAAATCCTTGTGGTATTACTGCTTCCCACACAATTTCTATGATTTGGATCCAAACGTTCATTTGTGAGCACATTGTAAGTATTGGGAATGGTAAGGTCAGTCGATATGGAAATTTTCCGATATCGATATATCGGTGGGCTCATATTGATATATGCCGATATATGATATCGCCGGGGTTTTTATGCTTGCATGTGCGCGCATTCGGAGGTGCGCGTGCATTCCGATATGCGCGCGCATTCCATACTCTAAGCCCAGGAGGTTTGCAATACCGGCAACAAGGTAAGTTGAAAAAGTTTGCTTTATACCGATATCACCGATATAGTGCCAGACACGATATACTGATATTTGCGATATATCGATTTTTCATATCAAATTTTTATGAAATAATATGAAAAATTATACCGATATATCAATATATCGCCGGACACTAGGGAATAGTGGAGGTTATATTTGCTGAATTCCTTGTGATGAGTCTGCTTGTAATCTTATTTCAAATATTGATTCATTCTCTCCTCCATGCTATTGTCTTTCATCCTGTAGAGTCCTGCAGCTAAGCTGTTAGAGCATTCGTCTTGCAAGCGAGAGGACCCAAGTTTGATTCCTGGCAGGGCAAAACAATGGGCAAGTTTCCTTATTCCACATGCCTCTGTTTACCAAGCAGTAAGTGGGAACCCAATTGTTTGTAGATTGGTGGATCGCTTTTCCGGGGGTATTAATTCCTTAAAAATAAATTTAAATAATTTGGTCACTCAATCCACAACTGTTTGTGAGACACTGCCGTGCACAATTGGCTGCTGAGATTTGCCCACAAAATACACAGTCAATTCCTTTTACAGTATATATCGTGAAGTGCTTTCAGATATCTTGTGATAAGGCGTTTTATCAAATGCAAGGATTATTATTATTCTTCTGACTCAGTCGTGAGCAGACAATTCTCGGCCAATCTTATTTTGGAGCTATTGCTCAAGAGATGCACAAAGAGAATGAAGATGACATTGTCTTCCCTTCATAACAAGTTCCCCTCATACACAGCACAAGCTATGTGTATGCTTCATAACACATAGCCTGTGCTGAACATTCCAAGTAATACACATTTATTTGGCACCTTTCATGTCAGGTCATCTCAAAACTCTTCAGAGCTGAATGGGCATCCAAGCTAAGGATTGGGGATGGGAATTGAAGGGACAGAGATGGGTAAGATGACTGAATGAACGATCAAAAAGGTAAGCTTTGAGTTGTGCATTGAAACAGAGGAGAGAGGGAGTGAACCCAACTTTCAAGCATTCCCAATAACCACAATGTGAAACTTACACTCCCAGACATTCCCAAACAGATAGTAACACACACAATTTACTTGCATCTTATTTGGTTTGATCAGCCTGCTGGATGCATAATTGCATTTCTACCCAAAGAGTTATCCTTTATTTAGAGTGTTAGTGAGTCATGTAGTTATGTACACTAGCTCTGAGTTAATGAACTAACATCCACTACTTTCAGAGCATTTAGCGAGACAGTTGTAAGCATTATTTGGGAGCAGAATATTGATTCCAACTTCTGGACATGAATAAATCAAATCAATGAGAGAGTTTAGCATTACAATTTCTTCCTTAACCATCTTCACCCACATGAGTAGTGTAAATACTGAACGTTTGCCAGATAAATTAGTTGGTTCACCTTTGTTACACTAACAGAAGATAAAGGTACAACTTTTATATTGCAGTATCAGGTCAATTTACAGGGAAATAAGTTTTGCAATGCAACAAAGACATTATTAAGCTCATTGCTTTATTGGAAGAATTTTCACACTGTGCTAGTGTAGTTGGGTTAGTTGGTTAGTGATGTTCCCCTTTCCTTTTCCCCCAATTTCTTACTTGAAAGTTAACTTTAAACAATGAGGATTCAGCAATTAAGTTAATAATAATCATTGCATATTTGATAGAGCGCTTGTAAAAGCAAAACATCAAAAAGCACTTCACTGAAGTCTCTGTGAAGTGTAGTGCCTGTATTTTGGAAGGCAAACGCAGCAGCCCATTTGCACACAATAATGTCTCACATACAGCCATGAAGTTTCTGGGGAATTCTTGTCCAGAAATGGCAATGTCATTGAGGCAGTCGATTCCGTGGCGGCAATTCAAGCCGTAACATTTCACACATGGGTTTGGGGTGGGGGGGAGTGCCCAAACATTGACAGAGATGTTTAGAGGGGCAGGGTTTTCTGATAACTTGATAATGACATCAGCAATGCTTAGTCCATCACATGTTGTATTTTGTGCCCAATATATGCGTGAATGATGAGTGAGAAGAGGTCAAAGGAAAATCCCAGACAGAGACCTGAGAGGTAGATCGCCTTATCCACCATGAACTCTTCAGCAAAACGGATGTGGCAGAAGTTCTTTTTGCTCTTGCGAATAGCTATAATATCCCCACATTGTTCAAACACTTCTCTGATAATTTCTTCTGCAGCATTTTCTGGTAAACCTCCGACAAAAACTGTTTTGCATCCGGGAGGTCGATCTCTTGTGGCTGGTGGAGGAAGATCTAGGGATACAATGAAAGGCAATGAAACACATGTTAAATCTGATCTGATCTGATGCCCAGAAACTGCAAGACTATTTCACTCAGAATTGCAATCTTGCTCCAAACAAGAAAACTTAACATGGCTCTGTGAGCAATCCCTTGCACATTCCATTAAACCACAAAACGTTGAAAGGTAGTGGCAGATTCAACCAACCCAACATAATAAATAACAACATCTCTTTTATCTCTGCTTATTATTTAGATCATATCAACTGGAATTGATGCCCTGAGATATACTTCAGGAAATTTTTCATTTTATTTCCCATTTCTCTCTCCTCAACACTTATCAAAAAGGGATGACTAAATCTAACAATCTCCTCTGTCAGCTCGTCAAGTTTGTCCAGTGAATAGCTACAGCTTACAAATCAGGAAGTTCCTAGATTCAATTTTGAAGCTGTGTTTGCTGACATAGCTGGAATCAGTGGGGTGATTGTGAGGACACTGGATTAGGAAGAGAGAAATCAGCCGGTATTCCTATTTGCACCTGTTTTATTTAGCAAACTCTGCGGGATGTTTACATGCGAGAACAAGCTAAGACATGTGTATCAGTTCCCACTCTTATGATGGAATAAACTTCCAAAACTTATTGTCAATTATTCCAATTCAAGATCCTGGTCTGCACATTCAAAGCCCTCCGCAACCTCGCCCCACCCTACATTCGTGACTTCTAACCCCTTACCAACACTCCACTCAGCAGGATCTGGCCTGCTCCACATCCCCTGACCCATCCTTACCACCACTGGCGGGCGAGCCTTTAGCCACTCTGCCCCCAACCTCTGGAACTCCATCCTGCAGTTACTCTGCCTCGCCTCCTCCCTGGCCTCCTTCAAGTCCCGCCTCAAAATTCTCCTCTTCAATGATCCCATCGGCAGCTCCTTATCTGCTTCCCCCCACCCCCATCATTACCGCCCCTCCCCCCCACCCCCGTCGCCAGCTCGGGTCTGACAGTATACAAGTGTAATTTTGTTGTTGTTGTAAAAACTCACACAAAGATAATAGTTTCCTGAGTAAGATATTGGAGACTGATACCTGTGAAGCTATATCTCTTAAGAAAAAGGCTAGATGCCTCAAAGCGCTTCACAGAATATATACTGTAGTAAAGTATTGACTGTATTTTTTGTGGGCGAAATAAATCAGACTAACCTGTCTATTTACACAATGCCGTACATATCACACATGGGTGCAATGTGATAATGTAATGGATCACCTATTTCAAAACAAGTCTTAGAATATTGCTAAGCAAATAATGTCACAATTCCTCTAAATTGTGCATCTTTGAATCCAAAAAGAGTTACAGATCAAAGCATATAATGTCTAAATGTACAATTTTAGTCAACATTTGTAAGGAATGTATGATGAACTGTTTCACAGAGCAAAAGTGGCTAATGTTCTTTTTGCTTTTACAAAGAGTTGAAAAATATCCCTCTTAATATATGTCCTTGAATTTTATTTTGATTTGATCAAAACAAAATCAAACATTTAACGGCAAGGATCAAATGTACTAAAAGTATAGAACAATTGTTCAAAGTGGTGGGAGAAGCACACCAAATCCCCAGATGAGTCCTCCAACAGGACTACATCAGCTAAAAGAAGCACTTGAATCCCATCAGATGTTCCCTTTGTCATTCTTGAAGAAGACATTGAATGGGGCGGGTGATTGGGGACATTGATACCTCATTCCTCTTTCAAAAGGAGTAGTTTGGTTCCCCTCCCTCCCCCTGTTGATTTTTGCTTACATCTTGGAGCTGGAGTTTTCATCCTTGAAAAGATCCAGAATTTGACCAAGCACCTCGATATCATCCAGCATGGTCATGAGAACAGTATGATGGGCTAGATAGGAAGGCTTGAATGAAAGACTGAATTGGTTAAATAAGATATACGGTGGAGGTGTTGCATCTGACCTGTGAAGCAGCAAGTTTGATGGGTTGAAGGCCTTTGCTTTCATGCCTTTGGCTTTTTTTTCTCTCTCATTTTAGACAATTCCCTCAAAAAGCAAGCCAACAGTTGCAACAAAAAAGATCTTTGCAGTAATTCACTCTTGCATTTGGTTTAAATGTTCCCAAGCTAAGCACATAGAAGTAAAATACTTCAGACAGTGACCAATAAAACAGAGTGCAATGGATATGTGAGGCATGTGAAGCAAATGTTATTCTGCTGCTGACAATCAGATCTCACATTAACAGTGATCTTATGTACCTCTGGAATAATGTTACTCCACTCTGTTCTTACCATTAAGAAACAAATAGAGGTTGAATGGAACAACCCACAAACTGTTCACAGCACACTATTTCTTTAGATCTCCCTTCCTCTCCACAGAAAACCAGAATTTGTACATTTACTCAAGACTTTCAAGACTTACTTGGATTCGGTGGAAAGAGGGTGCAGGCTTTACAATGGATAATTTCTTTCATTTCTGGCATTTCCGGAGGAACTGGTGGTGGTAACAAGCCTATTCCGGTCATCATAGGGTTCACCGTTGTCATTCCAGTCATTATTCCTAGGCCATGATCAAACCCTGGCACACAGATGGGATCTAGAGACACAAGGATAGCCTTGCTAATATTAGTTCAAACACTGTACATTATTTATTAGCTATGTCAGGAATTCTTAGCAACAAACAATGCTCAAGCTATAAATAAAAACAATGTAATTACTTTCCCTAGTTTCTATTTTGCAGAAACATACTGCCTTGCAAACACAGATTAATATTTCATTTTATTGTGGGCTTAATTCTCATTCTTGGTCTGTCAATCTACTCGCGCAGGTTCTCTCCTGAAGCCATTAATTTATGTTGGGGACTTCTGCTCCATTCCAACTGAGATTGAATGTATCATGTATCACCCCTATCGCCACCCAAGCTAGGATCAGCTAAAATGAACCAATCTCTTCCTGGCTGCCATTGGGGAATTTTGCGCCTGGCAGTGAATTTATAAACTGAGCCAGTGGACAGCTATGTATTTGCCATTTTTAAAATTGTGTAATGCTAAAAGAAAATGGCATTATATCAGATGCAAACATATTGCGGGGCTTTTAGCTACGGGGATATTTCCACCCACTAATTCAGCAAAATTATAATCTATGGAATGAAGCATTGTAACAGTGTTACATTTGGCTCAAGTATTAGAATCGCTTTGCTTAAATGATGTTAATTTAAAAACAGATTTCTTGCAAATAGATGCCAAAGTATTTAGCTGGAACTCTTTCTCATGCCACATGCACCATCTTTGAAATTTCTCATTGAACTACATAGAGTCAGATAATTGAAATGTGTAGAAGTGCTTAATTTCAAACATTGGCAAGGGTTTTATCAGCACAGACCACACTCAGAGCTGTTCCTGATTTGGATACTGTGGAGGACATTGATAACTGCCCAAGGATTCTCATCTTCTGATTTTGCGTGTGAACACAGGAGAGATTGGGATGAAGAAACCTTTCATTCCATTTGATCTCATCCTTCCAGAATACCCAACCTTCTGTCTTTTCATTACAGCATTGAGATGTTTCTCAATTAAGCCCTGGCCCATCTGAATGTACTTGACTATCAATCTCTATCTGCTCTTGATGGTGTCACAAGATCAGGCGTTCACGATCTACACTCAGGTGGCACACTCAGTTTTGCTTGAACACTCCTAAAGCCATGAAGCCTTGGTGCATTTTCAAAGATACCCATGCATTTTAATTCATTCTCAGACCCTATAAACTGTGAAAGTCCTTAACAACTTGGGATTTTCCGGTCTCTTAAAATCTTTATGGGTTTCAAAACCAGCTTTGGTAGCACCAAATCACTTTTACAATTATTTGTGCCTTCTCGCTTATTCTTTTCAAATTATGCTGTGTCCCTGGTACTCTGCAACTTTACTTTGAATTTTCAGTAGAAAAGTAAGAAGCAAATATCTCTGCTTTGAAGAAAGATTGGGATTGAAAAATTTGAAGAAAGTGACTGATGGGAAAACAGCAGTGTAAATGACCCCTCACTTTAGGACACAAAGTGAGCTTCCTTCAGTAAACTCCATGTACATCATCCTGATCTCCTTTAACTTGGGAGTCAAGGTCTTGCGGGTTAACTTCGCTTGATTGAAGTTCCCTGCAGGACAAACATTTTTATCGGGAATCAGCAGGTAGTGACAAACTGAAGTCTTGGTGATCGTTTGGGGCCATTACTAGGTTAAATGGATCCGCCATTTCACAATTTACCCCTTAAACCCCCTTTTAATGTCACTTCTGCTTGCCAGGTTTGAATCCCTGATACTAGGTATAGTATAGTCTATTAGTATCTCCTTCCCCACCTCTGGCTTTTCACTGCAGCCTGCTCAGTGTGATCTTCTGGGTGGGAAGGATGACGGGGTTGGGCAACAACAAGTGCCCTACCTCCTCTGCTCCACCTCTAAACTCCACAGTCTCCATGTCTGTCGACTGACTTTGCCTCACTAATGGCCTGCTTCAGGTCTCGGCTTGCAAATCTTGGTTGACGCCCCCAACCCAAGGTGCTTTTCCCCCCCAAATGCCCCCCACCCTGCAACTCTCCTGCTGTGGCCTTCTTTCTCGCCTTCTTTCTCTACTTGACCCTCCCACAGCCTCCCATTGTGCCGCCTGAGAATCCTCTGTCGGGCTCACTGTAGCACTTGCCGTTAGCTGTCCAGCAGCAGCTACACTGACTGCCCCATTTCACACTATCATCATAAGCCCCACCGGATGTTACTCCTGGGGCTAACATCTCCTCCCTCATCCACATTCCCACCCTCCCCGCCATTCCTCCCACCACCCTCTCCCATCTCGCTCATTCCTCTGCCAACTGTCCCCTCCTCATTGGCCTACAAAATGTCCACTCTGTTTCTAACAAGGCTTTCGCCATCAACGACATCATCATTGATGAAAACATTTATATCCTGGCCCTTACTGAATCCTGAATCATCTGACGACACCTTCCCCCTGATTGAGGCCACACCATCTGGCTGTATCTTCCACAATACTGTGGTGGTGTGGCTCTCATCTCTAGGTGCTCACTTACTCTATCCCACTACTCCTCCGGCTTAGTCCCCTCCCTCAAGCACCTTACATTCTACCATCCCATCAACTTTCCCCCAAAAGTCTCCTGATTTATCATTGCCCCAAACTCCCCCCACAACCTTCATCTCTGACTTCTCCGCCCTCCTAGCTTCCTTCTGCTCTGAACGCCTCCTTATCCTACTTGATTTCAACTTTCACTTCACCCCCTCTTGCAATATATACACAGACATCTCTTCTCTCCTTTCCTCTCACAATCTCTTCCTCCACTTCCACCCAATCCACCTCCATCTCCTACCTCCCTTGGAAATCAATTTCCCTCCACTGCCCTGGAGTTGTCTGAACTCCTCCCCACTGGCCTACCTCTTACATCGACGTATCCAAGATAAGTCTTGCATCGACGTATCCTCATCGGTCATTCTCCTCCACAACTCCCACTCCACCATTCTCGATGCCCTTGCCCCCATAACCTCCCGAATCATCTCCTACTCAAGCAACTCATCCTGGTCTTACTGGTCCATAATCACCCCCACTAAATCATTCTTCTATTCCAAGATAATCTTGGAGGCCAAGGACAACCCCAGGCTGTTCTTCTCCTCTACCAACCAGCTCCTCCATCCACCCTCTCACACATCACCTCCAACTCAAGGAGTTCCTGGGTTTCCTCAAGACTAAATTCAAATGTTTCCCTCTCCCCAACTCTACCTCACACTGCGGCCCCTAGCAATCCCTCTCTCCACACATTCTAACCTGTCTCCCCCTCCTCTCTCAGCACCACTATAACCCGCATGAAGCCCACCATCTGCTCCCTTGACTCCATCCCTACCCCTCTCCTTGACTCTCAACACCACCTCCTCCACACTTTATTCTCAAAATTCATCAACCTCTCCCTGCCAACTGGCACCATTCACAAAACCTTAAAAACAGCTGTCCTCACCCCAATCCTAAAAAAAACTGTGCTTGGACTCATCCCTGCTCGCTAACTTCTGCCCCACCTCCAATCTTCCTTTCCTTTCCAAAGGCCTTGAAAGAGTTGTTGTTTCTCAGCTTCATTACTTCCTCTCTCCTTAGGCCACTGAAACATTTAAATATGCCTTCATTACAAGCAGGTTCAACTGTCCAAATGTCCTGCTTGCTGGGCCCTCTCAATATCTTCACAAGGTGCCTATCATCCAGAACTCAGCAGCTCATGTTCTCTCCTGCACCATGATCTATGACCCCATCACATCCATCCACGCCCAGGTCCACTAGATCCCCATCCCTCAGAGGCTCAAGTTCAAAATTATTTTCCTCACTTTCAAGGTCTTCCATGGCCTTACCCCACCCAACCTCCTAATCCCTTATCAACCTGTCCACTCCCTCAGCACAGCAGGCTCTGGCCTGCTCCATGTCCCCCACCCGGTCACCCCTCCATCAGCGGTCAGGATTTCAGTCTCTCTGCCCCCACCTTCTGGAATTCCATCCCATAATTATTTCGTCTTGATCCCTCGCTTCAAGGCACGCCTCAAGACCCTCATCTTTGACCATGCCTTCAACCACCCTCCCCCTCTCCATAATCCTAATCCCTCCACTCCCTTACCCAAACCCTCAACTGTACAGTGCCTTGGAATGTCCTAGTGATGTGAAAAATTACAAATGTAATTTTGTATTGTATTTATATCCAGAAGTAATTTTTCCGGTGCAAAGTGCCATTTACACTGTCATTTAGTCAAGTAGTGCTTTATACCCCATTGGAAAAGTAAAGCGCATTGAGTCACAGAAAGCTGCAACAGCCATATCACATTAACTTTATACAACCAGATTAATATTTGATAATATAGGTTCCCTCTACTGGAAGTATTACTCAGAAAAAGTAACCGTATGATATGAAACAAATCCAGAAATTATTGCATGCATTGGATGTCAACTCTTCATCCTTTCAAATCAGGGTGGATACAATTTCTCATAAAAAATCAATTATGAGAGGTCCACATTTCAACATAGAATCTGAGCATTTGTTTGTTAAGTGACACTTCCCATCTCATGTCAAGCAATAATAATTTGTCCCCTAGCGCGGCTGAGGCAGAAGAGTTGATCTTTTAATGGAAATAGCTAATTCAAGAAGTCAGCGACATTTTAATTATAACCCTCCCAAAAGAACAAATTATATTTTTAAAATGCTCTCACTCTAATTTATAACCTAGAGCGTGGTGGTTATATTTGATGCAGTAATGGTATTACACAGAAATCAAACAGAAATCCAACATATGAGCAGCACCAAAACAACTCAATCTGTTGCTGGCAATGCATTCTGCTGACATCATTTCATAAGAGACAGATGTAGCCACAATTCAGTCTGACCCGAGCTGGGAGAATGACGAATGTGGGAAATGGGAAAACACAATCCATAGTCATAACGCTGTACAACAACAAAGTTCCATTTGTATAGTGCTTTTCATGTCAGGAGGAAGTCCAAAGGAGCTATACGAGTCAATATAGTCAATTCACTTTACAGTATATTCTGTGAAGCGATTTGAGACGTCTAGAAGATGTAAAAAGCACTATATCAATTGGAAGGATTTTTTTAAAATGCCAACCCGAGAAATTAAGATGAAAATTAAATTGGACCAAAATATCATTGGAAAGACTTCAAAGCTTTCATTTACTTTCATTTCTAAAAGAAATGCTAATTAGTTGTCTAACTGGGTTGCAGTTAAAATACAGTTGGACGCAAATTGTACAGTGAGTGGTGTGTTTACAGGCAGCATTGATTTATGCTGGGTATCGTACAGCACCTGGAAGCATTTGGTGGGATTGAAACACTACAGGCCCTGAAGGCATCTATACCAATTAGTCTATAAACTTTTCACTTGCAGCCTGCTCAGTGTGATCTTCTGGGTGGGAAGGATGACAGGGTTGGGCAACAACAAGAGCCCTACATCCTCTGCTCCACTTCTAAACTCTGCAGTCTCCATGTCTGTGGACTGACTAATGGCCTGCTTCAGGTCTCGGCTTGCAAATCTTGGTTGACGCCCCCCAACCCAAGGTGCTTTTCCCCCCCAAATGTCCCCCACCCTGCAACTCTCCTGCTGTGTCCTTCTTTCTCGCCTTCTTTCTCTACTTGACCCTCCCACAGCCTCCCATTGTGCCGCCTGAGAATCCTCTGTCGGGCTCACTGTAGCACTTGCCGTTAGCTGTCCAGCAGCAGCTACACTGACTGCCCCATTTCACACTATCATCATAAGCCCCATCGGATGTTACTCCTGGGGCTAACATCTCCTCCCTCATCCACATTCCCACCCTCCCCGCCATTCCTCCCACCACCCTCTCCCATCTCGCTCATTCCTCTGCCAACTGTCCCCTCCTCATTGGCCTACAAAATGTCCACTCTGTTTCTAACAAGGCTTTCGCCATCAACGACATCATCATTGATGAAAACATTTATATCCTGGCCCTTACTGAATCCTGAATCATCTGACGACACCTTCCCCCTGATTGAGGCCACACCATCTGGCTGTATCTTCCACAATACTGTGGTGGTGTGGCTCTCATCTCTAGGTGCTCACTTACTCTATCCCATTACTCCTCTGGCTTAATCCCCTCCCTCAAGCACCTTACATTCTACCATCCCATCAACTTTCCCCCAAAAGTCTCCTGATTTATCATTGCCCCAAACTCCCCCCACAACCTTCATCTCTGACTTCTCCGCCCTCCTAGCTTCCTTCTGCTCTGAACGCCTCCTTATCCTACTTGATTTCAACTTTCACTTCACCCCCTCTTGCAATATATACACAGACATCTCTTCTCTCCTTTCCTCTCACAATCTCTTCCTCCACTTCCACCCAATCCACCTCCATCTCCTACCTCCCTTGGAAATCAATTTCCCTCCACTGCCCTGGACTTGTCTGAACTCCTCCCCGATGGCCTACCTCTTACATCAACTTATCCAAGATAAGTCTTGCATCGATGTATCCTCATCGGTCATTCGCCTCCACAACTCCCACTCCACCATTCTCGATGCCATTGCCCCCATAACCTCCCAAATCATCTCCTACTCAAGCAACTCATCCTGGTACACCGGTCACTTCTACTCATTTAAGAGCCAGCTGCGTGCTGCTGAATGCACCTGGGTCAAATCTAACTTAATGTGTGCACTGACAAATCTGGCTGGACCACCTAAAAAATTACTGGTCCATAATCACCCCACTAAATCGTTCTTCTATTCCAAGATAATCTTGGAGGCCAAGGACAACCCCAGACTGTTCTTCTCCTCTACCAGCCAGCTCCTTCATCCACCCTCTCATACATCTCCTCCAACTCAAGGAGATGCTGGGTTTTCTTAAGACTAAATTCACATGTTTCCCTCTCCCCAACTCTACCTCACACTGTGGCCACTAGCCATCCCTCTCTCCACACATTCTAACCTGTCTCCCCCTCCTCTCTCACCACCACTATAACCAGCATGAAGCCCACTATCTGCTCCCTTGACTGCATCCCTACCCCTCTCCTTGACTCTCAACACCACCTCCTCCCCACTTTATTCTCAAAGTTCATCAACTTCTTCCTACCAACTGACATCATTCACAAACCCTAAAAAACAGCTGTCCTCACCCCAATCCTAAAAAAAACTGAGCTTGGACTCATCCCTGCTCACTAACTACTGCCCCACCTCCAATCTTCCTTTCCTTTCCAAAGGCCTTGAAAGAGTTGTTGTTTCCCAGCTTCATTACTTCCTCTCCCCTCGGGCCACTGAAACATTTAAACATGCCTTCAGGCTCAACTATGCAAATGTCTTGCTTGCTGGGACCTCTCAATATCTTCACAAGCTGCATATCATCCAGAACTTGGCAGCTTATGTTCTCTCCTGCACCATGATCTATGACCCCATCACATGCATCCACGCCTAGGTCCACTAGATCCACATCCCTCAGAGGATCAAGTTCAAAATTATTTTCCTCACTTTCAAGGTCTTCCATGGCCTTGCCCCACCCAACCTCCTAATCCCTTATCAACCTGTCCACTCTCTCAGCATAGCAAGCTCTGGCCTGCTCCATGTCCCCTACCCGCCCACCCCACCATCAGTGGTCAGGCTTTCAGCTTCTCTGCCCCCACCCTCTGGAATTCCATCCCATATTTCTTTCGTATTGATCCCTCGCTTCAAGGTACGCCTCAACACCCTCAGCTTTGACCATTCCTTCAACCATCCTCCCCCTCTCCATAATCCCAATCAACAACAACAACAACAACAACAATCCCAATCAACAAATCAACAATCGATTTATATAGCGCCCTCCACACTGGATGGCGTCTCAGAGCGCTTTGAATTCCGATTGCTCCACCCCCTTCCCCAAGTCCCCAACTGTACAGCGCCTTGGAATGTCCTAGTGATGTGAAAAATTACAAATTGTAATTGTATTTATATCCAGAAGTAATTTTTCCGGTGCAAAGTGCCATTTACACTGTCATTTACGCAAGGAGTGCTTTATACCCCATTGGAAAAGTAAAATGTATTGAGTCACAGAAAACTGCAACAGCCATATCACATTAACTTTATACAACCAGATTAATATTTGATAATATAGGTTCCCTCTACTGGAAGTATTACTCAGAAAAAGTAACCGTATGATATGAAACAAATCCAGAAATTATTGCATGCATTGGATGTCAACTCTTCATTCTTTCAAATCAGGGTGGATACAATTTCTCATAAAAAATCAATTATGAGCAGTCCACATTTCAACATGGAATCTGAGCATTTGTTTGTTAAGTGACACTTCCCATCTCATGTCAAGCATTAATAATTTGTCCCCTATCGCGACTGAGGCAGAAGAGTTGATCTTTTTAATGGAAATAGCTAATTCAAGAAGTCAGCGACATTTTAATTATAACCCGCGCCTCCTCCCAAAAGAACAAATTATATTTTTAAAATGCTCTCAATTTAATTTATAACCTAGAGCGTGGTGGTTATATTTGATGCAGTAATGGTATTACACAGGAATCAAACAGAAATCCAACATATGTGCAGCACCAAAACATCTCAATCTGTTGCTGGCAATGCATTCTGCTGACATCATTTCATAAGAGACAGATGTAGCCACAATCCAGTCTGACCCGAGCTGGGAGAATGACGAATGTGGGAAATGGGAAAACACAATCCATAGTCATAACGCTGTACAACAATAAAATTCAATTTGTATAGTGCCTTTCATGTCAGGAGGACCATAAGATGATAAGATCAGAAGAATCAGGAGCAGGAGTAGGCCATTTGGCCCTTCGAGCCTGCTCCGCCATTGAATAAGATCATGGCTGATCTTCTGACCTAACTCTAATTACCTGCCCCATCCCCATATCCCATAATCCCTCTATAGTTTAAAAATCTATCAGTCTCAGCCTTGAAAATGTTCAGGGACTGAGCATCCACAGCCTTCTGGAGTAGTGAATTCCATAATTGGAAGAAATGAGTGAAGAAATGTTTCCTCAACTCCGTTCTAAAAGGCTGACCCTTAATTTTAAGACTGCGATTCCTGGTTATGGATTCTCCTACCAGGGGAAACAGTCCCTCAGTGTCAACTTTATCCATCCCTTTAAGAATCTTATATGTTTCAATAAGATCCCCCCTAATTCTTCTGCACTCTAGAGAATACAGCCCTAGTTTATTCAACCTATCCTCATAGGTCAGTCCCCTCATAGAATCATAGAATCATAGAATCATAGAATCATAGAATTTTACGGCACAAAAGGAGGCCATTCGGCCCATCTAGTCTGTGCCGGCTCTTTGAAAAGAGCGATTCAATCCCATTGCCCTGCCCGCTCCCCATAGCCTAATAGACCCGTTCTTCCTAAATAAAGATTCCCTTTTAAAAGTTGTTATCGAATCAGCCTCCACCACCTTTTCAGGCAATGCATTCCAGATTCGAACAACTCGCTGAGTGAAAAAATTTCTCCTCAGCTCCCCTCTACTGCGCCTTGAAACTATTTTAAATCTGTGACCACGAGTCACAGATTCACCCACGAGTGGAAATAGTTTTTCTCTATTTGCCCTGTCGAAACCCCTCATGATCTTATAAACCTCTATTAGGTCTCCCCTCAATCTTCTCTGCTCCAGAGAGAATAACCCTAGCCTATCTAGCCTCTCCTCATAGCTGAAGTCCCTCAATCCTGGCACCATCCTAGTAAATCTTCGTTGTACCCTTTCCAATGCCTTCACATCCTTTCTGTAGTGTGGTGACCAGAATTGAACACAGTATTCCAGCTGAGGCCTCACCAAAGTCCTATAGAGGTTAGTCAGCACTTCCTGACTTTTGTACTCTATACCCCTATTTATAAAGCCTAGTATCCCATATGCCTTCTTAACAGCCTTGTCTACCTGTCCTGCCACCTTCAACGAGTCACTAACACAAATCCCCAGGTCTCTCTGTTCCTTCACACCATTTAAAATTGTACTATCTAGCCTATATTGCCTCCCTTCATTTCTTCTCCCAAAATGCATCACCTCACACTTCTCTGCATTAAACTTCATCTGCCATGTGTCTGCCCACTTTACCAATTTGTCTATATCCTCTTGCAGATGGCTACTATCCTCCTCACTGTTTACTATTCTCCCTAACTTAGTGTCATCTGCAAACTTGGAAACTGTACTCCGTACACCCAAGTCCAGATCATTGATGTAGATTACAAACAGCAATGGTCCCAAAACCGATCCCTGTGGCACACCACTGCTCACTTCCCTCCAATCTGAAAAACAGCCGCTCACTACAACTCTCTGCTTTCTGTCTCGCAGCCAGTTGTGGATCCACGCTGCCACTGTCCCTTTTACGCCATGGGCCTTTAATTTCTTAATAAGTCTCTCATGTGGCACTTTGTCAAATGCCTTTTGAAAGTCCATGTAAACTACATCAACTGCGCTACCATTATCCACCCATTCCGTTACCTCATCAAAAAATTCTATCAGATTTGTAAGGCAAGATTTGCCTTTAACAAATCCATGTTGACTGTCCTTTATTAGCCTATATCTTTCTAAGTGAAGATCTACCTTGTCCCTGATTATGGACTCTAGAATTTTGCCCACTACCGACGTTAGACTGACTGGTCTGTAGTTACCAGGCTTGTCCTTCTGCCCCTTTTTATACAAGGGAGTAACATTAGCTATCCTCCAGTCCTCTGGCACGACCCCTGTGTCCAAGGAAGATTGAAAGATCGTGGCCAGAGTCCCTGCTATTTGCTCCCGTGCCTCACTTAGTAACCTAGGGTGCATCCCATCCGGACCAGGTGACTTATCCACCTTGAGCGACGTCAACCTTTTTAGCACTTCCTCTCTGGTTATAATTATTCTATCCATTTCTCCTACCCTCTCCTCTAATACCATGGCATTGGCTGTATCATTTTCTTTTGTGAAGACAGAGGCGAAGTACTCATTCAGTACATCAGCCATGCCCTCTGCCTCCACAATGAGATTTCCTCCTAGGTCCCTAATTGGCCCCACCCTCTCCTTGACCAACCTTTTACTCTTAATATGTTGGTAAAAAACCTTAGGGTTCCCTTTAATCTTACTCGCTAATTGTTTTTCATGCAGTCTCTTTGCCCCTCTAACTTCCTTTTTTAGTTCTATCCTACACTTCCTATATTCTGCTTGGTTCCCTTCTGAATTTTGAGCCTGACACGTATCATAAGCCTCTTTTTTTTGTTTGATTTTGGCCCCGATTTCCTTAGTCATCCAGGGAGGTTTGGATGCCTTACATTTCACCTTTGTGGGAATGCTTTTGACCTGTGCCTGAACTATCTCCTCTTTGAACGCTGCCCACTGCTCGTTAGTTGTCTTACCTGCCAATTTTTCTTTCCAATCCACCTTGGCTAGGTCCCACCTCAACTCATTGAAATTAGCCCTTTTCCAGTTGAGTGTCCTCACCTGTGATCGTTCCTTATCCCTTTCCATAATTATTCTGAATCTAACGATATTGTGGTCACTATTCCCTAGATGCTCACCTACAGAAACCTGTTGAACTTGCCCTACCTCATTTCCCAAAACTAGATCCAGCAATGCTTCTTTCCTCGTTGGACTGGAAACATACTGATCATACATCCGAGGAACTAACCTAGTGAATCTACGCTGCACCCCCTCAAAGGCAAGTATGTCCTTTTTTAAATAAGGAGACCAAAACTGCACACAATACTCTTGGTGCGGTCTCACCAAAGCCCTATACAGTTGCAGCAAGACTTCCCTACTCTTGTACTCTAAACCTTTTGAAATGAACGCTAGCATGCCGTTCGCCTTCTTAGTTGCTTGCTGCACCTGCAAACTAACTTTTTGAGACTGGTGTACAAGGACACCCTAACCCTTTGAATACTAACACTATCTAATCTCTCCCACTCTAGAAAATAATAATTTAAAAAAAATTGTTATCTAGGTGAATAATTTCACACTTCCCCACATTAAATTCCATCTGCCCACTCCCTTAGCCTATCTATATCTTGTTGCAATCTTTTGGAGTCCAAAGGAGCTATACGAGTCAATATAGTCAATTTACTTGACAGTATATTCTGTGAAGCGCTTTTAGACGTCCAGAAGATGTGAAAAGCGCTATATCAAATGGAAGGATTTTTTTTTTTTTAAATGCCGACCTGAGAAATTAAGATGAAAATTAAATTGGATCAAAATATCATTAGAAAAACTTCAAAACTTTAATTTACTTTCATTTCTAAAAGAAGTACTAATTAGTTATCGAGTCTAACTGGGTTGCGATTAAAATACAGTTGGACGCAAATTGTACAGTGAGTGGTGTGTTTACAGGCAGCATTGATTTATGCTGGGTATCGTACAGCACCTGGAAGCATTTGGTGGGATTGAAACACTACAGGCCCTGAAGGCATCTATACCAATAGTCTGTGAACCAAACAGGCCTCAATCTATGTAGGTATATCATTTTCCACAACAGCAATTCAGAAAATTAAACATCAGTCACAGAAACAAGTTGAACAATAGTGAGTTACAAAAGTTACAAACACAGTCACTACACTGTATTATCCTGTGAAGTGCTTTGAGATATTTTGACAATGCAATAAGAAGCATTATCAAATTCAAGAATTATTATTAATAGTAATGAGTCTTTTGGACAGAATCCGACAGAATCTAATGACGAATATGCCTCCCCATAATTTGTACAGTTGCAGTCATTCGGTGGTTAAGTTTCACAAACCCCTGCTTTGTATCATGTATTACATTGTGCATACTGCAAAATAATTAACCTTCCACTGAAGTTTTACAAAGCCTCTCCAGCCTACATGGATTGTTTCTATAACTAATCACATAAAATTGTAATGATGCATGTAGTATAAACTGAAAGGTCTTTTCCAGCATTGAAGGAGATGTTATATGTGGACTGCATACTTATCAAGGACAAAACAATGCATCACAGATCTCACAGGTACTTTTAAAATACTCACCTGATACCAATGGTTGCCCAGCAAGTCCCACTGGAGCTATTCCCAGGTTGCTCATTGCAGTAGTCCACGCTGATGTGTCAGTCACGGACATGCTGATCTGACTGGGGTCTATGACTATGCTTTCCAAACCATCTGTTGCTGTGTGTGCAAAAAAAATACTTTAGGTACCAGAAGTATACAGATCAAGTCTTCCCTCAGGCTCAAAAACACAACTGATGCTTGAGCTGGGACGACAAATTTCATTTGAGTCTGGGACAAATGCAAAAATGATGTTCCATAAATGCTGCTATGTCAAGAATTCTGTTACCAGTGCTGCCAAAAGAAAAACATTGACACAGCTATTTAGAGGAATTCAGTTTATATTGTAGTAGGTTCCTGCCTTGTGCATCCCAGAGTATTTATTTCCCCGTCAATGTTTCCCCTCAAATATTCTCCCTCCCCCACCCCCCAATAGCATCCAACTCCATTTCCATGGTTAGCTTCCACCAATCCAAACAAATGTCTATTATTTATATGTGACTCATGAAAGCCAGGTGGTTATTCAATTGCAGGCACATCACAGTAAAGTCTGATGCTTGAGAAGTGAATGACTTCTCACCCCCTTGATGCTGTTTGGCACTTGGTAACACTCAACCGATAGAAGAGAGCAGTATGCAGAGCATATATCAGAGCTAATAATAATAATAGTTGCATTTGATATAGCATATTATCACATTGTTGAGACGTCTCAAAGTGCTTCACAGAATATACTGTAGACTGAATTGACTGTATAGATTGTGGACAAAAGTATTTACTGTATTACATAACTAATGTAATGGATGTCTGATGCTCATGTCAATGCTCTCATTGTAATAAAACTGGAATCTTACCACATAATGGAAAATGGGAACACTGGCTCTATAAGAGGAAGTTGAAGTAAATGAAGTTAATAGATTGTTGGAAGACAAAAAAATTCCTCATCAATGTGCATATAACAAATCCATTTGGCTTCATATCTTATTGCTCAAATAGCAATAAAACTGGAATCTTACAACACAATGGAAAATAGGAACACTGGCTCTATAAGAGGAAGTTGAAGTAAATGAAGTTAATAGATTGTTGGAAGATAAAAAAAAATCCTCATCAATGTGCATATAACAAATCCATTTGGTTTCATATCTTATTGCTCAAACATACTTTCAGAAGCATTGCATGCTGTATTATTATTGTAGTAAGTATAGCATTTATTTCCTTTATACTCACACCATGATTGAAACAGTAATTGTTATCACTTGCAAATAATATGATTGAATAAAAATAATCCTTGTATTTGATAAAGAACCTTATCATGCCATTGAGGTCTCTCAAAGCATTTCAAAGGATATCATCTTTATTTATTTACATGTTTCCCTAGCTTGCAGTAGCTGATAAAGAGCATTATGCAGCAATTGGCATTTTACACTGTTCCTTCCTTTAATAGCAAAGCAGTTTACTTGACAGCAATAGAAGAGCAGTAGTCTCTTCTTTGCTAGAACAACTTGTGGCCATAGCTGAACATTGTGGCCATCCACAAGGTCCTCAAGGCCTCACTTTTATAGAACTGAAACACTACCTCAGAGCAACATGCAAAAGTTCATTTCCTTCAAAACCACTCTCTCACACAGTTTGTGCAATACATGTACTGTACATTATTGAGCCATGACAAAGGAGGCTTCTGGTTATTTTTGCTATACAAGTGATCTGCATTGCTTCCAGGGTCCACCTGAATGGATTCTAATCAAAACATACATGGAAATCCATGTGCTATGATCTCTGGGGAGCTCGGTAGCATCATAAGATGTTCCCTGCCTATGTGCAGTTCAATTACACTTTCCTCGACAATTAAACAACAACAACAACTTAAACTTATAAAGCGCCTTTCACGTCGGGAGGACGTCCCAAGGCGCTGAACCTTTAACTGAATGCAATTATTAAAGAACAGCTTGCTTTACACACCTAAGTTGTAATTGCAGGAATTCCCCACTGTGGTTAAGGTGACAGAATAAATCCTTTGTAATCTAATTATTGAGTGTTTTGCTCGTTTTGCCGATCAATAATGATAAATTGTGCCACCGGGGTCCAATCTACAGATCCATAAACCATTCTCATTGCATTAATCGCATCTTTCAACTTTACCAACATTGGGAGGTCATTTGATTTAGAAGATCACAACTTCACAACATCATAAATTTGTTCAGGTGAAGAAGGTCTTTTGGCCCATCTGAGCTTATTGTTCTAGAATACACAATCTGCAGGGTTTTCATCTGGCTTTGTTCCCCAATGTCTCAACCATCCTTACTTGTAACTTGTCGTATATGTTAATTACACTCTGGGTGAAGAAATACTTATCGATATCCATCCTGAAATTGTCTTTTGCAACTCTAAACCCATGTGCCCTTGTTCTATTGTCTTGGTGCATCTGAAAGTATTGTTCTGAGCTGACTTCTTCAATTCCATTGAAATTTTTATATACCTTTATAATGTCCCTTCTGAGACATTTCTTTTCAAGGCTGCAGAGCCCTAGCTTGTCTAATCGTTACTCGTAAGTTTATTTCTCCAACACTGGGTCCCCTCTGAGACCTGAAAAATAGATCATTGGGAATCTCAAGAAATCTCTCTCATCCCCCACCTGCCCACCACCACCGCCGCCCAAAGGAAAAAGTTTACTTACTGTCTATGTCTTGTACTTTCCTGGTACTTGGGATTCAAGCATAGCCATTTTGCAAATCTTGCAAATCAAATGGCTTGTGAAATTTAGAAAACAGAAGTTGCCATTAGCACAACACATCCAGTTTAGGAATTTTGCACATTAAAAGCTTTTCAGGTCAATTTTCCAAGAGAGACAAACATGGACTGACTGTGGATTGGGAGAACACCTTCACCTTTTTCAAAAGTATTTTGATATTCCATTGAATGGATGATTTTCAATTTCAATCCATGACTGTTTGTGGGACACTGCTGTGTGCAATTTGCTGCCATGTTTTGCCCACAAAATATACAGTCAATTCACTTTACAGTATATACTGTGAAGCATTTTGAGACATCTAGAAGCGATGAAAAGCATTATATCACATGATGCCTTAAACCAATGGTTCCCAACCTCGGGTACTGACCCAAATTAGGGTCGCTGGCGCCCTCAGTAGGATCGCAAAAGGTCATCAGAAAAAATATTTTTTTCTTTTTTAATACTGAAAAGTGCCCAAGGCTACAATGCCGACCAATTTGTATGAAAGACCATACTTGCGAGTTGCGCTGAGTCCACAAAAGAGAAGGTGATATCGCCTTGGCAGAGCTTCGCTTCAGTCGCGCAGTCTAAGGGTCAAGAGGACCTGTTGGTGGGTCGCAGCAAAAAGAGGTTGGGAACCTAAACCTTAAATTGGGACTTTAAGATCATAGTTAGGCTGATACTCCAATGCATTGTATTGTCAGAGATGACGTCCTTTGATTGAGATGCAATTCAGTTAGTACAGGTAGACCCCGTTTAATGTTCCTTCGGTCAACGTTGTTTCATTATTACATGCTGATGCATAGGGAACATATATCCGTTTAACCGTTATGACGGTCACTATTACGTCGTTCACCAGCGGGGAGAAACGAACTACAGAACCGTACTTTGGTTAACGTAGGCTACCGTCTGGTATTCTTACCAGGGCTGGAGGACTCGAGTCCCCATTTGAAGGACTCGGACTCGGCTGTGCAGGACTCGGACTCAGACTCGGCTGTGCAGGACTTGGACTCGACAGCAGAGACTCAAGGACTTGGGCTCGAGACCCCAGCGAGTCCGGCAGGTATGAGCCGAGCTGCAGGGTTTTCTGCAGTTCGCGCAAATACTACACTGGCTGACCTACTGGAAATCTCGCAGCGAAAGTTGCTTGTGAATGAACTGTGACGTGGTATCCCACGTGGGATACTACTTCCTAACTATCACATGTCAATTTTCTACCAATTAAAAAAGCCCTTTAAAAAGTGACGCGTTTAAATCCAATGCCCTGGATTGCCACGTGTTCCAGTTCCATTGTGTGAGTAGTAACACTGATTTCTGAGACTCTGTGAGTATTTTTTTGTACATTGTCTTGTGTACTAACTGTACAAGGGCTAACGAACTACACTTATATCGCGTGCTACGCACTGAAACCTCCCTGATTCTTACCTGCCCAGCGCGTATGAGCATCACCATGTCTGCCGTGTCCCGAGTGTTTGGGTACACGGATCATAAGGAATTCACAACAACATGGGGGAACAAACATCATGCAAAATGTAAGTTTTGCAAATGTGTTGTAACTGAAATGTGTGGCACCACATCGAATTTCACACGCCATCTGCAGCGACGTCATGAAGAAAAGTAAGTTTCGTACTCATTTACGATTAGACTATACAATAAATTAAGTGTGTGTGTGGACTTTTGTCGGAATGCGTTACTCATGAATCAAGATAAATTTTGTCATGTTAATAGTCTTGAAGATTTAATCTAATAAAGACTATTTTCTGAACTATGTTGGGTAGGCCTCAGTCTACAGAAAAATCCATCTGGTTGGAAGAGTTGTCGCTCTCCTCCAACACAGCTGGAAGTCTCACATATAATATACTGCTACGTGCTGAAATTGGCCTTACTAGGGGTAGATCTTTGGTCTATGTAGTAGAAATATATACGGGGACAAAAATCTAGCCCCATAGAGATATGCGTAAAAAGTAGAGCGCGAGCGCCGCAAAGCGTTCTACTATCTTTGAAAAGTCCAGGACTCGAGTCCTACAGCCCTGCAATTTTCTTCTTTGTGCGCAATGCACTGACTCGTACTCGGATCAGCAGCATTCACGAGCACTCGGTCACACACCAATATATACAAGTACAAGCCTAGGCAAGCAATCTGCAGCTAGACTTTTAATTTGGAAAAAAAATTTGAATCTCTCTCCTCGACACAAATGGGGGTTGGGGAAGAGAGAGACAGGGAGAGACATACACGCATACAAACGCACAAAAGCCAACCCAATCCTTCTGTCTTCAATTGGGGTTCATACATGTGCATTTCCAGGAAAATCGTGCCAGGCAGGCCTTTTCAAATACATTTGCCAAACAAGGTTTAGATTTATAAATATAGATGGATTTGGAGATCATAGAATTGTACAACACAGAAGGAGGCCATTCACACCATCGCAAGACATCTAGAAGACGTGAAAAGCGCTATATCAAATGCAAGGATTCTTCTTCTTCTTATTATTATCATGCCTGTGCCATGTGAATCCTTGCCTCTCCAAATTAAAGGTTAGACTCAATTATTGCTTCTTAGAGTTTGCCCACAGTCGGACACCTTCTGGGTTGACTTTATTAATCTGCTTCAGACAGAGGAAGGGAGACAGATGAGAGTCAGTGGGAGTCAGTGGGAGAGATAAGACAGGGAGCAGAGTGACAGACAGACAGGAAAGGAGAACGGAATTAGAAAACACACAAATGTAGGGGACAAGAGGAATTCACTGAATTCTCGTCCACCAGTTTGAATAAAAGCGTATACCATAAAGCCAGCCAAGTTACTAATTCCAAGTCATCTTTAAACTGCAAAGTCTCTAAATTGCAGTCAGATGTTTGAGCTAGAATTTTTGAGTTAGGCAAACTTATCAATTTGAAGCATTCCGAAAGACAAATTTAATAAGGCACAGGTTACTGCGGAACTACTGCTTAACTGCTTGTTTGGAGAGGATTAACATCAACAAGAAATTCTGCTAGGGGAAGGGGAAAATCCACATGTGGTGGTCCATGTTGGGACCCATGAAGTTGAGACGAAAAGGCCTGAGATGCTCCAGGGAGAGTATCAGAGACTAGGGAGAAAACATAAAAGTGGAACTTCGAGAGTGGTGATCTCTGGGTTGCTTCCAGTGCCTCGAGCAAGCCAGTTCCAGAATGCTAGGATAAGGCACATCAATGCATGGCTGGAGAAGTGGTGTAGGAAGGAGGGTTTCTGGTTCCTAGACTATTGGGACCAATTCTGGGGTAGGTGGAACCTGTACAAAATGGATGGGTTACACCTGAATAGGGCTGGAACCAATCTCCTTGCAGGGAGGTTGTCCAGTTTTGTGGGGGGGGCTTTAAACTAATCCCGGGGGGTGAGGGTGGGAAACTAAACAGTAGTTCAGATATGGGAGGGGTAACAAAGGGGACAGGGGTAAGGGTAAGATGGGAGAAAAGTGTAGAGGAGGTAATTTGTGCCTTAGAGTGCATGTATGTAAATGCACAAAGTTTGAGAAATAAAATTGGTGAGCTGCAGGCTCAGGTTGCTGCGAGGCGATATGATGTTGTAGCAGTAACAGAGACTTGGCTCAAGCATGGGCAGGAATGGGAGTTGAACATTCCTGGTTATAATGTATTCAGGAGGGATAGAGAAGGGAGAAAAGGGGGCGGGGTGGCAATTTTAGTTAAGGACTCAGTGACTGCCTTAGAAAGGAACGAGGTGGAAGAAGAACTAAAAACCGAATCTATCTGGTTAGAAATGAGGAATAAAAAAGGTGCAGTTACACTGTTAGGGGTATACTATAGACCACCAAATAGTGGGGAGGAGATAGACAAGCAGATCTGCAAGCGTATCACGGAGAAATGCAGAGCTAATAGAGTAGTGATAATGGGTGACTTCAACTATCCCAACATAGACTGGCAGAATAATAGGGTAAAGGATAAGGAGGGAGAAGAATTCCTGAAGTGTGTGCAGGACAACTTTCTTGATCAGTATGTTTCCAGTCCGACGAGGAAAGAAGCATTGCTGGATCTAGTTTTGGGGAATGAGGTAGGGCAAGTTCAACAGGTTTCTGTAGGTGAGCATCTAGGGAATAGTGACCACAATATCTTTAGATTCAGAATAATTATGGAAAGGGATAAGGAACGATCACAGGTGAGGACACTCAACTGGAAAAGGGCTAATTTCCATGAGTTGAGGTGGGACCTAGCCAAGGTGGATTGGAAAGAAAAATTGGCAGGTAAGACAACTAACGAGCAGTGGGCAGTGTTCAAAGAGGAGATAGTTCAGGCACAGGTCAAAAGCATCCCCACAAAGGTGAAATGTAAGGCATCCAAACCTCCCTGGATGACTAAGGAAATCGGGGCCAAAATAAACCAGAAAAAAGAGGCTTATGATAAGTGTCAGGCTCAAAATTCAGAAGGGAACCAAGCAGAATATAGGAAGTGTAGGATAGAACTAAAAAAGGAAGTTAGAGGGGCAAAGAGACTGCATGAGAAACAATTAGCGAGTAAGATTAAGGGGAACCCTAAGGGTTTTTACCAACATATTAAGAGTAAAAGGTTGGTCAAGGATAGGGTGGGGCCAATTAGGGACCTAGGAGGAAATCTCATTGTGGAGGCAGAGGGCATGGCTGATGTACTGAATGAGTACTTCGCCTCTGTCTTCACAAAAGAAAAGGATACAGCCAATGCCATGGTATTAGAGGAGAGGGTAGGAGAAATGGATAGAATAATTATAACCAGAGAGGAAGTTCTAAAAAGGTTGACGTCGCTCAAGGTGGATAAGTCACCTGGTCCGGATGGGATGCACCCTAGGTTACTAAGGGAGGCACGGGAACAAATAGCAGGGACTCTGGCCACGATCTTTCAATCTTCCTTGGACACAGGGTCGTGCCAGAGGACTGGAGGATAGCTAATGTTACTCCCTTGTATAAAAAGGGGCAGAAGGACAATCCTGGTAACTACAGACCAATCAGTCTAACGTCGGTAGTGGGCAAACTTCTAGAGTCCATAATCAGGGACAAGATAGATCTTCACTTAGAAAGATATAGGCTAATAAAGGACAGTCAGCATGGATTTGTTAAAGGCAAATCTTGCCTTACAAATCTGATAGAATTTTTTGATGAGGTAACGGAATGGGTTGATAATGGTAGCGCAGTTGATGTAGTTTACATGGACTTTCAAAAGGCATTTGACAAAGTGCCACATGAGAGACTTATTTAGGAAATTAAAGGCCCACGGCGTAAAAGGGACAGTGGCAGAGTGGATCCACAACTGGCTGCGAGACAGAAAGCAGAGAGTTGTAGTGAGCGGCTGTTTTTCAGACTGGAGGGAAGTGAGCAGTGGTGTGCCACAGGGATTGGTTTTGGGACCATTGCTCTTTGTAATCTACATCAATGATCTGGACTTGGGTGTAGGGAGTACAGTTTCCAAGTTTGCAGATGACACTAAGTTAGGGAGAATAGTAAATAGTGAGGAAGATAGTAGCCATCTGCAAGAGGATATAGACAAATTGGTAAAGTGGGCAGACACATGGCATATGAAGTTTAATGCAGAGAAGTGTGAGGTGATGCATTTTGGGAGAAGAAATGAAGGGAGGCAATATAGGCTAGATAGTACATTTTAAAATGGTGTGAAGGAACAGAGAGACCTGGGGATTTGTCTTAGTGACTTGTTGAAGGTGGCAGGACAGGTAGACAAGGCTGTTAAGAAGGCATATGGGATACTAGGCTTTATAAATAGGGGTATAGAATACAAAAGTCAGGAAGTGCTGACTAACCTCTATGAAACTTTGGTGAGGCCTCAGCTGGAATACTGTGTTCAATTCTGGTCACCACACTACAGAAAGGATGTGAACACATTGGAAAGGGTACAAAGAAGATTTACTAGGATGGTGCCAGGATTGAGGGACTTCAGCTATGAGGAGAGGCTAGATAGGCTAGGGTTATTCTCTCTGGAGCAGAGAAGATTGAGGAGAGACCTAATAGAGGTTTATAAGATCATGAGGGGTTTCGACAAATAGAGAAAAACTATTTCCACTCGTGGGCGAATCTGTGACTCGTGGTCACAGATTTAAAATAGTTTCAAGGCGAAGTAGAGGGGAGCTGAGGAGAAATTTTTTCACTCAGTGAGTTGTTCGAATTTGGAATGCATTGCCTGAAAAGGTGGTGGAGGCTGATTCGATAACAACTTTTAAAAGGGAATTAGATCTTTATTTAGGGAGAACAGGTCTATTAGGCTATGGGGAGCGGGCAGGGCAGTGGGATTGAATCGCTCTTTTCAAAGAGCCGTCACAGACTAGATGGGCCGAATGGCCTCCTTTTCTATGAATCTATGAATCTTGACACTTGTTTTTCATGCCCGACCGCGTTACCTTCCTCAAATTAATGAACGCATATCACTATCTTAGCATTTTGTGAATCTTCATTTCAGTGAATATCAGTGAATAAATGGCTTTATCAGACAAGTGACTGACGACTTGAGAAGTCAATATTCCTTGTACTTCAGGAACTAAAAATAGAATTTTGATTTGTTCTTGAACCAAACCATTAAGCACTTGAACTTCGGGATGAGTCAATTTATTGCATAAAGCCATGAAGTAAGAACCCAACCCTTGAAAACAAAGCATAGCAAGCAATATACATCACAAAAAGGTATAAGACTGAAATTCTAGTATGTATAAGTTGGTGATGGGCGTGAATTTTTACATGGAGGACTCGGACTCGGACACCAGGGACTCGGACTCGGATGAGGAGGACTCGACTACAGCCCTGATTCTTATGCAACATCCATCCTGATCCTGCCCCTTCGTCCCACTAATTCCACCAGTCGCCCCTCTACAGCAACCCACCTCCATAATAATAAAAATAATAATCCTTGCATTTGATATAGCGCTTTCCACATCTTATCAATGTCCCAAAGCGCTTCACAGAATATACTGTAAAGTGAATTGATTGTATATATTTGTGGGCGAATCGCGGCAGCCAATTGTGCACAGCAGTGTCCCACACACAGTCGTGGATTGAAATGACCAATTTTATTATTGTGTTTTTTTTGGAGGGATTATATAAGCAAGCTCCACAACCATCTCAGGTGAGTGTTATGTTATTTAAATTTATATATTTTATTTTACATTGATGAGTGTACATGTATTTCAACTAATAATGTTTTTTAAAAGAAAAATGTCCAAAAGAACCTAACTCCAGTTTATACATGAATTCTTATGAGAAAAATGGGTGCGCTTCACTTAAAGTTGCACTTTTCAAGAACACAACTACGATATTAAGTGGGGACTAATTGTATTTGGCTTCTAATTAGTATTTGGATGAGATTTAATTGCTCCTCCTTCTGAAATGTAATGCTGCATTGTCCTCAGTTTATTTCATTGAATTCAAAAAGCACAATTAGATTACATTAATAACAAAAACACACATTCTAGGACTGGGACAACTCAGAATATAAATGAATGCCAGTTCAGCCAAAATATACTGTTAGAATGTTTTAATTGTGCTTATTATATTTTGGGGGTAAATGTTTTGATATATTGTTTCAATGCAGATATTTTAAAAGGCAGTGAGTAAACCAGACAATTAGGGGAATCTATCTCAGCACCGGGCTTAAGTTGTGTATTTTCCTGTTGGGGATTTTGCTGGAGGAGCTTTTCCAGAAGTAACTGTAATAGAACTTGATGAGAAATAGTGAGAAAAGCAGAGCTCTTTCAACTCATTTCAGAGCAGCTACAAGGAAACAATGAATGCAGTCTTCCCCCGAACAATTGTCTGTTTCTAGTAAACAAATTTTTTTTTTGCAACACTGAATAATCGTGATGTGTTTTGGAGAATTCTCAGATTTACAAAATCGCTTGGAATATTATTTTTATTTTTTTTCTCTCCTGAAAATCAGACATCTGTGCATCTCCACAATTTTCAATTCTCTATTCTGTAAGAGCAGTCAGATTACTTTCCTGGTATTTTTCCTCTTATCATCACAGCCTATTATGTGTCACAGCTCTGAGACTGCATGTCTACTGCTCGCTTTTGCAACATGTAACCTTGAAAGTACATCCCACAAAGAAAAGCAAACCAAAAAGCAGATTTGCAAAATAATTTGCAATGGTATATGAAGTATCTTGACTTCGCATCACATCAGGATCATGCCCACCTCAATAAATTACCCTGGATATCTGCCGTTTGACGAGTTTTCTTTACGGGTTATTTCTGACTGTGTTTCTGTTCAGAGTTTGGTTTGCTGTGAAGCTGCCCTGAATGTGTTGTACGTTCTGAGAGTTGGTAAGCCAATGCACAAGTCGTATAATAAAATGAATGGAACTATGAAACGTCTGCACATTTGACGCAAATAATGAATGGTCATAGCAAGCTCGAGAATGTTTACGTTTTAGCACTTGTGGGAATCACGTATCTGCTCTGTCATTGAACAGTGCTTTTGCAAAAGCTTGGCTCTGAGTAAATGATTAAATTCAACACATTTTAAATAGGATAGGCTGTGTCATTTTGCTGCTGGATTCCGAGCATAGGCGTCGAACAGACAATTGTTCGATCCCTGTCTTTCCTTTCTACCACACATCCATTCCATGACCAGGACCATTTTTTTCCACCTCCACCACATTGCCTGCCTCTCTCCATATCTCACAAACGACAACCTTGTCCAAACCTTCGTCAATTCTTGCTGAACTATTCCAATGCCCCCCTCACTGGTCTCCCCAGCGCCACTATACTTAAATTCAATTGATTAAAAATCTCAGCCAGCCAAATACTCACCCATAGCCCCATTACATCAGTCCTTGTCAGGCTTCACTGACTCCCAATCACAGAACGGATCAACTTCAAAATCCTCTCACTCGTTTTCAAATCACTTAATCCCTAGCACCTTCCTACCTTTCTAACCTGCTTACCCTTCACTCCACCACCTGGTACCTCCACTCGGCTGGCTCCAGCCTCCTGTTTGTCTCTCACACCCTCCGCTCAACCATACATGGTCGTGCCTTCAGCCACTACGCCCCAAAACACTGAAACTCTCTCCATTGATCCGTTGCTTGCAAATTCTGGATGGGCACCTAAACTGGGGAGTGGGAGCTGCAGAAAGTGATGGAGAAGGGAAAGTGATGGAATTGTGCAGTCTAAGAGGAACATTTGGAGACATACTGTGAATGAGGGCAGGGAAGGAGGAAACAGGGGGACTCTGGGTAGAGTTCCATAATGTGGAGGCAGAAAGCCTGCCTGTCAATGGTGGGGCAGAGGATACGAAGCTCTTCGGAACACAACCCTGCATGAAGGGCATTGTACACATGTAAGTTGTTGCTGTTCAAGCTAGCTGGTGTTCGAAACAATTTATAACAAGTGACTTTGCTGTCTGCCTTTTTGCAGGACCATTTGAGGCCATCCTGCGAATTATTTTTTTTCCAATTTCTGTCTGCTTTACAAATCCCAAGCAAAAGTTTTCCTCAGGAGCTAAACTAATAGTTTAAGAATGGCAAAGGTATCGATAATTGTTCCCCATTGGTTTTCAAATGCAAATTTGGACACTTATGGCCTGAGTATCTATCTACCTAGTCTTAGCCTATAAGACAATTTTCTCTTTATTTAAGAGGTCTTAGTATTGTGGAAAACTCTTAAATTTAATCTTAATTCAGAAGCTGTTTTTTTTCCTTTCTAGAACTGTGTATAACTAACTTTCAATTAAGATTGGATGCAAGAATATTCCACAATTTGGTATCATCTTAAATCTTGAGACAAGGTAGTCTCATGGGCTAAGAAATGTTTTATTTCAGGCATTTAATGCCTGGAATTAGAAATGCATAGAAATTCCCACCTCGTTCACCTTGCAAGTGAAACTGAGCACCACACACATACGCAATGAATATTTAAAAGCAATGAGACAAACTGAGCAGATTTTTCAGTCTGTGAATTGACAGATCATAATAATAATCCTTGCTGTGACATACCGTCTTTCATGTTGCAAGGATGTCAAAATGTTTCATAGATTTTATTTTAAAAATGTAGTGTCTGTGTATTTTGCAGGCGAACAATTTTTGCGCATAGTAATGTCTCACAAACAGCAATGAAGTGAGTAAACAAATTGTGCCACGGGACCCTATTCAAAGGAATAGAAAGACAGGACTTTGATTTAATGTCTCAACTGAAAGATAGTACAGTACCTCTGATAATGCTGTATTCTGACATTGACAGATTTCTTTTGGATAAAGGGATTAAGGGATATGGGGATAAGGTGGGCAGTTGGAATTAGATTAGAAAATCAGCCATGATCTTATTGAATGGCAGGGCAGGCTCTCGGGGTCGAATGGCCTACTCCTGCTCCTTATTCTTATGTTGTTCTTATGTGTTCCCCCACCACTGTATTGGAGAGTTATCTTGGACTGTTGTGTTTGAAGACCTGACTTATATACTCAGATGTGAGAATGCTACCTACTGAGTCAGGTATACAGTGAGTAAACAGTAAGTGCCCATTTCTCCATAATGTTTTTTTCTGGGAGTGTCATTTGTTTTTGATGCTGTAAAATATTTCCTTCTGAGCTTCAATGGAACAAAGCAATTAAAGTAAGAATGAAACATTGGAGTAGAAACTAAAAAGTACATAGTCTTCATATGGGCAAGTCTTGCTAATAGAGATTGTTGAGGTCAGGTCACTGGATTCATTTAAAAATAAACAGCTTGATGCTCTGATGAGGGATAGGTGAGTACTGTGGAAGGATGAGATCAGATGGGTTGAAGGGATTTCTCCACCTGAACCTCTCTGTGATCTTGAGAATACATTTGTGGTGGCTTTTTAAGTTTGCTCAGGGAATTACACCTGCTTATTTCAGCCCCAGAATAAAATGATTACCCAGATGCTCTCCTCGCCGGTCTCCCCAGCTCCACTATTCAAAAAATCTATCTTATTCAGAACTCTGCTGCCTGCATACAACAAACAACAACAACAACAAATTACACTTATAAAGCGACTTTCACGTCGGGAGGACGTCCCAAGGCGCTGCACAGGAGGCGTGTGACCCGAGCTGGGAGGGGAGAGTACGGGAAGGGGTGAGACAAGTAGGGGAGGTCAAAGAATTCGGGGTGGAACAAAAGGCACGGTCGAAGAGGAAAGTCTTCAAACCGGCCTTGAAAGAGGAAAGGGAAGAAACGAGACGGAGGGATTGGGGGATGGAATTCCATAAGGTTGGAGCAGAAAATCTGAAATACTGACTTGGACCAAACTCCATATCCCCATCTCACCAGTTCTGACTCCACTGGCTCCCCATCAACAAACGGATCGACTTCAAGATCCTCACACTCATGTTCAAATCGACTCATTTCTTGGCACCTCCATACCTCTCCGACTTCCTCACTCCTCAATCTACCACCCAGTGCCTCCACTCCACTGGCACCAGGGTCCTGCATGTCCCTCACACCCTCCGTCCACCATTGGAGACCACACTTTCAGCCCTACATCTGAAACTCTGGAACGCTCTTACTTAATTCCTCCGCCTTGCCCCTTCTCTCCCCTTTTTCAAGTTCCACTTTCAACCTGGCTTACGGTCACCTCCCCCCGCCCCCCCCCCCCCCCCCCACCCACCATCTCCATCACTGCTAAGCGCTCTGAGACGTTACTGTACATGTAGGTAGGGTAGCGTCCTCCTGACATGAAAGGTGGTCTATACACGTAATTTTGTTGTTTTAGTAGGCATATAAGTGCAAGTTGTTGTTCTTGTTTCAAACCCTTAACTCGATTGACTTAGTAGTACAATTTGAAAGCAGAGTGTCTGGACCACATATATTCCGTCAGTTACTCGTGTTATTACTGTGCACAGCTTTCATCTGCAGCAGGCTCAGGTACCATTATTGTACATGGGCCAATAGATTGAAGTGCACTGTCAGAAACACTGCGGGACTACAAATCCATTTGAAATCTTTTTTTGGAGGTTTTACCAGATATTGTGAAAGTGCTTGACACTGGAACTAAAACATCTAATAAACTTGGAATATAAGGACACCTTTATGTTTCCATGCCTACTTTTAGATGCTATAAAACTTTTTTACAATGCTTCCTGAATTCTGTATCGTGTGACTGAACCAAACAAATGCATGGACCCAGTGCTTAAGGCCCTCTGCCAAGCATGATTGTCACCAGTAGTAGTGGTTGTCCACAGAAAGATCATACATAGTGATGAAACTGGAAACATGAAATGTGAACAAACAAATATGCTGACGTTAGGAATACCAACACAATTTTAACAGCCATCTATTATTAATATACAGTAGAAGCCCTTTTATCCGGCACGCTCGGGGGAGGTCGACTAATTGACTGTGCCGGATAATCGGGCGGCAGGTTGCCGAAAACCTAACACAAAAAATTTAGTTATTTTAAAACATATCATATTAATAATTAATTAAATAATATTAATTAGTATTAATAATACTAAATAGTAACCGAATATTGTATAGCTACTTACCCAAAAGATTTCAGCTCGGTACACTCGGTAAAAAGTCGGTAAAAAAGCATTTTTTACCTATCGGTAAAAACCTCCAAGTTCGTAAGTTTAATAAGTGCGCATGCGTACACATGCGTGAATTGAGCATACTGCTGGAATGGGGAATTGCCCTGGGAGGGGGTCGAGCAATCCGATTAATCGGGTCATGGATAAACGGGCTTCTACTGTGCATATGTCAGCCAGCCTCAGTGCTAGAACCCTCGCTTCTGAGTCAGAAGGTTGTGGGTTCAAGCCTCAACTTGGGGACTTGGAATCTAAGATGTGTTCTAAGATGACACTCCAATGCAGTCCTGGGGAATGTTGCGTTTTACAATATTAATTAACTTGGAGCATCCTCAACTAGTACAGATGACATGTTAAACTAAGGTCCCATCTGCCTGTTCAGGTCAATGTTAAACATCCTATGGCACTATTGGAGAAGAGAAGGGAGTTTCTCCCACAAATAAAAGTGATCACATACTCCATGGCTGTTTGTGGTTCATTGCTGTGCACAACTGGCTACCGCGTTTCACCCACAAGATGTACAATCCATCCACCTTACAGTATATTCCATGAAGCATTTTTAGATGTCTCAATGACATGAAAAAGCACCATATCAAATGCAAGGATTATTATTATTAATTTAATGCTTTTGAAACAGTTAACCATATTTGGCTGCACCTAAGACAATTTTATGACATAATAAGAATGAACATTTCTTTGGCAGTTATATAAAACTTCTTGCCCAATATTAATTACTTGGGGCATTCTCAACTCTAACTTTCAATGATCACACAGACAAAGTGATTCAAACGCATAGCTTCTGATCTGAACTGATCAAGTGCCTTCTGCTGTCACATGAATCATACACTGCGACATAAAAGAGAAAGTGCAGACGCTGGGGATGTGAACCAAAGCAAGAGAACGACGAAAAGCCACAGCAGGTCAAACAGCGAAAGAGAAAGACAGATTCACGTTTTATGCATGGGGGTTGAAAACTTGCTTATTGATGAAACAACAATAACAACAAAATTGCACTTGTATTGCGCCTTTCACATCAGGAGGACATCCCAAAGTGCTGAGGGGCTTGAGAAAAGTGCCTCAAGAAACATAAAGCACACTTCTTTTGTGTATACATCCCACAGAGCTATGAGACCTCAGAGCTGTACTGCGATAAACCAAGTTAGCCCCAGATTCTTTTGTGATTCCATTGCCATTATGTGCCAGTGCTGATTGTGAGAATGGTTCATGTAAAGTCACCTTTTGATGACCCGTTCCTCGTCATGCCATCTTGTCCCTCTGAAAACTTTCCATGTGGCACCCGCCTACATCTTTGAATTTGTTATACAATGCAGAATGTTAATGCACTGACACGGTGCATCCCTGGAACCCTATTAAAGCCAACCTCTTCGATGCAGTAATTCACTTCCATTCCTTTTGTGCAGAGGAAGTCTAAACAGGTGTTTATTATTTGGAGCTGAAGTAATAATAATACTTGCATTTGATATAGCACTTTTCACATCTTAACGACGTCTCAAAGCGCTTCACAGAATATAGTGTGAAGTGGATTGACTGCATATTTGTGGGCGAAATAGGATGCTAGTTTCTGTGAATAGTTCACTGCTGTGTCATATCGTGCTAGAGACCCATCATATAACCCCGGCACATTCACTCGAAAGGAGCAGAGTCCGCAAAACACTAACAACCCCACTGCTCCTTGGTCCCCCACGTGTTGTACAAAAACAAACCTGCGCCCACTAGATGGCACCAAACCGCATGCCCAAACAATTCCACACCACTAATTAGGCAGACACTGTAACAGTTTCTATTTTCCGAAACATTCATTATTTATCACTATATTTATCTATTAAACATCACATAATAAAGTACTATTAGACCGTTTCTGAACTGCTGCTTGTTACAGAAGTGGCCATTTTAAAACAGCCAGCTGAGAGAGCCCGATAGTGCAAGAATTAATCACTGGAAATAACTGGTCTGCAGATTTAATGCCCAGCCTGTAAAACACGACTGCTCGATGGAAAAAATACTCATGGCACATTGTAGTGAGAACAAAGGCAACATGCAGATGTTTGTGTGTGAGATATTGCTCTTTCTTACCTGCAGCCATGACAGAATGCTCGGTTCCGCTGGTTTGCTTGCTGCTGCTCTCATCAGACCTCTCAATCACTTCTAGACTGCCAGAACTGGAACACTGAAAGGTTTTTATTGTAACTGGCAGGATCAGACAACACCTGGGTAAGCTCTGCGAGACAAAAAGACTAAGATCTCAGCATCTGTTACATTGCTGAAGATACGGATTTCTCCATCACTACATGCACGGATTCTAATTTGCACAAAATAACTTCCTGCAAGCTCGTAAAATGCAAACCAGAGACAACAATGCCAGGCAGAGAAATAAATCTGAATTTGTTGCACAAGGACAAGATCCCACGGGAGCTCAGTGCCTTCTGTTTTTTTTTAGCTCTGCAACAACTGTGCTGTCACACTGCTAACCTTCTCTCACTGCAAGAGGCTGATGCCATTTAAGTAGACAACAGCTGTTTCACCTTACGGACCCAGTTGTGTCTTATCTGTTCCATACCAGTCCAGCCTGCACACTCTACAATAGGCAATGCTTTAAAATTTAAAGGTACATGGGAATTGTGTTAAGATTTTATCTGGTTCAAAATTTAACTTCTCTGGTTTTCTCTGAGTGGACTGAGTAATGAACAATGTCCTAAAAGGAAACAAATGACTGCCAACATTTGCTCTGGTGACTGAAATGGATGGTTCTTGCTCTTGCACTCTCTCTCAAGAAACATTGAATAATTTACAGGTGTTTTCAGGCTATGAAGCATCTTCGTTCATTGGCATTCTTAGGACTTACCCATCACAGAGACTTCTGGCAATTACTTTAGAAAAACAAGAACATGTGTTTGCTACCTTCAAGAGAGGATATGGATATTTTAATGGCTTCAGGAAAATCTGACCTCACTCTTATGGAAAATATGAACAGTTCAAAAGCAAACGTTCGCCTGCGTCTTCCTATACCCTTGCCGTTTGCCAACTGAGCAAATCAAACTCTGGTAACTGCATCAAGCATTGGTACGGAGGGCTATCTGTTGTTTGTAATGAATGCATAGAATGCACACCACAACAACTTGCATTTATATAGCGCTCTTTACGTGGGTCACAGTGATGCAGGCATGATCAATCCTCTGACGTTTTGATTTTATTGGTTTGTTTGTTCGACACAGTTGCTATATTTGACAGATAACTTTGTAAGGTGCTTTTCGAGACATTTTAACGTGACAAGGGATAATGTATGATTGCAATGATTATTATTATTTCGCTAGATCAAACGATCGTTCACCTCAAGGCTGTTTGAAGTGCTTTCCTGGCACAAGTGGCCACCTCTTAAACAGACAGATTTTAACAACTTTAGGCAATGTGTACAAAAAATGTATTTTCCTTCTTCATATTCACATTAAATCATTTATTAGGTCATTCATCTCTTACATATGTGGCAGCAATTAAGAAAACACAAAACTTTTTATTTTACAAAAAATACCTTTCTTCTTATTTGCAGTTTTTAATGCATTTTCCATTCTACCAGCTAAATTAGAACTTAACTTTTAGTTTATTTAGATTTATTAGCTACAATTTATAAGCAATTACTGTACTCAGAACAAATACATAAAGCAAAAGCTGCAAGAATTGGAGGTAAGGTTTTTTTAATATAAAAAGGTCAGTCTCTTATATTTGGTACACAAAATTGTGCATTTTGCCTCTTTGACATCTCCCTGGAACTCCCTGCCCCCTCCATACTTGTCTTTAAATCACACCTGAAAACATTCCTCTTCAACTGTGCCTTTGGTCATCTTTCCTCTCCTCCTGTTCAGTGTCAAGCCACATCGCTGTTAAGTGCTTTGAGTCACTATGCGCATGAAGGGCGCTATATAAACGGTTGTTATTGTTGTGGTGGTGATTGTTCATGCCACCCTCTCTGTTACATAGTAACAAATAATGCTTGTATTTGATATAGTACATTTATCGCATTGTCAAACATATCAAACGGGATTGTACTGCAGAGTCTAGTGACTGTGTGTCGGTAAGCAAAGTTGGCCACACCCTGTTCCTATGCCAAGATGAAATATTTGAAAGGGTAACCTGTAAATAGTGTGCATGAGCTGGATGATGTTCAATATTTCCTTCACATGTAATCTGAAACCCAAAAGACTTCTTTGAGCATGTTGCTCTGCAAATAGGTTTGATACCATTAACCATGCATGGTTTCAGTCACAGAACAAGTGTAAGAATCATCGGACTGGATAGCGCTAGTGAGACAAATTCATGCGCTGCATGGGCAAAAGCTCAGCATGGCACACAGAACCTCTTAACTGCAGTCTGGTGGACTGAAGTGCACATTAAAGACAAAAATTGAAAATATACAAAAGAAACAAAATTAAAGTTGAAATGCCACATTGCTCCTGATCAAAGGTTGACGTTGTCATGTTCAAAAACCAGCAGCTAGGGTTTCTGGTTAGGAATAAGATTGAAGAGGATGAAGATAAAACATTAGGCAAGTTTCCTTAGTCCACACGCCTCTGTGTACCTAGCAGTCTATAGGAACCCGGTTGTTATTCAACTGGCAAATCACTTTTCCGGAGATAATAATCCTTTCAAAAATAATAATAATTTGGTCACTCAATCCATGATTGTTTGTGGTACACTACCGTGCGCAATTAGCTGGTGAGTTTTCACTCACAATAGATACAGTCAATTCACTTTACGGTATTTGCTGTGAAGTGCTTTGAGAAGTCTGGAAGATGTGATAAGGCATGATATCAAATGCAAGAATTATTATTATATATACTGATAGAGATTAACCAATGCCTTGTGAAACATGAGGATTTGTGAGCTGCTGCAACACTGGAAATGACATGTCAAGGAAAGAATCAGCCATGGATGTAAAATGTAGGATGTGAGGCAGATTTGCTTGATTTAACTTTAGTAGACTGCAAGAAAGTTTGAAGAATCTTTCCTCAGGAGATGAAATTATTTGGATTAAGTTCATGACACTGCAGATTGTATGTGGTCTGTGGAAGGAATGAGATGTTAGACTGAATCTCCATTTCTCATTCCATGCTTGGTTAGATCCTCCCCACCCACCTTAGCTCCCATGCCCAGCCTGTTTGGGATGTGGTGCTGATGTAAAGGATGCTCTATAAATGTTCATTTGCATGGAAATAAAAATGACAGGACAAAGTAAATGACAGGACAAAGGAAAGGCAAAGTCAAAGTTGATTGAAGTGCTCAAAATTATGAAAGGGTTTGATGAGATTAGCATATGTTCTCACTTGTCGGGGAGTCTGTAACTAGGGTACAAAAGCACAAGATAGCAACTAATATTTCTAAAAGAGAATTTAGGGGGAACCACTATACTCAGAGGGCAGTGAGATTGTGGAGCTCACTAGCCAAAACAATGTTTGAATCAGATAGTATAGATGCACTTAAGAGGAGACTAGATATACACATCAGGGAGAAGGTACAAGTAGGATATGGAAGGCAGTAAAGAGTGGGTGACAACTCATGTGGAGTATAAACATTGGCACGGTCGAGTGGGGCTGAATGGCCTGTTCCCATTGCCACACATTCGAGGTAAATCTAAAGAAAGATAATTGAACCCACTAAGTCTGTGTTGCTACCCAAAACTGTGGAATTTCTTCATTGAATATTTCTTGGTATATGGCACAAATGTAATTTTGTTGTTTTTGTCGTTAAAGAATACAGTGCGATGTGTTTGTGAATATTTAAATTGTTACTGTGAGAGATTCCCCCTCCACCCTTTTAATCTAATTTCTATAAACCACACTACCATCCAGTACTGAGTAATACTTTAAAACGTAATTTACATTGTCTTTTAAATCTGGAAATGTCTCTCAGCACCATTCACGGCCTTGCCCCCTCCTATCTCTCTGACCTGCTGTCTCCTTATCACCCTGCCCGTCCCCTCCATTCAGCGGGCTCCGGCCTGCTCCATGTCCCCCGCCCGAACCGCCCTACCATTGGCCTTTCTGCATCTCTGCCCCCACATTCTGGAACTCCATTCCACAATCCATTCGCCTTGCTTCCCCCCTTTCCTCCTTAAAGGCCGGTCTCAAAACCTTCCTCTTCGACCATGCCTTCTGCTGCCCTCCTATCTCTCCCACCTTTCCTACTCTCCTTCCCCCTGCCCCTACCCCGACCCTTCCCCCGCTGCTCGGGTCCCGACCTAACTGTTCAGCGCCTTGGGACGTCCTCCCGACGTGAAAGGCGCTCTATAAATGTAATTTTGTTGTTGTTTGTATTCTTGTGGTCGCTTAATTAGATCCTATGGTAGCCATGTTCACTGGGTAAGTATCTGTGACTGAGGTTCATTGTTCATGTGTAAAATGTGCTCATTATATATAATATGACGTAAAGAAAGACCATTTTCTCACCGCTTACATTCATTCCCATTCTTGAATGTGTGAATGAGGACAGCAGCTGCTGTTGAGGCTACAAGCTCCAGCTGCTGAAACCACTGCTCAGTGGGTGGCATATCCAGGCTGGAGGGTGGTGACAACGCACTTGTACATTTTACACAGAACTGAGATGCTTAGAACTGGGCTTGAAAGATTTCCTGGCACCTGCTATGATCCCAGTAAGGGCTCTAACCTGACCTTCTCAGATATTTTTCTCAATCTTTCAGGTGAGATGTTAAATTGAGGTCCCATCTGTGTATTCAAGTAGTCATGGAACTACTCGAAAATGGAATTTCTCCCATTGCCTGTAAATGTAAAGATTATTATGACCATAACCAGTGGGAGAACTGGATCAATCAGAGCCTGGGCATTTTAGCACTGGAAGCATGGCGGACTTTGGGGTCATTCAGGCACTGCTGAAATCAGTTCTTCAAATTACCCTGAAGTTAGTTTAGAATGTTCGGCTGACAGAAGTCAAATAAGCAAGTTGGTTTAGCACCTGCCGTGAATGAGGTACCAGCACTTTGTAAACAAATTCAAGCTGTAGACCAGTGCATTAGAACAAGGCTATAGTGCCGTGACTACCCACCTTGGGGGAATATAAACAGAGACTGATTAGGATTAAGCTGACTCCAAAATAACACACCAGGCAATGAAATGACAGAATCAAGCCTCTGTGGCAGCCTCATTGTATCTGTTCCCAAGCAGGGTGGGCCCCCAGTACTCCTGGGCACTCCGATGGCAAAGCAGCCATTGACCGGACATTGAGTAGCAGTTTTGGTAGGAAAATTGCATTATAAGCATTGAACAAAAAGTTTGCTTTCGCCAGTAAATACCTCAAGCACTTTTTAATTAATAACTGAACTAAAGATGTTACAGTATAGAATACAATAAATATATGTATGTATATATCTATCTGTATGCAGATGACACCCTACTCTATCTCTCTGCCTCTACCCTCGACTCCAGGACTACCACTGTCTTGAAAGACTGTCTGTCAGACATCAAGTCCTGGATGAGAGCTAACTTTCTACAGTTGAGTGTCAACAGGACAGAGGCCCTACTGATTGGCTCACACCAGTGCCTTCACACATCAGGCGCTGGCAGCATCAACCTTCATGGTTGCACACTCAACCTCACCAAGCCAGTCAGGAACCTAGGTGTTTTGTTCGACCCTCAACTTTCCTCCCCCACGTCCAAGCAATGACGCTTTGCTTTCATCCATCTCTGCAACATTGCCCAACTCCACCAATAACTCATTCCCAAAGCCGCTGAAACCTTCATTAATGCCATCATTACATCCCGGCTCGACAATGCAAACGCCTTGCTTGTTGGCCTTCCCAATTCCTCCCTCCACAGGCTGCAGATAACCCAGAATACTGCAGCCCATGTCCTCTACCATTCCAAAGTCAGTGACCCCATCCTCGCCCAACTCCATTGGCTCCCCATCATCCAGAGGATCCAATTCAAGATCCTGGTCCTCAAATCTAAAGCCCTTCACAACCTCGCCCCACCCTACATCCGTGATTTCTTATCCCCTTACCAACCCGCCCACACCCTCCGCTCAGCAGGCTCTGGCCTGCTCCACGTCCCCCGATCCACCCTCCCCACCATTGGCGGGCAAGCCTTTAGCCACTCTGTCCTAGGGTCCAGCGATATATCAATATATCGCTAAAACCCAATATAATTTTCATATTGATACACTGATATAGGCATTTCAAAAATATCGATATATCGAAAAAGTCGATATATCGAAAAAAAAATCGGGATGCGCACGCACTGAACTACAAGACCCAGAATGCTCATCTCTATACACAATGCACAGACCGAGGTGCAAAGCCACCATATTGTATTCATAGTACTCGAATACAATATACAGGTATGCAAGAGGTGGTGGTGGGGGGAGAGAGAAGGTGGAGGGGGGGTGGGTGGGAGAGAGGGAAGGCGTGGGAGAGAGGGAAGGCAGCGGGGGGGGGGAGAGAGGGACGGTGGCGGGGGGGGGTAGAGGGACGGCGGCGGGGGGGTGAGAGGGATGGCGGCGGGAGGGGGTGGGGTGGTGGGAGAGACGGCGGGGGGGGGGGGAGGAGAGAGGGACGGCGGCGGGGGGGGGGGGGGGGGTGGAGAGAGGGGCGGCAGCGGGGGGGGGGTTGGGAGAGAGACAGGGTGGATGTGATAATATACAGATGGATAGAGATGGGGAGGATGTGAGAGAGGAGAGAGACACAGACAGAAAAACACAGAGATGGAGAGAGTGAGTGTGAGAGACACAGAGGGAGAAAGATATTTACCTCCTGAGGAGATAGGCCCTGAATGCGCGCACCCCCCCGAATGCGCGCGCACCCCCGAATGTGCGCGCACCTCCGAATGCACGCACTGCGCGCGCATGCGCAGTACGAAAACCCCGAAAATATCGATATTTTGGTATATCTCGATATGAGCCCATCGATATATCTAAATCAGAAAATTTCCATATCGACGGACCCTACTCTGTCCCCAACATCTGGAACTCCATCCCGCAGTCCCTCTGCCTTGCCCCCTCCCTGGCCTCCTTCAAGTCTCGCCTCAAGACTCTCCTCATCGATGAAGAGGAATCCCCTCTTCCATTTCTCCACCCTTTCATCCGTCTGAAGTAGTGACTGTCCAGCACTTGGGACGTCCTCCTGACATGAAAGGCTCTATACAAATGTAATTTTGTTGTTGTTGTTGTAAATGGTAGCAATCTAATCATTACGTTTTTATAATGTGACTTCCTGTTAGAAAGATTTTGCAAAAAATACTTTAAACCCCGTAGTATCTTCTCGAAAGTAAATGTGCTGTGAAAATCAACACACTGATGCATGTTGAGCAAGGTTCTCTATCTTTCCAAGGACTCTCTAATCCATGCCCCAGAAATGAGACTGTCTCATAGGAATAGAGCTTTATACAGGAACTGTGCCAATTACCCATTACAATTGACTGGTAAAAGTCTTGCAATACTGGCCTGTGTTCAACAAATGAACACAGGGTGCTTTGATCAGAAGATTAGGAATCAACTGAGAAATATTTGCAGCAATAAAAAGGATAGAAGAAGATCCCTGGAGTACTAATTGGCTTCAGCAGCACCACTCGTTCGAGGAAAGGAAAATCAGCCGATAGTTCCCACTCCTTATCATTACCAACTGACCCATCTCCCTCATCACGACTGACCCATTTGGGCACGTGGGCAAGTTTTTGAGACAGACCAGAACCCACAAAACCACACCCCAGTAGGAAAAATGTTCCACCACAAGAAACATCCTATTAATTGCTGTCTGGAACTGAAATGACTAATAATTCTATATGCCACAACTAAATATAGACTCCATCTGTTTTCCAATAGTGCAATTTAACTTTTTAAAAACATAAATGTAGTAATGAATCATATAGCTGTTTTGATTGAGTCCAACAATAGAACATTTGCAATTATAATCAGTTCCGACCACTGATCGCTTTGTGGATTTGTTTCAGTAGGTCAACTCATAGTACTGCTAGACAGCAGTGGGTTTATTGTATACCTGTCAGTTCAGATCCACAGTGAGTTCTGCCTCAAGACGCCTCAGCAACATAACGTGCTATTCTAACTGAATGCTTCCTCCTTCCTCCACACCCAATTGACTGAAAGTACTGGGCTTTAAATATTCTGGATTGTGAGCTGTATGGCAAGGAAACCACGAGCATGATACAAAAAATCACAGAAAAGAATTTACTTTATTTGATTACTCTCTTTTTCGAACAATTGCATTCACACTATGGTTCAGGAAGAAGCCTCTAGAAGGTTCATCATGACCATTAGAAAAGAGAACTAAAATTAACTAGCATTTTTAACCTATACTGTAAAATAATTGTAGAAACAACACCACATCTTAAATATATATATACACACACACATTTAGATTTCAGAGGGCATTTTGATCAAAAGGTGGAATTCTTATAAATACAATTCACTTCTTATGATTGAAAACTTGGTTCATCAGAATATTTGGCAAATTTAAATGAACAATAAGAATCAACAATAAAAAATAACATTGGAGGCCAATAATATAACTAAGAACACCTTGAATTTCCTCTGTACATTTATACATTATACAGAATACAGTGGAGCCCGGTTTATAATGTGGTGTTTTGGATCCACAAAATATCCGTGCTGTAGCAAAGCACAGCTGGTTTCACAGTCTGTCACACCGCCAGCCCTGCTAGCTGGCCGGTTCATCAGCTCAGCTGATGTCAAGGCGTGTCCTGTTACCATGTGCAGTAAAGCAGCAAGGGACATCGGCAGTGCCTTGATATCCTAGACGTTTAATGCAAACGTTGACCGGCATGAGGGAAGGAAGCAGGCTGACTGTGCTCATACTCATTAAATGAGGTTCAAGGATCAACCACGATAAACTTTAATTCAAAATATATGCAAACACTCTGCAACTAGCTGCAGTCTATGTGTAAACCTTGTTATTGCATGGAAACCTTGTTATAAACAACAACAATTTAGATTTCTATAGCACCTCCAATGCCAGATGGCGTCTCAGAACGCTTCACAATAGCAGAGGCCGGGAGGAGCAGAGGATCGCAATTTTAATTGAGCTGGATTAAATTGACAGCACAAGGTAACAACAACAACAACAACAACTTCGATCTATATAGCGTCCTCCACGCTGGACGGCATCTCAGAGCATTTCACAATAACGGATTCTAGGCCCGAGCCATGGGCAGGGGGAAAAAGGTGACCAAAGGCACAGTCGAAAGGAAAGATCTTCAGCTGAGACCTGAAACTAGGAAGAGAGGGGACGAGGCAAAGGGAGTGAGGAAGGGAGTTCCAGAGCTTCAGGTCGTAGTGGCTGAAGGCACGGCTGCCGATGGTGGAGCGGAGGATTCAGAGGACAAGGAGAAGATCAGAACCAGAGGAGCGAAGGCAACGGGTGCTGTGTTGGGGAGAGAGGAGGTCGGAGAGGTAGGGGGGTGAAGAGGAGTGGAGAGATTTGAAAACAAGAGTAAGGATCTTGAAATCGATCCTCTCTGGGACAGGGAGCCAGTGAAGTCTGGCAAGGGCTGGGGTAATCGGGGAGCGAAGTTTGGTGCAGGTGAGAATGCAAGGGGCAGAGTTCTGAATGAGCTGGATTTTATGGATTGTGGTGGAGGAGAGACCATCGAGGAGTCCATTTGCGTAGTCCAGCTGAGAGGTGGCAAAGTCATGGACCAGAGTTTCAACGGCTCTTGGGGCAAGGTATTACCGGTGACGGGCAATACGTCGCAGGTAGAAAAAAGCAGTCCTGGTGAGGGATCGGATGTGGGGGAGGAAGGACAGTTGGGGGTCGAACCTGATGCCAAGGTTGCATACGGATTCGGAGAGTTTTAGGGGCAGGTCGGGTAGGTGGAGTAGATGAGAGCCGTGTGACTGAAAATAATGACGAGAGCCAAAAGAGCATGGCTTCCGTTTTGTCAACATTCAGGAAATTTGCGCTCATCCAGCTCCTGATGTCTGACAGGCAGGCTGACAGTAGATCAGAGGACTGGGGTTCGCAAAGTGAGGTGGAAAAATAGACCAAAGTCGAGTGCATGATCAGAGATCAGACAATACCAATCAGAGAGGGAGAGGATTAGCGACACCAACAAATGTACAGAGAGAGAGAGAGACAAACACATACAAACACACGCACAAAGAAAGTTCCACTAACACCACTATGTTTATATGAGGCCAGTCCATATTCAGGAAGACAGATAGGGTCTCTCTACTTTAAATGGTTTCCATATGGCACACAACATATCTCAGTGCTATTTAGCAACTGAATTTATAATTTCCTTAACAAACCTTACGATGGATTTCATATTGTATGTTTAAATTGTGCTTTACACATACAACAAATGTCAGTTAATGCACACGCTTTGTACATACACAGGAACACAAAAATGAACACAACTGTGGTAATAATTCTGTTTCTATCCACTAATTTCTTGAAAGTTACAAGCAGACCGTTCCTTGTGGATAATACATAGGCTGGAGTGTGTTTTAAGGCAGCAACACACCAAGGAGTTCAGATAATGTCAGAACAGTCTATCAATGTCATTGTATCCCTGAGACATTACGTTTTTGCAACATATTCCAATTTGTTTTCCTATAAAATATACACAGGTCACATAAGGTAGGAATTAATTTCATTTTCTGCAATTTTTTTAACTGGCATGGGGTGTCGTGGCAGACAGTGACGGATGGCAGGTTCTCACAATTGCATTACGTGAATTGAAGTGATATCGTGCCCACATAGCTTGAACTGAAGTCCTATTGCTGAGGCAATTGGGACTGAAGAGATATCAGGCAGCTTTCGACTGCATGTAACAAAGAAATAAATACATCCATTGTATGCAACTATTGTGCTTCGCTGAATTATTCTGCAGGTTTTAGATTGGAAAAACTCAATTTCACCCTCATCTTGTAGAAGCAATGAAGTAAAAATGACATTGAAAAAATTTAAATGTGATGTGTCCGTTACCTAAATATCATTCAGGCCTATTTAATAATATTACAATGAATCTTGATGGAAAAAAATGTAAAACATTAGCAAGTAGTGAATAAATGTCCTTTTCTCTAATTTAGTTAATGAAATTATATTGACCAGATTTTAGCTAATGTAGTGGACCCTATGTGAATTTATGTTGGATAATTTGCATATTGTGCAAATTGGGGTTCAATTTCCAATCATTCTTAACAAGAAATCTGAGTCATATAAGCAGAGATTATTTTTCCAGCAACTGGATTTATATTGTGCCATCCTGTGGGACCTTCATTCTGACATGATTTACTTCCAATCCAGAGTTCCCATGGATAGTTGGGATTTCTAACAGAATTCCTCAGTAAGGCATTGCCCATCAGATCCTATTATTAAACGGATGTACAAAGCACCAAATTGTTAAGCACCTGGTCTTTGCATATCTCACTGATTTGCATTATTCATTCAAATGTATCCAATCCTGCATATTTGCATTTGCTGCTGAACCATGGAAACATTTAGACACATTGCGAGTCGGAAATTGCCAGTTTCTTAATCAATTGGCAGAAGATGGAGAATGGATATAGAATCATAGAATTTTACAGCACAAAAGGGGGCCATTCGGCCTATCATGTCTGTGCTGTTTCTTTGAAAAGAGCTATTCAAAGTCAATCCCACTCCCCGGCTCTCTTCCCATAACCCCACAAATTTATCCTCCTCAATTAACCACCCACCTCTCTTTTAAAAGTTGTTATTTAATCGGCCTCCACCACCCTTTCAGGCAATGCATTCCAGATTCGAACAACTCGCTACGTGAAAAAATGTCTCCTCACCTCCCTTCTGCTTCTTTTAGAAACTATTTTAAATCTGTGACCTCAAGCCACCAGTGGAAAGAGTTTTTCCCTGTTTACCCAATCGAATCCCTTCATGGTTTTGAAAACTTCTATTAGGTCTCCTTGTAACCTTCTCTGCTCCAAACACAGTACCCTAGCTGAGGCCTAACTAGCGTTTTATACAGTTCTGATGAAGCTTCATGGACCCGAAACGTTGATTCACTTTTCCTTTCTCTATAGATGCTGCCTGACCTGCTGGTTGTTTCCAGCGATTTCTGTTTCTGTTTCAGATTTCCAGCATCTGCAGTATTTTGCATTTCTGATTGAAAAAATGCGGCCAGAGCCTCTGACCTCTGACGCATCCGGTCTGGACTGGGTGACTTATCTACCTTGAGCACCATCAACCTTTTTAGTGCTTCCTCTATGTTTATACTTATCCTACCCAATTACTCTACCCTCTCCTCCGATATTGTGGCATTGGCTGCAATCTCTTCTTTTGTGAAGACAGATGCAAAGTACTCATTCAGTACATCTTCCATGCCCCCTGCATCCACAATAAGATTTCCGCTTTGGTCCTTAATTGGCCCCACCCTACCTTTGACTAACCTTTTATTCTTGATATGCTTGTAAAATACCTTAGGGTTCCCTTTAATGTTGCTCACGAATCTTTTCTCGCATAATCTTTTTGCCCCTCTAATTTCCATTTTCAGTTCTTCTCTGTACTTCCTATATTCTATTTGGTTGTCTTCTGAATTTTGGGCCTAATATTTATCATGAGCCTCCTTTTTCTGTTTTATTTTAGTCCCAATTTTCTTAGTCATCCAGGGAGGTTTGTATGCCCTACTTTTTCCCTTTGTGGGAATGTATTTGTTCTGTCTCCTCCTTGAAGGCTTCCCATTGCTCTTTAGCTGTTTTACCTGCCAATCTTTTTTTTCAGTCCACCATGGTGAGGTCCCTTTTTAACTCACTGAAATTAGCCCTCTTCCAGTTGAGTATTTTAACCTTTGATTGTTCCTTGTCCCTTTCCATAAGTACAGTAAAAGCCTGTTTATCCGGCACCCTCGGGACCTGGCCAATACCGGTTAAACGGCAGGCCGGATATTTGGGCGGCAAGTTGCTGAAAGCCGAACCCAAGAAAAATTAACTTTTTTGAAAACATATATTAATAATAAACTAAATAATAACAGAATATTGCATGGATACTTACCAATAAAGCAATAAATATCAATTATAGTCTATAAACACAGCACACAATCACAAAGCAAACTTCTACAATGGTGGACGGAAACGTTTATTCTTCTTAAAGGGGCACTGTCAGTTTTTCCTTTTTTTTGCTTTCTTTCTCTTCCTCCTTCTCTTTCTCTCTTTTTCACACATACACTCAGTCTGGCATCTCAATGGCTCCAAACCCAACCCTCCTCCACTCCTCTCATTTTCCATCTAAATTAATCAATTTAATTTAGCCCCTCTCTCTCTCCCCCACCTCTCTCTCCCCTTCCCACTCCTCTCTCTTTCTCCCCACCACCTCTTTCCCCCCTACCCTCTCTCTCCTTCTTCCACCCCACCCCCACGAAAACAGTGTCTAAAGCCACGATACAGTCAGGCTACACAGGCAATACGTAGTATCCGTCAGAGAGTGAGGGAAAGTGGAAGAAATAGAAAGAGAGAGGGAGAGATAGAGAGGAAGGAACGAGAGAGAGAGAAAGAAAAAGAAAAAGAGGGAGAGAGAGAAAAATGAGACGGAGAGGAAAAACAGTGCCCCTTTAAGAAAACCGGAAGTGCCACTGCTGGCAGCATTCAGAACTATGAATGTTATGAACATTCAGAACTAATTGTACTGTACTCTAGTGCAACAATCGACTCATTTAATGCGCCACCGCAATTGTGCCAGATAAGATCCAGTTAATCGAATGGGGACCTTTTTTTTGAGGTGCCGGTTATATGGAAGTTACGGTTGATTGGGTCACAGATAAATGGGCTTTTATTGATCTTATGATGTTATGATGTAGTGATTACGATTGCCCAGATGCTCTCCTACTAAAACCTGTTCCACTTACCCCACTTCATTCCCCAGAACTAGATCCAGCACGGCTTTCTTCCACGTTGGACTGTACACATTTCAGGGATCCTTCCCCTTCCTTGCCCTTTACACTGCTATTTTGCCAGTCTATGTTAAGATAATTAAGTTGGGGGAGGGGGAGCACTGAGTGGGCATTGGGAGGCTGGTGAGTTCAGGGTGGACATTGGGGATGGGGCTGTGTGTCCAGGGCAGACGCTTGAGCCCAGCATGGGCACTGAGATGGGTGTGGGGTGAGTGAGCCCAGGGCAGGCGAAGACAGCATAATACTTTATTATTGCATGCTGCTGATGGTGCTATTGCATAATACCAAATGGAGTTTCAGCCCAAGGAAACACACTCGTCACAAAGCTGACATCCAGGGCAAAACATATGAAAAATATATGAACTTTATTTTACTAAACAAAATTGTATTTACTATCATGCCTGCTTTTTTTTGTCTGTTTTGAAAATGGTCAAAATGTATTATAATTAGTCATTGGTAAACAACAATGACCCTGGCACTGGGTTTAATTTTCTCTGGCCTATAAAGTATCCAAAAGGAATGCAATCCACCATATTACTTTCATCACAAGCCAAATTATTCTTTTGCTATTAATGTTCTGCCTTATGACATTATATCTTGATTATGTCCTTGCCTGCTTCCCTTCCTCCCACATTAGTGCTCCACACTGCTCCTCATGTGACAGTGATTTTAGCTGCAGGACACATTACATCTTTTAACCAGTTCTACGACTTCATTCGACATAATACTACATTTATTACATCTCACAAATTCCAGTGCGTCTGACATATTCTGATGTAAAGATTGCTTGTCAATGTTCGCGTTTACACACTGCTCATTCACCGATTACTTTTGATCACTTTACCTTGAATGCATCACAAGTTCTAGTACCTTGGCCTCTATTTGTGTCATGTTATGTTGGATAAAAATATATATAATAATCTTTGCAGTTGATATCGTCCCTTATTATATCTGCAAGACATCTCAAAGTGCTTCGCAGAATATACTGTAAAGTGAATACAGTGTATATTTTGTGATGAAACACTATAGCCCACTGTGCACCACAGAGCCCCACAAACAGTCATGGATTGATTAATCGATTCATCATTAATTTTTTTGAAGTGATTATTATCCCTAGAAAAGCACTCCAACAATGGACTATCAGCCAGGTTCCTACTTACTGCTAGCTAAACAGAGGCATGTGGAGTAAGGAAACCTGCCCAACATTTCACCCTGCTGGGAATCCAAGCCAGGTCTTTCCCTTGTGAGGTGAGTGCTTTCACCATTGAGCTACAGGACTCTATAGACTGGTGCTGTTCACTTCCGGATAAATCAAGACCAGCAAGCACACAATACACAGGACAGTGCTGAATTATCCTGAAGGTGGACGTCTCTAGATTAGCTCCCAGCCTGGTCCAAATTGCCGGTTGCACAATTCTGTGGATAGTACGGTATTGCGTACAATGCAAACTAAGGGAATCGATAGGGGTAAACAAGAGGGAGTTAGGAAGCTTGGAGGCTGATGAGGAGTATAAACACTGGCATGGAGGTAATCGGTCCAAATGGCTTATTTCTATGCTGGAAAATTCTATGTTTCCAAACTCAAACAAACGACTCACTTGTCTCCGCACAATACTAGTCAAAGAGCACTGGATTACAGTACTTTGAAAAAAGTACTCCCCTTAGACTTTAATTCTTGATTCAGTTAAATTCATTTTGAGGCCTCAATAATGTATAATCATGTTCTCCTGAACTTCAATCTCATCTTTCACTTTATTGATTATTTTTATGAATTCAAAAACATGCCTCTTTCTCCAATTGAGATATGATAATTAAGAATAATATCATATTTAACATAGAACTTTAGCACTGTCATGTTTCATAGCACTTCCTAGGTAACTGCTGTCAAGTGTAGTGACTGTGCATGCAAACATTGATTTTCTAGTTTGTCTGTGTTTGTTCATTAATGACTAATGATATGTCTTGTGCTTGAATGGAACCTCCAGTTACAATTTAATTATCGTGATGATGCTTTATCTTTGTCAGCTATCATATCTGGATATTTTCTGACTCACCTTTTGCAATGATATATCTCTCATGTTCCATTAGATTCACTACTTTTTGTTACCAGTTATTTCCAAAGGCTCTCTTTTCTGACCAGTGAGACTCAGGAGTTTCAGTAGACTCAAGATTCTCGGGTTCAGATCAATAACTTAATCCAGCGACACAATCTCGTGACTTCATTGAGAAAGACAGTGCTTGCTCTGACCACCTAGTAAGATAACCAGTCGGAAGTCCAGTAAAGAAGCTGCTGCCAAAGGACTGATTTTATCACACGTGCCCTAAGGGAAATGATAAATAGACTCGACTACATGAATACGTGTCACACAAGTGATTAGGTCCTGAATACATTATGTCTGGTTGGATTTAACAGTTCAAACATAGCACCCCACTGGGACTCAATATTGCTCTATACATAAATGGGGCAATCGTTTTTGTGTCCAGTTTATATTTCGGTGGACGCTTAGCTTTGATCCAAGTAAAGCAGGCTTTAGGACATGAATGCAATTCCAATTTGGATCTGGATCAATGCCGTCAACTGCGAAATCAAATGGTTATACTGCAGTCGATTCCAACCAACTTTCACGTTAATTACATTTAAAAGTTCTTAGCTGCTCCACTGAACTGTCTGTTGTTAAGCTTTTAATGTTTTCTGGGAGTCAGTTGCATTCCTTCAAACTATATAATAATAATAATACTAATAAAATAATAAAACTGTAATGACGTTAAAAAAATTAACCAGAGTTTCAGAGTTTGACTCGTGGAGCTCTGCACATGCTTTTAGATTCACACGCTCAGAGCTCTCTTCGGCCCAATCTGAGAGTGTCTCCCCCAACTCTCAGAAACAATCTATTATAATTACACAGTGATTTTTTTTCTAGAATGAAACAAAATCCACATAAAGTAGTAATTTACAGTGACAGAGATACGGTAAAGGATTAAACAAGGATTATTATACCCAGGCAAATACAGTCACTACACTTTACAGTGAATCCTGTGAGTCCTGCGAGACATCTGCCTGGCGTGAAAGAGGCTATAACAAATGTAATATAACAGTTATTATATTATGGTCTGCCGCAGTCTGACACTGGGTCACATGGTGCACCTTGACTTTGTGTTGTATTAAAATGTGAGAAAGAAATACTGTACTGTCCTACACTTGTATAATTATATACGGGGCATAACAAAGATCAAGACACTGTAAGAGGTTCAACTAATCACCCTATTGATATACTACGCAGGAATTACATTTCCAATTTCAACTTCCAATAGTTGGTTTCATTCAAGAATGAACAAGGCTATTTAAGAAGCTACCCTGCAGCATTTCGTGGGGAGCCACAAAATATTTCCAGGTCAGGGTGGGGGGGGGGGGTCTAAACCATTAAGATTATGAAACCAACCATTTGTAGAGTCCTGTACCTTAGTGTGTAGAGACCTCAGCTCACAAGCAAGAGGACTTGGGTTTGATTCCTGGCAGGGTGAAAGTTTGGGCAAGTTTCCTTCAACCACACACTTGTTTACCTAGCAGTAGGTGCAAACCCAGCTGTTAGTCGATTGGCGAATTGCTTTTGTGGGGGTAATAATTCCTTATAAAAAAATTGGGCAGATGATCCATGGCTGCTCATAGGACACTGCTGTATGCAATCGGCTGCTGCATTTGGCTCACAAAATATAGTCAATTCACTTCACAGTACAGTAAAAGCCCATTTATCCGGCACCCTCGGGACCTGGCCAATGCCTGTTAAATGGCATGCCGGATATTCGGGCAGCAAGTTGCTGAAAACCCAACAGCAATTTTTAAAACTTATTTTTAAACATACCATATTAACAATAGACTAAATAATAACAGAATATTGTATGGATACTTACTAATAAAGCAATAAATATCAATTACAGTCTATAAACACAACACACAATCACAAAGCAAACTTCTACAAAGCCAGACGGAAGAGGTTTTTCCTCTTAAAGCGGAACTGTCTGTTTTTCCTTTTTTTTCTTTCTTTCTCTCCCTCCTTCCCACTCTCTCTTTCACACATACTCAGTCAGTCTGGCATCTCAATGGCTCCCAACCCCTCCACTCCTCTCATTTTCCATGTAAATTAATCAGCTCACCCCCTCTCTCTCTCCCCTCCTCTACCCCCCCCCTCTCTCTCTCCCTCCCACTCCTCTCTCTTTCTCCCCCCTCTTTCCCTCTTCCCCCCTCCCCCACCCTCTCTCTCCCTCTCCCATCCCACTCACCACCAAAACAGTGTATAAACCCATGATACAGTCAGGCTACACAAGCAAGACGTAGTATCCGTGAGGGAGGGAGGGAGGGAGGGAGGGAGGGAGGGAGGGAGGGAGGGAGGGAGGGAGGGAGGGACGAGAGGAAGGAAGGTGAGGGAGAAAGAGAAAGAAAGAGGGAGAGAGGAAAAGGAGAGAGGGAGAGGAAAAAACGACAGTGCGGCTTTAAGAGAAAAAACCGTGAGTGCCACTACCGGCAGCATTCAGAACTAATCGTACTGTACTCTCATGCGATAGTCGACTCATTAAATGTGCCACTGCGATTGTGCCGGATAAGATCCGGTTATTCCAGCTGCTCCATGACCATCTCTCCTCCACCTTGAACTCTCTCGTCCCCCTGAAATCCAGGTCTATTTCCAACTCCACCCACTCCCCCTGGTACAACTCTCATCTCCGCACCCTCAAATGCCAAACCCGGCTGCTCGAGCGCAGGTGGCAGAAAACCGGCCTCACGGTTCACCACCAACTGTGGCTCGAGCAACTCCACAGCTACCGCCGTTTCTTGTGTCAGGCAAAAACGGCCTACTACTCCAACATCATCCTGGAGGCAAACAACAACCCCAAAGTCCTCTTTTCCACCACCCACCACCTCCTCCGCGCACCCCCTCAGGCCTCCTCAATCTTCACTTCAAATGCGAAGTGCGAGGAGGTCATGGACTTCTTTTCTTCCAAGATCCACAACATCCGCCAGGCAGCATCATCCTCCAGCCTCTCGTCTCCCACTACCATCCCCACCCCATCACCCCTCCCCACCTTCAGCTCCTACCTCGACCCCCTTCCTACACTCCTTCTCCCCCGTCTCTCCTTCCTCCCTCTCACGCACTCTCACCTCTATGAGGCCAACAACCTGCTGCCTCGATCCCATCTCCACTAACCTACTGCTCACTCAACTTCCCCTCCTCTGCCCACTGCTGGCTGATATCATCAACCAGTCCCTCTCCTCCAGATCAGTCCCTGCCCCCCTCAAAACTGCCGTCATCAGCCCCTTCCTTAAAAAACCCTCCCTAGATCCCTCAAACTCCAGCCACTACCGCCTTATCTCAAACCTGCCCTTCCTCTCAAAAGCACTGGAACGCGTTGTCACAAACCAACTCAGCGGCCACCTCTCCTCCCACTCCCTCTTCGAACCCCTCCAGTCCAGTTTCCGCCCTGCCCACAGTACAGAGACTGCGCTTGTAAAAGTCACAAACAACGTCCTCTCTATCTGTGACCAGGGTTCCCTCTGCCTCCTTATCCTCCTGGACCTGTCGGCTGCCTTTGACACAGTCGACTACGCCATCCTCCTCCACTGCCTGTCCTCCGCCATCCACCTCAGTGGGACCGCACTCGCCTGGTTCGAGTCCTACCTCACAAACTGCCAGCAGTACATCTCCACAAACGGCTTTTCCTCCCGCACTCACCCAGTTACCTGCGGGGCACCCCAGGGACCCATCCTTGGCCCCCTCCTTTTCCTCATCTATACGCTTCCTCTTGGGGATGTGATCCACAGACATGGGTTACGCTTCCACATGTACGCGGATGACAACCAACTCTATCTCTCCACTTCACTTTGTGACCCCCAGTCCCCCGATGTTCTGTCAGCCTGCCTTTCAGACATCAGGGGCTGGATGAGCACAAATCTCTTGCAGCTGAATGTTGACAAGACGGAGGCCATACTCCTTGGCTCTCGTCAACGTCTCCATTCGCACGGCTCTCACCTCCTCCACCTTCCCGGCCTGCCCCTAAAACTCACCGAACCTGTCCGCAACCTTGGCATCAGGTTCAATCCCCAACTGTCCTTCCTCTCCCACATCCGGTCTGTCACCAGCACTGCCTTCTACCACCTCCGACGGATCGCCCGTCTCCGGCAATACCTCACCTTAAAAGCCGCTGAAACCTTGGTCCAGGCCTTCGTCACCTCTTGGCTGGACTATTGCAACACCCTCCTCGCCGGTCTCCCCTCCATCACAATCCACAAAATCCAGCTTATCCAAAACTCTGCCGCCCGCATACTCACCCGCTCTAGGCTTCGCTCCCCCATTACCCCAGTCCTTGCCAGACTTCACTGGCTCCCTATCCCAGAGTGGATCGACTTCAAGATCCTCACCCTTGTTTTCAAATCCCTCCACTTCTCTGCACCCCCCTATCTCTCTGATCTCCTCTCCCCTCAACCCAGCACCCGCTGCCTTCGCTCCTCTGGGTCTGGCCTCCTCCATGTCCCCTGAGTCCTCCGCTCCACCCTCGGTAGCCGTGCCTTTAGCCACTATGCTCCGAGGCTCTGGAACTCCCTTCCTCACTCGCTTCGCCTCGCCCCCTCTCTTCCCAGTTTCAGGTCACAGTTGAAGACCTTTCTATTCGACCCAACTTTTGGTCGCCTTCCTGCCCCTGGCTCAGTCCCGGGATCCGCTACTGTGAAGCGCTCTGAGACGCTGTCTGGCGTGGAGGGCGCTATATAAATCGAAGTTGTTGTTGTTGTTGTATTCGAATGGGGACCTTTTTTTTGAGGTGCCGGTTATACGGAAGTTATGGTTGATCGGGTCATGGATAAACGGGCTTTTACTGTATATTATCTGATGCATTTTGAGACATCTCAAAGACGTGATAAGGCGCTATATCAAATACAAGGATTATTAAGGATTATTAAAATAGGCTCCTAAAACTGAATTAATTTTCACTGGAGAAAAGTGTATCGAGTATCATGTCTTTAAAATGTTGAGAAAAATGCATAATTCAGTGCTATTTAACTTAGTCACTGAATGCAGAGCTAGAAGATATGAATGTAATATAGTATCGACAAGCCTCAAGCAAGATTTGTGATTAGAAAATAATTTGTTTTCCCCACAGAGTTGCGAGTACATGGAATAGACAGCCAGATAAAACACTTAATTTTGTGTCAATTAACTCATTTAAAGAAGTACCAACTCAATGTTGGTTGGAGAAGGATTATAGGAGATAAGAAGTAACAATAATCCTTGCATTTGATACAGCGCTTTTTACAACTTCTAGACTCAAAGCACTTCACAGAATATACTATAAGTGAATTTACTGTATATACAGTAAAAGCCCATATATCCGCATTCAATTAACTGGAATTTATCCAGAAAAATGCATTACTTTTTTTTTGCATTTTTGGTTTAATATCCGGCATGCGCTTTAACTGGCATTGGCCAGGTCCAGAGGGTGCCAGATAAACGGGTTTTTACTGTATGTAGGCGAAACGCAGCAGCCAATTGCACACAGCAGTGTCCCACAAACAGTCATGGATTGAACTAACCAATTTTTTATTTTTTTTTGAGGGATTATTATTAGCCGTGTGCAGTAAGGAAACTTGCCCTTCCTGGAATTGAACCCAGGTATCTCGCTTGTAAAGCGAGTGCTCTAACCACTGAGCTACAGGACTTCATGGCAGAATACAGGCAGAAATGAATAAATACTACTTATGAAAGTTCCTGAACCGCTGGGACAGTGGATATATGGTATTTAGTCTAGGGAATTGGGATGTTCTACGGAACATCCCAATTTTTTAGATATTTTTAATGAAAAAACAAAGCTTAGTTTTGTGTAAATAGTGCCTTATCGGTATTATTATTATAAATATCATTATCACTTTGAATTGTTTTCTCCAAAATGTAGTGACTGTGTATTTGTAGGTGAAATTGACATCTTCCTCACGGGATTAAATAGGATGAATATAATTTATGACTGACCAGATTGTAAATGGTCAATAGAATTCAAAGAATAGAATCGCCTAAATAGCATTTTCTTGTTAACATATGAGCTCGACATACGAGCTAAGATTTGAAATGCTAATTGAAGCTCAGTTTGTTACTGCAAGAAAATGTTTGAAACGTTAATGTTATGGAAACAATGCCCTTGGAGTACCCTCGTCAGGTAAACTGGAAACTGTTTGTAACCAGCATCAACCAACAGTGTGCTCTATTTAACCCAGTAATGGTAAAAACATTCCGTCTTTAATCCGGTTACTTTTAAAAACAATAATATGTTTCGAAAGGTCAAGTGTTTGACTGCTGTAAAACTAATTTAAAAAAATTACAAATGCCTATAATGGTCCAAGGTCACTTTCCCCTCCCCCCCGATCGGCTTTGTGCTCCTCTACTGTCAAGCCCTCTGGGATGCTACCCTGCGTGAGGGGTGCTCGCTCTAAAAATGTAAGTTGTTGTTGTTGATGATGCCTTCAAATATCAATAATAAGCTTATGTTCTGCGAACCAGTGAATTGTTAGCTTTTCACACTCTTATACATTCCTTTTTTGGTTTTGTTGCTCAACATTGTATTGTGAAAATTATTCAGAGACAGGCTGGGAAGAATTGTGTACAAACGGTGCTCCTCCAGACATGAATATTAGACGGTCTCCATTCACAGGAAAAGTTCAAATAATAAACGGTATGTTTGAAACCTGTAATACAGTAATTAGTTACTTAAGTAATTATTGAATGAACTGCATGCAAGTCCCTTTGATTTTGACCCATTGGTTTGACATATGGCTGGCTTGAAATTGCCAATAGAGTTCTCAGCTGTTTGAGTCTAGTTTCTGGAATGCTACACTAACAATATATCAGGTTACAATCTTGCTAATACTTTACTGTACTCTTAATACTCTTTGGAATTTGGTAAGCAAGGTTCATTGTTTCAGGGAGAGAATGCATAATCCATTCCAGAAGGGGAATTCACAGTGACGTGCGGTGGGTAAAATGACAGGGTAGGCACTTCCCTCAGTCCAACCAACGTTTGTGGGCATGGCTTTATTACATAGTCATAAAACCACATCCCCAAAGGCAGCAGCAGACTCTGCCTCTCCCCCGCACCCCCAATTCATTTTTTTCTGCAAATACGCATGCAAGGAGATGGCATTGTAACGTGATCTGAATAGCAACGGATAGAAAGAGGAAAGGCAACGGTAGCTTGTGCCTATTTCACCCGTTACTGAGATGCTGAGAAAGGAACGCGCATACGCATCGGAACTACATTCAATTCAATGGGTAAAAAAGGCACGGTGTCTCGCTGCCTTTCTGTAGCTTTTAAGGTAGGCATAATCAAATCGCAGTTAAATAATTTTGGGTAGTTTCTACTAAAAAATTGTTTGCATTGTGTAAAGTAAGCAGTGTAAAAAAATATAAACCATTAAATAATCATTCTACAATTTAGTTTTTATTTTCATAAAGTAGGCACTGCCTACCCTGTCTATCCTGATTGCACATCCATGGTAGGCGGAATACATCCTGGGGAACTCATTCTGGTTTGAATACACTTGATGATTTCCTACATCTGTTAAGACCTTAAAAAAAGGTTTTCTTTTCATCCAATGTCACCTCATTTTATTAGTTATATTAATACAAAAGGAACTTCAGCACAGTTCACCTGACACCAATCCATCCTCAAAACCCATATGTAAAGGAAGACAATTACAAGCCAAGTAGATTTCTATTTATTCTTTGAATAGAAATGCATTGGGCCTACATAGCTACCCTCAGATTTCACCACAGGTCAAATAAACGTTAAAGGTGATTCGAACATCTTCTCCTAAATAATTTGTTTAATGGATATCTGTGTAGAATTATGTAAAACATAATGGTACGGGAGACTTGGATGGGTGGAGGCTCAGGTGGCTCATTATAAACACCAGCACGGATCATTTGGGTGGAAAGGCTTGTTTCTCTGTTGTAGATTCATGTACTTTAACATAGGTGTGTGAAATTTGTTCACCCAGCAATATCACAGACACGAGCAAATTACACAGTGCACAAGGACTGAGCTCATATTATTGACAAACCTCCAGAGAGAGAAAAAAATAATTTGAACCCTCGGTATATAATGAGTTTGAACCCATCACTGGTTCGGAGGCTGCACATCCCGCTGCTGCAGCCACTGAAGTGGAGAATGGGAGTCTTTTTATGGGAACACTGCATAATTAAATACCTTTGCCATACTTCATACATGAAGGTATTTTGTAATCTGCTCAAATAATTATTTTCAACTTGTTTCAGATCAATAATTCATAACAGTCATACTTCACACATTGTAAAAGTATTCTGACTAGAACTGACTTCCTATGGGAGATATCTTGGGCTATTTTACTCGTATGGTACTTTAGCTATTTGAGCTTTGTTGTTGCAGTCAAAAAGAAGAAGCTGTGCTGTAACAAACAGAGCCTTACAATTACCAGCAGGGTAGCGGGAATCAATAAGCCCAGCCTCGATTTTCACATTAAATTATACAATAAATCAATTCATTCAGAGCTCTTAAACCCTGGTGTGCTGGGATATGGGATATTGAGAAATGAAAGATAATTGTAATACCATAATTAGAAAACTGGAATGAAAGAATTATATTTTAACATTATACACTTCCTATTGTACAGTACACTCGAACTAATTAAGCCATATTTTTGTGATCAGGAGAATTTTATGCTTTGAACCTGAATGCCGAGATGGTAATTTACCCCAAATATTCCTCACTATTGAAGTGAACCTGTATACTGTAATAGGCGATTGAACGGAGACAGAGACGACACATTTCGCACACCAAATCTGTACATTAATGTCTACAGTGATCTGCTTCTCTGTTCTGCAAAACAATATAAAGTGTAATCGAGGTAATGCAAAATTACCCACTGATTGATCTTTCAGCGCCGTGGGATTTCCTCCCGACATGAAAGGAACTATACAAATGTAATTTTGTTATTGTGGTTGTTGAGAGTATTGGTACTTTACCTACTGCTGGCTTCAGAAATAACTATTTTTGAATTGTATGGGTTTCAGGAACTGTAAAGTGGTGCAAGTCCAATGTGCAGCTATAAAGACCTACTGCATTCTGTTTAGTAGAAATTAATTTGCCTGCAAAATACACAGTCACTCCATTTTACAGTATATCCTGTGAAGTGCTTTGAGATGTCTCGATGAGGTGATAAGGCATTACATCAAATGCAAGGGTTATTATTAATACAAAAACAGTCACTAGGTCATTATAATTCATGGCAAAATATCACAAAACATGTTGAGATGTTTTGACGACATGACACAATACAAATTGACATTTACAAATTGACAATGTATTTCACTTTGGGAGTATGTTCCAAGGTGCTTAGACATCCAAAGGTAATTAGGTGTTATATCAAAAGTAAGTTTAGTATTAAATCTCCATGTTGAGAACATGTTTTAGAAATTTCCTTCATAATTTTAAATGATTTTATTAGGGCCAAATTGAGATCTGATACAAGCCGTTGGAGTACATTCACATAATTCCTTTTACTTCCCTAAAATCCCTTTACTTTACTAAAATCTTTCCTTTCTAACTTATAATGGATTACCTGTGGAGGAAGCGCCTTGTTTAAAATGACAGTGTGTGACTACTACAAACAGTCATGTTTCACTCTTATCTGTTGCTTTGATGCTGCTTACACACCATTCTGGTGTACATTTGAAAACAAATTGGAAACAAAGAGGTACATCACATACTTTTTCATGTGGACAAAGTGCCTTTAGATTATGCGATTGAACTAATAGAATCACATTGCCAAGATGCTTCATCCAATCTTGCAAGACACTAATAGCAGCCACTAAAAGTCAACAAAAGTATAGTCAGGATTTAAGGCTTTCACAGTTTTGAGCCCTGTTGTAGGAGAATCTTATTCTATAAAGCGGAAGAAAATATTCAGTGCTCTGAATCTAATGAAGCAAAAAATGAACATACCTTTGACAGTTACTTTAGAGTCCAAGGGACTGAAGCGAGTGACTCGGACTATTGCTAACAAAAGGTGGAATGCTAAACATAAATCATTCAAATAACTTCCTGAACAATAAAGCTGAGCTTTCTCTTGTTGAAGTCTCTTAATACTAATCCTTTCACTAAGAGTCAGACTGAGAAACCACCTCACAGCTCAGATTCTATTATATATGCCCCACAGTTCTTTTTTATGCGCATACAACAGCTCCAAGTACAGAACAAGAACCTTTAACCCATTAGTCTCGTCCAGTTGACTGGTCATGGTAACATATTAAAAGTTAGAAGCAAAATGTATTTGCTGCCTATGCGCTTTACTCCAGTCTGCCTGGAGGCAAACGCATGCTCATGAAGGAAAGCGATGGAATGAAACAGAAGAGGCACAGGCTGAATGTGCAAACTGGTCTGTGCGAGATGTGCTTCAATGATCACGGCATGTTCAGTGCTTGCATTAGTTGAATTAGGTTCTTAGCAGCTGCATCTATTTGAACTACAAGCGTGAGAGTAGTGTCCTGAGGAAAATAATGCCATTCAGAATAAATTCCATTTGGTTGAATGGCTTTTCCTGTTGCTTTTCTTTATCTGGAGATTTGACTGATTGTTGACCTTCAGTTCCAAGCTTTTGTCAAACTAAATTCCACATGCCTGTTGTGTACGCACAAGCCAAGTACATTATTGATGTTACCTATTCTTGCCTCTCCCCTGCTCTTGATGGGTGGAAACTTGTCAAATTATCAGTGGGGATTGGGAAGGCGCTGGAAAAATGGCTTCCAAATACAGTAAAAGCCCGATTATCCACAACCCGATCAACCGTAACTTCTGTATAAATTGCACCTCAAAAAAAAGGTCCCCATTCAATTAACCAGATCTTATCCGGCACAATCGCTGTGGCGCATTTAATGAGTCGATTGTCAAAGGAGAGTACAGTACGATTAGCTCTGAATGCTGTCGGTAGTGCACTTCCGGATTTGAGAGAGAGGCAGGGAGAAAGAGAGGGTGGGGGGAGAAAGAAAGGAAAAGAGGGTTGGGGGGGGAAGAAAGAGAGAGGAGTAGGATGGGGAGAGAGAGAGGTGGAGGAGAGGAGGGAAGAGAGAGAGGATGTGAGTTGATTAATATAGATGGAAAATGAGAGGAGTGGAGGGGGGGTTGGGTTTGGAGACATTGAGATGCCAGACTGACTGAGAGTGTGTGAAAGAAAGAGATGGGGAAGGAGAGAGAGAAAGGAAAAAACGAGAGTGTCCCTTTGATTGTGTGCTGTGTTTATAGACTAATCGATATTTATTGCTTTATTGGTAAGTATCCATTCATTATTCTGTTATTATTTAATCTATTGTTAATTTGGTATGTTTAAAATTTTGTAATTAAAAAAAATGTAAGTTAATTTTTTTTGTTGGGTTTTTGGCAGCTGGCCGCCCGAATATCCTGCACGTTAACCGACACTGGCCAGGTCCCGAGGATGCCGGGTAAATGGGCTTTTACTGTATAACAGTAATTGTTTTCATTTGATATAGCACCCATATTACCAAAACATCTGTGAAGTTCTTCACAGGGAATCGCTATCAAGTGTTGTGACTGTGCTTTTGTAGACAATTTGTGCACAGCAATGTAAAAGCAGTACAGTATTACAGTCAGTAAGGATAGTAATGGCATTGATCTCAGTACTGCGCAGTACACAATACAAGGGAATCTTCTTTCTCAATGTTACCTGCTAGGTGCACTAGGGGTTTGAGGGAGGAGATTTGGAGTGTGTGGCAGTGGTGAGGAGGAAGGGTACGAGTGAGCTGAGTAGAGGGTACATGAGTAATAGGGAAAAGCAGTGCAGGAGAGGCATGGAGTAGGGGTGAGGAGATGATCAGGAGGGTCAGAAGAGGCAAGCAGGAAGTTTGCAGGATAGACAGTACGAGAGGCGAGGCCAGCGTGGTCTATAAACATTGGCAGAGACCAATAGAGTCAAAAGGCCAGTTTCTACGCTGTCAAGTTCCTTGCAAATTGTCTCTTTTGCTTTTTGAAGATATATTGAAGCCTTTGTCATCTTAATTTGCTTAATGCTGAGTTTGTGCTCTTCCTCATTTGACTTCAAGTAATCTATTGTCCTAAAGCAATACTGTACATAGACACTTAAAGGGGGCTGCAGTCTTCAAGGACAAATAGTTAAGTTAGGGGGAGAGTGATGTGTGATCTGTTTGAGCACAGATTCTGACATGAATCATGTCCTTGTAAATAAACACTGAAAGGTTTGCCAAGCACCTTTTACATTTTGAAGGCATATTTGCCTACAAACTATACAGTTGCTATGTTTTGAAGTGCTTTGAGACATCCTTCTAATGTGAAAGGTGCTATATTACCACATGGAGATAGTGCCAGTTTAACTGAATGGAAATCTGTCTATACTAACAAAAAGGTTACCGACCCCTGTTGTCATCATAACAATTCTTATCATGATAAGAAAACTCTGGGAGCGATAATTACACTGGATTTTACTTCTCAAACAACCAATATAATCACAATATTGAGACATTGTTAGCAAAGGGAAACTCGATGCATCTAAAAGATTAGAGTCCCTCTTCAGATGTGAAATGAAGGACTGGTTAACGATTTCTTCTAATCAATTGCTCATTGTGATTGATTCCTGGGGAAGTAACTGATGTTTTATTCACTGTTTCAGTCAGTTGTCATTGGGTCATTTTTCCCTTGCCTTTCTGCAGTGTTCAGTGTCAGCACTTCTGTGCAAAAGAAAAACTGATTGATTTCAAAGAAATGAAAGACATTTGCCAGGGATTGTGTGACTGTTGTACCACTTACAAGAGACACGGCTGGAAATGGCACTGGAAAACAGAACAAAGACTTAACACAGTGCAAATGTTTCCATTCGCTAAAGGCCTCTGCTCAATTGTTCAATTAATTACAAACAACAACAACAAAATTGCACTTGTATAGCGCCTTTCATGCCGGGAGGACGTCCCAAAGCGCTGAAAATCACCTCACCCAATTTTTAAAAGAGAAAATTTCAAAGGCTGAAAACATAACATTTTCTCATTAAGATTTCTATTACATTTTCGAACAGATAACAGGGTAGGAAGAAATGGCAAGGTCAGTGCTATATTTATATCATTTATATTGTAATAGTACACAGTCCACACATTGCAAAATATCACAGTCTCAGTCAACAGTCTTTAATGTCCAGCAACGGGATATCAGGTGGAGGGGGAAGCGGTGGTCCAATTGTTGGTGCAGTAAATATGCCGAGCAGAGAAGGATAAAATACATTTGTCTTCTCAGGTCAGTGCATTTATCAATGATAGGAGAATTGTTACCATACAAACAATTTCAGGCAGGAGACGAGAATTGGTCAATCCAACCTACCCATTCACCCACCCACTATCAATGATTTAAGGATAACTTCTTCTGTACAAGATGATTGTAAGGCAATCCACACCTCACTGGAGCATCAGCAAAAATTACCCTAGGATCCGTGCTCTCAGGAACCATGAGACCCAGTCTGGTAATAACTTTAAGGTCACTGGCAAAGGACGTTTCAATAACCTCAACAGTACAACGACAACTTGGATTTATACATTGTCCTCCAAGCCGGGTGGCATCTCAGAGCTATTTCACAATAGCAGAGCCCGAGGCCAAGCCAGGGGATGGGGAAGGTGACCGCAAGCGCAGTCAAAGAGAAAGATCTTCAGGCGCGACCTGAAAATGGGAAAGGAGGAGTGTGGCAAAGGGGTTGAGGGAGGGAGTTCCAAAGTTTCGGGTGATGGAGGCTGAAAGCATTGCTACCGATGGTGCAATGGAGGTTTCAGGGTAGAGCAGAGATAGCGGGTACTGCTGTGAGGAGAGAGGGGGTTAAAGAGGTAGGGGGGGTGCAGGGGAGTGGAGGGATTTAAACGCAAGAGTGAGGATCTTGAAGTTGATCTGCTGGGACAGGCAGCCAGTAGAGTTTGGCAAGGACTGGGGTAATCGGGGTATGAAGTTTGGTGCGAGTGAGAATGCGGGTGGTCGCATTTGGTATGAGTTGAATTTTGTGGAGGTGGCGGAGGGGAGACTGGCAAGGAGGGTTTGGGAATAGTACAGCCGAGGAATGATAGACATGAACCACGGTTTCAGCAGCTGTTGGGGTGAGGTATTTGTGGAGATGGGCAATATGGCGGACTTGGAAGAAAGTGGTGCTGGTGAGGAACTGGATGTGGGAGAGGAAGGATAACTGCGGATCAAACCTGACGCCTAATTTGTGCACAGGTTCGGAGAGTTTTAAGGGCAGATCGGGTAGGTTGAAGAGGTCGGAACTGTGCGACAGAAGATGTTGATGGTAACCAAAGGGTATGGTTTCTGTCTGAGGTTGGAGGAATCGAGGGTAGGTTTTTTAAGAAAGGGGGTGTTTACGGCAGTTTTGAAAGGGGTGGGGCCTGAACCTGAGGAGAGGGACTAGTTAATGGGTGTCTCCCAGCAGTGGGCAGAGCAGGGGCATCAGCTTGACACCCTCCCCAATTGGGTGGGGAGGGTGTTGAGGCAGCAGGTGGTGGGTTTCATTGTGGTGATGGCAGATGAGAGAGATAGGGAGAAAGGGATAGGGAGAAAGGATTTAGGATGGTAGGAGCTGAAGGCGGGGTGAGGGAGATGGAATGGATGTGGGGGTAGGTGACCCTGGGAAGATGGAGTCCTGTAACTCAGTGGTTAGAGCGCTCACCTTGCAACCAAGAGACCTAAGTTTGATTCCAGGCAGGGCGAAACCTTGGGCAAGTTTCCTTATTCCACATACCTGATAATAACCCCTCAAAAAAAATTGGTAATTTCAATACGTGTCTGTTTGTGGTACACTGTTGTGCACAATTGGCTGCTGCATTTCACTCACAAATATACAGTCAATTCACTTTACATTATATTCTGTGAAGCGCTTTGAAATTGCTAGAAGACGTGAAATGCGCTGTATAAAATGCTAGGATTATTAGCATTATTGTATCAGTAAGAGGAATCCTTTGAACTGAGACTCTGATAAATGTGTTTAAAAGTATTTTCTCTGCCTTCATAGAAGAATGGGAGTGTTGTCTTGTAGTCACAAACAGTCATTAAATAGGTTATTTCAGGCCATTAGACTTGGAGTGATATCAGGTTCATGAATCTGCAGCTTTTTTAACAAGCCGACTGCCACAGACCATGCCTGCTCTGGTCTGCTGGATAGAGCCCAGCCTTTGTCAGTGGTTCACATGCCTTTGTTTGCTTCTCACCTCTTCAACTCTGTCACAAACCAGAAGAGAGGAGCAATATCAGAATTGAATCCCATTGAACATAATGTTATGCATATATAAATGTCACCTCATGTGGCACAATTGCGCGTGCAGATTTGCTGCTCGAGTCAATCATGAAGCAAGCCTGCAGTGAAGTCAAGCTGATGAACAGTGGGAAAAGGACCTGAGAGTGCAGATCTTAGTTTAAACTACTCTTATTTCACTGCAGGTCCAGTGGTTTCTTTGACTGAAAACAGAGTGAAACAAGCCTAGCTAAATCTGATTCCAATAATGTGTTACAATTACTATGACTTTAGTTTATTAAAATGGATTCTGCCTTGCTTCTGGGTTGGTATCAAAGAGCAGGCTAGACTACCAGACCATAAAGCCCACACACATTTTCTCCTGATCTGGCCAAACTTAAGAAGAAACATCCATGATCTCAAGATGAGTGGGGCAACCCTCAAAATGATGCCAGGTGATACTAGGTGATTTAAAAATAATCAGTAATCTGCATCTTTGTTGCGTCAATCTAACCTCTCTCAATCCTCACAGACCATATTATCTCTCAGATTAATATAGACTAGGACATTTCATGTAGTCTTGTAGTGTAGTGGTGAGAGCACTCGCCTCGCAAGCGAGAGGACATGGGTTCGATTCCCGGGTAGGCCAAAATCTTAGGTAGGTTTCCTTACTTCACCATCTCTGTTAATCTAGCAGTAAATGGGAACCCGATCGTTAGATTATTACTCCCTTTTCCAGGGGTAATAATCTCTTCAAAAATAATAATAATAATAATTTGATCACTCAATCCACAATTGTTTGTGTGCTGTGTGCAATTGGCTGCCACGTTTCACCACCAAAATATATTCACAGGCTGCAGGTCATCCAAAACTCTGCAGCCCGTGTACTATCCCGCGACCACATAACCCCCACCCTCGTTCGTCTCCATTGGCTCCCCATTCTCCAGAGGATCGAGTTCAAGATCCTCGTCCTCACCTACAAGGCCTTACACGGCCTTGCCCCGCCCTATTTAACCGATCTACTTTCCCCCTACAAGCCCACCCGGACCCTCCGTTCAACAGGACTTGGCCTGCTCCAAGCCCCCCGCCCGAACCGCCCCACCATCGGAGGCCGGGCCTTCAGTTTCTCCGCTCCCACCCTATGGAATGCCATCCCTCAATCCCTCCGTTTCGTTTCTTCCCTTTCCTCTTTCAAGGCCGGTTTGAAGACTTTCCTCTTCGACCGTGCCTTTTGTTCCACCCCGAACTTTTCGACCTCCCCTTCGTGTTTCACCCCTTTCCAAACACTCCCCTCTCAGCTCGGGTCACACGCCTCCTGTGCAGCGCCTTGGGACGTCCTCCCGACGTGAAAGGCGCTCTATAAATGTAATTTGTTGTTGTTGTTGTTATATAGTCACTACACTTTACAGTATATTACACCATCCCCGCAGTCACCTTCCCCCTCCTCCTGGCTTGGCATCGGGCTCTGCAATTCATAAGCACTGTGGGTTGCCGTCTGGCATGGAGTTTCCAAATAAATGGAAGTTGTTGAGACGTCTTGAAGACATGATAAGAAGCTATATCAAATGCAAGGATAATTATTATTATTCCACTTTTCAGTTAGATCCAGGATATGAAGCAAACTTTGCTGGTGTGTTTGCAAAATGAACTAATCCTTTATTTACTCACTGGAGTATTCCTGAGTAATGAACACATAGACAGGATGTTTTGATGTCTCTGGTCTTGTCCACTACCAATCTGTGCCTTCCTCCCCTAATGCAACAAGCACAGGTGATAACAATGCCTCTTAGCCAGGCCATGTCTCTTGGAAATCTGACCATGCATTAAGTTCAACTGAGAACCTCTTTATAGACTCAATATCTGAGTCAATATCTGAGCCCTGAAATAGGGCAGCTTACTTTCATGTAACTGAATGCTTATTTAAACTTAAAGCAACAATGTGATCTATTTCTCACTAACAAACAAACAAATCTGTCTTTTAATTAAGTAGAGTGGAGCATGGGTTCCTGCTCTGATTGCTGTGTAATTACAAAGACTAGAATACTTGTGTAAATGGGTTTGTTACGGGCATATATCAAACTGTCGGTTGGATTGAATAAAACATTGTTTTTCATTCAGCACCAGCTTCTGAAGCTATGTTGCACTACATTGGGATTTAGTTTGCAATACTATATTTGCAGTGAAACTAGCTAGCAATCTAGTTCCACTGTATTTTCCATTACTTGTTTGTCTCTAGAGGTAAATGTAGGATAATCTTGTTCTAATGCTTCCCAGGTTAGCACAGCTACATTCAAAATGCAGGTGTACTTATTGCAGTATATCAGTTTCCTTACTCCACATGCCTCTGTTTACCTAGCAGTTAAGTAGAAATACAGTTGTTAAGTCGATTGGTGGCGGATTGCTTTCCGGGGGTAAAAATACTCCCCCCAAATAATAATAATCAAGTCACTCAATCCAGAACTGTTGGTGGGACACTGCTGTATTCAACTGGTTGCCGTGTTTCACTCGCAAAATACACATCCCCTACACTTTATAGTATATATTGTGAAGGGCTTTTAGATGTCTCATAAATGTGATAAGGCACAATATCAAATGCAAGGATTGTTATTATCAGAAAAATTTCCAGTGTCAGGTGGGGGTCAGGTTGCTTCCTGTGCATGCAGGATATGCAGGATAATAATTGCTTGAATTTGGTTTTGATAATTTCAATCCACTACTATTTGTGGGCCACTGCTGTGAGCAATTGGCAGTTGTGTGTTGCCCACAAATATACAGTCAATTCACTTTACAGTATATTCTGTGAAGTGCTTTGAGACGTCTAGAATACGTGAAAAACGCTGCATCAGATGCAAGAATTATTATTATATTACCACTCAAGTCACTTCAGTGAGTATTCTTATACTGTGAATTCCTTTTGTGTGTGTATCCCAATGATATTGCATTTGTGCACACATGAATTGATACTAGGCTTTAGTTGCAATCTCTGTTCACTGAATAATGATTGCAGAAAACAATTGCTGGGATTTGAATCACTTAAACAGGTGGAGCTCCTGTGGCTCAGTGGTTAGAGCACTTGTCTTGCAAGCTGGGGAAACCAAGCTGGGGAGACCTGTGTTCGAATCCAGGCAGGTCAGGGTGAAACCTTGGGCAAGTTTCCTTACTCCAGACACACACACGCTTAATAATAATCCCTTCAAAAAAACACAATAATAAAATTGGTCATTTCAATCCACGACTGTGTGTGGGACACTGCTGTGCGCAATTGGCTGCCGCGATTCGCCCACAAATATATACAGTCAATTCACTTTACAGTATATTCTGTGAAGCGCTTTGGGATGTTGATAAGATGTGGAGGGCGCTATATCAAATGCAAGGATTATTATTATTATATTTTAGGTAATTTTGTTCCTGGCTTGTTTCATTATTTCACAAAAATTGTTTCGCAAGAGATTGCAAATAAAAATAATAATACTAATCCTTAGGGTTAGAGTTACGCTTGATAATACGCTTTTCACATCTTCTAGACGTCTCAAAGCACTTCACAGAATATGCTGTAAGGTTAATTGACTATATACTATATACTTTATGAGTGAAATGCAGCAGCCAAATGCGCAAATCTAATAGTTTGTATATATGCAAGCAACTTAAATAAGTTATTCTTGTATTGTGATACAGTGGCTTTCACATCAGGAGGATGTGTCAAAATGCTTCAAAAGATTTAGTGGAAAGTGTAGTGACTGTGTACTGTATATTGTAGATGAATGAGTAGTTAATTTGCATATAGCAACGTTGCACAGACAGCCATGCATTGAATAATCAATGTTATCTGGGAATTGTTGGCTCGAATACTGAATCAAACTCTCTTCGCTTTTTGAATCATGTCCCTATGGGATCTTTTATGTCCATCTGAATAGGCGGACGGAAACTCTATTTACCGACTCATCTGAAGGACACACATCCAACAGTGTTGAACACTCCCAGCACTGCGTTGGAGTATCAGCCTAGGTTATGTTGTGATACAGGACTTGAACCCATAATCTACTGACTCAGCGGCAAGAGTCCTGTCAACTCAGCTAGTCTGACACATCTCAAAATGATTATGGTTCTTAAATGAAAACATCAAAACATCTGCACATATGTGTAATAACTTTTGGCACAGGATAGTTTCCTGAGCGCAGGCTGCTACAAAAACTGGTTCATGTCCAGTTTTGGAGACTCCAGAACTCCCAACAAATTAATTCTAAAAGAGGCTTTAATTACAATTTGGAATTTGTAAATCTCAAAAACTGTTTAATATGCAGGATTTGGAAAACAGCTAATTTAAAATTTCAAAAAGTGATAAAGATCTACGCTATGGGGGAAAAAATTTGAAGGCAGTGTGTCCCAGCAACTCATATGTTACTTTGGATTTCTCGGTCTCTCATAATACAATCTCCAATCTATTGTTGACGGATCAGTGGGGGAAATTTCTATCTGGGTCTTTATTGATGTACTCTTGATGTAATATTTTAGAATTGGGTGAGTTGTTGAATTCAATCTTAACTTTGAAGTTAGGTAATTTCTTAAAAAGATCTTACAGCCCTGCCTCAAAATTAAGGCTGAATTGAAAGTGTTATCAAATTCTGTACCCTCTGAAATGCTACGTAACAACTTGCAGTTTGGAGCGCCCTTAATGCAGGGTAACCTCAAGATGCCTGGATTAATGCAATAAATCTACACCCAGGTACAATTTCTGTTCCCCGGGAGCCTGGATACATTTAATAAAAATAAAATTCTTCATGGTTTCAAAGAAAGTAAAAACATAAAATCATAAAGCATATGAGTACATCATGCCCTTCAACAGTCTGCAGAATAATAAGGTGATGATTGAAACACACAGAGACCACTGGAGAGCCATTACATTTCACTAAGTTACAAGTGTCAATTGGAGCAGCAGCAGATTTTCTGGCAATAAACCAGCGACCAGAACGAAAATGATGTGCTACTTTGTTTTACAGCTTTCTATTGTAATTTACTTACTTGAAAGAAAACATGAATCAATGCCTCATTCTTTAACCTTTAAACACTACGAGAAGTTATTCACATGCAGGGTGCCATATAAATGCAAGTTGTTATTGTTGAGTCATTCCTCCCAAATGTGACATCTAGCCGTTTACAACAACAGCAACAACTTGCATTTATATAATGATCGTCGCGCAGGGCAGCATCCTGGAGCACTTCATGGAGTTTAATGGGGAGCAGAAAGAAATGTCTTACCTGGTTTCTCAGTGACCACTATATAAGCTTCTGAAATTCTCATTCTCAAATCCATGTTTCTATCATGAGGAAACGAAAGCATGACCTAATCTAATCCTCAGCAAATAACAGCTTGATTCTGATCATATCACAGTATTCCTTACAAAACATAAGCACAAAGCCATTTGTCAGTCTGGCATCTCAATGGCTCCAAACCCAACCACCCTCCTCCACTCCTCTCACTTTCCATCTAAATTAATCAACTCACCTCACCTCTCTCTCTTTCCCCCCACCCTCTCTCTGCCTGCCTCCCTCTCCTTCTCCCACCCCACCCCCCACCAAAACAGTGTATAAACCCAGGATACAGTCAGGCTACACAGGCAATACATAGTATCCATCAGAGAGAGAGAGAGAGAGAAAGAAAAAAGAGAGAGAGAGATGAAGAGGAAGGGAGGGAGAGAGAGAAAGAAAAAGAGAGGAAAAACCGACAGTGCCTCTTATGAGATGAAAAACTGGAAGTCCCACTACCGGCAGCATTCAGAACTAATCGGACTGTACTCTCATGCGACAATTGCCTTATTAAATGCGCCACCACGATTGTGCCAAATAAGATCCGGTTATTTGAATGTGGACTTTTTTTTGAGGTGCCGATTGTACGAAAGTTACGGTTGATCAGGTCACGGATAAATGGGCTTTTACTGTAATTTATCCACTCTGAGTACGTGTACCACTCCCACCCCGTAGTTTATGGTAGGGAACGGCGATATGGGAATTTTCTGGATATGGATATATCGGTTGGCTCATATCGAGATATACCGAAATACCAATATTTTCCGTTTTTTCGTACTGCAAATGCGCGCGCATCGGAGCCTATCTTCTCAGGAGGTAAATATCTTTCTCTCTCTGTGTCTCTCACTCTCTCCATCTCTGTGTTTTTCTGTCTGTATCTCTCTATGTCTCTCTCCCTCTCTCCTCTCTCACATCCCCCCCCATCTCTATCTATCTGTATATTATCACATCCACCCCGTCTCTCCCCCCCACCCCCCCGCCGTCCCTCTCTCGCATCCCCCACCCCCGTCATCTCTCTCCCCCACCAACCCCCCAGCCGTCTCTTTCTCCCTCCCCCCCCCTCCCGCCGTCTCTCTCTCCCCCTCCCCCCAGGCGTCTCTCTCCCCCTCTCCTCGCCCCCCCCCCCCGTCTCTCTCCCTCCCCCACCAGCCATCTCTCTCTCCCTCCCCCCAGCCGTCTCTCTCCCCATCTCCTCCCCCCCACCGCCATCTCTCTCTCCCTCCCCCCCCAGCCGTCTCTCTCCCCCTCCCCCCAGCCGTCTCTCTCCCCCTCCCCCCAGCCATCTCTCTCCCCCTCTCCTCCGCCCCCCCAGCCGTCTCTCTCCCCCTCTCCCCCCCAGCCATCTCTCTCCCCCTCTGCCCCCCCAGCCATCTCTCTCCCCCTCTCCCCCACAGCCGTCTCTCTCCCCCTCTCCCTCACAGCCGTCTCTCTCCCCCTCTCCACCCCCACAGCCGTCTCTCTCCCCCTCTCCACCCCCCCAGCCGTCTCTCTCCCCTCTCCCCTCCCCCAGCCGTCTATCTCCCTCTCCCCCCAGCCGTCTCTCTCCCCCTCCCCCCAGCCGTCTCTCTCCCCCTCTCCCCCCCCCAGCCGTCTCTCTCCCCCTCTCCTCCCCCCCCCAGCCGTCTCTCTCCCCCTCTTGCCCCCCCAGCCGTCTCTCTCCCCCTCTCCACCCCCCAGCCGTCTCTCTCCCCCTCTACCCCCCCCAGCCGTCTATCTCCCCCTCCCTCCAGCCGTCTCTCTCCCCCTCAACCCCCCCAGCCATCTCTCTCCCCCTCACCCCCCCCCCAGCAGTCTCTCTCCGCCTCACCCCCCCCACCTACAGCCGTCTCTCTTCCCCCACCCCTTGCATACCTGTATTATGTATTCGAGGACTATGAATACAAGATGGCGGCTTTGCACCTCGGTCTGTGCATTGTGTATAGAGATGAGCATTCTGGGTCTTGTAGTTGATTGTGCTCGCATCCCAATGTTTTACCTCGATATACCGTTTTTCGATATATCGGTATTTTTAAAATGTCTATATCGGCATACCGATATGAAAATCATATCGGGTTTTACCGATATACCGAAATATCGCCGTTCCCTAGTTTATGGATGTGTGAGTGTACCGGGTTCTAGGTGTCTGTCACAAAGCACCACCTCAAGGACCAGTTACTCCCTGCTCTGCCCCGTTTGCCTTTTCCTTGATTTCTGTACATCTCTCTCTTTTGCTCTCTCTGAAGTCAGGCTGTGACTTGGGTTCGTTGATGCTCTGCTTGATGGTCGATATAGGCTTCTCTCCTTCTTTCTCTCTCTCACTTTTGCCCACTTAAACCTTTATTTCTATTCTCCAGGCTATCGCACAACAGCTGGACTCCCAGCAACATAAGTCTTTGATACTCTGACTTTTGGTGTTGGTTAACCACACGACCCCCAAACAACCAGACCTACCAGACCTATCCTTTTCTTTGTTGGTTCACTGATCCACTGTGTACTGCCCTCCTGTTAGCCTGATCTCTAACTCTCCTGCTGGTTCTCTTTCATTCTTTTCTGGATTGAGTAAAAGACTGCCTTGTCGACCGGAGAAATTATGGTACAAAAACAGAAGTTGCTGGGGAAACTCAGCAGGTCAAGCAGCATCCATGCAGAAAGGAAAAGGAGTCAACGTTTCGGGTCTACAACACTTCATCAGAACTTATGGTTTCTGTGATGGTTTCTGTGACACTTCTCTGTGTCGAGTGTCTTGAGTGTGTCTTTACCCCTCAACCTTCCTATTTTTATGCAGTTTTTTTGCGGTTGGAACTGGCCATGGACCCCCTAAGTTAATTGACCTTAGTCCAACTAACTGCCAAACTCTTTGATCAAGTTCAAAAGTATGCATCTTTCTGGTTATTGTCCCTAAGATCTTCCATCAACCCATGGTACATTACCCCCATCGCAGCGTTGTCCTCCATATCAATGGTTCTGCACTTCCTCCATATCAATGGTTCTGCACTCATTTTGTTACCATATCTACCCTATTGTCTTTCATGGCATGCTGGAGTGGAAGAAGCAAGTGGCAAGAAGCTAAGTGGCAAGCCTCTTTATCTCGTGTCCCAGAGGTGTCTTATCTCACACGTTTTCCAGACCTTGAGGAGACGTGATCGTTACAGAAACTCCTCCATTTACGACAGGATAGCTGATATAACATATAATACTTTTGGAAGGTGCCAAACTACATGTACAAAACACAAAATACTACAGATGCTGGGAATCTGAAACAAAAACAGAAGCTGCTGGGGAAACTCAGCAGGTCAGTCAGCATCCATGGAGAAAGGAAAAAGAGTCAACGTTTCGGGTCTACAAACCTTTGTCAAGACGAAGAGTTGTAGACCCAAAACACTGACTCTTTTTCCTTTCTCCATGGATGTTACCTGACCTGCTGAATTTCCCCAGCAACTTCTGTTTTTGTGCCAAACTACATGTATTGTGTTATGATGAATTAAATTTGCTAAGAAAGAAGTGAATTTGCTATTCTACAGTGTCCCAATGTGTCGTGAATTGATTGCTGCTGTACAGATTTGTAGTCTTAAATAGTCAGCCCAAGGCTGATATCATTAAACTAATCATATGGATGAAAAAATGCTGACCTGCACTAATCAACTTGAAGTGGGGAACTATGATATAAAAAAGTATAAAGGAACAGAGCCGCTTTCAGAGCGAGTACATTGTTCGCTCCCCCAGGAAGGCAGAATTCCCATCTGAGCTTCTCAGATTCAATCCACTTGAGCGTCCAAGATTCAAAAAATATCAAGGGACGAAAGAAAAGATATTGAGAACTCTGAAATGCCGTCGGGCGCCCTGCCGGGATGAAGGGCGCCATAAACATGCAAAAAATATGCATGTTGGTGTTCTGATTATTATCTTATTCTTTCTTTTAGGCTCATTCAGCATCACTCCTCCATCCTGTACATTGTGTATTACGTTTTCATAAATACAGCAACAACAACTTGCATTTAGATAGTACCCTCCGTGCCGGGCAGCGTCTCAGAGCGCTTCACAATGGCGGAGCCCAAACCTGAGCCAGGGGGAAGGTGACCGTAAGCGTGAACAAAGAGAAAGGTCTTCAAGCGCGACCTGAAAATGGGAAAGGAAGGGGCAAGATGAAGGGGTTGAGGGAGGGAATTCCAAAGTATAATAATAATTCTTGCATTTAATGTAGTGCTTTTCATGCCTTCTAGATAAAATGGACAAGGCCAGGCTGGCCTGGAACAGACTATTCCCACACTGAAAGCTAACTATAAAAGTATTCAACAGCAAGTTCTCTATGGAAAAATAAGGCAGTTTTCTCTTTCTATCTTGCTCTTTTTGCAGGCCTGCTGACAGAAGGGTCCAAACTTTGTTCCCTGAAACTCCTCACAGATAAGTATTTCTATAGCTCGGTTTGAACACTGCAAACTTCACTCTTGTTCTTTGAAGTTAAATAATCATTCTGAGATAATCTTTTTATCCATTTGAACTTCACATTTATGAACTTCAAGGAGCTATTGAATTTGTGCAGGAAGAGAGGACAGCAACCGAGATCAACACTAATGCTGTGTTTTGATTACAACAATATTTCTGTGACTCTACTTGTCCTGTTCATATCTCAGTGTAATTTGAACTTTAGTGCCTGTGAAGATAACAATCCTTTCAATATCTCTATGCCTTTGTTCTCCCAGAGTTTTAATAGTAATCATGCAAATAATAAGTGTTTTCATAATAATCATACAATTTACTGCTGTGTTTTGCTGACAAAATCTAGTCAATTAACTTTATGGTATATTCTCTGAAGAGCTTTGAGACACCTCAATGTGATAAGGTTTACATCAAATACAAGGATTATTATTATTTGAATTAGGGCATTATTATGTCAGCAAAATGTCTCAAAGGGCTTCACAGAATTTACTGTAAAGTGTAGCAGTTGTGAACTTGTGGACAAATGCACCTGCCAATCTATAGAAAGCAATAACCACAAAAAGCCATGAAGTGAATGACCAATTATATATGAGGGATTGTTGTCCAATATACCACGAGAAACTCATTTTTGCTTTTATATAAAAACGAGTATTAAAAATTGTCGCAGCTTCTAACATTTGCAACCTGAATTTTACAAATCATCACATGAAATCTGATTTATATTTACAAAATCATAAATTTTACCTCTCTATTTTATTTAATCTCCAAACTTGATTCCCAATCATCTCATAGCTCTGATCATTTCCATCTTCCAATTCTGTAGCTACAATCTCTAGACTTTGAGCAAGTTCCCCAACATTGAAACTAGTATTGTCACATTGTCCCATCTATTTCTGCTGAAGGGGTTCAACACGATATGAATTTCACATTTAATTTGTTTTTTTTAAAAAAGAAAAGCTTCAAGCAGAGAAGAAGTCGTTGTGCTGGGGGTAAAGGTATATTTTACACTAGCCGAATCTTACATTTACCATCCTTTGCTACCTTCAGATGTTTACTGCAACTGTTGCTAAAAAAGCCTTTCCTTGATGCATCGCAGCTATCTAGCTACCGGCCCATCTCCAACCTTGAAACAGTGGTTGCCTCCCAGCTTCGCTCTTTCTTCACAAAGCACTCACTAATCGAACCTCTCCAATCGGGTTTCCGTGCCTCCCACAGCATGGAAACTGCCCTGGTCACAAACCACATCCTGACCATCTATGACCAGGGCTCCCTCTGCCTCCTCGTCCTCCTCAACCTATCCGCTGCCTTCGATACAGTGGACCACACTATCTTCCTCCACCACCTCTCTTCCCTCCTCAACCTGCAAGGATCTGTCCTTGAATGCTTCCGGTCCTATCTCGTTGGTGTTGGTACAAAACATTCAGTTTTGTACCCAGAGTGAAAAAACATCAATGTCGCACGAATTTGGCATAAAAATAGTTTCACCATCATCTGATCGAGCGAACTCTGGCATTGACAACCACACTTCTCCACTGATCCCTTCTCTCCATGCAGCCTGACAACTCCCGCCTGCCAATACCCGAATCGCGCTCCAGAGTATCGATGTAGGTTAGGGCCGGTCTACCTCGTGTTCTGTGACCGTGCAATGGTTCCCATAGGATAGTAGGACTATGGACAGTTTCCTCCCGGCTTCTCCAGCTATGTCCGCTAAACCTAAGACGCCTCTGCAGTAATGTCTGTGATACCAGTGTGGTAGTGTACCATATAGCTCACTATTTGTCAGATGCTGTCGCCAGTAAACATTCAGGGCGTCTCTTAGAAGCCTGGTATATACCTCATGAGTCACCTAATCTCCTGGTCAAGGTTTGCGTAAGTGTCCAGCATTCTGCTGAAGTTGCCGAGCCCCTTATAATTATACAACATAGGTCTACTCATTTCGTTAATGATATCGGAAACATCATAAATGCTACTCTGAGCCCTGAGGAGTTGACCAATGCAATTGAAAAACTTGATGTTGCATATAAATACCATCTCTTGACAAGCCACTTCATCCCATCTGAAGATTACATTTTCCCGTCACGGTTCCTTCACCATTGTCAGCGCCAGTTCAAGATGAGATACTTGCGAGATTATAAATGGATGGTCTACAGTCCTTCATTAGATGCTGCCTTTTGCATTCACTGTGCACTGATGGTCCAAACAAGTGAGAGGAAAAGGATGGGGGCATTTGTTAATATATCCTTTACCATGTTTTACAAACTAAACGAGAAGGCGAAGGAACATGAACGAAATGGTTATCACGTAAATTCTATGATTAGATCGGCATCAATGCGCGACTCTGTTGCGAACCCACAACATAAGACAGACATTCGTTTGGTCGATGAAAAGAAGAAAAACATTGAAAGAAATCGACATATCATAAGAACAGTTGCCGAATCTGTATTATTCTGTGGACGTCAGTGCATTGCACTTACAGGAGACAATGAAAGAGTCGTGGAAAGTAACACCGTTACGAGTGACGGCACACATTACAAAGGTAATCCGGGAAACTTTCTGGCAGCCCTACAGATGATTGCAAAGCATGACGAGGTTCTTCGACATCACCTTGCTAGTATTGGGCTCGCAAATAGGAATTGTAAATATACCTCACCTAGAATACAGAACTATATCATCACAATCATCGGCCATGATATAATCCGCAGTGATTATTACATTATTGTTCATTACAGTCCGAAAGAAATTGAGTCTTAGGATAACAATGCAGAACAACTTATTAATTACTGTCAATCTGTAGTTTATGATCATTTTCTCTTATACGCATACATTTATCAAGCATTCGTCATTGTACTGTTTTAATTGGATTGTAATTTACTTTATCGTTCACATTCCTTACATCATCGAGTCAACAATCGTGTTTGCTTTTATCGGCGAACACATTGGACCTTCCCAAAAAATTTAGACACGGACTACCGGGGAAAATAAAAACACTGAATAAATAATGATGCTCTTAAACACCAAGGGCATGAAACATTTACCTTCATATTGGATCTTCTGAACCGATTAAATAAGACCTCAAACTGTGTAAAACGTCGGAGCCTTGAGGGGGCTTCGGGGGCAGCCCGCAAGCCCCCGGCCATTGTTGGTCCCATCACTAGCAATTCGCACCCCCCCAAAAAAAATCCTGCGTACGGCCCTGCAGAGGGTAGTGAATTTATGGAATTCTCTACCCTAAAGGGCTGTAGATGCTCAGTCCTTGAACATATTAAAGACTGAGATTGATAGACTTCTTGTGGGTAAAGGGGTATGGGGTATGGGGATAAGATTTGTAGGTGGAGTTAGGCTAGAAGATCAGCCATGATTGAATGGTGGGGCAGGCTTGAGGAGGGACCGAATCGCCTACTGCTGCTCCTAATTCTTATGTTCTTATGTTTAAGAGTCTTACACACTAGATAGAGTTACACAAAGGCATCGTGCCCACACATGGAAACCTCTCTTGGTCTGGAAGGAAGATGACTGCACACAATAATGAATCAGAGCAGTTCAAAGCTATACTAGGGGTTTATTTACGTCATCTACATTCAAATTGATTATTGCTAACCACATTCGAAACTACAGTCTGGGTAGGGAGACATTCCACCTGGTCTAGATTTCCTTTATTTATTTAGCTGTTTTAAAACATCCAAACATAAGACTATTTTGAAGTTGTTCCTTAATTCTGAAATGATTTTTCTGTTGAATATTTTAAGAAATTAAATTGAACAAATTCAGCCAAATTCTGGATGCTGTAAAATGCCACATAAATAAATTTAGAGCCGGGTTAAATTTTACCCCATTGCTTTGGTTTTTTAAAAAATTGCCAAGACCTGTGCAATGACTGGAAAAGTGATGAATGTTCCCACAAATATCCCTGTCTCACCAGAAAAGGATATAGAAATAATTTGCCCAAATGAGATGTGAAAAACGTGTACACATTAATGTTAATACAATTGTAAATTGAAAGCTTATCCATGCAGAAAGTTGCTCAATGCTTTGTTTTCTTTGGCATTTAGAATGTGTACAGGCATGTCAATTAAGATTTACTCTTTTTTCATAGTAACACGTGACTTAGTGGAGAGGGGAAGGGGGGGGAGGGGCTCTATTGCTTCCAAAGCAAACAAATGCAGATAGGAATAGAAATATCTTAGATATTTTAACAGTACTGTAATTAGTTAAAAATCCACATGCCCTAAATTGAGAACTATGTTGCGAAAGTGACATTCCCGTATACTTAGTTCCATGTGACAGGATTTCTACTTTTCCTGATGGATGCAATCTATAATAGAATCCCTCGACATCACGTAAACTAGTTCTTAATGGGCTTGTGGGGAATTCAGTTTTCCTCTCTCGCCAATTGAATCAAGCACAGCCCAGGGGATGATTATTGTTATTCCACATGATTTGAGTGGAATAACCTGCCAGTGTATTGCGATCACTTAGTCCACATTAAACGACATGTTGGACAATTTGATATTATTTAATTAATGGTCCAGATTGAAAGCACTCGCCTCTGAGTTGAATGGTTGTGGATTCAAATCCCATGTTGGGACTTGAACTCACGTAGTCTGAGCTGATACTCCAATGCAGAGCTGGGGCTCTGTTACATTGACAGTGGTGCCATCTTTCGGATAAGATGTTAAACTGAGGTACCGTTGCCTGTTCAAGTGGATGTTACAGATGAAAAGAGAAGAGAGTTATCCCAGTGTCTTTGCCGACAATCTCCCCAAAACAATTGGACATTCACTCCATGGCTATATGTGTGACATCGCTGTGCACAGTTGTACTCTTGGGTGTGCATACTAGGGAACGGCAATATATCGCTAAAACCCGATATGATTTTCATATCGATATGCCGATATAGACATTTTAAAAATATCGATATATCGAAAAAACGGTATATCGAGGTAACAAAATCGGGATGCGAGCACAATCAACTACAAGACCCAGAATGCTCATCTCTATACACAATGCACAGACCGAGGTGCAAAGCCGCCATCTTGTATTCATAGTCCACGAATACAATATACAGGTATGCAAGGGGTGGGGGGAGAGAGACGGCTGTGGGTGGGGGGTGGTGAGGGGGAGAGAGACGGCTGGGGGGAGGGGGAGATAGACGGCTGGGGGGGGGAGAGGGGGAGAGAGACGGCTGGGGGGGGGGGAGAGGGGGAGAGAGACGGCTGGGGGGGGGGGAGGGGGAGAGAGAAACGGCTGGGGGGGGGGAGAGGGGGAGAGAGACGGCTGGGGGGGGGAGAGGGGAGAGAGATGGCTCGGGGGGAGAGGGGGAGAGAGATGGCTGGGGGGGGGAGAGGGGGAGAGAGACGGCTGGGGGGGGAGAGGGGGAGAGAGACGGCTGGGGGGAGAGGGGGAGAGAGACGGCTGGGGGGAGGGGGAGATAGACGGTTGGGTGGGGGAGAGGGGAGAGAGACGGCTGGGGGGGGGGAGAGGGGGAGAGAGACGGCTGTGGGGGAGAGGGGGAGAGAGATGGCTGGGGGGGAGAGGGGGAGAGAGATGGCTGGGGGGGAGAGGGGGAGAGAGACGGCTGGGGGGGGGGAGAGGGGGAGAGAGATGGCTGGGGGGGGGGGAGAGGGGGAGAGAGACGGCTGGGGGGAGGGGGAGAGAGACGGCTGGGGGAGGAGGGAGAGAGAGACGGCGGGGAGGGGGAGGAGAGGGGGAGAGAGACGGCTGGGGGAAGGGGGAGAGAGACGGCTGGGGGGGAGGGAGAGAGAGACGGCGGGGGGGTGGAGGAGAGGGGGAGAGAGACGGCTGGAGGGAGGGGGACAGAGACGGCTGGGGGGGGAGGGAGAGAGAGACGGCGGGTGGGGGGGGGGAGGGAGAAAGAGACGGCTGGGGGGGGGGTGGGGGAGAGAGACGATGGGGGCGGGGTGTGCGAGAGAGGGACGGCGGGGGTGGGTGGGGGGGAGAGATGGGGTGGATGTGATAATATACAGATAGATAGAGATGGGGGTGGATGTGAGAGAGGAGAGAGGGAGAGAGACATAGAGAGACACAGACAGAAAAACACAAAGATGGAGAGAGTGAGAGACACAGAGAGAGAAATATATTTACCTCCTGAGAAGATAGGCCCCAAATGCGCGCGCACCCGGAACGCACGCGCATCCGAAATGCGCGCGCACTCCGATGCGCGCGCATGCGCAGTACGAAAAAACTGAAAATATCGATATTTCGGTATATCTCGTTATGAGCCGACCGATATGGATATATCGGGAAATCCCCATATCGCCGTTCCCTAGTGCATACAAATAGACAGTCACTCCATTGCACAGTAAATCCTTTGTAGCTCTTTGAGACATCCTGGTAAGGTGCTATACCAAATGTAAGGATTATTCTTTACTATTGACCAGATGAGCATTGTTACCCACAATGCCCAAGTAATGTGCAGGTTAAACATGTAGTGCTTATTACAAAATAGTAACGATATGCAAGGAATCTAAATACTATTTTTAAGATGTTAGTTTTCTTTTAAGTTTTATAAACATGTTCATTCTCACATGGATATTTAAAGGTAAACTCACTTTGGGGTTCTCCCTCAAAATGCTGAAGAAATTGGCTCCATGTTTTTTAGAATGATTAAATGGCAGTTTACATCCTGTGTTTTATATCAATAGGACGTCTCAAAGCACTTCAAACAGCTGATTGGGGCTGAACATGTGACTCTACAACAAGTGAAAAGTGCTAAATAAATTCATATGTTGTTTCTGTTGAAAAACAGTCCAAACTGTTGAACGTTTCTAGGCCATCCAATGGAACACCAAGATATGAGCACAGAACATGATTAATGCTGTGTAAATGTGAATCACACTGCTGCTGAAATCACCTGCTCCAGGTGGTGCTAAGGATCAGGTGATTGACTCGACCTGAGCCGTCTAAATGGTTGGCATTGAATTGCTGCCAGATTACACCCATCAACTGGGAAGGCTGCTTTCCGCAGCCCTCAAAAAGAACTGAATTCCTTCCACATTAACAACAAGAAAATTACTCTTGCTTAGCGCCTTTGACATCAGGAGGACGTGCCAAGGCACTGGACAGATGGTGTTTCAGGTCCAAGCTAGGATCGGGGAGGGTGAAGGAAAGGGAACGGAAGGGAGGTGACCGATGGCACCAACAAAGATGAGTGTCTTGAGGTGATACTTGAAAGAGGCGAGGGAGGGGGTGGGGCAATGGAATTGCAGAGATTGGGAGCAGAGTGCTTGAAGGCTTGCCCATCGATGGGGTGAGTCGGTCGGGGGACATGGAGCAGCCCGGAGCCTACTGAGTGTAGTGAGCAGACAGGTTGGTATGGGGTTAGGAGGTCACAGAAATAGGGTGGGGCAAGGCCATGGAGGGCTTTAAAAGTGAAGACCAGAGTCTTGGATTGAATTCTCTGAATGATGAGGAACTGCAAATACAATGAAAACTATTACATGTATAGTCGAATAACAGATGCAAGCAACAACAAACAACAAAATTACATTTATAGAGTGCCTTTCATGTCAGGAGGACATCCCAAGCAGCTGGATGACATAATAAAAAAGAGGAAAGTTATTTTCTCCCTTCTCGACAATCTGTGTTTTATTAGTGATCATGTTTTTGCATTTTCATTAAGTTCCCCTTCAAGTATCTTTTTGTGACCTATACAGGGTTTAGACACCATGACATCAAGTCTCTGCCAATCTATGTGCAGGAGTGGAGAGGTACCTGTGTATAGAATGGGCAGACGTTTAATGGACAGAATTGATGAAACTTTTATATTCAAGTTTTAGAGACTAGAAATGAGCTGCCAAATTGCAGGTGCTAACACAAAAAGGCCTTTAAATGCTTCACACTACCTTTCTCTAGTAAGAGTAGTGACTTGAATTTGCTGTGCATATTGCAGCCTCAGGCTGCACAGAGGCAATCTACAATCTCCCTTTTGTTCAGCACTCAGATGCTTTCAGTTCTCGATTTCAGTGGTCTTGCATTTGAAATGGTTCCTTTCACGTAGAGAGGATGTCTTAAACTGCTTCAAAAGATTTAGTGTGTAAAGTTTAATGACTGTATTTCGAAAAGAAACATCTCATGGACTCCTGTAGTTCAGTGATTAGAGCGCTCTCCACGCATGCGAGAGACCCATGTTTGATTCCCAGGCACAATGAAATATTTGGAAAGTTTTTTTTACTCCACATGCCTCGGTTTACCTTGCAGGAAGTAGGAACCCAGTGGTTAGTATATTGGCAGATAGCATTTCCAGGGGTAATAATTCCTTGCACTCAAACCACGACTATTTGGGTCATTGCTGTGTGGAATTACTCCACGCCTAATAATAATCCCTCCAAAAAAAATCCAATAATAAATTGGTCATTTCAATCCACGACTTCTTGTGGGACACTGTGCACAATTGGCTGCTACGTTTCACCCACAAAATATACAGTCAATTCATTTTACAGAATAATAATAATAATCCTTGTATTTGATATAGTGCTTTTCACATCTTCTAGACGTCTCAAGGCGCTTTGCAGAATGTACTGTAAAGTGAATTGACTGTATATTTGTGGGTGAAACACAGCAGCCAATTGTGCACAGTGCCCACAAAAAGTCGTGGATTGAAATGACCAATTTATTGTTGGATTTTTTTTGGAGGGATTATTATTAGGCGTGTGGAGTAAGGAAACTTGCCCTGACCTGCCTGGATTTGAACACAGGTCTAATGCTTTCAAGGCAAGTGCTCTAACCACTGAGCTACATGTCTCCACTTAATGTAAATGAACTTAATGTAAAGAAATGTTAGTACAGTAAAAGCCCATTTATCCATAACCTCCATAAGACCAGCACCTCAAAAAAAGGTCCCCATTTGATTAACCGGATTATCGGCACAATCACTGTGGCGCATTTAATGAGTCGATTGTCACAAGAGAGTACAGTACAATTAGCTCTGAATGCTGCCGGTAGTGGCAATTCCGGGTTTGGATCTTAAAGGGGCAATGATTTTCCTCTCTCCTGTTTCTCTCTCCCTCTTCTTTCTTCCTCTCTATCGCTCTCTCTCTCTTTCTATCTCTTCCCCTTTCTTTCCCTCTCTCTTTCTGATGGATACCACATTGCCTGTGTAGCCTGCTGGTATCGTAGGTTTATACACTTGTTTTGATTGGGGTCGAGTGGGAGAAGGAGAAAGAGGCCAGGAGGGGGAGAGAGAGAGGGGGGGGGGGGGGGGGGGGGAAAGGGAAAGAGCGGGGGGAGAAAGAGAGAGGAGTGGGAGGGGGAGAGAGAGGTGGGGTAGAGGAGGGGAGAAAGAGAGGGGGTGAGTTGATTCATTAAATGGAAAATTAGAGGATTGGAGGGGGTTTGGGTTTGGAGCCATTGAGATGCCAAACTGATTGAGTGTATGTGTGAAAGAGAGAGAGAGTGAAGGAGGAAGAGAAAGAAAGGAAAAATCAACATTACTTCTTTAAGAGAGGTCCCCTTCAAAAAAAACTTCCTTCCGCCATTGCAGAAGTTTGCTTTATGATTGTGTGCTGTGTTTATTGACTGTAATCAATATTTATTGCTTTATTGGTGAGTATCCATACAATATTCTGTTATTATTTAGTCTATTATTAATATGATACGTTCAAAAAAATGTAATTCCATTTTTTTTTAAGGTAATTTTTTTTGTGTTGGGTTTTCAGCAGCTGGCCACCCAATATCCAGCACATGGTTTAACCTGCATTGGCCAGGTCCCACGTGTGCTGGATAAATGGGCTTTTACGGTACTGTAGTAAGTCACCCAAATTTTCAGATGTTTCATTCATTATTAACTTGATTAATATTAGTCTACTCTATGAAGCACTTTGAGATGGCTCAAAAACTTGATAAGGCACTATATCAAATGCAAAGATTATTATTATGATGATCATGAGTTAACAGGAGAAGCATTTCTTCATCCACCTCCCAGTGAGTAATGAGAGAAAGCCTGTCTTCACAGAGCAAGACTTGCTGTCAGCACCCACACTGTTGTTCAATTCTGGAACAGTTTCTATAGGAAATTAATCCCTATCTCTCCAGGATATTTGTGGTGATAGATTATTCTAATTAGACTAAATTTGCATAAAACGATTAGGCTCATTAGAAAAAGAGACTCTTCCTGTTTATTTGAGCATGGTGAGTTCTAAAAGTAAAGCTACCTCAGTACCATGGGATGATACTTTTCAATAACTAAAGCATCAAACTAATATTCAGTGACAGAGACACGGATGTATGCTTTAATGACTTGTACAATGCCATTTCTGAAGGAACCAAGCATCATGAGATTAGACTTTTATTAAAAATCCAATAATGTTGTTTTAAACTAGTTAGTGGACAGTTCAGGATTTACAAAGGCAGAGTTGTCAGAAGCAGATGATTCCAAACATCACTGCTGTCAAAAAGACAAAGAGAACTTTGCGTCAGGTGAACAGTTATTTATGATATTCCTTTAATATGAAATTAATATTTGCGAATTCAACAGAGAAATACCTCACACCTGTATATTAGTGGGCATTATAAATCCCATGACGCAATTTGAAGATTAGGTATATCTCATAGTGCAGTTAATGTTTCTACTTTTAAAATTTTTTATGAAATGCTCACTGCTGTTGGGGAGATGGTCCTGCCACAGATTCACTACCTTGTTTGTCTAAGTGATAATCACTAACTTTCAGCACAATCAGTAATCATGATCATAATAACAAAAACAATAATAATAAATACAGAAAAATATTCCTCACACTTGGAATATTGCCTTTCATTGTCGGAAAGGCATTCCAAAGTGCTTCACAGGATTTCCTGTGAAATGGAGTGATTGTGTTTATAGGTGAAAGTGGCCGCCCAATTACACACTGTGATTCCCCACAAACAGCCATGAAGTGAGTGACTGATTTAATTTGGGATTTTGTTGGCAAGGGTGCTGGGTGAAACTCGCTTCCTATTCAAATAGTGTCATGGAATCCCTTTAACGTTCTTAAACAGATAGACAAGAACTTGGTTTAACTTCTCACCTGAAGAATGGCACTTCCTACAATGCAGGGCCTCCCCAGCATTGTACTGGATTTTCAGCAAAGACTATGAACAATAAGTCCTGAATGGGGCTACAACCCAGCTTTGACACACTGTAAACCCAACCAGCAAACATTATCATGGGCAGTGAACCAAACCCATAAAGTAGACCCCATTGTACAGGTTTCATTTGTTTTGTTTATCCAAACATATTTTATTGTTCTTTCCCCATCTGTTATTAGTTCAGTATTCATAAACCAAGAGTTATTGAGGACCATCAGTAAGCCAATATCACAATTTCCTACCGATCCTCCCCTAGTTGCCATTAAAATAACTAAAAATATTGAAGGGTAAAATCAATGTTTGCTGAGCATATCCTTTGACAGAAAATATTTTACAGCACAGATGTGAAATAAACTGAAGACACATTTCTGACGATCGTAAGGAATGGTAACAAAAAGTGATAAAGGGTAATGTTTAGTTACAAATCATACCAATTGTGCTGGGAGAGGACTTTAACTGGCCTGGATTCTGAGTATTTCGTGCCAGAAAGACACACGGGGGAGACATATTAGGACTGAACACAAATAAGAGGAAAAGAACACTAAGAGAAATTAAGGTTTATGGTACCATATACAGGGTCCTTATTCTGGGAAAAAGATGAAGGCGATGCATCTTAACCATTTTACTTTGGAATACATTATTTGCTCTTGTTTTCAGTCAATTTCTGGTGCATTCCACTGCACAGTGAGAAGGATCCAGTAAATAGAGGTAAATCCAGTACATAGTAAATAGAGGATTTGCACTTTATAAATGGAGGTGTGGCTTTCAAAATTAGATAGACCTGAGATATGCAAATATTGGTAAGATATCTTCTCACTGAAAGATAGATTACGTGAACTGAAATTGGGTATAAATATTGGCACCGTGCCTGGTTCAATGTAAACAGTACACAAAGGTGACATGCTTGCGTGTGCACACCCAAACTGATGTCAGAGAGACGTGTATACAGGAGTCCTGTAGCTCCGTGATTAGAGCACTCGCCTGGCAGGCAAGAGGCCTGAGTTTGATTCCCTTGGGCAAGTTTCCTTACTCCACAAATCTGACAATAATCCCTCAAAAACAATTGGTCAGTTCAATCCACGACTGTTTGTGGGACACTGCTGTTCACAATTGGCTGCCATGTATTACCCACAAATACAGTCAACCCGTGCCAAACACGACTTTCTTGAGTGCGAATTCGCTATACGCGAAGACATAAATACAACACATTTTTGCGGAACTCGAGTAAAACTTGAGTATACGTACTGGCTGGCCTCACATGTATGTGTACTTGGGAGGACACCGCCCGCGTGCATGCACACTTGGGAGGATGCTGCCAGCTCCCGCGATTTTACCGAACATGATTTTAGCGAGTGCGCAGTTTTCTCAGGAACGTAGCCCGCGTGTTCGGCGAGGGACAACTGTATACAGTCAATTTACGTTACAGTATATTCTATGAAGTGCTTTTCAAACATCTAGATGACGTGAAAAGTGCTATATCGAATGCAAGGATTATTATTATTATTATGCATATGCAAATGTCAGTGGGACATGGGTACACAAACCAATGTCAGCATCGCGACCTTCGGCAGCCATGCTTTCAGCCACTAAGCTGAATATTCTGGAACATTCTCCTTCAATCAGACTTGTATGGACTCCTGCTTTGCTCTCTGCCTCCCCATCTTCAGGTCACGTCTGAAGACAGTTCTCTTTGATCGTGTTTACGGTCCTCCCCATCACCCCCACCTGGCTCGGGGTCAGACTTCTCCACTGTCAAACACCCTGAGACACTACCCTGTATGAGGGGCACTATGTAAATGCTAATTGTTGCTGTGCTGTAATGGATAAATGTCCTTTTCACTTTTCAAGATCCTCAATTGATGATTATCGCTGCTTTCTTTTGCAATGGGAACCGATCGATCCATGTGACTTACCTAGCTAAATTTGGGGAATCATTTAACGGGGAGGTTGATTTTTATATTTTAAACATAATTAATACTGACAGTGCGGTTTTACTCCTGATGCATTACTTGCTGTAACTGAAAAAAAAATTATACAGGGAGTGGCAGGATTTTTTGAGTATAACACAAACATTTTCACAAATGTTTAGGATTGAATTCTTCATATAATATCTTGGCCCTGCTTATCTTCCTTGTGGAGCATTTTTGTTCAAAGGGCATTGGGGGAGATTTACACTTAATTTTTCCCTGTAAACACACACATACATCAATGAAATGATTAGTTCAGTCCCTGGATGTTCAGAATGAAATTAAATAACAATAATCTTTGCATTCTTTGTAATACTTTATCACAATTTATGGAGTGGTTGTGTTTATAGGTGAAAGCGGCAGCCCAATTGCACACAGTGATTTCCCACAAACAGCCATGAAGTGAGAGACTAATTTAATTTGGAATTTACAGAAATATACTGTAAAGTACAGAATATACTATAAAGTGAATTGACCGTACACTTTGTAGGTGAAATACAAAACTGGTTTCAAAAAAGGTCAATTAAATATTAGCCTGGCTCAGTTGGTAGTAAAGCTATCGCATTGCACTGAAAATATTGCTATAGCTACAACTAAATAGGAGGTCAATACAATTAACTAATAATAATGCTACTGCTCACGCACAGTAATGTTATGAACCTTCACTGTAATTATGAATAAGTGTCTTTATCTCTACGCAAAAGGCTTGAATGTAGCCTCGTACTATGAAATATCAGGGTGTAAATTGCTACGCATGATATGTTAATGATCACTGGTGATAATTATAACATCGTTAACAAATGTGGCATTGAGGTAGGTTAATAGGAAGACTGTAATGGGTGTCACATCCCACTCCATGGTCACAATGGTTTGGCTTAAAGCTGGCCCACAGCAGCCATGGCAATACAGGATAAGGGAATACTGCATTAGCTTAACATACATGTTGTGTTAAGCCAGTATCACATCAGTATTGCTATTCGTGGGTCTAAGGTTCGCCAGAAAGAGACTTGTGTGCAGTCCTGTAGCTCAGTTGTTAGAGCACTCGTCTTACAAGTGAGAGATCTGGGTTTGATTCCAGGCCGGGCAAAACCTTGGGCAAGTTTTCTTATTCCACATGCCTGATAATAACCCCTCAAAAAAAATTGATCATTTCAATCCATGACTGTTTGTGGGACGCTGCTGTGCGCAATTGGCTGCCGCATTTCATCCACATATATACAGTCAATTCAATTTACAGTATATTCTGTGAAGCACTTTGAGACATCTAGAAGATGTGAAAAGTGCTATATCAAATGCAAGGATTATTATTAGTACAGTATTATTATTATTTACCCAATACAGGTGGCATGGATTATAAATCTTTTAATATCATACACAGTTCAAAGGTTAATGCTTTAACACATCTCTGGCGAACCCTACATGGGTCATGAAGCCCTCAATGTATTTGACTGTATTGTAATGTAGGGGACCCACAGAGCCAGAATGCACTCCAATTACAGCATCAAGCTGTTTTTAAGTGAGTCCAGTGTTCTGGCCACAACCTTGCTTCCTAGCATCCTGTTTCAGGTATGAATTACTTTTTGGGTAAAGCATCCTGGTTTTAGAAATTGCCCATTAAATTTATTTCCTTTTGTTCTGCTTGGTGCATCCAAAAATATTGCTCTGGGTTCAGTTTCTCAATCCCTTTTGAAATCTTCTATATCTCTATTGGGTGCCCTTTGAGATGCCTCCTTTTAACCCTTCAAGCTAAAGTCCTGATATCAGGGTAGAGTGGGCCAAACTGGAGAAGCAGCAGGAAAGTTTGCCAACAATCTATCTTTGTGATTTTCATGTATCGGAATTCATGGGCCTCAGAATGGTTCGGATACTCTTAAGTATGGTGATGGGTTTCCACATGTGTCAGACACTAGGCTGGTCAAAATTAAGACTGAGCTTGTCTAATTAACACTTGCAGTTCATTTCTCTAACACAGGAGATCATCGTCAATCTCCTCTACACTGCCTGTTGGGCTTGGGTAGTCCCCTTAAGACATGGAAACAAACCCATACCAGTATTCAAGATGCGGCCTTATACAACTTGAGTATATCTCACCCCAAAAGCCGCCGAAGTGATGTCATCTGCAGACATAGGGTACACTTCCACATGTATGCGGATGAAACCCAACTCTATTTTTTCACCTCACTTTGTGACCCTCAGTCCCCTCATTTTCTGTCAGCCTGCCTGTCAGACATCAGGAGCTGGATGAGAGCAAATTTCCTGCAGCTGAATGTTGACAAGACGGAAGCCATACACTTTGGCTCTCGACATCATCTTCAGTCACACAGCTCTCACTTACTCCACCTACCCAACCTGCCCTAAAATTCTCTGAACTGGTGCGCAACCTTGGCATCAGGTTCGACCCCCAACTGTCCTTCCTCCCCCACATCTAGTCCCTCACCAGGACTACTTTTATCCACCTGCTTTTATTGCCTGTCTCCAGCAATACCTTGTCCCAAAGGCTGCTGAAATTCTGGTCCATGCCTTTGTCACTTCTCGGCTGGACTATGCAAATGCATTCCTCACTGTTCTCCCCTCCACCACAATACATAAAATCCAGCTCATTCAGAACTCTGCCGCCTGCGTTCTCACCTGCACCAAACTTCGTCTCCCATTACCCCATTCCTTGCTAGACTTCACTGGCTCTCTGTCCCGCAGAGGATCGATTTCAAGATCCTCACTCTTGTTTTCAAGTCTCTCCACTCCTCTGCAACCCCCTACCTCTCTGACCTCCTAACTCCCCAACATAGCACCTATTGCCTTCGCTCCTCCGGTTCTGGTCTCCTCCTTGTCCCCCGAATCCTATCAACCATCGGCAGCCGTGCCTTCAGCCACTACGCCCCGAAACTCTGGAACTCCCTTGCTCACTCCCTTCAGCTTGCCCCCTTTCTTCCTAGTTTCAGGAGTCAGCTGAAGACCTTTCTTTTCGACCACGCCTTCGGTCAACTTATTCCCCCTCCCCCTGGTTCGGGCCTGGGATCCGTTATTGTGAAGTGCTCAGAGATGCCCTCCGGCGTGGAGGGCGCTATATAAATCAAAGTTGTTGTTGTTGAAACCATGGTCCATGCTTTTGTCATCTCTCGGCTGGACTATTCAAATGCCCTCCTCGCTGGTCTCCCTTCCATTACCATTCATAAAATTCAGATTATGCAGAATTCTGCTGCCGGCATTCTTACCTGTACCAAACTTTGCTCCCTGATTACCCCAGTCCTTGCCAGACTGCACCGGCTCCCTGTCCCAGAGAGGATCAATTTCAAGATCCTCACTCTTGTTTTGAAATCCCTCCACTCCTCCTGCAATCTATCTCTCTGACCTCCTCTCTGCTCACAACAGCATCTGTTGCCTTCGCTCTGCTGGGTCTGGCCTCATCCTTGTCTCCTGAATTCTCCACTCCACCATCGGCGGCCGTGCTTTCAGCCACTATGCCCTGAGGCTCTGGAACTCTTCCTAACTCCCTTCACCTCGCCCCCTCTCTTCCTATTTTCAGGTCTCAGCTAAAGACCTTCCTTTTCGATCGCACTTTTGGTCACCTTCTTCCCTCTCCCACTGGCTCGGCCCCGGGATCAGTTATTGGGAAGCGCTCTGAGATGCCGTCTGTCGTGGAGGGTTGTTGTTGCTGTTGTTATAACTTTTGCACCATTGCTGCTTTTTATCTCCACTGTTCATTTGTACTGTTGCATGAAATAGGGCTCATTAGTCTCTATTCCTAACACACACGTTCACAGCTCTGTACCAAGCTATCAACATATTTACTTAAAAAAAGAATCACTTCATACAAAGGTTGTATATCAACATGATATTAAAATATAAGTATTGGAAGTAATTTGCTGCTGCATTTTTTATTCAAATAGTAATGAAAAATAAAAGACAAACAGAAATACTCACCAACTAATTTGCTTTCCCATAAGTACACATCACCAACACACCAATACTGATATACAAAATGAAATCTTACTGCACAAAGATTCAGGGCAAGACATTTTCTAAGAATTTTGAATTGAAGTATTGTGGAAGAGGGGTAGGGGAGGGAGGAAAATAATTCCTGACAAAAAGTTAATATGGAGTGAAACTTTGATAGAACCTAATTATTTGATGATGTTAAGCAGTGGCTGCATATACATAATGCCTCAACAAGTCGAAATGTCTTCAGTAATTACTGTCAAGTGTTGTAGGGAAACATGCCAGCTATTTTGCATACAGCAAGGTCCCACGAACAGCGATGAAGTGAATGATTAATTTAACTGGAGGGTTGTTGGTCAGGACACCAGGAGTAACTCTGTTCTTGTTTTGAATTGTGTCATGGGACCTATTGCTGATACGAACCAATAAAGGGGCCTCAGCTCCATAGTACTCCACTTCTGGCAATGCAGACCATTCCAAAAATTGCATCAGTGTCATCCGAGACCACAAGCACAAGTTCAAATATAATAATCCTTGCATTTGGCATAGCACCTTATCACCTTATCAGAGATTCTTAAAAGTGCTTCACTGAATATACTGTAAAGCGAATTGACTGTGTATTTTGTGGGTAAAATGTGGCAGCCAATTGCGCACAGCAAACCGTAGTGACCAAATTATTATTAGTTTTTGGATGTATTTTTACACCCAGAAGGCGGTCTGCCAATTGACTAACAACTAGGTTCCTCCTTACTGCTAGCTAAACAAAAGATATGGAGTTAGCAAATTGGCTTAAGTCTTTGCTCCACCCTGGAATCAAACCTGGGTCCTCTCGCTTGTGAGGCAAGTGCTCTAATTAATACCCAACAGGATTTTGAACCCACAACCTTCAGAAACAAGAATGGTACCAAATGAGCCAAGCTCATACACCAAGGTGGTAATCCTTTCACACTGACACTGTGTTTTATATAACCCCTGTGTGGCCAGCCCATAAACTGAGGACAAAGCAAGGATTTAAGATGGGCAATGAAATGTTGTTTTATGTCCAATGATCATACATGAGAATTGAAAGTATATTATTCATCTTGTGATTGTCTACAAGTTTGGGAGAAAAAGTGACTCATTGGATGTGCAGCAAGCTAACAAAATGCTATGGCGGCTACAATTTATTGACTACTCTAATTTAGGAAACTGATTTATTTTCCAACCGGAAGGAAATATTCCTTTAATTGGAAAATAAATAAATCTGAACCCCAACACAAGTTTGGCACTGTATTGATTTATTCTAGCTAGTTTTAGTCTTTAGTTATTGATTTCTCCAGAAAACTTAAGCATCACAAATCTGAAAAGTGCTCTTTCCCATTAGTGTGCAGGCGCATTTAAATATCTCACTGAGTAGTTGGCATAATGATTGGCACCTTCACTTCATTACTAATTCATTTCAGGCAGTGCTCATTAGATTAGACACTGACAAGTTTACGAGGGTGCTGGCTTGCGTTCAATTTCTCCAACAGCTTCTAAATTTAGACATAGCATTTACACATACAGGGAGATTCACTGTTAAGCTGTGCCCTTCACAGAATGGCACATGGATGCTTATATGTTGGTGGGTAGATGAAAACGCATTCGTTATTGAGCTAATTATTTAACTGGGCTAGAGGCCAAAATAAATCATAATTATAGAATCTTACGGCACAAAAGGAGGCCATTCGGCCCATCGAGCCTGTGCCGGCTCTTTGAAAAGAGCAATTCAATCCCACTTCCCAGAAATGAACAGGTTCAAATTAATAGGATCAAATCCATTGCTTTGTAGGGTTATTCCACAATTGTTCTGTGATATTGGGAACAAGTGCCAAGCAGTTGAGGGCTTCTTTTGCATTCACCTAAACTATCATTGTGAAATAAAGCCAACATCATACTAGTCTCTCTAAGCATATCACTCTTTCCCCAGGTTTGTAAAGTGATGCCTACTGTGCATGTGTGATTCCCTATCTTGTGCATCCTGGTTTTATTATCACTAATCATTTCTCTTTCAATGTTGAATTATTTAACTCTTTCCTCCCTCTGACATTGGTAGGAGCGCTGGGTGCCAGCTGATTCTCACCTACCGGTAATTCTCACCAAGTGATCTTTATTCGTGTTTGATGTGTAATAGTAAGTTTTAGCAAGAGCTGATCTCCAATCCTGCTCAGGAATAGGATCCTAGTTGTTTTTCCTCTTCAATTTGGGGGTGTTCGGGCTTTCAGTAACTCAATTGAGATCAACTCGGGCTTTAAAAATGAATCAACCACGGTACATTCATGATCTCTATGTCTCAGGTATTCATTGAATAAACCTTAAACTCAATGAACCATATTGCAGTGCACAGGTATTAGACTTTCTTCAAAGGATCATAGGCCCATAAAATAGCCATCTCTAAGTAGTTCAGGTTAAACAAATATGTGTTGTGTCCTTACATCAGACTAAGCCTGCTTCATCACTCATCATCAAGCCTCCATCAAAAAACTGGGTACATAACAGTAATTGCATGACTCTAAAAGAATAATGCCAGATTGAAATACATTTCAACCATTTCCTTTATGAAACCAGCAGTTACAGAAATGTGTCTACCTTCAACACCATCAGTTCAAAATTGTGCTGGGAGTTATATACTGTACCTTCCCGGTTCACAGATTTCCAGCTCCAACCACTTCACTTTCCCCTCCTGAGGGTCTCATATGGACGCTGGCCACCTTCCTTGGAGAAGTTCTTCTCACCATATGTACAAGCAGAATGCCGAGATTTTCTTTGACTAGTGCAGTGGGCAATTTGTCCACAAGAAGAACGCAATTGTGCTGGATATTTTGCAGTGTTTAAGAGCAACCTAAATCAATGGATGTGGCCGTAACAATGAGGGTGTTCCAATAGGAATGATAAAATGTTAGTGTGCAAAAGGGAATGACCACAGGCATTTCATTTCACTGGGAGCCATGCAGAAGTCTAACCTTCTATCACTCAATCCTTTGCTGAGCATAGTTGTAAAGCCTAATGATAGTACCTAGAGCTAGGGACTGCAAGACCCCAAATCACAAAGGAATTTGAAACAGATCCTTAGCGATTCTCCAACCAACAAGAACATGAACTTACATTTATATAGCACCACTTATTCAAGGTAGCATCCATCAAAATGTTATGATGCAAAGATCGAGTTGCTGAGAGGCAGAGTGTGCTGAAGCTACACAATACATTTGGAACAAATATTTATTTTAAAAAAAGCTGACCCTCTAAAATGGAGAAAAAATAAAAGGTCATTTTCTGATTGAAACTCAAAGGTTACCTAATCTTGCTGAGAAATCTTCTTTGAAAAGACGTTTGGAAAAGGAACAACTTACTTTTTTATAGCACACTGACATGTCAAAATATCTCTAAAGTATTACTACCAATAATTCTGCACACAACAAAATTACATTTATGTAGGGCCTTTCTCTTCAGGAAGGCCCAAAGGGTTGGACAGTCAGTGTTCCAGATTCAAGTTGGGTGTCAGGATTGGGCAGTGGGGGGAAGGAGGGTGATCAAAGGCGTGATCGAAAAGGAATGTCTTGAGATGGATCTTGAAGATGGCAAGGGAGGGGCAAGGTGGAGAGACTGCAGAATGGAGTCTAGAGGGTGGGGCAGAGTGGCTGAAGGCCCGCCCGCCAATGGTGGGGCAGGCGAGGTGGTGGATGTGAAGCCCACTGAGCAGAGGAACCAGGCAGGTTGGCAAGGAGTTAGGAGGTCGCAGAAGTAGTGGGCAACGGAGCCATGGAGGGCTTTAAAGGTGGGGACCAGAAGAGAGGTTGAAAGTGATAGGGTCATGGAGCCTGGTGCGGGAGATGACTACGGCTGCAGAGTTCTGAATGATCTGCAGCTTATGGAGGGAGGAGTTGGGGAAGCCAACAAGCAAGGGGTTTGCATAGTTAGTCTTGGATGTTATGAATCCTGGTGGGATGAGCACGGCAAGATCCCACCATGCATGGGGTGAATGGCCAATCTATGATTCTCTGGTCAGGACATGAGACAAACTTCTCTGAGACAATGACAACAACCTGTATTTATGTAGCATCCTTCCCACAGGGTAGCTTCCCACAGTGTTTGAGCTACATGAAGCGTATTGTATAAATGCAAGTTGTTGCTTCCAGACATTGTTATGGAATTGTTAAACTCCTACTTAAAGACGGAATCTTAGTTTAAAGTTTCATCCAAAGGACAACCCCTCTGACAACATAGTAATTATAAATAATAATCTTTACATTTATATAGCACTTTCCACATCTTATCGACGTCTCAAAGCACTTCACAGAATAGAACAACGTCCCAAGGTAGGGACCAGAGCAGGGGGTATATTATACTATAGTATATTATAGAATAGTATATACTATATGGACTAGGCTATAAATTCAAGCTTCAATGCGGAGCTTGAACCCATGCCTTCAAGGCCGGGAGTGAGAGTGCTCTCAATTGAATCAAGTTAACACAATTTAACCTTGATATATTGATTACACGTTATATGAAATTTAACAATAAGGAGGTAATGGGAAATCAGCTTATTATGGCAAGACTGTGCAGGAGGGACATTAATAATCCCTCCCCGTTCTTGGCCAAATACTTCTTCCTGACGATTTCTCCACTGTGATGCTGATCCCGATTGTGGAGATTAGTAATTGTAGTAATCCTGTTTTATCGTATCGCATACAAGAACAAACTAATATGCAGAGGTGGAGAGATTAGTATTGTTTAGATCAACAACCTGTCTTTAGGAATGGCTGGAAATAAATTTAACAACATATTCAATGTGATAATTATGATACTGAATCATACTGAATGATTACGAAATATCACATAATTCACCTCTATGGTTGAATTGCTAGCGGGATTGACAATAGATTAAAAATTTACATTTATATAATGCCCTTTTTATCACAGGGATGTTGAAAACACATGGTAATAATAAATCCTTATATTTGATACGGAGCCTTATCACATCTTCAAGACATCTCAAAGTGCTTCATAGAATATACTGTAAAGTGAATTGACTGTATATATTGTGGGCAAAATGATACTGCTTGGACTAACAGAAGTGAGAGTGAGAATTATTTGCAAGACCTCTGAAGAAGTCCAAAATGCTTGAAAATCACACTGGTTGATATCACTGACCAAGGATCTGAATTAAGCAATCTTCCATAATTTGCTCAGTGAAATTTCCTCTGACCCCATCAAGTGCCTTATTTAGTATGCAAGGAAAGTACTGTGGCAGAATGCAAGCTCTCCGAAGTACAATGAATAATGATGAGGATATCTTTAACAATAAAATGAGAGTGACTGCCACAGACTAATCCAATCTTGGTACAATGAGTCAATTAGGGATCAGTCATACAGACCTAGGGACAATATTTTTGTTAAAATATTCAAACCACAATTGAGTAGATAATTATTTGGGGAGGACAAGTTTGCAAGTTTCTCTTTTTTTAGTGTAAGTAACAGATATTATTGAACAGTGTCACATATCCAGGAAGGCGTCTGTGACTTGTAAGTATTGCACAGCAGCCAATAAGCACAGAATCCAGGTTAGTGAATGAACAAGGTTCAGAAGGACCCTCCTGGTTCACACAGATTTTACAACAGGCAAAATAGATAGGATGCCTCCAAAAAGATTTAATCTTTGAAAGACAAATGTCAGACTCTGAAAACACTTTGTTAATAGTGGTCACCATTACCTTTTTCTGGCTGAAAGACAGGATACCATAAGTATCAAACTAGGAAGCATTTCAATTGGGATACCCTGCAGAAAGCCAATTTATACTGACGTTTAAATGGAAGGGAAATGTTCTAGGAACCAGCAGTTATTCTACACACTGGTGGGAAATAAATGAGAAGAACGCTGAGATTTGCACATAATCTCAGCTAGCAGCAAGCAGTGTGACACTGCCTTACAAAGGGCTACTAATGATCTTTCTATAGCAATCAATGGCTTCTCCCAGCAAGTGGAAACCATCCTGCTTCAAGCATGCTCTCACTCTGTAGATTGAATGATAAAAATAAATTAGTTCTGGGATTTAGATACCAGAGGAGTGTTCTCTCCATTAAAGAAAAGCTGTTTTGAGCCTGATGTGTTCTTTCAATAAAAGTCTCAGGAGTCTGAATTATTGGTTCCTTGTACTTTGGATTACTTGTGTTTGGGAGCAGGTGTAATCATAAGAATTTGTGTAAAATATCTGAGAAAGGTTCTCTTCAGATTTTCATTCAATTTTCCATGGATTTTCATCCACCCTGTAGATAAGTTATCATCTCTCTTTCTGGAGAGATAATATCCAATTCTGCCAGACTTGGAAATATTAAAATAAATTAAAAATATAAAGTACTATATAAAAGCCCGGTGAGCAGAATCAGCTGCTGCAATATGTAAAAGGGAACATTTTACCGACAAGTTAATGTACTACAAAGTATAAAAAATGGTGCAGAAAAATCAATTGTAGAACGCAATTAAGCATGACACAATCATATGCCATTCCATTCATCAGGCCAGCCTCTTCTAGACAATGTAAACGCTGCCATAAAACCATAGCCCTATCAGTGTCAGTCAGACCCATCTGGAGTACTGCAGGGGGTTTTGGGCACCACACCTCAGGAAAAATAAATTGGGCTTGGAGGGGGTGTAGCACAGATTCACCAGAATGTTACAAGGCCTAAAAGGTTGTTACAAGGAAAGGCTGGATAAAATTTGGATTGTATTCCCTTACGTTTAGGGGATTGAAGGGTGATTTGAGGTATTTAAGATGGTAAAGGAATTCAAGTAGGTACAGAAAAGCTTTTTCCTCTCGTGGGGAAATCCAAAATAAGGATAGCCTTAAAATTAGAAACAGGCCATTTAAGAGTGAAAGCAGGAAGCATTTTTTCACTCAAAGGGTGGTAGAAATCTGGAAATCTCTCACCCCATACACCATAGAAGCTGGATCCATCCACACTTTTAAGAGTGAGGTCCCGTATGCAACTTAGGTGTCAGGTTCGACCCCCAACTGTGCTTCCTTCCCCACATCTGATCCATCACCAGCACTGCTTTCTTCCACACCCGACGGATCGCCCATCTCCGGCAATATGTCACCTCAAAAGCTGCTGAAACCACGGTCCATGCCTTTGTCATCTCTCGGCTGGACTATTCCAATGTTCTCCTTGCCGGTCTCGCCTCCACCACAATCCATAAAATCGAACTCATACAAATCTCTGCCACCCACATTCTCACCCGCACCAAACGTTGCTCCCCCATTACCCCAGTCCTTATCAGACTTCGCTGGCTCCCTGTCCCGGAGAGGATCGATTTCAAGATCATCATTCTTGTTTTCTAATCTCTCCACCTCTCTGCACCCCCTACCTCTCCGATTTCTTTGCGCGGTTATGGGGAGAGAACTGAGAGTGCTATTGAGTTGCTCTTTACAAAGAGCTGGCACAGACACGATGGGCTGAATGGCCTCCTTTTGTGTATGATTCTAAGATGAACACTACACGAGACAATGCGGGGGCTGGAAGCGAAACCGCTGATTTGCTGATGTGTGTGCTGAAGAACTTCAGACCAGAATTTCTCCCACAGATTCTCAACAAAAGGACAGAAGAGTGATTGGAATAATTTACAAGCCATGGCAACGAATGACGTGTATTAAATAAACTGGAATTCAGAGACTTAGTTATACTGGTGTGAACATGGGGTCAAGTCTCTAAAACTTTACTTAATGCTTTACCAACTAGAGCAGTGGTTCCCAACCTTGGGTCCCAACCCAAATCAGGGTCACGTGAGTCCTCAGTAGGGTCTGTAAGGGTCATCAGAATTTTTTTTCATCTTTTTTTAATGTTGAAAATGCTTTTGTAATGCTAAAAAGCTTTTAATGCTTAAAAAAAAAGCATTTAACTCTAAAAAAAAGTGACACCACCGACCATTTTGTATAAGGAGCGTACTTACAAGTTGCACTGAGTCCACAAAACAGATGCAGATAATGTTTTGGCTGACCCAAGCTTCCGTCGCTATATCACCCGCTAGTGGTGGGAGGACCGGTTGGAGGCTAATTTGGGTCACAGCAAAAAAATGGTGGGAACCACTGAACTACAGTGAGGATACTGAGAGGCACAAAGGCCAGAATAGGCAGTTTACAATAGAAATGCAAGTCCAGTTAGTTTGTTCTTGCCAACCTCATACTATAATTATTCTTGCATTTGATATAGTGCCTGATCACATCATTGAGATGTCTTAAAGTGCTTCCCAGAATATACTGTAAAAGGAATTGAATTGAATTTTTGTGAGTAAAATTACTGATAGCAAATAGTTGTGGACTGAGTGAGCTGATTAGAATTTTTTTTTAGGGATTATTATACCCAGAAAGCAATCCACCAATTGATTGACAAACAGATTCCTACTTACTGCTAGGTAAACAGACGCCTATGGAGTAAGGAAACTTGCCTTATGCAACTATGCAATTTTTGTTGGAAAAAATATGCTATGTGTTACTGTGCTAAAATTGGCAGGAGGTTCATATTCTTACAATGTAGTCTCTTCAAATATTTTGCATATCCTCAAGGATAGAGAATGGTGCATTAGGAACTTGAGAGAAAAATACCACCACGTAGGGAGAATTGAATGATTTGTCAAAGAAAGCTCCTGTAGCTCAGTGGTTAGAGCACTCCCCTTACAAGCATAAGACCTGTGTTTGAATCCAGCAGATCAGGGCAAGACCTTGGGCAAGTTTCCTCACTCCACACGCCTAACAATAATCCATCCAAATAAACACAATAATAAAATTGGTCCAATCAATCTACGACTGTTTGTGGGACACTGCTGTGTGCAATTGGCTGCAGCATTTTGTCCACAAATATGCAGTCAATTAAATTTACAGTATATTCTGTGAAGTGCTTTGAAACAATGATAAGGTGCTATGTCAAATGCAAGGATTATTATTATTATTATATTAGAAATAGCAAGGTTAGAATGAAATAAGTGCTCTGTGATGCTGCCTGGCATGGAGGGTGCTATATGCAAGTTGTTGTTGAAATAATTAGGTGATATGTTTAAGGGGGAAAATTAAGCTATATAAAAATCAAATTCCATTTTTGTTCACAACTTATCAGCTGATCCTCCAATGATAATGTTAGAATCCGTGAACTTTGATATAGCGCCTATAATGTCAAAAAGTCTGAAAGTGCTACATAGATAATTGTAGTTAAAAGTAATGATATGTATATTTGTAGAGAAACACAGATGGCAATTACACAACCTATTCCCAAAGTTGATAACATTGCCAACATGATTATGTAATTTTTGTTGGAAAAACTTCACTTACAGGTGAAGCTAGTGTGAGAAAATTGGCAGGAGGTTCATCTGAGCATTAGTCTTCTAAACCAGCGATGTTTATCCTTTAATTGTGAGCCCGGTTCTGATCCAAATATCTGAATGCAACAGCTGCATGTCTCAGCCATTAGCCAGTGCAATCTAGAGCAAAAGTAATGAATCTCCCCCAAAAATATAGATAACAGATGTGAATAGTTCAATAGCATTCAATCTTTCTGTTGCTTCAACCTGTCTCCACACACACACTTCAGCCTCTGGTGCTTGACCTCAACAGATTTGCAGTGCTCCAGATTTGGAAGGCTGACTGCCTCATCTTGCATAATAGTTGCCTCCTTTCGACAATGTACTGTTGTTAGAATATAGAAATTATAGCCTAAATATAATGCAATAATAAACAGTTAGGTTTCTGTAGGTGATCCACCTTATTGCACACACTCCCCAAATTGCTAACTGATGAGAGAATTTCAGTAATTACTTTAGCTTTAGTTCAGTTTAAAGGATTGTGGATTTATGGATGAAAAGAAAGCAGGAGAGCCATCTCAAAGTCTGGGAAAAGAAGGGAGGTGAATACAAGCCGTGGTGGATAAGATAATGGGAGGAGTTGAATAACAACTCTCTGCAACCCTGGCCTTTAGATTGTCTGGTTTCTCGACATCCCTTCAGGACAATGTCCAGGTGATCAACTGGCTGAGGTAGTTAGATGAGGCTGGTGGAGAAGTATAAAGATAGGATGGAAAGAGCGGCTCATCACAACAGTTGGGGAATATCTCAAGATGAAAACCGGGATCTCCAGCCTGCCACTGTTGTCCAGTACTACTGGAACGGTAGCATGGTTCCAGTTGTTCTGTTTTACAGGCAGGGAAGGGCCAGTTACAGAAGCAAGCTCCTGGTAGTATTGTTCTGTTTATGTTTGTAATGCCTTATGGTGTATTCGCATAAGTAACAATAAAACAAGCTTCAACCAAAACGGTATAATTGGTTATTTGGAATCTAAAGAGTTAAGATCAGTGCACAGGTCTTTTCTCGAACACTGTTACCTTCCCTGTTTTATTTTCTATTTCTTAATCGGTGGTAATAGTACAAGTGATGTTTGCAGTGCGGGTTGCAATGCTTGGCATCCACCGTTTGGTAACGGTATTCCACATAATCCTGAGATTCATTGAAGAGAATCCAAGATTTCAGGATTGTAAAAAGCCCACATTTGTAGTACAGTATATGATTTCCATTCAAAAGGAATCAGATTATTTTACAGTTCCCAGGATTTGGATCACAGAAATTTACAGCATAAAAGGTCATGCAACCTGTAATGTCTGTGCTGGCTCTTTGAAAGAGCAATCCATTCAGTCCCATGTACCTGTTTGTTTCCCCATACATCTGCCAAGCACTCCTTGTTAAGATATCAATCCACTTCTCTCATGAAAGCTAATCCAGATCCAACTATGACCACAGCACCTGGCAAAACATTCCACATCCTAATAACATTGTACAGTATATAAATAAATTCTCCTAATCTCCCCCTTTGGTATCTCACTATTGGGTTCTGACACCTGACTGTTCAGTGCCTTGGGACATCCTGCTGATAAGGAAGGCTGCTCTACAAATATAATTTTGTTGTTGCTGTTAAATTGAGTCCTCTACTTATCTTTTGTGGTCATAAAAGAGGAGGACATCTCAAAGCCCTTGACAAAGTTGGCTGGACACCTGAGGCCCTTGAGGTGAGAGTCGAGGGGGAAGCAGAGGGGAAAGCTGACCAAAGACACAAACAAACAAACAAACAAAACTTACATTTATATAGCGCCTTTCACGTCGAGAGGACATCCCAAGGCGCTGTACAGTCAGGTAGGACAAGAGCAGGGTGGGAAGGATCAGGGCAGGATGAAGAATAGTAGGAAAAGTAACTGTATTAGTGGGCGAAACGCGGCAGCCAAATTGCGCACAGCAATTTGACACAGTCAAAGAGGGAACAGAGGGGGTTGGGAAGGAGGCTGGGATGGAGTCAGAGAGCAGGGTCAGAATGACTAAATGCCCCTATGGTGGGCAGGAAAGGACAGAAGGCATGAAGTAGGTCAGTGTTCTTGAGCGAAGTTAATGGCTGGGTACTGAATTAATGTAAGTATGTTTTATTAATTTTGCCACAAGAAACTCATTTTCAGATTCATTAAAGTACTGCAGGATATACGTAGTAAAGAGCAAATGATTGCATTTTCAACGAGGACTTTGGGTACATTTTGAATGGACACTGTCAAATTCTGACTTTCCCTCAATAATAATAATAATAATAATCCTTGCATTTGTTATAGCGTTTTTCACGTTTTCTAGATGTTTCAAAGAGTTACACAGAATATACTGTAAAGTGAATTGATTGTATATATGTGGGTGAAATGTGGCAGCCAATTGCGCACAGCAATGTCCCTCAAACAGCCTTGCATTGAAATGACCAATTTATTGTATATTTTTTGAGGGATTATTATTAGGCATGTGGAGTAAGGAAACGTGCCCAAGCTTTTGCCCTGCCTGGAATTGAACCAAGGTCTCTCGCTTGTAAGGCTAATGCTCTAACTATTGAGCTGGAGGACTCAACAACAGCAATAACAAATTTCACATTTATATAGTGCCTTTCACGCTCCGAGCGCCCTCTTAACAATAGCAAAAACGCTATTGGACAAAAATGCAAATTGAGAACATTTTCCAAACGTCTCGGAGCAATACGGCTGATCAACTAATTGAATCCTAATTGAAAGGTCCTGACAGTTCAGGTGCCATACTGTTTGACATGGGAACTCACTTGCCTTCAGGATACAGAAGATTGGGCCATGTTAAGCCAAGGAAAGGGGGAGAAAAAACACAACCATCTAATTTTTCAGGATTATGGTTCAGTGAGCTCTCAGTCACAATCAATTCCAAATTTGTTCAAAACCTGTTTCTTGTACAAATGACCAAAATAATTGATCGTTCAATAGTTTAATTGAAAATCAATGCCTTCTTTAATGCAAACGATTGCAGTGCCTGACCTATATTTAACACATATCTGTACATTTTGAAAGAATTCATTTAAATTGTTCCTGAAACATTAATCATATAATTTGGAGGAATCAGCTTATTTAAATGTTGTACAAAACAATGCGCATTAATCATAAATTGAGGTACATTGCTTGCTTTTTTTCCACGAGTTCTAAGTAACACTTCCATTAACTGCTGCAGTGTGGGGTGACAAGACCATTAGGTTTCAGACAGCGCAGAATGTGAAACTAATTACTATCTGTTCAGAGCTATGGTTAGAATAATTGGGAAATTAGAGTGGTTGTGAGCCACCCTGTTTGCTGCATGAAAATCCAATATCTTGTGACTATTAATGAAGATAAATGGGATAGGAAATTCAAGAGACCAAGTGCAAGGAAGCAACTGTCCCTCTGAATGGAGGGTATGAAGAAAAATTTATAGAACTGTTGCAGCTCATTCCCATAAGAGGTTAGATAGGTGATGTACAACGTTAATTTGCTATATTAAAAAAGTCTAGTCTTTAGTCATTTTAAATGTAGAGAAAGAGATAACTAGGAATTGGCAGGAAATATAGTAACATTTGCAGTATTCCTTATTTAACGCTGGCATAAGTCAACACTGAAGTAATCTATGAAAGACAACACACACTTGAAGTAAATGGTTCCTTCCTTTCCAATTTCCAGTGTTTTATTTTTTTCTGATCAGAGGAATTAGAGTTTTTATTTTATGTTCTAAATATTGGGATCTAATTGTTTTGGGTTGAATGTATTATTTCTAGCATTGATCTGCCAAGGAGGGATTGAAATTTGTGCTCTATTCAGTCAAAGATGAACTTTCAGTCAATCAAGCAGTACTCAGCCCCAAAACTGTTATATGTGGAGAGCAGGTAAAAAATGCGGCTAAAGAAGAGAGTCTAAATACCCAGGAGGCAGCTCAACTGGGTGGAACAGTTGCAGGACAAGCAACAAGTATACAACTATGAATAAAATACTGTACAATATGTACTCCTGACTCATCTAATATATCAAAAACCCTCACCATCCTCTGTGTGAGGAAATATTTACTGATCTCATTTCTAACTGATTTATCTCTAATTTTGCGATTGGGAAGAAATTTCACTTGGGTTTAGATTTACGCTATATAGCACTTGGGGGGAAAAAAAAACTTGCATTTATATAGCATCCTTCACTCTGGACAGCATGCCGGAGCACTTGTAATGAAACGTCTTACCAAAAGTCAGAACTTAACAAAATCATAATGACAGCTTTAATTTTGAAGTAAATTTGCTTTGTCAGTTGTTTTGAAAAAAAAGGCAGAAAAACGACTTCAAAGTTAAAACTGAATTCAACAACGTGTCAAGATCTGCACACTCTAAAATGCAACAGGAATAGGGTAAATCTGGCCCCAGGTGAAATTGTTCACCATGAGCGAGAACAAGCTATTGTTAATATTGAATTCAATCATATCATGGTTGCTGTTCCCCAGATAGTCTATTACTGCCAGATTGCTAACTATTTCTGGCTCCTTGCTCATAACTACGTAGATTGTGGCCTGCTCCCTTGGTGATAATAAGACATGCTCTTTTTTTAAAAAAACTGCCTTGTTTATATTCAAGAAATTTACAGCCATATTTACTACCCATATTGTTATTCCTCTCCCAATTTAAATGCAAGTTAAAATCTCCCATTATCTCTTTATTTTTCCAACAGGTTCCCTGATCTGCCTGCACACAGGAGAGCCTGTTATTCACACCAATTTGGACCGGCCCCAGAAATAGTGCTGGTATAACAGGTCATTTATCCACTGAAAATACAAAGACTACATTACTAACCAAACTCTTCCATTAGCAGTTGTACTTTTACTATAATATTACACTATGCCAGCTCTTGGTACAGTAAAAAGCCTGTTTATCTAACACCCTCGGGACCTGGCTAATGACAGGATATTAAGTTGAATATCTGATGCCGAAAACCCATTACAAAAATAATATATTAATAATAAACTAAATAACAGAATATTGTATGGATACTTACCAATAAAGCAAAAAATATCAATTACAGTCTATAAACACAGCACACAATCACAAAGCAAACTCCTACAATGGCGGCCGGAAGTTTTTTTTGAAGGGGACCTCTCTTAAAGGGGTAATGTCGATATTTCCTCTTTTTTTTCTTTCTCCCTCTCTCTTTCACACAGACACTCAGTCAGTCTGGCATCTCAATGGCTCCAAAACCAATCCCACTCCTCATATTTTCCATCTAAATTAATCAACTCATCCCCTCTCTCTCAGTGTCGCTTTAAGAGGAAAAACTGGAATTGCCACTACCGCCAGCATTCAGAACTAATGGTACTGTACTCTCATGCGATAATCGACTCATTAAATGCGCCACTGCGACTGTGCCGGATAAGATCCGGTTATTTGAATGGGGACTTTTTTTTAGGTGCCAGTTATACCGAAGTTACGGATGATCGGGTCATGGATAAACGGGCTTTTATTGTATATGTTCAAAATCCACGACTGTTTGTGGGACACTGCTCTGTGCAATTGGCTGCCACATTTCGCTCACATATGTACAGTCAATGCACTTTACAATATATTCTGTGAAGTGCTTTCAGATGTCTAGAAGATGTGAAAAGCGCTATATCAAATGCAACGATTATTATTATATCACACTATGATCTCTCTGACTTTCTCTTATTCTATGTTGCTATCTTCTCTGCCTTTTTATCTATATCTCTTTTTCTCTCTCCAATGGGTGGGATGCATGCAATTCTCGTTTTGGTTTGTGGACTCTTAAGCATGGTGATGGGTTTCCACTGACCAAAACAAAACGTACACTATCTGTTTCCCTCTCCAACCTTCTCGTTTTGACTCTCACTCTCTCTGAAAGTCTAACTTTCTCTCTCTGATTTTGTAGATTGACTGATTTTGATCCCCCAACTGTCTTTCCTCCCCCACATCTGGTCCATCATCAGCACCGCTTTTTTCCACCTCCGACGGATCACCCGTCTCCGGCAATATCTTGCCCCAAAAGCTGCTGAAACCCTGGTCCATACCTTTGTCACCTCTTGGCTGGACTATTCCAATGCTCTCCTCACCAGTCTCCCCTCCACCACAATCTATAAAATCCAACTCATTCAAAACTCTGTCACCCTCATTCTCACCTGCACCAAACTTCGCTCCCCCATTACCCCAGTCCTTGCCAGACTTCACTGGCTCCCTGTCCCAGAGAGGATCGATTTCAAGATCCTCACCCTTTATTTTCAAATCCCTCCACTCCTCTACAACCCCCCACTTCTCCGACCTCTTCTCCTCAAACCAGCACCTGTTGCCTTTATTCCACTGGGTCTGGCCTCCTCTGTGTCCCCCAAATCCTCTGCTCCACCGTCAGCGGCCGTGCCTTCAGCCACTACGGCCCGAGATTCTGGAACTCCCTTCCTCAATCCCTTTGCCCCGCCCAATCTCTTCCCAGTTTCAGGTCCCTGATGAAGACCTTTCTCTTCGATCGTACCTTTGGTCACCTTTCTACTCCTGGCCCTAGCTCGGTCCTGGGATCCGTTGTTGTGAAGCACTCTGAGACCATCCGGTTTGGAGGGCGCTATATAAATCAAAGTTGTTGTTGTTGTTTATATATGTGTTGCTAATTTTCCCCATTGTATTTGTAATATTCAAAGCACTCTGAGACACCATCTGGCGTGGAGGGCGCTATATAAATCAATGTTGTTATTATTCCAAGTAAAGATATATTGCGTTTCGCCCACCAAATGTACAATCATGTCACCTTACAGTACATCCTGTAAATCGCTTTGAGCTGCCTCAAAGACGTGATAAGGTGCTGTATCAAATGCAAGGATTATTATTATTATTGTTGTTAGTCTGATAGCTTACACTCTCTTAGTTCCTCCCCCTCTGCTTCTTTCGCTCAGCTCTGCCATATTGCTTAATTTCTGCCATCTTTCCTAGCACTACTGAAACAACAACAAAATTATATTTGTGAAGTGCCTTTCACCTGCGAAGGCACCCCAGGGTGCTGAAAAGTCAGGGGTCAGGACCTGAACGTTGGTGGCGGTGGGATTGGGGGTTAGGGGGGCTGTGCAGTGTTGGATGAGGGAGGGCAGAGAGGTAGGAGGATGGTTGAAGGCATGGTTGAAAAGGAGGGTCTTGAGATGTGTTTTGAAGGAGGCAAAGGAGGGAGCAAGGCAAATGGATTGTGGGATGGAGTTCCAAAGTATGGGGGTCAGAAACATGGAGCAGGCCTTGCCCCTTGACAATACTAGACCCTCCCCTTCTTTGCTTCCAAACAAACTGACTTGAAATCAACTTTCTCTCCATTCACCATCTCCTTTTCTCCTCTTTTAATGTTCAATGTGTTCAGTGTTGGAAAGTTATCATATTTTATAGGAGCGAAGGGGGAGCATTCTTGTTAAGTGTCCATCTTAGTGCTACTCAGTGTGAAGCTATTCACATTTATAACATTCATATAGAGAAATAACAGGACAGACAAATACAACGCAGAGGAATACACAGCTAACAGCTGTAATTAAGGCCAGAACTGAATTGCCTACTTTTGGTGAATCCATCCAAATCTGAAGATTCAATTTCCCCTTATATGTCTGCCAGGTAATAGCTGTTGTTTATAAAGTAGATCAGATTATGTTCATTTATTACAGAAGCAGAAGATGATGATCAATAGAACAAGCTCCTGCTGGGCAGTGACCAGTGGAGTTCTGCACAGATCTGCTCCGAGTCCCCTGCTGTTCACACAACTCATCATTTATATAGAAGAGAACGCTTTTATACAATCTGCCATAGCCCAGACGACATTTCCCAAAGGGCTGTGTGAATGTGGATCGCTCTAGTCAATAAACAAATTCAAAAAGGGATGGTTAGAAGGGACATAGATACAGTGTATCCAATATTAGAATGCAATACACTCACTAGGCATGAGGAAGGCCGGCTAATAAAAACAGAAATCGCTGGGAACACTCAGCAGGTCAGGCAGCATCCATGAAGAAAGGAAAAGTGAGTCAACGTTTCGAGTCCTTCATCAGAACTGGATGAGAACTAACATTCTACAGTTGATTGTCAACAGGACAGAGGCCCTACTGATCGGCTCGCACCAGCGCCTCCACACGTCAGGTGCTAGTAGCATCAACCTCCATGGTGGCTCATTCAACCTCACCAAGCCAATCAGGAACCTAGGTATCTTGTTCCATCCTCAACTCCCCATATCCAAGCAATGACTCACTCTGCCTTCTGCATATAGCACACACAGGAAGTGACGTTGGTGGATAACAGTGCATTTAACTCAAGCCGACTTCTAATTCAACATTATCCCTGACTAACTTCCTTTACTAATTCAGCTGTAACCAATTTCCAACGGCATTAGTGGCAAAAACAAAGTATTTTATTTGTTGTTGACCATTAGCATCAATTAAAAATCCAAAGAAGCCCCAAAACATTGGCCACAAACTTACCAGACAGAGAAACTCCAAGTCCCGGTTATATATAAACAATGTGAGGGATTGACAACAGTTAGCCAGCAGGACCAAAGGATCAAAGCAGGAGAGTAGCTCATCTACAATTCATGAAGCGTGAAGTCAAAGTCAACTGGGAAGAAGGCAGGAGAGGACATCTAATAGGAGCAGAGTCCAACTTGAAAAGAGATGAGAAATTGCTAGTTTTGTGGGACTGTGGAAACTGACTCTTATGTTGATTATCTAATGAAACTGACTGTGAGATTATTGTGCTCCTGTCCCCAGATATAACAAACACTGTAGTCGCTATATTTTGTGAATTGAATGATAGGCACACAACAATTCTGCTCTGTTTGTTTAGAGAATTTGTCATGGCGTCCTTATGAATAACTAATGATGTTTTACAATCTTAACTATCAAGGTATAAATATTAAATTGTATTTTAAATGTAAAGTATGAGCACAGTTATTTATCAATTTGATAAATTTAGCAAACACCACGGAATAACCCAGCTCACATTGTTCATTACATTTAGCGAAAGAAGGAGAATAACGACTACAGGGTACATGGCCTCATATCCGCATGCAGGGATGAGGGACTGCTTACCCTCAATGAGGGCTGAGATTCCGGGGTGGGTGGGAACGTGTAACATTTTTGCACCATTTATTTTTAATCATGGGCATGTACGACTCATAACCAGCCCCCTGATGTCTCCCAAGCATGACTTTAAATTGTCAATCAGAGCTAACAGTTTGATAATTCAAGCACAAATCAACACGGTTACAAATTGAAATAGACTGATAGAGAGAGGGAGAGAAAAAGGAAGAAGAGACAAAGTGGGAGAAGGAGAAGAAACGGTGAAATGTGTCCACTCTGATGTGTCAGAGTGGACACATCAGAGAAACAGACAGATGAGTTGAATTGGCATTGTGGAGAGGGGTGGAGAGAGAGAGAGAGGAAGAGAAAAGGGCGGCTGGCACTGAAAAGGAGAGCAAGGAGAGAGACAGAAGGTATTACTCTGCATCGTAGTCAACAGCAGGACTCCTGCCGGAGGTCACTTCACATTTGTATTTGGCATCTGAAACGTGCCCTAAACACAAGAGGGCTGATCACAGTTAGTGAAGATATCAGGTTCTTTATTGAACAAGCATGTAATGGTCTATTCAACTGGTTCAGAAATCACACTTTGCAGATCTTAACATCGAATCTAAGTCGAACACAGTTGTTGAATGCACTGGAGTCACTGAATAGGCTGTAAGGACAATCCACGACTGTTTGTGGGACACTGCTATGTGCAATTGGCTGCCCGCGTTTAGCGTACAAACATACAGTCAATTCAGTTTGCAGTGTATTCTGTGAAGCGCTTTGAGACGTTTAGAAGACGTGAAAAGCACTATATCAAATGCAAGAATTATTATTATTTACTATTTAGGCATTTTATTGATTTTTCATCGGAATCAATTTGAAAAGCAGCTGACATCTCTTGATTTCTAGTAAATATATTTTTTAAGTAGGTCACTGGAGTGGATACCAAGAGTGAATCCACTGTAAAACACTGTGGGGAGAGAGCAGTTGGTTCTCAATCTCAGTTCCATTACTGTGGGCAGCTGCATGCAGAGATGAGAGGGTCATCCACAGTGTATGCTTGTTCTTGCTCATTTTCTTGTACCTTGTTTACACCCACTTTGGAAGAAGCCTGAAAGCAGGTTACATGCATGACCTGTTGGTCACTCTTGGTAAGTCGTTGGGGGAAAATATAGGGGACCAACCAATTATAGGTAAAATCTCCAAAGGTTGAAACTGAAATATGTTCCCAACAAAGAAATCCTAGCTAGTCCTGCAGTGTTACATAACTTATGCTCTCATAAGTTATGAGAGCATAAGTTATTCTTGCAATTGATACAGAGCTTTATAATTTCATTGAAATCTCAAAGCACTACACAGGATATACTGTAAAAATATTTTTGCTATGTTTGTGGGCAGAACGCTCTGAGTTTGCGCTCAACAATGTCCCATAAACAGCCATGAAGTGAATTTGGAGGATTCTTGGCCAGGACACTGGGAGAAACTCTCTTCTCTTTTTGAATCATGCCATAGTATCTTTAATGTACACTTGAATAGACAGATGGGACTTTGGTTTAACGTTGAACCTCTGGCTTGCCCTAAGTCTATATGATCTGAAAATCTAAAGCAAACAGCGGAAGCTGCTCTGTGAGCACACCCTGAATTCATCAAATTAACCTCTGCTACTAACCTCAATTAACCTTCCTCCTCCATTACCCCAGTCCTTGCCAGATTTCACTGGCTCCTTATCCCAGAGAGGATTGATTTCAAGATCCTCCCCCTTGTTTTCAAATCCCTCCACTCCTCTGCACCCCTCTATCTCTCTGATCTCCTCTCCCACCAACCCAGCACCTGTTGCCTTCGCTCCTCTGGGTCTGGCCTCCTCCATATCCCCGAACCCTTCGCTCCACCCTCGGTGGCCGTGCCTTCAGCCACTACGCCCCGAGGCTCTGGAACTCCCATCCTCATTCCCTTTGCCTCGCCCTCTCTCTTCCCAGTTTCAGGTCACAGCTGAAGACCTTTCTTTTCGACCATGCTTTTGGTCACCTTTCTGCCCCTGCCCCTGGCTCGATCCCGGGATCCGCTATTGTGGAGCGCTCTGAGATGCCGTCCGGCGTGGAGGGCGCTATATAAATCAAAGTTGTTGTTGTTGCTACAAACTTTCAACAGCTTTACAGGGTATTGATCAAGAACAATTTATCACAAGTAACTTCCACATTGATATAGATTATTTATAATTTGTATAGAGACCAAAAATAATAATTTGGTCATTCAATCCACGGCCATTTTTGGAACACTGCTGTGCGCAATTTGGTGCTGTGATTTGCCCACAAAATACACAGTCATTACACTTTACAGTATATTCTGTGAAGCGCCTGGAGACGTCTCAATGACACGATAGATGCTATATTAAATGCAAGCATTATTATTAATATTATACATTCTTTAAAATTCCCAGTTCACTATTTGGAAAGAAGAGGTAATTTACTCAACATCCTGGCTATGAATCCTCCAGGTTAATTGTTCGTTCCTCTCATGAGAGTTTGTGCAAAATGGATACCTTGTTCGCCTACAAAATCAGTCACTAAATTTAACAGTAATTACTTATGCAATGCTTTGAAACATTTCAATATGACAGGGTATTATGAAAAATGCAAGTTCTTTCTTTCATGAGAGAATATTTATCTACAGCTGTAAGGAGCTCCAGCTCTAATTGGAAATCCTTGTCAGACATGCTTTGCATGTGCAATGCAGGCACAGATGTGTTGAGTATTACATGACTTTCCTCTCACTTTTACCGTGATCATATTAATTGTTTTTGTCTGACAGACAAGGAAGAGGTAATGGACAATACATCTCAGTCTAAGTCATCATGCCCTTCTCTCTTTTTATGCACTTTCCATTGATTTGTAGTTTATTGGTATTCATTTCATTTCTGCATGTTAGTCTTCTGCTGTGCTTAGCTGCAAGTCCAAGTCCTGCCTGCCGAATATTAATAATGATTTCTAAGATAACTGACATACGCTGTTGATAAGTCTGTACTGAAAACATGAAGACATCATCCTCAAATTCCACTGGAATCTGAAGAACAAACAACTGCCTAAGTGGTCCCTATTATCCTCTGTGTTGCACATTCACACCATTGTGAGCAGTTCAATGGGTAACATTTGAATAGTCAGCTATGCTGTGCAGTGTGTGCACTATTTGGAGGTTGGGGAGTACACCAGAATATCGCATGACTGCATCTGACATTGTGCTACATAGAGAAGTGTCAAATTTTATAAACCGAGGTTAATGAAGAACTGAAAGAATATAAATTAGGAAGAACAAAACTAAACAATACATGTGAAATAAACAATGTTGTAAATAAAATATGCACTATAAAAAGACTATAATATATACACTTTAAATAAGCCAACCCAGGCAGGGTAGTCAACAGTCGATAAAGCTTTCCTTAACTATCCCCAGTAATAATTAAAAATGTGTAGGTATACACTTCGATTTTTTTTCAAATCAGTTCACAAAAGCAGACATTCAATAATTTATCAAATCCTGCATGTCTGAAAATGTGAAGTAAATAATGTAAGTCTGCACCCAGGTAGAATTTCACTTCCACCAACTTCCCTTGTTCACAGAATCATACCAGTTCTGCCTTAAAAATACATAGTCACTACATTTTAGTATAAACCCTGTGAAATTACAGACAAGATCAATTTCAAGATCTACTCACTCATTTTCAAACCCCTTCATGCCCCCACACCTCCCTACTTATCTCAGCTGCTTACCCACCACTTCACCACCTGCTGCTTCTGCTCGGACGATTCCGACCTCTTGTTCATCCCTCATCTCCTCTGCTCCACCATCGAGCTGGAGCTATGTGTTCAATCATTAAGCCATGAAACTGTGGAAGTCTCTCCCTCAGTCCCTGTGTCTTGTTCCCTCCTTCCTCACCTTAAAATTCCAACGAAAGACCTTCCTTTGTGGTCATGCTTGTGCTTACGGTCAACTCCCCTCTCCCTTTCCCAGTGGCTCATTGTCAGACTCACCACCGTTAAGTGATCCGTGTGAAGGCCGCTATGTAAATGTTGCTGTTGAAATGTCGTCCAATGAGAAAAGCATTATATCAAATGCTAGCATCATTTAAGGATATCATAATGACTCCAGCTATGGTCACTGCACTCATGAAGCGGGTGAAGAAACTGGGAGAACTGACATATGATACATTCTCTTATACAATTATTGTATGCTCCACCAGCTGAGATAGTCTGCAAACACGAAGTATTTCAACTATAGTTATAATAACAACCAGCAACTGGTCTGCATCTCAACCATCCCCTTTTGCTGTTGTCCTGAATACAAAGCACAGTTTGACAGGGATAAACTGAAACTATCCCAAGCAGGAGTTTGCTGCCTTAGACAGACACTCCCTCTATCAGTTGAAATCTTAAAGGTTCACCTTGGTCTCAGACCAAGCAAATTATAACTGATACTACAATCCATCACATATCTTCAAAGTAAAGGCACAATGCATCAGAATTTACATTTGCACAGCACCTTTCACACCAGAAGGACGTCTCAAAACGCTCACACAGCTGGCTGACTGCTAGTTGTGTCCTCTCTCCTCTCCAAATGTTATTGACACAAAGACCTGTTATAACAAAGGATAGTGCTCCAGTTTTATCTAAAACTGGAAGTTATTTTATCCAATGAGAATGATAAGGGAAGCACAGTGCATCACTGCATTTAATTTTATTACGAAAATACTTTTGGGGGGCCACATAGGCAGGTGACAAACATCTGTGGAAACATATCACCCTGCTTAAGAGTATCCAAACAAAATTGAACCTATGTATGCCACCTTCACATAGAAATGTCCTAATACAGTAAAAGCTTGTTTATCCGGCACCCAACCAACCGGAACACTCAACCCCAACCGGTATCTCCCAATACAATTCACCATTCCAGAAAACGGATCTCATACTAGAGTCATCCGTGGCACTCACGAGTATGTTCACTTTGCGCATGCGTGCAAAGCGTGCGCATGCACACTTATTAAAGTTATGGTTGATCGGGTCATGGATAAACGGGCTTTTACTGTATCTCACTCAACAAGATGCACTGTCATATGACATAGGATTAATAATACAGTAAAAGCCTGTTTAACCGGCACCTGGCCAAAGCCGGTTAAAGAGCCTGCCGGATATTCGGCCGAAAACGCCCCCCTAGAAATTATTATTATTTTTTCAATGCATTTTTCTAGATGAATTCCATTTAATCGAATGCGGACCTTTTTTTTGTGATGCCGGTTATACGGAAGTTACGGTTGATCGGGTGCCAGATAAACAGACTTTTACTGTAATAATAATAATCCTTGCATTTGATACAGCACTTTTCACATCTTCTATATGTCTCAAAGCGCTTCACAGAATATACTGTAAAATGAATTGGCTGTATATTTGTGGGTGAAACGCGGCAGCCATTTGCGCACAGCCATTATCTGCAATCTAAGGTCAGGTTTCAAAGGTTCCATTTGGCTTCTGTCTGTTCCACCCCTAATAGAACCTTCTAATAATAAAAAACCCTCGTTTTTGATGCAAGGCCTTATCATATCATTGAAACGTCTCAAAGAGTTTCACAGAATAATTGTTCCGCCTACAAAATATAATTTTTGACTTGCCAATTGACTTTAAGATTACGAATGACTCTGCAGTCTTGCACATTCCTGTCAGGTTTTGGGGACCATTTTCTTGTGAGGGGTGTTGGCTTTCAGATGAGACATTTAACCAAGGTGCAGATTTCCCCTTCAATGGGATGATAAAGATCCCTGTTTGAAAAGAGAAGAAAATTTCTACCAACATATCCTCCAGTTAAAATTGGTCATTCACTTCATCAGTGTTTGCGGGATTTTGGACTGTTTTGTTTGCCTATAAACTAGTTACTACAGTTGATAGTAATTACCTATGAAGTATTCTGAGACATTGGGACACGTTAAAATGCTAATTATTTTTTACTTCATCAGAATAACTTTATGTGGTGAAAAATATAAGGAATGATGTGATAATTATTATTGGTGGTAATTATCACAGTGTCAAAAATTGCAATCAAATCAATTGAAAACTAAAGACTAGATGTGGGTAGAACACAATGTTTGTCTAATTTGTACTGAAAGTTGCATTTCAATGTTGGATTACAGGATCCTAACTACGTTATAACGGTTACTTTTTTTTAATAGAAACCTGCCCCCACAAGTGGAAGATGACTTGAGATCGGAGGCTCCAATCAAGGCAGATGTTGATACCCAAGCAGACAGTCCAGCAATATTTAAAGAACCAGGAAAAAAATTACTACATTGTGATAGTCACAAAAAAGAATGCAGTATGAAATTCCACAAATTTCACCCCAATATCTTAAATCATACTTCATCTGACTGAGGAGTGCTTGATGCCAAAACAGAAGAGCAATCCACTTCAAGCACAGACAGCCCCTTATCTCAAGTGCAAATTCATTGAACATTTTAAAACAAAGGAAAACAAAAGATGGGAGTAACAAAGTCTTTTTGAACAAAAGAGGAGAACATAGTAGCAGCAATAACAAGACCTACTCTGCTACAAAGATTCCGATTAGCTTTGGTTCCAGTATAAAATCCATGCTGACAGGATAAATAATAAAGGAATATAAATGAATATCTTCTTTCGCAGCTGCTGCTACCCATTATTCAACTTCTGCCCTCCTGAAAATTGTATTGATTCAAATTATTTTATAGCTTCCTCATATTTTATTAATTTCTCATTAATCGAGTGGATCTGAGCCAAAAGAAAGAATTGTTTTAAAAAGTCTGTACTAGTTAAGAGGGAGGCTGTTTGATAGCAGTAATTTTCTTCATGGCAATACACGACCAATGTTTTCTTTGAACATTTCCAAGACAAACACTCCAATGTGAAATATCAATCGTGAAAAATTCTACACATTGTCAAAGTAAGCGACTCTGACAATGTGCATGAACAGGCATGGAATGCTTAGCATTAGTGACAGTGACATTTGTATAATCTGCTATGCAAACATTTGGAAGAACAGTGCAGGGGTTCAAAAGATGTTGTTACTATCCTCCTTGTCCAAGTTCATGCGATTCCCCTAGAGGATCCCACATGGTCTTTACCATGAACTCAAACAAACTTTAATAAGAATTTCTGCGCCATTGTTCCAAATGCTTTTTAGGGCAATTGTACTGGTGAAGGAGAGTCATAAATCTTGTTACTTTTGGGGAACGCTGACATGCTTAACCTTACCCCAGGGAATTCTACAGCAAGACATAAAGCATTTTGAAAAATGATTTCCTTTTCCACACGAACGGCAGAGTTTACCATAGGCAGGACACTTTATTTCAAAAGGGAACTGAACAAGGAGCTGAGAAGCAAAAATACTAAGGGACATGGAAAAATGATTGCAAAGTACAATTACATTTTAAAAAGCTCAGGTAGCAGTGTCCTGATGCCAGCACCAGTGCTACCTATTTTTTTCCAAAAAAAATTCTATGCTCAATGTTTCACAACAGTTGTTAAATATTTGGTATCATTGTTTGCCTTAACAAGTTTAGTTCTTTGACTTTTGTGTCTTTGGCTGGAAGTTGGATAATTGACCAGTAGCCCAACAGAAGATACAACAACAAATTACATTTATAGAGTGTCCCTCACATCGGGAGGACGTCCCAAGGCGCTGAACAGTCAAGAGTTGGGATACCCACATCTATTAAACCCATCAACAAAAAAAATACATTCATTTTTTGTATAGCCCTTCATGACAGTAGGACGACTCAAAGGGTTTCACACTGCTGACTGGGAGCCCGAACTAGAGGGACTCGAGAGAAAGCCTCTCCTCTCCCACTCCAATCTAAAGCTCCCTTGGCTGAATTGTCTCAATCAAAATCATTACATTCCAGGAGAGGTACCATCCATACATCCCAATGGGTTTAAATTAATTTATTTATTGATGTTGCATTTCAGAGTGCATGGAGTTTGGCACAATTATTGAATTTAGCCTCAACTATGAAGTCACTTTGCTATAGGTCTTAAAAGAAATTAGGTAAAAAAAACAGTTTAAAATACAAGGCTGTATTTAATAATTTTACAAGTTGTGAAATGCTACACCATGTGAACTTGACCCAGGTGGAAATTCTGCCCTGCAGTTAGGAGTACTGTATTTCTTTATGAATGAGCCGTGCTGATCTATTTTTGTTTCACCTTCATGTTGAGGGTCAGTACAATTTGTGTCCATTTCAGGCTGCTTCTAAATTAATTTACATGAGGGTTAATTAATTTTATGCTGCTGTCATAGGTATGATTTTCTGTGATTAAAATCAGAACGGGTCTCGGTTTAATACTACCACCTGGCATTTCATTCTCTTACTATTATAGCAAGTGGCTAATATGCTCTTGTTTTTCTGCCGCAGACCTTAATAAATCTAGGTGACGCACCAGTGATTGCTGCTGGAATTGACATTGTACAGAGGCATTCACAGTGCTGAACTAGAACAACTTGCATACATATGGTGTTACGATTTTTACTCTAACCTTAACCTTTGGCATTGCCCTGTGTCACATCGTTATTCTGGGTAGTTCTACTGCTAGATTCATTTTTTCTGTTTTTTATCTGTTCACATGTTGATATATGTTCTGTGTATTGGAATGCATAATTGATTGCAGGATCTCAGATTAAACAGACACCTGCAAACAGGAAATGTAGTTCACAGTGTAGAACGTTATTTTTAAATCTAACAAGGAATCATTTATCCAAAATACTAGTGGTAGGAAGGCTCTACATTTTAAAAAAATCTGATCATACTCCTTCATATACTGTAAACATGATCTGTGACCTCCAAACCTGTAATAATAATAAATAATAATCCTTGCATTTGATATAGTGCCTTATCACGTCATGGGAGACATATCAAATTGCTTCATGGGATTTTACTGTTACATGTAGCTCTTCAATCGTGCCTCTCAACTCTCTCCCTCCCCTGCCCCTCCCCCTTGCTCAGGTCTCGACCTGACTGTTCAGCGCCTTGGGTCATCCTCCCGACGTGAGAGGCGCTCTGTAAATATAATTTTGTTGTGGTTGTAGTGACTGTATTTGCAGGCAAAAGTGGCAACCAATTTGCACGCATCAACCATCCATAAACAGCCTGGAAATGAAAGAAGTATCTCCAACTATTCAATACATCCTCAGCATTGCAATGGAGTGTCAACTTAGACTGTGAGTTCAACATCTCAATCTGGGCGTAAATCTAAAACATTCTGATTTAGAGGCAAAACAACAACAACAACAACTTTGATTTCGATTTATATAGCACCCTTCACGCTGGACAGCATTTCAGAGCGCTTCACAACAACGGATCCCGGGACCGAGACAAGAGCAGGAATAGAAAGGTGACCAAAGGCGCAGTCGAAGAGAAAGGTCTTTAGCTGGGATCTGAAACTGGGAAGAGAGGGGGCGAGGTGAAGGGAGTGAGGAAGGGAGTTCCAGAGCCTCAGGGGGAATGTGGCTGAAAGCACGGCTGCCGAGGGTGGAGTGGAGGATTCGGGGGACACAGAGGAGGCCAGACCCGGTGGAGCAAAGGTAACGGGTGCTGGTTTGAGGACAGAGGAGGTCAGAGAGGTAGGGGGGTGCAGAGGAGTGGAGGGATTTGAAGACAAGGATGAGGATCTTGAAATCAATCCTCTCTGGGATAGGGAGCCAGTGAAGTCTGGCAAGAGCTGGGGTAATGGGGGAGCGAAGTTTGGTGCGGGTGAGAATGTGGGCGGCAGAATTTTGAATGAGTTGTATTTTATGGATTGTGGTGGAGGGGAGACTGGTGAGGAGGGCATTGGAATAGTCCAGCCGAGAAGTGACAAAGGCATGGACCAGGGTTTCAGCGGCTTTTGGGGTGAGGTATTGCCGGAGATGAGTGATCACATGGAGGTGGAAGAAAGCGGTGCTGGTGAGGGACCGGATGTGGGGGAGGAAGGACAGTTGGGGGTTGAACCTGATGCCCAGGTTGCGCACTGGTTTGGAGAGTTTTAAGGGCAGGCCGGGAAGGTGGAGGAGGTGAGAGCCGTGTGAATGGAGATGTTGATGAGAGCCAAAGAGTATGGCTTCCGTCTTGTCAACATTCAGCTGTAGGAAGTTCACACTCATCCAGCTCCTGATGTCTGACAGGCAGGCTGACAGAACATCAGGGGACTGGGGGTCGTAAAGTGAAGTGAAGAAATAGAGTTGGGTGTCATCCGCATACATGTGGAAGTGTGTGCCATGTCTGCTGATGATGTCCCCAAGAGGGAGCATATAAATAAGGAAGAGAAGGGGTCCAAGAATGGATCCTTGGGGTACCCCGCAAGTAACGGGTGAGTGCGGGAGGAAAAGCCATTTGTGGAGATGTACTGCTGGCGGTTTGTGAGGTAGGACTCGAACCAGGCGATTGCGGTCCCACTGAGGTGGATGACGGAAGAGGTGGTGGAGGAGAATGGCATGGTTGACTGTGTCGAACACAGCGGACAGGTCCAGGAGGATAAGGAGGCAGAGGGAGCCCTGGTCACAGATAGGAGAGGACATTGTTTGTGACTTTCCCACCGGAGTCTCTGTACTATGGGCAGGGTGGAAACCAAGCTGGAGGGGTTCAAAAAGGGAGTGGGAGGAAAGGTGGGCACGGAGTTGGTTGGCAACTCAAGTGCTTTGGCAAGGAAGGGCAGGTTTGAAATAGGACAGTAGTGGCTGGGGTTTGAGGGATCCAGGGAAGGTTTTTTGAGGAGGGGAGTGATGGCAGCAGTTTTGACGGGGGCAGGGACTGATCCTGTGGAGAGGGACTGGTTGATGATGTCAGCCAGCAGTGAGCAGAGGAAGGGGAGCTGGGTGACCAGTAAGTCGATGGGTCGAGGCAGCAGTGGGAGTGGTGGTTGTGGTCGATGAAAGGCAGGAGGACGAGGCTGCCTGGCGGATGTTTGGGATTTTGGAGGAGATGAAGTCCAAGACTACTCTATCATTAACTAAATTTGGCTCACAACAAATAGAAATATCATTCTAAAATAAAGAACATCTTGAATACCTACAATGTCTCCCAACTCACAGGTGAAACACGATATTTTTCACCTTGCTCTGCGAATTTAATAGTGTATGGATTATAAATATACATTGCATGATCGGGTGCTGCTCCCGATAATAAAACATTGATCGCAGACTTGGGAGAGCATCACAAGGGTTACTGGAGGAAGTGAAGCCAATGCTTTGAGTTCTTCATCCTCTTCTTCCGAGCCCTTTACTACCTAACGTTCTGCTATGAATGAAGCTAATGATTGTTAGCGGATGAGAAGTCTTGACACTGGGTTCCGGCTTCACGGTATTAAGTGCTGTGGTCCTTACACTGTCACATGAGATGATCTGCTGGCTCGAGCCCTGATGCTCTCCCAGCACCAGAGTGGCAGGCAGTGTCGGTATTGTACTCTGCAATGGTGGCTCAGTGTGAGGATCTTTAGCTGGCTCAATGTGCACACGGGTTTCAGCACTTTGGGATGGCCTCCTGACGTGAAAGGAGCTATACAAATGTAATCTGTTATTGTTTCCAAGAGCTGCTGTTTATATCAATAGCTACAGATTGCCAAGAGCTGCAGTTAAAATTCCTGTCCTGCCTCTGCACAAGCAATGTCCTCTTTTTTACATGAGTACATAGAATTTTGATATTATCAGATTAGAGCATATCTACCTGTTCCAGACCCAAAGCAATATCTTACAGCCAACGTTTGAACTCTGTTGCTGTCAACTGTGCCCTTATTTTTGTCTGGATCTACTTTACATTTCTGCCTTAAACATCCCTCTGAAGCTCTTTAATGTTTATGGTTTATCAATTATGGGGCTGAAAAAAATGCTTCAATGGAAAAAAACGCAGCATAAATGACATGAGTGTTAGGAAAAAGCAATTAGCAATGAAGGCCGGTTCGCTCCAGGTTATAAATATTGTAAACTCCTTCAAACATTCCTGCAGCTACCCACAAGCACTTTAGACCTATCAACGACTGAATTTCCTTAACATGCAAACTGTGTTCGATACTCAGATTACTAATCCTCACATAACTGCAAAATTCCACAGCTCTACATTCGATAAGTCTCTTCATTCGTCTTATGGCCAGGTTTATTTTAATTAAATAACCATCTGCAATACGGGTATTTGGGGAGCAATGATGATGAAGCCTTTAGGTTATGAAATCTGTATTAATGATCGTGTAGCATCAGCTAAAAGTAGGGAGGAAGGAAGTAATAGATCCACTAGACAATAGGGAACGGCGATGTATCGGTTTTTCGATTAAACCCGATATGATTTTCAGATCGGTATGCCGATATCGTGATTCTAAAAAAAACGTTATATCGAGAGATTCGATTTAAAAAATATACATCATTATATTTTTAATATCGTTCCTGGCAATATATCAATATTGTTGGTATTATCATTGGAATGCGATCTTTTCCAGCTTACCTTGTCGCCGGCATCGCAACCTCCTAGACCTAGAGCATGGAATGCGCGTACATTCGGTGCGCGCGCACAATTAACGGGCGCGCACATCCGATGCGCGCGCACACTTTACTGTGTATACTCGACGTGAGTCATGGCGTCTTAACAAAGTCGCATCGCTGAAAATTGTAGTTTGAAAATTTACCTTTCTCATCATGGGGAAAAGAAGCCCCGTATGGGACTACTTTGAAAACAATGCAGTCAGTAATGGTGTGTATAGATGTACAGTTTGCAAGGTCTTGGTTAAGACATCTGATTCGAGCACGAGCAACCTGCGACATCACATTAAGCAGCACCACCCCGCCCAGCACGCTGCCCTCAGAGCGAAATCATTGTCGGCAACAGCAGGAAGTCGAACCAGCGCTTCGGAGAAAGCGACAGGTAGTGGGGCCAGTGCAGCTCAAACAATTCCTGCTTTATTTAAGAGGAGAACATTGTACCAGAGAGGGGACAAAAAGTGGCAAAGTATCACGAACGCTGTCACTTTTTGCATAGCAAAGGACATTAATTCAGACTTCAGACTACATAAAAATAAGTGGCATTTTGTGGCTGTAAGTGTTATTTTTGTGTGTGAGAGAGTTAGACTGTCTGTCTGTCTCTTTTCTATTGTAATAGATCTCATTTACACGTGGACATTACATGCTAGTTTCAAGCAAGAAATGGAGGAGAATAAATCTCTAGATTTTGTTTTTGGTGTGTGTGTGTTCTATTTTGTGTTTAGAGATGGAGAGAAGGAGAGGGGGAAAGTTGGGAGAGAAGGAGAGAGGAAGAGAGAAGAGGGAGGGAGAGAAGTAGAGGGTGAAAGGAGGGAGAGAAGGAGCGAGGGGAAAGGAGGGAGAGAAGGAGAGAGGAAGAGAGGAGAGGGAGGGAGGGAGTGAAGGAGAGGGGGAAAGGAGCGGGAGAAGGAGCGAGGGGAAAGGAGGGAGAGAAGGAGAGAGGGGAGGGAGGGAGGGAGGGAGAGAAGGAGAGAGGGGAGGGAGAGAAGGAGAGAGGGGAGGGAGGGAGGGAGGGAGGGAGAGAAGGAGAGAGGGGAGGGAGGGAGGGAGGGAGGGAGAGAAGGAGAGGGGGAAAGGAGGGAGAGGAGACAGGGAGGAGGGAGAGGAGAGAGGGAGAGTGGAGGGGGAGGGAGAGAAGGAGAGGGGAAAGGAGGGAGAGAAGGAGAGAGGAGAGGAGGGAGAGAAGGAGAGGGGGAGGTAGGGAGCAAACAACATCGTATAATTCAACAGACCTTGACACCAACATTACAAACTTTCTGGACCTAGAGCACGCATTTCAAAATGTGCGTGCACCGCGACTGCGCGCGCATCGTCAGTGCGGACGCACCGTCAATGCGCGCGCACCGCGACTGAGCGCGCACCATAAATGCGCGCGCGCCATCAATGCACGCGCACTTCGAATGCACGCGCATGCGCAGTATAAAAACTCAATAGATCGGTTTAAGCAGGTATGAGCAAACCGATATATCCATATCCGGAAAAATCCCATATCGCCGTTCCCTACTAGACAAACATAAAAAAGACAAAGTACCATGTCCAGATGGACTGGATCAAGGATTGATGGAGAAGTTAGCTGGGGCACCAGTATATCTAATTAAGAATTCTGTAGAAAAAGAAATCCTTACAGAGATTTGGGGAGGCTTTGGAGCCCATTATAAAGGATGAAATAACCAAGCTTCTCTTTGTGTCTGTAAGGAAATGTCACTTAAATTACCCATCAGCACAGACAAAAAAAACGCCTGCATTTTGTCACAAGATTGGTTTGGATGAAGAAAGCCCTTTGAGCTGTCTGATCTCATCTCTCCAGAACAGCCACATTATGGTCTCCCATTACAGTTTTCAAACTGCTTTTTAAATGAGAGCAGAGTCCTGACCTCAGCCACTCTTTCTGATAAAGACATCCTTCCTGACAAGTGTATCTGATATTTAAGCTGCCCTCTTGCGTAGTTTTCAGTTTGGGTAAGCAATTGAGAGATGGAGCTTGCTGGATCTGTGTATGGGTAGAAATCTTGACTGTATACTACCATTTGCTGTTGGTGGATTAAAACACACATTCTCCTGATTGTTAGATTCATTGCTCTTTATGCTGAGGTGGATGTTCACGTTGCCTGAGCTTTGTAATGATTCTTTCTAGTTGTGCTTCCCCCGTGCTACAACTTGGCTCAATGGGCAAATCACTTACCTCAGAGTCAGACGTTTATGGGGACATGGCCCACATTGGAACTCTGAACTCAGTCTAGGCTGACACTCCCAACAAAATAACATTTTACATTCATATAATGGTAGCCAATTTGCACACAGCAAATAATACAAATCATTGCATTTGATATAGAGCCTTATCACATTTTCAAGACTCTGATATAGACCCTTATTACATCTCTAAGCACTTCACAAAATAAAGTAAAGTGAATCGATTGTATATCTGTTGGTGGAACGCGGCAGCTAATTGCGCACAGCACAAATATCTCGCAAGCAGCAAAGAAGTGAACGACCAACTTTAGTTTGGGAAATTGTTGGCCAGGAAACCGGGAGAAACTCCCTCTAACGTGTCATTTTCTCATCTGCTCCTCTGTCAACATCAGATTGTAACTTATACGGATCAAGGGCTTTTATTTTAAATAGATTGTTGGATATGTTTCTCAATCTGACGATGGAATTGCCAATAATATAATACAACATAGTGGATTGAAAAACTATTTTCAGAATAGAATAAACTTGACTGAGCAACTGTTCACTTACCACCAAAGGTGGCTGCTTGCACCCCCTAGAGGTGGTCTTAGGAGCAAAGCTCTGGGTGAACTGATGCTCGAAAACCTGTTCACCTTTACCACTGAATGAATGTGGAGGACTGACATACTAATGACCTGGGCCAATAGAAAAGTCCGGACATTTTTGCAAAACTCTTCAAGGGCAGTTGTTAAAATACTGTAGCGTTTGTTTTGGATTTATTTTCAAAGAGGCAGACGAGAAGACTTCTTTAAGCACATGAAAGTGTATTTAACTTCCAAATCAGCTGTTACAATTGGTAACTCTGTAATCATCTAATCATGTTTCGCTTTGACAACTGCTGTGCAATCTGGATAAAAATAAGCCAAACTACTTCAGAAGTAGAGCATACGCAGTGCAATAATACAGCTGAAGTGGCTACACCGTCTTTTCCAGGCAAAACATTCCTGCAGTTTCTCAGTGAAGTTCAAATAGCTTTCATTAACAGGGGCAACCAATATGATTATTGCTTCTATAATGCCGATCTTTTTAATTCCTCCACTGATTGTCTCAGCCCCAGCATCAGATTAGAATACAAGGTCATTTTCAGACAAACATCACAGACTTCCTGTTGATTGAACTACTAATAGAAAATTATTCTTCATTTCGACTGCTGTTCAATTGTGGAACCGAATTCCAATTAACATAACATTATCAACACATCTGGAAAGGTTTAAGAAAAGCTGTTAATTGCTTCTTCTCAGCTCCAGTCAAAAAGCCTCAACTTCTCAAGTCTCTCTTTACAAATGAAAGCCCTCATCCCTGGTACAAGTCCAATGAATCTACATAGCACCTTTCCCATTGCTTTTACTGCATATTCTTCTTATAATGCTATACTCAAAACTCTGCACAGTTCTGCACACAGCAATATACACAGCAAAGGCATAAATGTTATCATGGTATTTTTTTGCTGCAAATCTGCTACTGATATTTGAAAAGAGAAGAGAGTTTATCCTAAACAAAACATAAAATACTACAGATGCTAGAAATCTGAAACAAAAACAGGAGTTTATCCTGTTGTCCAGGATATAAGGATAAATTTAGTCATTCACCTCACAGCTGTTGTGGAAACTGAAGTGCAGAAATTGGTTGCTATGTTTGCTTATAAAACATAGTCACTACATTTTATGGGTAATCCTATGAAGCACGTAAGACATTGTCATGATGTGAAAAACATTATATCAATGCTCATATTCTTAATGTTTATATAATATAATATATTTATAATATATTTAAATTATATTATATCATAAATGGCCTAGAAAACGTGAAAAGCGCTATATCAAATGCAAGGATTATTATTATTATAACCTTTGCCTTTGGATGCGGACCTATATATCACAGAGAAGCCAATACCTTGAGGTGAGTGACAACATTAAAAGTAATGGAATTTCTTACCACACTGACTTTTAAATATAAATGAATATATTAAATAGGTGGAGGAAGCACATCATAGTGAACGTCTTGTGCCACTCCTCTGCATTATCCTTCTCCTTTAAGAGGTGTGAAGTGGTTATGAGCAATACTCATTTAATTTGTCAAACTTTGATACTGCTACGCCACATTTCGAGCAAAACTAGTCTAGTTAGACAAGGATGTTCCATTTTAAAACTAGATTACAAAAGTTACACTGTCACCTCTCTCATCGATAAAAACACAATGTTTTCCTGGATGGGGGTCACACCATTTTGTCTCTTTATCTTCAGAAAACACTGCTACTGACAACTAGCTCTATGATCCTTGTCCCTTAACTCTGCATTGGAATGAACCAAGGTCGCAAGACTGATTCTGCCAACAGAAGAACATTATTTGTAAACTGAGGCACTTGATAGTTATTGATCACTTGCTGGAATAATGCAAATGTTCTTGTTTCATGGAGTGTTTCAGTCAAATCCATGGTACTGCTGTCACATGTCAGTTGTTTTAATGTGCTGCAACTGGATCCTGCTCGAGTTGCATTCCTAGTCTCAGAACAGGGGAGATACCACATTTAAAGGTGTTTGAAGCTATTCCATTCTGCTCTGTGCTATATTCTGTCTCACCATCTCTCAGAGAGAAAAAAAAGTTCATTCATTTAATAGTTATTCAATTCAAGATCCTGGTCCTCACATTTAAAGCCCTCCACAATCTCGCCCCACCCTACATCCTTGACCTCCTATCCCCTTACCAAACTTCCCACCCCCTTCGCTCAGCAGACTCTGGCTTGCTCCACGATCCCCCAATCCACCTGCCCCACCATTGGCAGGCGGGCCCTCAGCCACTCTGCTCCCAACCTCTGGAACTCCATCCCGCAGGCCCTCCGCCTCGCCCCCTCCCTGACCTCCTTCGAGTCCCATTTGAAGTCCCAATGGGACATTGCTGAGTGCAAACTAGCTGCCACATTCGCCTACAAATGCAGTCATTACAGCCATTAAAAAAAATTGCAAAACGTTTAATAATAATACTAGCACCTGGTACATTGCTTTATCATGTCAGAGGTTTGAAGCCCTATATCAAAAGCAAGGATTATTATAGTTATTTAATACTGTCAAGAATTTCCCCAGTACAGATGCAATGTAAATATGACTGTTTTGAGGGACATTGCTGTGCATAAATTGGCTGACCTACTCACCTATAAATACAATACACTCACTAGTCTTTACAGAAACTCTGCAATGTGCTTAGAGGTGTATTCAACATGAGACACAATATCAAACACAAATATTATTGTTTTAATGTGATAAAGTGAAATAAAATGGCAAGTACTTTGTGCTATAGACGTTTTACCTCCTACCATGTCCTCTATTTATAATTTGGTCTCTAAGATTTATTTTAATGGCTCCCCTTATTCTCCTTTTGTTGTTGTAATAATATTATATAGATATTAATGAGAAACCTTTTCATAAAGAGATAAGGGATTACAACTTCAATACCGAATAAATCCTTGTAACTAATTGCAACATTGCTCAGCATTTAGGTCATTTCACCGCTTTACAAAAAGGTTCAGTGAATTAAATTTTCTCTCTGAAAGTGTTAATTTGGTAATCATCTTACTTGATTGTTGTTAATCTAGTAGGCAAGAGAATACAATAGAATTTAGGCAGCATGCATCCACTGAGCTGTCAGTACAATGCAAGCAAAAAGTCACTCACAAAGTCAGCAATACCACCGGACCAGTTTACACTGCTACTGAAGCGGTTCCAATATAATTTGTTCTCATCTTAAACTAAATATAACATTAAACTGCTGCATTTATAATCGAGCACACCCAGCACATGGCTAATAACCGCATGGTATAACGTCCATTCAAACAATATTCAGATTCTAAAGCTTGGTGTTGGCGAGGAATTTCCACCAGCTTTGACCTCCTCACAAGAACCAGCTCCAATGCAAAAAAAGTTTTAATTGCTATAACTCTCAAAATTCAGTATTCCCACTTTAAAATAATACATGCTGAGCTGATGAACAATATTTTACTATGAGTTCTGAAAACAAGGTCGTTGAGATGGAAAGCCTTGTTTTCAGGTGGGAGGTTCAAAGAGAGATTTGGCGTGTGGATTGGATTTAATAGCAATATCTAATTCTTATTCATGTGGACTTAAACTGTGAGAATTTAAATTGTAAATCTGAAACGTTCACATTATTCAAGGGAGTGAATTGGAAACTTGGAAATATATATTTTTTTTTACAAACCCAGAGTTGAAATTAAATTGTAATCATGGCCGGCAGCTTTTCAACTGTTGAATTCCCTTTGGTAAAAATGATTTCAATATAATCAATGTGCAGTTTTCCTTTCCTCAAAATATTGTTACACATTAACTGAATTTAGCCAGTGTTACTGATGGCTGTTAATTAGCAAGGAAATAACCAGAAGCATCACAGAAGGTGCTTTTTACAATACTATGAGACATTTATGAAAAATGGACTACACAAGGTGTGATCTTTCATTATTCAGTAGAGGTACTTGGGGTTGGCTAAGGCTCGAATACTAAATAGGACATTTAAGTGCTGTCTGACTTTGTGAAAATATATTTTTAACTACACACGAGGATGTCATTATTCTGACCCTATGACATTTTTAATCTGTCTAGTATTATATCTTGTTTGTCTGCAAAAAGCATCTGCATTTCCATAAAGAACCTCGTATGTTTTCCCTCAATTTGTTCCATTATGGAATGAACACTGTATGGATCTAAAATACTTTCTGGGTTAGGAAAACTATAAAGGTAGATGGACTAAAATAACTCCAAGAGAGAACCCATTGGATCAATGGACTCAAGTGGATGAAGTCATGAAGAGAGAAATTCGTGAAGGCATATGAATGCTTGGCTGGAGAACTGGTGTAGAAAGGAGAGATTTAGGTTCCTGGATCATTGGGACTGGTTCTGGGGCAGGTGGAACCTGTACAAGATAGATGGGTTACACCTGAACAAGGCTGGGACCAATGTCCTTGCAGGCAGATTATCTAACGCTGTAGGGGGGCATTTAAACTAATTTTGAGGGGGGATGGGAATGCATACAGTAGTTCAGTTAGAGGAGGGGTAAAACAGGGGAGAATAGGCGTTTTTGTGTCGAGAAGGACAGGTTTTTTGTTTTTTCTCCACAAAGACGGTGGAAGGTTTTTTTTGTTGGGAGTGGTGATTGGGTTGGTTTTTTTTTCCGCGTGGGTACTGAGTCAAGGCCGATGCGGAATGTCACGGGAAAAAGGACTTAGGCGAGTTGATGTCACGGGGAAGGTTTTAAAAAACAAATCTATATGTTTTTAACAAAAAAATATACATATTTGTTTTAAAAAAAAGAGGGGTAAAACAGGGGACAAGGGGAGGGGGTAGGAAAGGAGAGAAGAAAAGAGCAGGCCAATTCTGTCTTGAAGTGCATGTATGCAAATGCACGTAGTTTGACAAACAAAATTGGTGAGTTGCAGGCTCTAGTTGCTGCAAGGGGATATGATGTGGTAGCACTAACAGAGACCTGGGTCAAGGAAGGGCAGGAATGGGAACTGAACATTCCTGGCTATAATGTATTCAGGAGGGATAGAGAAGGGAGAAAAGGAGGGGGGGTGGCAATATTAATTAAGGACTCGGTTACAGCCTTAGAAAGGATCGAGGTGGAAGAAGGCCTGAAAACCGAACCTATTTGTTTGGAGTTGAGGAACAAAAAAGGAGCAGTTACACTGTTAGGGGTATACTATAGACCACCAAATAGCGGGAAGAAGATAGATGAGCGGATCTGCAAGCAGATTTCAGAAAGATGCAGAGATAATAGAGTAATGATATTGGGTGAGTTTAATTATCCCGACATAACTGGCAGAAAAGTAGTGTAAAGAGCAAGGAAGGAGAAGAATTCCTGAAATGTGTACAGGACAACCTTTTCGACCAATATGTTTCCAGTCCACTAAGGAAGGAAGCAGTTCTGGATCTAGTTTTGGTGAATGAGGTGGGGCAAGTAGAGCAGGTTTCTGTAGGTGAGCACCTAGGGAATAGTGATCACAATATCATTAGGTTCAGTGTAATTATGGGAAGGGATAGGGAACACTCAAAGGTGAAGACACTCAACTGCAAGAAGGCTAATTTCAGTGAGCTAAAGCGGGACCTAGCCAAAGTGGACTGGAAAGAAAGATTGGCAGGTAAAACGGCTAACAAGCAGTGGACAGTCTTCAAGGAAGAGATAATTCGGGCACAGGTTAGAAACATTCCAACAAAAGTAAAATGTAGGGCATCCAACTTCCCTGGATGACTAGGGCAATTGGGGTGAAAATAAAGCAAAAAAAGGGGGCTTATGATAAGTGTCAGGCCCAGAATACAGAATTCAACCAATTGGAATATAGGAAGTGCAGGAGAACTAAAAAAGGAAGTTGGAGGGGCAAAAAGAATGCATGAGAAACAATTAGCAGGTAACATTAAAGGGAATTCTAAGGTATTTTACAAACATATTAAGGATAAAAGATTGGTCAAGGGGAGGAATAAGGGGGGGCAATAAGGGACCAAGGAGGAAATCTTATTTTGGAGGCAGAGGACATGGCTGATGTACTGAATGAGTACTTTGCTTCTGTCTTCACAAGAGAAGAAGATGCAGCCAATGTCACAGTATTGGAGGAGAGTGTAGCAGAAATGGATAAGATAAGCATAACCAGAGAGGAAGTACTAAAAAGGTTGATGGCGCTCAAGATAGATAAGTCGCCCGGTCCAGATGGGATGCCTCCTAGATTACCTAGGGAAGTATGGGAGCAAATAGCAGAGACTCTCTCCACAATCTCTCAATCTTCCTTGGACACAGGGGTGGTACCATAGGACTGGAGGGTTGCTAATGTTACTCCCCTGCACAAAAAGGGGCAGAAGGACAACCTGGGAACTACAGGCCAGTCAGTCTAACATCAGTAGTGGGCAAACTTCTAGAGTCTATAATCAGGGACAAGATAGATCTTCACTTAGAAAAATATAGGCTAAAAAAGGACAGCCAGCATGGATTTGTTAAAGGCAAATCTTGCCTTACAAATCTGATAGAATTTTTCAACGATGTAACAGAATGGGTGGACGAGGGCAGCGCAGTTGATGTAGTTTACATGGATTTTCAAAAGGCATTTGACAAAGTGCCGCATGAGAGGCTTATTAGGAAAATAGAGCCCACGGCGTTAAAGGGACAGTGGTAGCGTGGATCCACAACTAGCTGCGAGACAGAAAGCAGAGAGTTGTGGTTAGTGGCTGCTTTTCAGACTGGAGGGAACTGTGCAGTGGCGTCCCCCAGGGATCAGTTTGGGGACCACTGCTCTTTTTAATATACATTAATGATTTGGATTTGGGTTTAGGGAGTACGGTTTCCAAATTTGCAGATGATACTAAGTTAGGGAGAATAGTAAATAGTGAGGAGGATAGTAGCCATCTGCAAGAGAATATAGATAAAATGGTAAAGTGGGCAGACACATGGCAGATGAAGTTTAATACAGAGAAGTGTGAGGTGATACACTTTGGGAGAAGAAATGAGGGGAGGCAATATAGGCTAGATAGTACAATTTTAAAGGGTGTGAAGGAACAGAGAGACCTGGGGATTTGTGTTAGTGACTCTTTGAAAATGGCAAGACAGGTAGACAAAGCCGTTAAGAAGGCATATGGGATACTAGGCTTTATAAATAGGGGTATAGAATACAAAGGTTAGGAAGTGCTAATTAACCTCTATAAGACTTTGGTTAAGCCTCAGCTGGGGTTTTGTGTACAATTCTGGTCACAACATTTCAGAAAGGATATTAAAGCATTGGAAAGGGTGCAGAGGAGATTTACTAGGATGGTACCAGGAATGAGGGACTTCAGCTATGAGGAAAGGCTAGATAGGCTAGGCTTATTCTCTCTAGAACAAAGAAGATTGAGAGAAGACCTGATAGAGGTTTATAAGATTATGAGAAGTTTCGACAGGATGAATAGAGAAAGACTGTTTCCAGTGGTGGGCGAATCAGTAACTCGTGGTCACAGATTTAAAATAGTTTCAAAATGAAGCAGAGGGGAGCTGAGGAGAATTTTTTTTCACTCAGCAGGTTGTTCGAATCTGGAATGCATTGCCTGAAAAGGTGGTGGAGGCAGATTCCATAACAGCTTTTAAAAGGGAACTAGATCTTTATTTAGGAAGAGCAGGTTTGTTAGGTTATGGGGAGAAAGCTGGGCAGTGGGATTGAGTTGCTCTTTTCAAAGAGCCGGCACAGACTAGATGGACCGAATGGCCTCCTTTTGTGCCGTAAAATTCTATGATTCTATGATTCTAAGTGCATGGGAAAAAAATGACAAAGTTCATTATCTCTCTGTATCGTGAGGAGACAGGTTATTTGGACCAAGGTGCTGCATAACCATCACCAGATCATGCAACAAAATATACTGGGAATATACTGGGAATACTGAGGAAGTATATTTTCTTTAGTGGGTAATGTCTCATAAATGTAGCATGTGAAGTCCTGTATCTCAGTGGTTAGCGCACTTGCCTGGCAAGCGAGAGACCTCGGTTCGATTCCAGGGCAAACCTTGGGCAAGTTTTCTTAGTCTACGCGCCTGATAATAATCCCTCAAAAATAATAATAAATTGATCATTTCAATCTACAACTGTTTCTGGGACATTGCTGTGAGCATTTGCCTGTCACTTTTCACTCACAAATATGCAGTCAATTCACTTGACAGTATATTCGGTGCTTTCTTCACTTTGAGATGACTAGAAGGTGTGAGAAGTGCTATATCAAATGCAAGGACTATTATTAGGATTATTATTATTTGTTTTGGGGGTCAGCCAGGTGTCTGACACATGAGGAAACCCATCTCCATGAGTATTAAAAATTAACTAAACAGAATGCATGGAAACACATGGAAATTCCAGAGAAAGACGAATAAGTGAACACTTAACATGGCTCTTACCTCCTCCAGCTACCCGACCTGCCCCTAAAACTCTCTGAACCTGCACGCAACAATGCCCATCTCTGCCAATATCTCAGCCCTAAAGCTGCCGAAACCCTGATCCATGCCTTTGTCACCTCTCGGGTGAACTACTCCAATGTCCTCCTCACCGGTCTCCCCCTCACCTCCCTTCACAAAATCCAGGTTATTAAAATTTCTGCTGCCTGCATTCTCAACCGAACCAAACTTCGCTCCCTAGTTATCCCAGTCCTCACCAGACTTCACTGGCTACCTGTCTCAAGAGTAGATCAATTTCAAGATCCTCACTCTTGTGTTCAAATCCCTCCACTCCTCTGCATCTTCCTACCCTCCTACCTCTCTAACCTACCTCTTTAACCTCCTCTCCCATTGCCTTCGCTCTACTGGGTCTGGACTCTTCCTTGTTCCCCGAATCCTCCATTCCACCGTCGGCAGCTGTGCCTTCAGCCATTATGCCCAGAAGCTCTGGAACTCCCTCCCTCACTCCATTCACCTCGCCCCCTCCTTTTCCATTTTCAGATCGCACCCGAAGACTTTTTTGTTTGACCGCGCCTTTGGTCACCTTTTTCCCCTCCCTCTGGCTCGGCCCCGGGCTCCACTTTGTGAAGTGCTCTGAGACGCCGTCTGGCATGGATGGCGCTATATAAATCCCAGTTGTTGTTGTTGAAACCTGATTAGTCATAACTGCAGACTTCTTAATGCTATTTGAATATCAGAATTGAGTCAACCCTCCGTAGTGGTCCAGTTCCGAAGACAGGTCCATAGGACTGCACAGCAGTACCCCAACTCTGGGCACCCCAAACATTAGTCTCTCACCAACTGGAAGCTAATACTTTTGGGGATCAGGTTAATTAGAATGTATTCCTCCAGGGAGAGAGTGCTGGTTCCATTATAGTCACAGGGAAATCTCCATGCATAGATAGAATTCAGTGAAACTCACAGTCAGGTTTAGATTATCTTAATCGCAGTCGTAGGTTTCTGCATGTCTCAAGAGACCCGGTTGATCAAAAATAATGGGTCTACAGGATTCTGATATTTAACCTAAAGTACCACATACCAAATTGAAACAGGTTTTCCCCTTGTGCACAGACAGCACATGAGTACTCAGAATTTAACACCCATGCAAACTAGGTTAGGGTGAATCACAGTTTTTGCATTATTATGATTGATTTTAAAAGCTAGGTTTGTGTAATCCCTTGCAGTTTCATCCAAATTTTTCCAAACCTGTGGGAAGCAAAGGGCTTGAATTGGAGTTTGAAACGTTAAAAGATTTGTGGGAAAGAAAAATGTGGAGAATCCCACAGGGAATATAAAGCCAGTGAACTAGTCAGTATTATATGTCTCCTCAAGACATCATCCTCTTTAATTGACAGCCACAACTGGAAATCAATAATGTCAATACAAACCTAAATTGAATTAAAGAAGTTACCAAAACATTTTATAACAACAATAATAACTACATTCTCCAGGCTTATTTACTATGTCTTTCTTATTGAATCTACAGTCTGCTTGAGTATTGACATAAAAAAGTGAGAGAAAATTCCCATTTATTTCAGTGCGAGTCACTTAATTGCAAATTAAGCACTGGTCCTGTATTTCAGTTATTCGGCTAAAATCTCCTATGTCTAAACCGAGGGTTACCAGGAAGGGTTGTAGCAGGCAAGACATTGGACTAATCTGAGAACAGTTTGAAGCTGTAATGGTGGCTTGCAGAAGTAGTATTGCGGAAGTATGAGATCAAAAGAGTCAGAATACCTTCTTCATCTCAATCTTTCTCACGATCTCGCTGTGTTGCCTCATACCATAGTCTATAAAATTATTTTTCCTGTTGTGACAAACATGAATGTTCCTCTCTTTCAAAGCAATCTACTGCAGCTGTATTAACTTCAATATGTGTTACTGAATTTCATATCACCATTATCACCTGAGACAAAATTATGTCCTATTTCTTTACAAAAGCACATCCTCCTGTTGTGAAAATTGCTATATAAATGCAAATTTCTATTTGTGTTGTAGTCCATTGCATGACATTTCTTTCCAAATTGCTTTTATGTACTCTATATCTAATAAAATTGCAACGTTAACATTGATTTCATTAATTCAAACCAGTGAACTTCTAGTCCACAAGCTGCAGCTCTGTCTACTTAGTATATCATGGGAGTTTCTGATCCCTAATACTTGCAATCTTAACCAGTGTGACAGTAAGACAACTGTCTTCATGGCCTTGGGTTGAGTGGAATAACAGACCAGGAGCAGAAGTTATCTGTTCCTGATGTTCTTCTCCTGATATTTATCCAGTGACTCCTATTGGACAGGTGAGACAGAATAAGCTTTTTTGTGAAGTGCTCTGCTGTCCAATAACCTGCCAACACACACAGTCTTCCACTAATCTGAGCTCTCCGCAGTCATTTTAGCCACCATTGTTGAGCCTAAAGCCACTGGAGCAGCTAGCCACTAAGCTTTGCAGAGCGAGTTTCCAGGATTTACTAAACCTCATTATTGCTTCTCCTGAGAAGGTCAGAATTACATATCCATATCTATGGACAAGGCAAAGATGTTGAAAACAATGGGGGTTGAGTTTGCAAAACGTTAAGCCTTGCATTGTGGTCATTTGTGACCAAATGATGACCACTAGGTGGCAATGTACCCCATCCCGAAAATGGAATGTTTCCCCTTATTGTTCCTAAGAACGTGTCGCCATCTTTATTGTTCCTAAGGGGAGATTATGTAATCCTAAACATTGAGCCTTAGATAGAACGCAAACCTTTTTTTGTTAAATATTTATTTTCCATGATTGATCTGCTCAAGAGGAACAGTAACCCACACAATAGTACTTTCCCCAATAACAACAACAACAACAACAAAATTTATAAAATTTTGACTAAAATGTTGATTTGGGCTTTTTAAAAAAATAAATAGCACCATCTTGCATCGTAGAATCATAGAATTAAACAGCACAGAAGGAGGCTATTTGGCCCATTGTGTCTTTGCCGGGTCTTTGAAAAGAGCTGCCCAAATCAATCCCGCTCCCCCATCTCTCCCCATAACCCTGCAACGTGTCCTCCCCAAATAATTATCTACTTCTCTCTTAAATGTTGTTATCCAATCGGCTTCCACCACCCAAGTAAATAATGCATTCCAGATCTAAATAACTCGATGGGTGAAAACAATCCTCCTCACATCCACACTGTTTCTTTCAACAACTATATTGAATCAGTGTCCTTTGGTTACCGAGCCATCCGCCAGTGGAAATAGTTTCTCTTTGTTCACCCTATCGAATCCCTTCATAATTCTGAAAACTTCTATTACAACAACAACAACAAAATTACATTTATAGAACGCCTTTCACGTTGGGAGGAAGTTCCAAGGTGCTGAACAGTCAGGTGTTGGGTCCTGAGCATGCAGAAGGGATAGGGTAGGGGGGAGGGGAGGGGGAGAGGTGGGAGTGGAGGGGAGTGGGAGAGCTGGGAGGGAGAGAGGTGGAAGGATGGCTGAAGGCACAGTCAAAAAGGAGGGTCTTGAAACCGACCTTGAAGGAGGCAAGGGAAGAAGTGAGATGAAGGGACTGTGGGATGGAGTTCCAGAGTGTGGGGATAGAGAGGCTGAAAGCTCGGCCACCGATGGTAGGGCCAGTCAGGCAGGAGATGTGGAGCAGATCGGAGCATGCTGAACAAAGTGGGAGGGCAGGTTGGTAGAGAGTCAGCAGGTCGACGATAGAAAGGGGCAAAGGCTGTGGATGGCTTTGAAAGTGAGGACAAGGATCCAGGTGAGGGTCTGAGTGATGTAATTGCTGAGCCTAGAGTGGGAGAGGACTCAAGCAGCAGAGTTTTGGATGATCTGTAGTTTGTGAAGGGAAGCGCTGTGAAGGTTGACGAGGAGGGAGTTTCCATAGTCAAGCCTAGATGTGACAAATGCATGGGTGAGGGTTTTTCGGCAGCCTCAGGGCTGAGGCAGTGGCGGAGTCTGGCAATGTTACAGAGGTGGTGGAAGACAGTGTTAGTCATGGTGTGGATGTGGGGGAAAAAGGACAGTTCAGAGTCAAACAAGACACCCAGGTTCCTGACCGGCTTCAAGAGATGGAGTGTGCAGCCATAGATGCTGATGCTGCCAGTACCCAAGGTGATGCGAGCGAATCAGGAGGGTCTCAGTCTTGCTGAAGTTTAGCTGGAATAATTTCTCCCTCGTCCAGGACTCAATGTCAGACAGGCAGGCAATCAGGATGCAGATAGTCCTGCAGTTGCAGGTAGAAGAGTAGAGATACAGTTGTATGTCATCCACGTACATGTGGAAATTTACCCCATGTGTGCGGAAGATGTCACCGAGGGGGAGCATGTAGAGGGTAAAGAGGAGGGGACCAAGGACAAAGCCCCGAGGAATACCACACAAGATGAGGGCTGGAAGAAAAGCCATTGGTAGACACAAAGTGGAGATGGTGTGAAAAATAGAACCTAAACCAATCAAGGATAGAACCTTGAAGGTTGCAGTGGGAGGAGAGGTGGTGGAGGATGATCAAATGGTCCACTGTGTCAAAGGCAGCGGATAGGTCGAGGAAGACCAGGAGTCAGAGGGAGCCCTGGTCACAAATGGTCAGGATATTATTTGGGACCTCGAACAGAGCAGTTTCCATGTTGTGGGCATCATAGAAGCCCAATTGGAGGGGCTCGTGGAGGGGGTGAGATGAAAGAGCAAAGGGGAGGCAATGACTCTTTCAAGGACCTTGGACAGAAAAGGGAGGTTGGAAATGGGTCAATAGTTGAAGATTTCTTCAGTGAGGGTGATAGTGACTGTATTGTGGCTGTATTAGGCTGTCTCTTCTAAACCTTCTCTGCTCCAAGGAGAATAACCCTATCTTCTCTAGACTCTCTTGATAACTGAAGTCCCTCAGTCTTAGTACAATCCTAGTAAATCTCCTTTGCACCCTCACCAATGCCTTCACATCCTTCCTAAAGTGTGGTGCCCAGAACTGAACACAGTACTAAGTCCTATCTGTGTTTTACAAAGATGCATCATAACTTCTTGACTTTTGTATTGTATGCCCTTATTTAAAAAGCTTTTTTTTAAAAAAAAAAACTTTATCTATCTGTCCTACTAAAGGTATAATTTTATGAACCCCCAGGTCTCTCTGTTCCTTCACACGCTTTAAGATTCTACCATCTAGCTTATGTTCCCCTCATTCTTCTTCCCAAAATACATCACTTCACATTGATCCATATTCAACTTCATCTGCCACGTGTCTGCCCATTTTACCATTCTGTCTATGTCCTCTTGCAGTCTGCTGCTATCCTCCTCACCATTTACTACGTTTCCTAGCTTAATACCATCTGTAAACTTGGAAATTGTGCTCCCTATCCCAAGTCCAGGACATTTATGTAAATCAAAAACAGCAGTGGTCCCAATACCGACTGTTGGGGGACACCACTGCACACTTCTCTCCAGTAAGCAGAACAACAACAACAACAAAATCTGTAACCCTCTGCCTCAATCCCTCTCTAAATCTAGACCTAGGTGGAATTTCCTCCCCAATAATGTGGATCAAACTCTTTGCAGCCACTTCCATTCAACCACCAACCGTGGTGCTAGAACTGTACTGTACAGTTCATAGAGCAACAACAACAACAAATTACACTTATAGAGCGCCTTTCACGTTGGGAGGACGTCCTAAGGTGCTGCACAGGAGGCGTGTGACCCGAGCTGGGAGGGGAGTGTTTGGGAAGGGGTGAGACACGAAGGGGAGGTCGAAAAATTTGGGGTGGAACAAAAGGCACGGTCGAAGAGGAAAGTCTTCAAACCGGCCTTGAAAGAGGAAAGGGAAGAAACGAGATGGAGGGATTGGGGGATGGCATTCCATAGGGTGGGAGCGGAGAAACTGAATGCCCAGCCTCCGATAGTGGGGCGGTTCGGGCGGGGGGCTTGGAGCAGGCCAAGTCCTGTTGAACGGAGGGTCCGGGTGGGCTTGTAGGGGGAAAGTAGATTGGTTAAGTAGGGCGGGGCAAGGCCGTGTAAGGCCTTGAAGGTGAGGACGAGGATCTTGAACTCGATCCTCTGGAGAATGGGGAGCC